>CM024766.1:81923318-82523318 GCA_014218235.1 Colocasia esculenta
GACATAGTCTCATGGACACTTGGGGTTATAAAGCCCTACATCTCCTTAGAGATTTCTCATGTGGGACTAAGGCCCTCACATAAGAGACAAAACTTACATACCTTTTCATGCACCTTTTGCTTATCAAAGATTGTGTTTATTTTCTCCTTTTCCTAGTATTGCCCCTCCTCAACCCCATTTTACCCTATAGAATCATCTAGCTGCGACTTGACTTTAGTAGCTCTATGTAGGAGTGTAAATGAGTCTATGTGATTGGACGAATACTTTGGAATTGAATTCAATAAAAATTCTTTTCGAACTCATTTACTAAATTCACAAGTTAAGTTTGAACAAAATAAATAAATTCCATTCATAAACTAGTCGGGTTTAAACAAACGTATGCTTAACTCGAATATATTTACAAACAACTCATTAAGATATTTGATAATGTGTTCATTAAAATACTTGATAAACTACTTGTTAATATACTCAAATTTTATATAATAAGTATGAGAATATAAATATATTTACTTTATAGATTTATTATTGAAGTATGAAATATTTATGTGGGCTTAAATATACAAATTCAAGTTTTTCAAGGTCCTTGGACACTAGAGGTCTTCTTCTTCGTCACGAAGACTCGAAGAAGGGCTCCTCGAGGCTCCAACATAGGCAAGGGGTGCCGCCTTCAGCCAGGGCACCGCCGTCGACTGTTAGAGCCTCCGACGACCACGGTGGACCCTTTCCCGGTGCCGAATGGAGCTTCAGGTGGCGACCTCGGTGGCTGCGGCGGTGGGAATGATGGCTCCCAATGGTAGCTGGTGGGGTTCTCCTAACCTTCTAGCGGCTTGCAGCACCACCCTCGGTGGTCCAAATTCCACCCACGGTGTCAACGACGGGGTTCTATGGCGGCCCCACTTCCTGCCCACTCCGCCCCAAACCCTTAACTTGTACCACATTATGGTCCCTTAGAGGCTCAGAGCTCCCATAATCCCATATCAGATATGAGATTTTATGTGTAGCATGTTACCTATTATAAAAAACACCCCCAGGGCAAGTAGAAGATCACATCGCTCTTGGCTCGCATTCGGGCTCAAACACGAACTCAGAAACAGGGCGAACTAGAGGGAAAATGATGTTTTTTTAATTTGTCGAGTATGAACATAATTAAATAATTTTCTTTTTTAGTCTCTACATCTTTCCTAGCCTCACTAGGGGATTGAACTCAAGCTTGGGCTAGAACTCGGGCTCGAGTTTGAGCTCGTTTACATAAATAAGCTGTTCAACGAGCCGAGTTCGAGCATCGGTGGTAGATACTCGGCGAGTTTCGAGCTCCTTATAAAAGAGACGAACCGAGTTCGAATAGAGATCTACTCAGCTCGACTCGAATCGTTTACACCTCTAGTTGCATGGAACGCCACTGGGTTTCCCCATTGGTGCTAGATGCATTGCTACTTGACGACTCCAATTTCCTTTACGTCATACGAAGCACTTGCTGTCTGAAGTAATGTAGTCCTTGGTAGATCGGCACCCTCTCCATTTGATTAGAACCCTAGAACATCCTACGCCACCTCTTTCTCTCCATTTTTGTTTAGTATTAGGTAGTGTAGCTTCTACCAGATGATCTCCACAAACTAGTAGTAGGTTTGTTAATAAAAGAAACACCATTCATGTGTATAAATAATAGAAAGTAGACAAAGTTCGATAGGAAAACCTTCCAATGTTCAATTTAGCAACTAGTGAAAATTGAGTAGGGTTGTAAATGAACCAATATACTTGACAATTAATTCAGAGTTCGACTTGATAAAAATTTGACTTTTCTTGTTTATAGATTAAAAATAAATGAGCAGTGTTTGAATAAAACAATAAGTTCGGTTCATAAATGAGCTGAGCTTGAATAAAGGTATACTCGACTTAATATATTTACAAGTGACTTGTTAAGATACTCGATAACGTACTCGTTAGGACTCTGCATAAACTACTCATTAATATACTCGAATTGATACTTGTTAATATGTTCATTTTTCAAATAAATATGAGGATATAAATTTATTTATTTATTTTAATACAATTATGTTGAAGCATAAATAGTTTATGAGGACTTAGATGTAAAAGATTAAATATCAAGGTGTATATACACAAATCATGAAAGTAAGAGTATATACATAAAATTTAGTTTTAATGAAATTATGCAAATAGGGGTATGAACACAAATTTTAGTTTTTCAAGGTCACTAGGCATCACCTGCAATGTTCTTTCTCTCAACTATACAAGTGCGCTCGATGGCCCCAACCCTAGCCCGACGCGACAGAGGGCGTCGTGGTCAGTCATCAGAGTCCCCAACGACCGCCACTGATCCCCTACTAGTGTCGGATGGAGCTTCCGGTGGGTGCAGTGCTGCAGCACCACCCTCGACAGTGCAGACATCTATGCAGCAATTCTAGATGTGGCAGACGCCGTACGCAGTGCCCATAGTGGCATCCTCCGGCCTCCTCACCCCCTGCACATGTTGCCCACTCCGCCTACCCTTGCACTAGCCACCCAACCCCACATTTTGTAATACATAGTGAATCCATGCATTAATCCCATATTGGATATAAAAAATCACTTGGTGGCTTGAGTTGCTACAAAATAGAGTCTGCAACCCTCTCATAGTGGGTGCCTTGCTCGACCTTGTGGTTGTCGAGCTCAAGTTCGAGCTTAAACTCAATTTGAGTAAAAAATTTTGAACTCATTCAATCTTGAGCTTGAATTTGACTAATTTTTTTTGAACTTAATGCTCGAAATTGAGCTCGTTTACATAAAAGGGCAGCTTATCGACCTAAGTTTGAATAGTACAATACTTATTGAACCGTTTTCAAACAAGGGTTGTAAGTACTCGAAGAGTATCAAGCCGATTCGAGTTCTTCAAAAAATGAACAAGCCGAGTCTGAGCAGAGTGCTACTCAACTCGGATCAGATCATTTGCAGACCTAAAACTAAGATAGCTAAATAGAGAGAGAGGAAGCTAAGGACGCTTCAATCTGTGAGCTTGAGAGTCTGGAGTTTGCTTGCCTTGCTTTGACTTACCTCCCTCAATCACCATCAACTCTGTTGTAAGTGTGCCAAGGGTCCTCTCACATGTCCCCACTCTGAGTCATGTTGTCTAGTCATAGGGTGTAGCTGCAGCAAGGATGATAGCTATAGCAGCAGCCCAAGCAGAAGCCGAAGTAGTTGCAAGGAAGTGGAGCTAGCAATTCCAGCAGCTCCTCCCAACAGTAGGAGTGGCTTCTTCTAAGCAAAGGAGTAATTCCAGCAGCTCCCATTGTCTTCCTAGTCGGACGAAAGATACTGTTATTGGAGAAGAAAGGATTTCGTTGATCTTGAAGTCAAGTAGGTTCCTATTCTCCTTCTAAATCTTTACCCTCTGTTCTTGTCAGAAAGATCATAGCCTTGTTCAAAGTTGCCTTTAAGCTTGTTAATCAACCTTGGTTTAGTCTGTATACGAGGTTATAATTCCAAACTTTTGTTTGATTTCCTTAACTCCTTTGGAACGATGTGATTACGAAGAAGAATCTTCACTTTTCTTTCAGATCAAGTAGGTGTCATACTATGAATCCTTCTCAGTTTCCTATGTACATGCTCATGGTTTCCTCATTCATAGAAACCATGTCTCTTGTTTGTACCATGATCTGTAGAGTTCTTCTTGTTTTGGTTCACTTTTGATTATAGGTATTCAAGGATTTTGTTTACCTTGAGGAAGAGTAGATTCCTATCTTCTCCTCATACTTCTACCCACTGCTCTAGTTAGAAAGATCATAACCTTACATGAGTTGCCTTCAAGCTCATTAACCGGTCTTCGTTAAGTCTGTGTACGAGATTGTACTTTCAGAATCTTTCGTTTGATTTTCCCTATTACCTCTAGAATCATATAATTATCAAGGAGCTTCTTCACTCCCATTATAATTTAAGTAGATTTCTAACTTCTTATACCACCCATGATCCATGTTTATGCTATAGAGATTTGCTAGAAATTTCGATATCTTAGAACATTGTGATTCTTTCCATTCGGATGTTTGTACTTCAAGCCTTGATTAGGAACATTTAATACCATGTGTTTTAGTGTTCATCTTGTGGTAGAATCCCAATAAACCATTGCTATCAAGACCACACTTCCAACAATATACTATGTCTAGTTCCTAGCTAAACAAGCTTGAATTGCAAACCTCTTGTTTCATCTCACTTGTTCGGTTTATAAACCACTGTGAGGACTATAATTAGACTCTTCTATTTGATATACATCATGCCTTGATTCATAGGTTCCATTGTCAGCATGTTAGAGTACATTCTAAGTCATTTATGAGTAAGAAATAAGCGGTTGTCGACAGACAGCTCAAATCTGTCGACAGACGCACGTCTGACAGAACTTCAGGTTTCTAGACTGTGTGGATCTGTCGACAGATCCCTTGCATCTGTCGACAGATACACACAGAGCCAGATAACCTGAGCTCTGTCTGCTCTCATCTGTCGACAGCCCCTTCCTGCCTGTCGACAGATGCAGTGCTGATTCAAATTTCTGCACTCTTTCATGTCTGAATCCATGTTAGAACTTCATCCTAAAAGCCATGTAAGTTACCCTCTCATTTACCTTGGTATTTATTGTCATACTACCTCAAAGTTTACCCACATTATGTACCTTAACCTCCCTTGAGTTATTCTTAAAGTTGACAATTACGAATAGTACTCCGATTGAGTCTATTCTTCGGTATTCGGTAACTGAGGTTATAAAACTTGACCACTTGAGAGTTCATATGTTTGAACACCTCATGAGATGTGAATAATTTGTGATGACCATTATGAATCTTCATCTTCTTTTGGATTCTTATATGATTCAAATCTTCTGAAGTTATTGACTTGAGTCATAACCCGGTCTCAACCAATTGTCTTCCTTATATTATTGAACTCCGAACAACTTTGTCACCAAGATATATGTATTATTCTCAATCAAAACTACATTTGGATTTCCAATCTCTGTTATGCTCATGAAAAGAAATTTATGATATGAAGACAGTGTTCTCTTCAAAGAGGGTTTAGGATCACTTGTGGTAGCACCAGCCACTTGTGTTCAGCTGAGGGCGACAGTTTGTAGGTAAATCCAAGTCAATGGACTGACGATGGTGGGTAATAAACCCCGTTCTTGCGCAATGAACAAGATCTAAGGTGCTGGAATCGCCTAGGCACTGAGGATGGTATATTACGTCTATATAGTAACCTCTTGAGAGCAGTGATGCCTGTCAAGTTTGTTCCGAAATCAAGTTATGATATGAATTTTGAAAGACAAATATGACTTTGTTCTGATATTCGTTTGAGCCCGCCATGAAATTAATTTGGGCTATATGTTTATGTTAAGTATGAAGATTCATGAGCAATTATGTTTATTCCATATATGCACTTTCTGAATACTCTTGAAGCTCTAAAATTTGAAACTCCTATCTTTATGTTTACTGTCACATACTGAGTCCTTCTGACTCACGCCTTTGTTTCCTCCAACCCTTTCAGATTGAAGGTGTGCATAATCTCAGCTACACATGAATCCTAATTCTGCTGCGGACGATGAAGAGATGAAGAAAAATAATGTAGTTTTAGTAGTTTCTTTTAGTTGATAATGTATTAAGTTAGAGAGAGAGAGAGAAACTTAGCTTTTGTAAATAATGAGTGTTGCTACTTTGTCACTTTGTATATTATAATGTGTTTGAAGATACCTTTGTGGAATGGTTTGCCAGATTTGTGCATTGCACGGATATATCTACCCATAACGAAAGTTTGTCAGTGTAACCCCTCTTCCGATCAAAGGTTACGTATGTGTTTGTGTGAAGTCGGAGGAGGGTGTTACAGTGTCGACACTAGCCCAAGTAGTGTCGACACTAGAGGACTTCCCAGAACCCCTTCTGGGCTGTTTTGGGACAGTGTGTCGACACTAGCCCAAGTATTGTCGACACTAGTGCCCTTCCAGAACAAAACTTATAAGTCATGTGGAACTCGAAAACACATCACATGCAGCGATTCACTTCCAACTCTTATAACTCTCTAAATAATGACATTTGGATAAAATGTTCAACACAAAAGATGAAGAGAACAATTAGTGGAAGAATTTTGGTGTTTAGGGTTTGATCAAATTCGGTCTCGAATCCTAAGAAAACATGTGATGAACAAAAATCAAGTGAAACCCGAAATCACAGTATCAAACAGAGACTCTCTTATCATGCTCCTAACTCTCTAACGAAAAACCTTTGGACAAAACGTCAAACATAGAAAATGATCGTGACTTCAAATAGAAGAACTTTCGTGAAGAATGTTTAGTCAAATTTGGTCTTGAATCGTGTGCACAATAAGACGAACGGGAAAAGCCCTAACTGTGCAAGACTTCGGGAAAATCACCAATACACGATGAATACTCCATGAAAATTGGGCAAATCAAGTGCAAATGATCCTAGACTCAAAGAACTACATGCTGTCATTGGTTTTCTTTAATCTTGGCCCGAGAACACCTACCTTTATGAAGATCTAAAACCAGTCGACGTTCTGGACGCAGCAGAGGATGAACGGGGATGAAGCTCCGGGTTCCCAGCCTTTCTCCTTCTCTTCTGAAGCTCTAGCCTGCCTCCAAACGACCCTAACTCGTTGTTAAACCTTCCCCAAGAGTTTAGGGACGAGTTCTTATAGTTTTAAGATGTAGTTAAGAGTCCTAACGAGACTAGGAAAGGGGCTACGAGCTTTGTTTCCCACTTTCCATAAAATCTGGGATTCCCTTACCCAAAAGAGGTAGCAAAGGTTTAGGAAACCACCAATTGGGGTTGAGTTCGGTTTTGGCTTACCTTGCATGACTAATCACCCTAATTTTAACCCTGAATTGCCCTCTCTAATTATTGCATAATTACATACACGAATTTCTGGGTATTTTCTTGTCCCAATTTCTATCCTTGGGCCAAGTGTGCTCCATTGGCCCAAATCTTGTTAATGGGTCATTAATACATGATGTTGGAAGTCTCTCCAACATATTTATTTAATTTATGGTTGGGTTATTTTTCCGCGTTAACAATTTTCCGACTTAGTTTCCTAATTCGGGTAACTTGGTCACGTGTGACGTACACTCGACCAATCAGATTTTTCGTTGCACGAATTACTTCGTGGAACGCTTAGGAATAATATTTGGGGTAGGTTTATAATTTTGACGGAATTTTCCGATGTGTTTTCTCACGTACGATAGTGGTACGTAAGTTCTATCATTCCAATAATACGGAAGTTATTTATTTACTATTTTCATACTTGAATTTGTTCATGGGTCATAAGTTGTCTATTGGTCCAATTTTTTTTATGGACTATCCCCACATATTGTTTGGAATCCACCATAAATTTCTCATTTAGTTTATGATCTCATTTGATACACCTGATAATGGGTTGTCCAACTTATTTCTTAATTATGATAATTAAGTCACAATAACTCTTGAAAAATACCTCAAATGACTTTTATTGACCCAAATTTCTTTATGGATCATTAGAGGATATTATTTGAAGTCCATCTATGATTTTTATTTAATTTTCTGACTCAGTATGTGTGATAATGATTTCCTGACTTATTCCCTGATTACGATACTCAGTCGCAAAACGCCTTAAACTTGGACCCTCCGATTTCCCTTTGCACAAATTTCTTCATGGGTCATTAGGGAGCATTATTTAGAGTTGAACTATGGTTTTTATGAATTTTTATAATGGGTTTTTGTGTGTACGATAATGACATGTGCATTTTTGCTATTTCACAATTATTGAATTTATCATTTTTCGATTTATTTCTAATTTTCAAATTACCGAATTTCCGGGGTGTTACTTCCTCCCCCACTTAAAATAATTTGGTCCCCAAATTCACATGTGTTTACGGGCTGGACTTACAAGGAATCAAATTGTGGATTGCTAATAATATAATGATTTATTGGTGATGTAACTTTAGGGTCAAATAAAAGCGAGTTAGAAGGAATACCTCCCTCATACCGCCTTCTTTGGTTTGTTCTGCCATTTATTCCTTGAGCTTGATTTCACGTTAGGGCAATCCTTAACCTTGTGGTCTTGGCTGCCACAACAAAAACACTTGCCTTGAAATTTCCAGCACTCTTCAGACCGATGATTTCTTCTGTTGCAATGCTGGCATCTTTCTGCAGGAGCGTAAACTAGTTTCTTATTGCACTTTTTAGACTTCTTTCTTTTGTGCGATCTATTACTGTTGTTGGGCCGTTTCTCTCTGGCTATAGGTTTGGAGTTTCCTGTGGTGTAATTGGTTCTTTCTTATTAGTTTCGCCAACTCCTTTGTCATCCATAGACCTTTCCTTTCCATTTGTATCTCCCTTAGCCATTATTAGGGCATCCTCTAATAGTTGAGTAGCTTGTCGTAGTGCTTTGGTTAATCTTTGGACCGATCCCTGTCCGTCCATTGATGGTATAGGTATATCCTCCATTGCTGTATATTTAAGTTCCTTCAAAAATAAATTATCACCTGGTCAGTCTTCTTTACCCCTTGTTAATACCTTGTAATCTTACAATATTTAGTTAGTAATAAAATTTTGGACTAAGCCCATGTTTCTACCCAATCTCATCAGGTAGGTATAGAGTTCTTGATAGTCAACTAGTTTAGTTGTCTGTAATCTATACATAGCCTCATCAACCCATCTTTCTTCTTGACGAAGAGGACAGGTGCACCCCAAGGCGATGTACTTGGTCGGATGAAACCCTTCTCTAACAGTTACATCAGTTGCTCTTTTAATTCCTTCAGTTCTGCGGGAGACATTCTATATGGTGCCCTAGATACTGGTGCTGTTCCAGGGACCAACTCGATGGTAAAATCGACCTTTCGCTCAGGAGGAATTCCTGGCAAGTATTCTGGAAAAACGTCAGCGTATTCGCTGACAACTTGGGTATCCTCAACTTTGACTTCCTTCTTTGTGATGACAACAGTGACAAGAAAGGCCATACAACCTTTCCTCATCAGCCTTTTGACTCGACGTGCAGAGATAAGTGACAATCTCCTGTGGTTTCTAACCCCTGGTTCTACCCAAGCTCACATTAGGTACGACAGATTTTGACTCGTGTGATCTAGTTTCATTCTATGTTCCTATTCCCTTGGACCCTAAGGTTTAGAGCTCTGATACCAACTGTCACGCCCTGATATTTAGCAGCGGAATAAATACCGGGGGACGTGAACGATACAAATAGGCGTATCACAGTTGAATAGCGCAGAGTCACAATTGAATATAACAACACATTCGAGACTATAATATGGACACCAAAAGTATACTTTATTCCATTTCATTCAACTAGATACAACCTCACATGAGAAGAATCAACTGAAAAGGGTTATTAATCAAATAACAACATTTCTCTAATACGTCAACTACTCAAATTTCTATTTCTAATCTGACAACTATTCATATGACAGGTGATCGTCACTCTTGCCCTGTCCCATCTGACTCCACTGGTTCCTCATCACTACCTGAAAAAGGGCAGGATGATAGGGGTGAGCGAACTAGCTCAGTAGGATTTACATCTCAATATTGTGTGGGCACTAGTATACATGATTAACATTTTAAATAGGCAGATATCCATATGAATATGATGACAATGCATGCTTTTCTAACAAGTTGAATAGCAGAGTAGAACGGATATCATATCAGATCAAATGTCGAGTTTCATATACAATGAACAGATATTTCAAGAATAGAATCATATCAAAAGAGATTGGCAACATTCAAGCTGATCTCATGTGTTCACAAGAACAAACGTATCATATCATGTCAAGTCAAACCTATCATGTCAAATAGAAGGCACAGTTTCACAATCTTGCATGTCAGTTGTGCTATGCCAAGCACTAAGAGTCCATACTCCCGCGGTTAACAAGTACGTTGGGGCGCTCCTCCCCAGGACCAGACAGGGCCCTTTTGCACAGGCATTGTATCAAGTTTTGGACTGGAGTCCCACGATGTGCCGAACAAACATATTCATATTATGGCCACAGAGTTTCAATGACAAGCTCATAGTAAAAAGAACAGGATCATTCATAGAGTCAAGGAATGACAAACAGCTCAAAGGAACAAGGCAGGATAACAACGTATCTTATGTTTCATAGTTCATTAATGTCTTGACATGAGGGTGTTTCTAAGGACAGATCATATGTAGAACATGTACTTTCCTAACATGTATGCATATGACAAATAATCAATTGAACACCGGAAAAACATGTAACCATGAAACTCATATGCAAATCATAACATTAACACCACTAACATGTCCATACTAATCATGTATTCATCCCCACATTTATATCATATTTTTATCTTATCAATTGACAATAAGCAGGATAACAAGATAATCCATTGAACATAAGAACAATCAAAATTTCACATTAGAATCATATTCGTATCATTACCATTTCCTTTAATGGTTTGATTATTTTAAGTCCATCCATACTATGTAACATCATGCACATGCTTGTAGATATCATGAAATGATCAGACCCAAATTATACAAAAATCTTGTAAGGGTAGTGTCGACACTTGATCAAGTGGTGTCGACACCATGCTCCAAACACAAGATAAAATCATGCAAAACTGGTCAGGTAGTGTCGACACTAGTTCAGGTAGTTTCGACACAGTGCATCCAATACAAGGCAAAAGGTCAAGTAGTGTCGACACTAGTCCAGGTAGTGTCGACACTAGAGACAGCTCCCAGAACACCTTCTGGCCAAGCTGGGACAGTGTGCCGACACTAGCCCAAGTAGTGTCGACACTAGAGGCCTTCCCAGAACCCCTTCTAGGCTGTTTGGGATAGTGTGTCGACACTAGCCCAAGTAGTGTCGACACTAGTGCCCTTCCAGAATAAAACTTATAAGTCATATGGAACTCGAAAACACATCACATGCAGCGATTCACTTCCAACTCTTATAACTCTCTAAAGAATGACATTTGGATAAAACATTCAACACGAAAGATGAAGAGAACAATTAGTGGACGAATTTTGATGTTGAGGGTTGATCAAATTCGGTCTCAAATCCTGAGAAAATATGTGATGAACAAAAATCAAGTGAAACCCGAAATCACAGTATCAAATAGAGACTCTCTTATCATGCTCCTAACTCTCTAACGAAAAACCTTTGGACAAAACGTCAAACATAGAAACGGATCGTGACTTCAAATAGAAGAACTTTTGTGAAGAAAGTTTAGTCAAATTCAGTCTTGAATCGTGTGCACAATAAGACGAACGGGAAAAGCCCTAACTGTGCAAGACTTCAGGAAAATCACCAATACACGATGAATACTCCATGAAAATTGGGCAAATCAAGTGCAAATGATCCTAGACTCAAAGAACTACATGTTGGCATTGGTTTTCTTTAATCTTGGCCCGAGAACACCTACCTCTATGAAGATCTAAAACCAGTCGACGTTCTGGACGCAGCAGAGGATGAAGGGGGATGAAGCTCCGGGTTCCCAGCCTTTCTCTTCTCTTCTGAAGCTCTAGCCTGCCTCCAAATGACCCTAACTCATTGTTAAACCTTCCCCAAGAGTTTAGGGAAGAGTTCTTATAGTTTTAAGATGCAGTTAAGAGTCCTAACGAGACTAGGAAAGGGGCTACGAGCTCTGTTTCCCACTTTCCATAAAATCTGGGATTCCCTTACCCAAAAGAGGTAGAAAAGGTTTAGGAAACCACCAATTGGGGTTGAGTTCGGTTTTGGCTTACCTTGCATGACTAATCACCCTAATTTTAACCCTAAATTGCCCTATCTAATTATTGCATAATTACATACACGAATTTCTGGGTATTTTCTTGTCTCAATTTCTATCCTTGGGACAAGTGCGCTCCATTGGCCCAAATCTTGTTAATGGGTCATTAATACATGGTGTTGGAAGTCTCTCCAACATATTTATTTAATTTATGGTTGGGTTATTTTTCCGCGTAATAATTTCCGACTTAGTTTCCTAATTCGGGTAACTTGGTCACGTGTGACGTACACTCGACCAATCAGATTTTTCGTTGCACGAATTACTTCGTGGAACGCTTAGGAATAATATTTGGGGTAGGTATATAATTTTGACGGAATTTTCCGATGTGTTTTCTCACGTACGATAGTGGTACGTAAGTTCTATCATTCCGATAATACAGAAGTTATTTATTTACTATTTTCATACTTGAATTTGTTCATGGGTCATAAGTTGTCTATTGGTCCAATTTATTTTATGGACTATCCCCACATATTGTTTGGAATCCACCATAAATTTCTCATTTAGTTTATGATCTCATTTGATACACCTGATAATGGGTTGTCCAACTTATTTCTTAATTATGATAATAAGTCACAATAACTCTTGAAAAATACCTCAAATGACTTTTATTGACCCAAATTTCTTTATGGATCATTAGAGGATATTATTTGAAGTCCATCTATGATTTTTATTTAATTTTCTGACTCAGTATGTGTGATAATGATTTCCTGACTTATTCCCTGATTACGATACTCAGTCGCAAAACGCCTTAAACTTGGACCCTCCGATTCCCTTTGCACAAATTTCTTCATTGGTCATTAGGGAGCATTATTTAGAGTTGAACTATGGTTTTTATGAATTTTTCTAATGGGTTTTTGTGTGTACGATAATGACACGTGCATTTTTTGCTATTTCACAATTATTGAATTTATCATTTTTCGATTTATTTCTAATTTTCAAATTACCGAATTTCCGGGGTGTTACATCGCGTATGTTGTCAGCTTCATCTGCAATTGCTCTTTGCTTATGAAGACTTGTCCTACTGAATGTATTCTACCTACACAATATTGCGTCAAGACTAGTACGTTGCAGACCGCTCCTTTTCCTCGGTCGAACAATTCCAGACTGTTTTCTGGTATGTGGGACGATTCTGTGGTTTCCGAAGAAGCGCCATGCGTGTTTGAAGTACTTCTATAAAGAATGTACATACATACGTACATGATGCATGGGATAAGATGAAGGCTTTTGAAGAATGCATGGGATAACATGAAGGCTGGTGAAGAATGCCAGGAGTACGTACCTGTCAAGTGGTGGTGGATCACCTGACTGACGACTAACATGCGTACTGAGGCAACGAGTGTCCACTGCATGAATTTGTAGATTGATGAATGATGCTCCTTGACAATTGTGAAGATCAAACATAGCTTGGACATCCCCATCGTCAAGCAGCACCTGGTCAACGTGGCCATCAATGGTAAGAAGATACTTCAGCATGTTCTCCTGCATGTTTATACCCAACCTTTCGGAAACCCTGGTATGTATGGACACCAAATCCATGTCCCTCCCTATGAAAAGAATGAAACTTTGATCTCTAAATGCATATCTTGCAGGGAGATGTTCCATTGCGTCGCAGAGGAAGGCGATGGAAATGTGGCGCGCAATGTCTGTAAATAGCATGTACGAGCTGCTGTAGGGTCCATTTGGCGGGAGTGCGTATCATGCAAGCATAAATGGCGGGAAAGCTCTAGACGAACGGACGTGATAGCTTTCACGTCCCATCGTCGAGAATACTGATTATTTTTAGCCACCCGATGTTCATCATTGCAGTGCACCACCTTTCCGTCGGGTCCACCGAGCCCATCCCTACATATATCGTGCCTTTACGGAACCCCATACACCTACACCGCCATTCCTGCACCAACCCTCTTCTCTGTTACAATTTTCCATTCTTTGAGTTACATCTGCAGCCGAAGCGATCTCTCAGTCCCCTCTAACGATGGCAAGCCGTTGATCTCCTACGAGCGCTGAGATTGGTCGTATTGCGGCGGATGCGGAGCAACAAGCGTTGATGGCGATGGAAGTGGATGAAACCAGCCTCCAAGTCGTCTGAAGTAGTAATCTTTCTTATTACCTTGTGTCCGATCTTTCTCGACTGAATTTTTTTTTTTAAAGTTCCGATCTTCTTTTGCATGCAAGAATCAATTTAATATGCGATGCTCGCTTTCATGGTAATGTACCGTTATGCAAGATTTGCAATTTAGGAGCGCACATCTCAAATTAATGAGAAATTCACCGTTCCACGCGTATGTCAAATGTGAAGTGGTGACCTACCCTATTTCCCTGATAGTCAATCTGATCACACGTTTTGAAGGAGATGATTGTTTTAAGATTGGCCCCTGCACCTTGCCTTTTCGCCCTTCAGACCTGGCAACGGTTATGGTATACCCAATAATGGTTCACCTATCAATCTAAAGGCAGATAGGACAAAAGCTAGTTTGCGCCGCATCCTTGGATGCAAAAAAACGATGGACAGGCATAATGTTTTGTGAAAGCTTACGGAGTACGTTCCACAAGAGGGTGAGCTAGCTGTTGAAATTTCCGTGAAGCTTTGGTTTGCGCTTCTATGTTCCTGTTTCTTCTTCCCCACAAGTGGGAGGTCGGGGTTGCTGTCCATTCTGCCATATCTGGACGACCTCCATGAGATGAAGAGCGCCAATTAGACTGCTGCCATCCACGAGTACCTGATATCGATAGTGCAGCAGTGCCAGGAGCATGTGAAGGCAGACGTAACAAGAGCTGCGTCTGGCAAAACCATCTTCCTAACCGGTTGTGTTCCTGCTCTCGGTGTAAGTGGGTTTTTACATACCACATATGTATCTGTTACAGTACCCAAAGTTGTCTTTTACATACGACATATGTATTTGTTACAGTAAGCGAAGTTGTCTTTTACAAACCACATATGTATCTGTTACAGTACGCGAAGTTGTCTTTTACATACCATTATGTATCTGTTATAGTACCCGAAGTTGTCTTCCTGATATGTATCTATCTGATAGGCATTATCTATCTGTTAATGATGTAGGCATGTTTTTTGACGCACCAGTTAAAATTGAAACCAGAGCATCCCCAACGAGATCCCCCATTTTTCCGTGGGATTGTCGGGGTAAGGCACAAGAGTTATCCGCCCTACTACGGGGATTGCGACGCTCTGATGTAAGTGTGACTAACCCCTGGACCTGTGTTATGTTCGTATATGATATCTTCCTATGACTTTATTCAGGTATATTTGGAGGTTAATGTGAGGGATGACCGACCTAATGTCTTGCAACGATTGACGGCATCCACGTCCACCACTTTCTGAACCCCTCCATCAGATAAGCATGTTCTTGGCATTTTTCAGGAGCTTTTAAGAGTGTCCAAGCAACAGAAGGAGGTCATCGAGTTGCAGACCGACCTCTTACAGCGACAAAACAATATCCTCCAATCATTGGACCAAAGGCTACATAGACTGGAGGAACAATTTGAGCGTCAGCCTCAGTGGCAACATCCTCCCGCAGAGCCACAATCTGCACTCAATCCTACCGCCACCGGAGCTCCCTACAGCTTCAGTACCATTACATGTCGTTGCAAAGACGAGTACTCGACGCCGAGGTAATGTTTTACAGCATGCTTCATAGACATTTACAGTATTTCATGTACTCCGTTACAGTATATGTTTTCTTCGTTACTGCATGCTTCATAGACATTTACAGTATTTCATATACTCCCTTACAATATATGTTTTCTTCGTTACAGCATGCTTCATAGACATTTACAGTATTTCATATACTCCTTTACAGTATATGTTCTCTTCGTTACAACAAGCTTCATAGACATTTACAATATTCATGTACTCCGTTACAGTATATGTTTTCTTCGTTACAACATGCTTCATAGACATTTATAGTATTTCATGTACTCCGTTACAATATATGTTTTCTTCGTTACAACATGCTACATAAACATTTACAGTATTTCATGTACTCCATTATAGTATATGTTTTCTTCGTTACAGCATGCTTCATAGACATTACAGTATTTCATATACTCCCTTACAATATTTGTTTTCTACATTTACATCATGCTTCATAGACATTTACAGTATTTCATATACTCCCTTACAGTATTTGTTTTCTACATTTACATCATGCTTCATAGACATTTACAGTATTTCATATACTCAGTTACAGCAAGGAGAACCCTCTTGACAAGGTCGCGATGATCAATGTCAGAGTGGCAGACATCGGAGCCGAAGGAACAGAGAAAGAGGGGGCGAAAGGAGGAGGCGGAGGAGAACAAGAAAAAGGAGGAGGCGAAGAAGAGGAAGGAGGAGGAGGAGGCAGAGAGGAAGAAGAAGGAGGAGGAGGAGAGCAGAAGAGGAAGGAGGAGGCGGAGAGGAAGAGGAAGGAGGAGGAGGAGGAGGAGGCGGAGAGGAAGAGGAGTAGAAGAGGAAGGAGGAGGAGGAGGCAGAGAGGAAGAGGAAGGAGGAGGAAGAGAAGCAGAAGAGAAAAGAAGAGGAGGAGGCGGAAGAGAAGAAGAGGAAGCGACGTCAAATTTCCTCATCCTCATTGTCCCGACGAGTTACAGCTGGGACGAGAAAAAGACGGCAACCAGAGATATATACGATATGGTTTCCCTTAACAGTACAAGATACATAAGTTTAACTTTTTGTTACAGTAAGCTTGATGTTACATAACAGTAACATTAAGAGTCTGTTACACTAACATTAAAGTCCTCTTATAGAACATTCTTTTATTACTTACTCTATCGCAGCCAGAGGATTATCGGTACCACAAAGCTACGAAAGCCAATGTGTCCACTTCCGAACCGATCTTTGTTGACTCTCAAGAGAGTATAGATACACTTCCAACGGGCAAGAAAGAGGAGAGATGAGATTACGTCGCCTGGGAAGTATTAGGAGTGGACGAAAAGTCTTTGATTGAACGATTTCTGAATGAGTGCATCATTAATGAGTACGTGTTACAGTACATGTGTTTCCTGTTTACAGTTTGGAACTTGTCTGTTACATTATATTAGTTTGTCTATTACTGTATGACATTTTCATTCTTAGCAAAGATGTACACTTTTCTTACATGTAGTGATTTGATGTTCGACGGCACTCTGGAAAGATACGATAATTTCCTCTCATTTAAGGACATCGGGATCTATTGTTCGCGAGGGAGAGTGAGTCGGTCATAATTGACTGCTACGTCAACACTTGCTTGTTTATCCTCCTGTCAAGAGAACTCGGACATTTTTAAGACATTTGGATATCTGGGAGCTGCTTTAAAGGGTTATGTCCAATCGAGCAAAGATGATAAGAGCAAGTTCCAACATTTTGATTACTCTTTCAGAAGATTGGACCGCGCCCCAACTGAATTCGACCTCCTCTTCTCCCCCATGCACGTTGGAACGAACCATTGGGCTCTTTTGGTCATCAACATTAAAGAAAAAAAGTTCCACGTGTACGATTCATTAAGAAACAAAGATCGTCGTGACATTCCACAATATGTAAGTGCGAAGTGTTACATACAAGGCTTACATTTGTTACAGAGCATGCACACTTATGTTACATATGTTACAGTAAATACACATCAACTAATTGGAACTCTTTTGTTAATTCTTTCATGCAGGTGGAGGAACTGAGAAGATACATGAAGGGCAAGCACATAGATGCAGAAAATTGGTCGCTACGCTACCCCGACCCATGCCCACAACAAGGATCGGGAGACAACTGCGCCATTTTCACTTGCAAATACATGGAGTGTTTGGCACGTAGGGACACTCAAGGTTTACCCTTTAGTCAACATGACATGCCAACCGTGCGAGCAAAGTTCACCCTCCACTTCATCAAAGCGTACTTTAATGCACAAGAACGTTCAGAGTGTATATAACTGAAGGAGACGAACCATACTTGCCACACGTACAATTTCCTAGCCAGTGTAATGATATTGTACATTTACTTGAGGAAACACTTCTTTATTTATTACAGTGAGGACACTGTCTACTGTTACAATTTTTAGTTACTATCATTATAGTATACATAATAGCATGTTACGGTTATAGCACTACACTCTTACAGTTGGAGCACTACACTCTAACCTACATAACATGTTACAGTATTTAGTTATTTTGATTATAGTGGATATAATAGCATGTTACAGTTGGAGCACTACACCCTTACAGTTGGAGAACTACACTCTTACAGTATACGTAGTAAGTTGTTACAATATTTAGTTATTTTCATTATAGTATACATGATAGGAGGTTACAATTCGAGAACTACACTTACAGTTCTAGAACTACACTTACAGTTTGAGCACTACAACTTCACCTACACTATTACAGTATACGTAGAAACCTGTTGCAGTATTTACATATTTTCATTATAGTATACATGATAGCAGGTTACAGTTATAGCACTACACTCTTATAGTTGGAGCACGACACTCTAACCTACCCTATTACAGTATATGTAGTAACCTGTTACAGTATTTAGTTATTTTGATATAGTGGATATAATAGCATGTTATAGTTGGAGCACCATACTATAACCTACACTATTACAGTATACGTAGTAAGCTGTTACAGTATTTACTTATTTTAATTATAGCATACATGATACCAGGTTACAGTTCGAGAACTACACTTACAGTTCGAGTACTACAACTTCACCTACACTATTACAGTATACGTAGAAACCTGTTACAGTATTTACTTATTTTCATTATAGTATACATGATACCAGGTTACAGTTCGAGAACTACACTTACAGTTCGAGCACTACAGCTTCACCTACACTATTACAATATACGTAGAAACCTATTACAGTATTTACTTATTTTCATTATAGTATACATGATAGCAGGTTACAGTTCGATCACTACACTCTTACAGTTCGAGCACTACAGCTTCACCTACACTATTACAATATACGTAGAAACCTGTTATAGCATTTACTTATTTTCATCACTATTACAGTATACGTAGAAACATGTAACCTACACTATTACTGTCATGCCCCGCCAATTTAGCAGCGGAATAAATCGGGGAGGCATGAACAACGAGTATGGTAATGTAAATTGCGCATACATTCGCAAATATCAGAGCAACTAATGAACAATAATTACAATAAAATTCATTATTTTATTGATAATTCATCTAATCTATTACAACCACTGATTCAGAGCCAAAACATAGGGCTCAATGACATTATTACATTGGAAAAGAAGTCTAAAGCAAATATCTAACCAGACTCTAAGGTACTAAGGACATTCTATCTTTATGTCTTCAGGACGCTCATCACTCCAGTCCAATCCCGTTGTTGGGTGTAAGGTCATACCTTGACTTACCTGAAAACACAATAACAAATAACGAAGGGTGAGCGATAACGCTCAGTAGGACTTAATATCTCGTGTAAACAAGCATGCTTTAAGTGATTAATGTCTTGTAACACAGGTTAACTAGAGAGAACGATCAAGTATAGTCAAGAGAGAAATAGTACAAGATAACAAGTGAACGATAATACATTTCTCAAGAGTATTGCAAAATTAGGATGACAACATAACGAGATAGCGTGTAACAAGATAGTGTATAACAAGATAGCGTGTATCAAAATGACATGTAATATGATAGCTTGTATCAAGGTGACGTGTAACGAGATAGCTTGTATAGAGATAACACGTATGGTTGCACCACGGTGCACTAGTCGAGTATGGCAATAGTCACTTTGGGACAGTAGCCATTTAACGATAGTACATTTCGTCTGAACTCCTCAGACAAATGTTAATCAGTCAGTGCTAGCACACTAATAGCACAGAACTGGCACACTATGTCTGAACTCCTCAGACTAATAGTAAAACAATTAGATGTCTAGTCAATGTCGAGATAGTCAGAACCGGTGCAATGCATAACACCGTCAATAGCCCCTGCAGGTATTTTCGGGTGGCTCTCTGCCCCCAGGACTAGATTGGAGCCCCTCGGACACTCTCCGTGCCCTGCACACTTAGCATTAAAGTTAGTAGGTCACCAGACCCATATTATGGTGCTAGACAGTCATGTATAGTACAAGAAATGGGAGCCACAACAGCTCAAGAGTCTCAAGAGAGTACTAGATGAATAGACGAGATAGTAGAGTGAATGTGAACAGTGAGAGTACAAGGATAGTAGACGAGATAGGGGTATAATCGTAAAACAACGATAAACCACGATAGTAACGGTTGCACAGTACCAGGTCGGGTACCGGCAGTCAGGTAGAAGTCACATCCGCCCATTAGCCGTGCCGCGTACACGAGCCAGATGGTCCGGCGTGATCACAAGATAAGAGAGATCTCACTAAGGCTGTTTGGATCGTACTGATCCCTAAGAGTGTAACGGGATTTAAAGGTACAACCAGCTCGTTGGCTAAGGACGTGCGCCAAAGCCAAGAAGACTTACGGAGGCCTTGACAAGGAGTCTCTGGTCCAGTCGAGAGTATTCCCGATGGAGAGGTGGTCCATGTCAAGAAAAAGTGTGTAACGAAACGTTGTCCGTCTTGCCTCGAGTGCTCGAAGGCAGAGGGACACGATAACGATGTACAAATCACGCGAGTAAAACGAAGACATGTGTCATTTAAATAATAGGTAAATTAGGTAATTAATTTCACTTAATTACCAGATACATTATTGAGTAATTTAATAGGGTTAAATGGCAATAAACAATGTTTAGTGTGTAAGTGTAAAGAAATCATGGGAATAGAGTAAGTCGTGCTCACGGCTTTTAAATTAATAAGAGTCATTTAAATATTATCCAATAAAAATATTCAGATCATTTATCAAGCTTAACAGTACATGGTTTAACTTGTACAAGGATTAGATGGCATTTAAAGCAGGGATATAAGAGCAATTAAAGTTTCTGTCCGAAACTTCAAGAACGCGACGGACCTACCCGTCGCGATTCAAGTCGCGACAGGGCGGTCGGACGCGACACGGGGCCTGGCCGGTCTGGCCCGGTCCGGAGCGAATCGCGGCGGCTCGTGCCGCCGCGTTCTTGACGCAACGCCATCGGCCGGCGCGACCCCACTGTTATCGCGGCGGGTCGCGCCGTCGCGATAACAGGTGGGTTTGCTCTTTTTCCTTTTATCCAGGGCGAGCCCTCTGTGATACATGGACGTTCTAAATTACATATAAAATAGTATGGTGATCCAAAAAGTGCGAAACTAGTTTTAAACGAAAGTAGACATGTATATCTATCAACATGCACGATTAATTTGAAAATAGACAAGGTTTAGATATTCATTGATCAGGTTACATTTCGGTGACCTAAACAGGCGCAGTCAGGGTTCAATGAATTATTCAGGGATGAATACATCATGAAACATTATGAAACCAGCGGCATTTGAAAGATAACATGTAGTAATATTTATGATAATTGTATCATGGAATGATGTCAAGTGTGCACGAGATTAAAAAGGAAACAAGGAGGGTTGAGTGCACAGGTCTGACAGATATTCAAAGATTTAATTCTCTCTCATGAGAGATCGAAATCAAGCAAGACCAGGTGCGTTTGAAAGATAGTGTGATATAGTATATCTGAAAATTTTATCATGGCATGAGAGCATGTACACATCGGGAATTAGAGAAAACATGAGATTAGGGTTCATGGTGACAGAAGGATTTCACGAATTAAATTCGCCCAAATGGGTAAACAAAATACCACGAAACTATAGGGCTTTTGAAGAGGTACATGAAGGCTACCTAGGGTAATTATTTCAAGATTTTAGCTTGAGAGATTGCCTACCTTTTTGCACTGTAAAGATCCTAGGGTTGAGGGGTGACGAATTTCGAAGTTCTCCTTGCTCCAACCTTCTTCTTCTCCTTGCTCCACCCTTCTCCTCATGCTCCAGAGCTCCAGCGACGAAAATGAGGCTTGGTTGACACTAATTAGAGGTCTATTAGGTTGCTTAAGAGTCCTAATAACTTAAAACTCTTCCCTTCCCTTCAAACTCTGAATTTTCACATTTATCTCCCTATTCTCTTACATTTATCCACCTAATAAGATGGGGAGAGGTCCAATTCGTGGGTAATGGGTTAGGATAGGCTTAGGACTCTTATTAAGATATATATGAGTCATATTAGTGCTTTAATGACCCCTTTTTAATTAAGAGATAATATAGTTACGAATTTCCCTATTTAATTTGGATCTCTTATATTTAACCCAATTGTCTCTCATCTAAATCCCAATTTTAGATTAGGATAGAGTCCTATTGAGTTATACTAGGTTTAGAACTCTTTCTAAGACGATTAATAGTTAAAATACTCATTATCTTAACTCTTTTCTATTTATTAATATTTTAGGTACGAATTTCATTTATTTAACTCTCATCTCATGGTGGACTTTTCATAATTGGGCCCAAAACTTTATGCTAGGACCATTAGTAAAACCCATTACTAATTTGACTTAATGGGTATTGATTTAATTTCAATTATTCACCATTTATCCTTATGTAAATCTATTTATCACACTTATTCAAGTAATTTTATATTTTTGAATTGAATAAATATTATTCGTGCCAATATTTCTAATATTCATCATTTGGGCAATTACTCTTGGCCCAATAACTCATGTGAGTCTAGTTGTACAACCCATGTACTTACTTTACTTATTAGATTTTTAATTATCCTTTTATTAGAGAATTTATTCATGGGCCAAGATTGTCCATTGGTCCAAATATCATAATGGACTATCATCCCATATTATTTAAAGTCTACCCACATGTTTATTTTTATTTATAATCCACTTTGGGTCAGAAAATAATGGATTCTTCGACTTATTCCTTATTATGCTAATAAGTCGCATAAATTCTTAAACTTGGTCTAAACGATTTTTCTGTGCCCAAATTTCTTGATATGTCATTAGAGAACATTATTTAAAGTATATCTACTATTTTTACAAAATTTTTATAGGGGTTTGTACGCATGCAATAATGATGTGTATCGTTTTAATTAATTGAATTTATTAATAGATGAAATTTCTATTTATCTATAATTTTTAATTAATGAATTTTCCGGGGTACTACATCCTCCCCCACTTAAATAGAATTTGGTCCCCAAATTCATATGATATGATATGACTATCAATTTATTCTGAATATTTCATTCCATCATCTCCCCACTATAGGGTTTTGTTATCGAGAAAATAATATGAACCTGAACTAAGAGTTTAGTACTGATACCTTGTCTACCATTATTGGCATGATTTGTATCCACAAGAACTTGTAACCGTCTTTGGTGTGGAGTTTGGTTCTTCTTTGTTTGGCAATTGATGACTCGATGTTGTTGACTTCCACAATGCAAACATCTGCCTAGTTTCTTCCAACAGTTTTCAATCTGATGCCCTGGCTTTTTACAAAATTTACAGAATTCTTTCCACTTTGCTTCCCCTTTCATTCTCTTGCTATCTACTATATTTCTTCCTTTATTATCATTGGAATGCATATCACGTTCCCTTTTCAACGCTTTCTTCTTATGGATCTTTTCAAGAAGTCCCATGGTGTCCTCCACTATTTGAGCTCTCGATACCATGTCCGAATATACTACAAGGTCTAGCGGAGCCAACTTTTCCCAGAACACAGGTCTCAATCCTTCTAAGAATCTCTTTGCCTTCATCTTTTCCGTACTCACCAATGTGGTGCATATTGTGCTAGTCTTTGAAATTGTGCTTCATATTCTGCTACAGACATCATTCGTTGTTTTAAATTGGTAAATTCATTTGCCTTCTTCTCACGAATCCTTTCGGAAAAATATTTGGTGTTGAAGAGTTCTAAAAATTCATCCCACTTTATGTTGATGTTTGTTAGTTGTCGACTGGCAGCTTCCCACCAAGCTCTAGCATCGCGGTCCAATTGGAAGGTTGTCAGAAGGACTTTCTCCTGTTCTGAACATTGCATAACTATAAAGATCCGTTCCATCGTCTTCACCCAATTTTCGGCATCATCGGGATCCGGAGTTCCATTAAACCTAGGAGGATTCATTCGTTGGAAATTCCTGTATAAATCTCCTGCCCCATTTCTTGCGCCTGCTTGAATCACGTTGTTAAGGGCTTGAGTTAACCCTTGTACGGTGCTTTGCAAGTCCGCAATTGTCCATGCTCACCAGCCATCTCCACTAATCTCCTGCGAGCAATAATACTTAATTTATTTCCTTTTTGACTTTGGGTACTAAGGTATTACTAAGTTGATGCATGTATATTTATAATGTATTCAAATCATAACCATGGTTCTACCCAATCCTCACATAGGTATGGTGGTTGACTTAGACATGTGTCAGGGTAGTTCACCTAGAACATCCTAGACTTAAAATATCTTATTAAGGACATCCTAGGCTCTGATACCAACTGTCATGCCCCGCCAATTTAGCAGCGGAATAAATCGGGGAGGCATGAACAACGAGTATGGTAATGTAAATTGCGCATACATTCGCAAATATCAGAGCAACTAATGAACAATAATTACAATAAAACTCATTATTTTATTGATAATTCATCTAATCTAATACAACCACTAATTCGGAGCCAAAACATAGGGCTCAATGACATTATTACATTGGAAAAGAAGTCTAAAGCAAATATCTAACCAGACTCTAAGGTACTAAGGATATTCTATCTTTATGTCTTCAGGACGCTCATCACTCCAGTCCAATCCCGTTGTTGGGTGTAAGGTCATACCTTGACTTACCTGAAAACACAATAACAAATAACGAAGGGTGAGCGATAACGCTCAGTAGGACTTAATATCTCGTGTAAAGAAGCATGCTTTAAGTGATTAATGTCTTGTAACGCAGGTTAACTAGAGAGAACGATCAAGTATAGTCAAGAGAGAAATAGTACAAGATAACAAGTGAACGATAATACATTTCTCAAGAGTATTGCAAAATTAGGATGACAACATAACGAGATAGCGTGTAACAAGATAGTGTATAATAAGATAGCGTGTATAAAAATGACATGTAATATGATAGCTTGTATCAAGGTGACGTGTAACGAGATAGCTTGTATAGAGATAACATGTATGGTTGCACCACGGTGCACTAGTCGAGTATGGCAATAGTCACTTTGGGACAGTAGCCATTTAACGATAGTACATTTCGTCTGAACTCCTCAGACAAATGTTAATCAGTCAGTGCTAGCACACTAATAGCACAGAACTGACACACTATGTCTGAACTCCTCAGACTAATAGTAAAACAATTAGATGTCTAGACAATGTCGAGATAGTCAGAACCGGTGCAATGCATAACACCGTCAATAGCCCCTGTAGGTATTTTCGGGTGGCTCTCTGCCCCTAGGACTAGATTGGAGCCCCTCGGACACTCTCCGTGCCCTGCACACTTAGCATTAAAGTTAGTAGGTCACCAGACCCATATTATGGCGCTAGACAGTTATTTATAGTACAAGCAATGGGAGCCACAACAGCTCAAGAGTCTCAAGAGAGTACTAGATGAATAGACGAGATAGTAGAGTGAATGTGAACAGTGAGAGTACAAGGATAGTAGACGAGATAGGGGTATAATCGTAAAACAACGATAAACCACGATAGTAACGGTTGCACAGTACCAGGTCGGGTACCGGCAGTCAGGTAGAAGTCACATCCGCCCATTAGTCGTGCCGCGTACACGAGCCAAATGGTCCGGCATGATCACAAGATAAGAGAGATCTCACTAAGGCTGTTTGGATCGTACTGATCCCTAAGAGTGTAACAGGATTTAAAGGTACAACCAGCTCGTCGGCTAAGGACGTGCGCCAAAGCCAAGAAGACTTACGAAGGCCTTGACAAGGAGTCCCTGGTCCAGTCGAGAGTATTCCCGATGGAGAGGTGGTCCATGTCAATAAAAAGTGTGTAACGAAACGTTGTCCGTCTTGCCTCGAGTGCTCGAAGGCAGAGGGACGCGATAACGATGTACAAATCACGCGAGTAAAACGAAGACATGTGTCATTTAAATAATAGGTAAATTAGATAATTAATTTCACTTAATTACCAGATACATTATTGAGTAATTTAATAGGGTCAAATGGCAATAAACAATGTTTAGTGTGCAAGTGTAAAGAAATCATGGGAATAGAGTAAGTCGTGCTCACGGCTTTTAAATTAATAAGAGTCATTTAAATATTATCCAATAAAAATATTCAGATCATTTATCAAGCTTAACAGTACATGGTTTAACTTGTACAAGGATTAGATGTCATTTAAAGTAGGGATATAAGAGCAATTAAAGGTTCTGGCCGAAATTTCAAGAACGCGACGGACCTACCCGTCGCGATTCAAGTCGCGACAGGGCGGTGGGACGCGACACGGGGCGTGGCGGTCTGGCCCGGTCCGGAGCGAATCGCGACGGCTCGTGCCGCCGCGTTCTTGACGCGACGCCATCGGCCGGCACGACCCCACTGTTATCGCGGCGGGTCGCGCTGTCGCGATAACAGGTGGGTTTGCTCTTTTTCCTTTTTTCCAGGGCGAGCCCTCTGTGATACATGGACGTTCTAAATTACATATAAAATAGTATGGTGATACAAAAAGTGCGAAACTAGTTTTAAACGAAACTAGACATGTATATCTATCAACATGCACGATTAATTTGAAAATAGACAAGGTTTTGATATGCATTGATCAGGTTACATTTTGGTGACCTAAACAGACGCAGTCAGGGTTCAATGAATTATTCAGGGATGAATACATCATGAAAAATTATGAAACCAGCGGCATTTGAAAGATAACATGTAGTAATATTTATGATAATTTTATCATGGAATTATTTCAAGTGTACACGAGATTAAAAAGGAAACAAGGAGGGTCAAGTGCATAGGTCTGACAGATATTCAAAGATTTAATTCTCTCTCATGAGAGATCGAAATCAAGCAAGACTAGGGGCGTTTGAAAGCTAGTGTGATGTAGTATATCTGAAAATTGTATCATGGCATGAGAGCATGTACACATCGGGAATTAGAGAAAACATGAGATTAGGGTTCATGGTGATAGCAGGATTTCACGAATTAAATTCGCCCAAATGGGTGAACGAAATACCACAAAACCATAGAGCTTTTGAAGAGGTACATGAAGGCTATCTAGGGTAATTATTTCAAGATTTTAGCTTGAGAGATTGCCTACCGTTTTGCGCTGTAAAGATCCTAGGGTTGAGGGGTGACGAATTTCGAAGTTCTCCTTGCTCCAACCTTCTTCTTCTCCTTGCTCCACCCTTCTCCTCATGCTCCAGAGCTCCAGCGACGAAAATGAGGCTTGGTTGACACTAATTAGAGGTCTATTAGGTTGCTTAAGAGTCCTAATAACTTAAAACTCTTCCCTTCCCTTCAAACTCTGAATTTTCACATTTATCTCCCTATTCTCTTACATTTATCCACCTAATAAGATGGGGAGAGGTCCAATTTTGTGGGTAATGGGTTAGGATAGGCTTAGGACTCTTATTAAGATATATATGAGTCATATTAGTGCTTTAATGACCCCTTTTTAATTAAGAGATAATATAGTTACGAATTTCCCTATTTAATTTGGATCTCTTATATTTAACCCAATTGTCTCTCATCTAAATCCCAATTTTAGATTAGGATAGAGTCCTATTGAGTTATACTAGGTTTAGAACTCTTTCTAAGACGATTAATAGTTAAAATACTCATTATCTTAACCCTTTTCTATTTATTAATATTTTAGGTACGATTTCATTTATTTAACTCTCATCTCATGGTGGACTTTTCATAATTGGGCCCAAAACTTTATGCTAGGACAATTAGTAAAACCATTACTAATTTGACTTAATGGGTATTGATTTAATTCCAATTATTCACCATTTATCCTTATGTAAATCTATTTATCACACTTATTCAAGTAATTTTATTTTTTGAATTGAATAAATATTATTCATGCCATATTTCTAATATTCATCATTTGGGCAATTACTCTTGGCCCAATAACTCATGTGAGTCTAGTTGTACAACCCATGTACTTACTTTACTTATTAGATTTTTAATTATCCTTTTATTAGAGAATTTATTCATGGGCCAAGATTGTCCATTGGTCCAAATATCATAATGGACTATCATCCCATATTATTTAAAGTCTACTCACATGTTTATTTTTATTTATAATCCACTTTGGGTCAGAAAATAATGGATTCTTCGACTTATTCCTTAATTATGCTAATAAGTCGCATAAATTCTTAAACTTGGTCTAAACGATTTTTCTGTGCCCAAATTTCTTGATAGGTCATTAGAGAACATTATTTAAAGTATATCTACTATTTTTACAAAATTTTTATAAGGGTTTGTACGTATGCAATAATGATGTGTATCGTTTTAATTAATTGAATTTATTAATAGATGAAATTTCTATTTATCTATAATTTTTAATTAATGAATTTTCCGGGGTACTACAATTACAGTATACGTAATGACGTGTTACAATAGCTCCTTAATCCTGTTACAATACATGATAGCATGTTACAGTATACGTTTGAGTTTGCATGATAGAGATCACATACAAGCCCATAGAAGGCTGCATAAAAGGAAAATAGGTATATTGCATAAACAAGCCCCGTTACAATCTAAACTCCGGAACCCGATCACTCGATGGAGGAGGGAGGGGAGGAGGCGGAACATGCAAGGGAGGGAGGGGAGGAGGAACAGATGGGTTCTGCCCTAGGGCCGATGTCAGGGAGGATGTTGGTGAGGCTCTTGTAGCCATACAACCGAGAGGCTTTCTGTAAAGCCATCATCCAGCCGATGTAAAAATCGTCCCAGTAGTCGGGGCTGAAGGTCGGTGGCGGTGAAGGTGGAGCCTGTGGCACCGGTGAGGCAGGTGCCTTGCCATCCCTGTGGGGAGCGCGGGTAGATGAAGACATCTGCAAATAAAGAGGAAGAAGACGAGCAAGAAAGCTAGGAAGAAGAAGACTCAGAGAAGCTTGTGAAGGGTAAGTATGCGGCCCTAGGTTCCTTTTTATAGTTGTGAAGAATGGTTCATGGGCGAAGTACCTGTGTAAGTGATGTCAATGGTTGCTGTAATTGTGCTCGGCACGCTATGTAAGAGCAACTTCCCATCGATCAGAGTTCACGGGCCTTCCAAAGGATAGAAGCGTGAGTGTCGAGGCGGACGTGAGATTCGAAAGGACGGAAGGGTAAGACGGGAACGGAAAAAAGTGACGGATGTAAAAGAGACGGAAATCATGGGTCGATGGTCGTAAATGGTGACGTCTGAAAAGTAGGGACTGAAAATTAAATCGGGCGAAAAGTAAGGACTTTACGTCTACCAATATTCTGACAGGGACGAGGAAAAAAGTACCACCTTCTAATAGAGAACTCTAATTAATTTTTCATATATATATATATATATAGCAAATTAATTAGGAGTCCCTATCAGATTTTTAACTTATTTATTAGTCTCTAACAGAGCTGTAACTCATTACAGTAAGTGTTATCACCTGTTAGAGTATAAATTAAATCCTGTTACAATAAAGACTTTCTTATTATAGTCAGATATTTTTAATTATTATTATATTTATATATATATATATATATATATGGTCGTACTTACCACCTGTTTGAGCGATAAAAATAATTGAACTGGTTTCACTGTGTCAGACATAATTGTGGCGGCGCGGGCCCTGCCTGCACGCCCCTCCGAAGACGGGATTAACTCATCCCAGAAGAAAGAGAAGGGGACGGGAGGGAAATATTTCCTTATTGGAATAGGTACGTAGGTACATATAAAGAGAGAGAAATGAAAAACGCGGCCAGCCGGCATGGGGCATCTTGCCACGCACAAGACGAATCCCATTATTGGTTTTGTTCCGCCATCTGTGTATTTCCTCTTACAATACTAGGCTTTCGTTTGTTTCGCATTTGCCCTAGTTCATGGACGCGTGTAGAGATCCCAAGTTCGGACCGTATCGCATGAGCTGGAGCCTAACTATGACCGCATCCGACGACTGTTTGCTTTGACCGGGGCGGGTCCGCGTTGTCGTACTACTAATATATATTTTTTTCTCCCCACATATGTTATTCGAGGATAAAGGTGTCAATTGCCTCGAAAGTTCGGCTTCATTTGAAATGAGTTTGGGTCAAAAATTTTATTTTTTTTTTGCACGACTCGATTTGGTTCGAAAAAGAATAAGATCGGATTTAGATTTTATGAAGTCGGATCTGAATTGGTTCAAAATTTATAAATATAAATTTTATATTTTTAATAAATATAACATTTATATTTAGAAAATAAATTATATTTATTTTTTCTATAATAAATATACTCAAAAATATTATTTTTTATAAATTAGATGTTAATGTAAATACAAGTAAATACTATATTATTTTTTATAGATATATTATAGTGGATATATTAAAATTATATATAATATAGATAAAAGTCATATTTTTCTCATATTTTCGGACAAGATCAGGCCAGACTTAATTGAGTTTTTCTTAGGCCTAGGTCCGGGCCAATCATACTGGGTCTATCCTCAAATCTGAGTCGGACTCGAGCCGACTTTTGAAAAATTCGACTTGGGTGAGGCATAACAAGACCCGATCCATATCTGATTTATTGACATCCTTATATGAGGAGTAGGGATCAAAAATAGGGTTGGACGTATTGGAGGACTTAGCCAAGTTAAGTTTCTTTTAGTCCGATATGATATTAGATGTATTGCATTATATTAAATCGGTTCATCCAACTCTAATTTAAGAACATTATAAAAATAAAATTTAAAAATAATAATTTATTCCTATTATATCGGAGATCAAAAAGACATTGTCATAGTATGACTCGATCAATACGGCACCACTAATCATAATCAAAATTGAACCGCTGTGGACGAGAGTCCCATTGCCCTTTTTTATAATAGAAATGAAAAGAACAATTTTTCCTTATTTTTTTCCGTTTTCATCTTCAATAATATATATATATATATATATATATATATAAGTGGGAAATCTTAAATCTAATATTTGGGCTCCTCTCTAACCTGTGAATGAAAGGCCGTATATATCGTTACCAAAGTCGCTACTTTTTTCTAATGCCACTCGCATTTATTATCAAATTGCAACTGAATTTTTGTTTAATTTTTATTTTCGTTTTTACTTATAAAAACAAAAACAAAATGTTTCCTAACTCCAATCCTTGACATCCCTAACTCGAACGAACGCTAGAACTTTTAAAGAAGTAATATCATGACCTAATGTACATAGAGTGTCGGGGACATTCTTATAATATAGTACGGTACGTACAGTACACCAAATTTCTTAGCAGCGTGGGTTAGATGATAAGCCAGCGTACTGTCACCAGTGACCAGCCCATGACCTTCGTTTTCCTGTCATTAAACGCGTGGACTAGATTTCAGCTTTCTTTGAGTTTTTGGGTGTCATTAACAGTCGTATGCATGTCACTGTCGAAAAGAAAAAGAAACAAAAGAAGAAGGAAACAATACACGTCTCCCCTTTAACATGCCTTTTTTCTTTTTTCTCTCATCTAAGTGATTTTAATCAGATGGGGACGAAAGGTGCTGAACAAGAAGAGTAGCACTATACCGCTCCTCTTGTGGGTAATTGTGATGCTGATGCTTCTAGCTTTGATGTGGCGGAAGAATGCAGTGATTATGCCATGCACCCATCAATCTCCATCTCCCACCAATGATTTGCTGCCTTCCGCATATATATATATATATATATATATATATATATATATATATATATATATATATAAGAGTACTATTTTTGCCATTTTATTATCGCTTTTTCTCATATTTCAATCTATTAATTAATTAGATTGGAAAGATTCATTTATCGGTGTTTAATTCTGAATTCAGAACCATAGACCTCAATTCGATGTTAAAAGATTGGAATAACAAAAATGAGGGTGACAAACATAAAAGAGTTATAATTTGTAACGTGCTGTAGAGAAAAAAAAGAGAGAAGAAAATTAAGCTAATTAAAATGCCACATATTTATGTACATTTATCTAATTATTGGCCAAAAATGTGCAACTTAAACTTGATCTACTTCTCCAAAGTGGAAAAATGGATTCTGTTGCATGCCTAGTTTGAAGTGGACGGTGGAGAATTTAATGAGGATGATGACAATTCTATATTCATTTATGTACGGCATAATTCCTATAAGAAAAAGAATACATGTTTCAGTCAGTTCAATCTTTAAGGATTTTTAGTTCCTAGCCTTTGAATCCTCCTCCTTTAGAGGTTGGCCCTTGTAATCAAGATATATTACACATAAACCTCTAGAATTAAACATTTATTTTGAAAATACTCCTTCTTTAAGGTATCCTACAAATTCGAAGGGGTTTGAAAGGCTACCAACTATTAATTAGAAAAGCAGAGACTCTTAATTAATTTATTATTTTTTATATCTACGTCTTAGATATTATTTAGATTCGATTCGATTCTAAGCATCACTCTTGCATGCTACCAACTATTAATTAGAAAATAACAAATTAAACTGGGTCGAAGATTTTGGCTAATCTAGCAACATGGAAAAATATATGTTTTTGTATGTAAAAAAAAAATAAGACAAAGTAAATGCTGCAATGTGGAGATGCTCTTGATCTCAGCCACATCTGGTACTGGACTTAGCCAACCTGGATCATTTATTCCTGCCCGTGTGATAGAACAGCTGGTACCATCCGTTTGCATAGGCCCACCTGATAATTTTGGCGGGTACTTTTATTTATTTATATACTGGACCCCATCCAGTCATAGCACAACCATTTCCATCCCACGTCTTTACATGGTCAATTAAATTTGAAGGTCTGGAGCAATGGGGAATATATATTGAAATGGATGTTAATAAATTTTTAATTTTTCACAAAAAAAATATAAAAACAAAGAAGAGAGGTAAGAGAGAAAGAACCGATCATCCAAAAAGATAATACAATTTTTAAAAAAATTCAAGCCGACGGAATGTTACCCTACACCCTCCCTCGAGAATACTTAACGTACTCTAACAATTACAGACTCAGCAACGCACACGTGCGAAACATCAAGATGTTCTTTACTAATTATATCCTACCACAAACAAAATAACATAAATTATACAAGTTTCAGTGACCAAGAGATTGATTTGAAAAATAGTCGCCTGTCAAGACGATCCTCTCGATCAACACGAGGATCCGAGCATATATATATAGCAGGTCCAAGGACGACAGAGGTGCAATATATAGGAACCACAAATTTCAACCTTGCAGCCACCTTCTAGAAGTTTAACACTTGGGCTTCTTAGAGACTCTCTACACATATGTTATACAAAGGTCCTTGACCCAGCTGTGGGAGGTCGGATTTTTCAGTTTAAGTCAGATTAATTTGCCCGGAGCTTTCTCGCAAGTTTTCCACAAGGTGGATGTTGACACCTTCAACCTCAACAGACAAAATTATCAACTTGAAGGAGCTGTAACTTTCACAATGTAAAACCAAAAAATCTTCTCTCAAACTCATTGAAAAGATCAAATCATCTCCAACAGCTAACCCCAATTTAAAATAAATCAAGTCTTTCATTGAGACTTGGCTTCCATACACCTACAAACTTAGACAGATTTCCAGAAACAGCCTCTCTATGGTACATACACTTGAAACTTTGATTAGTCAACAATAAATAAATTTTGTTATAATCAAAACTAGTTCTATGCCTGTGTATTGCACGAAAAATTATTAGGTTTAAATTAATAAATTTTATAAGTAGTATATATATGGATAATATTTTTTATTATTTATGAAAGTAGATTTTGAATACAAACGTAAGTTTTTAAATATGGAGAGATGTTTAATGGGAAAGAAAAAAGAGAAAAATTATATTAGCAAGTTTTTATTAGTTTAAGAAGGGTGAGAATGAGGTTGAAATTTTTTTGAACGTTTAGATATATTTTGAGAAAGTTTAATAGGAGAGAAAGAGTAGGAAGATAATTTTTTAGTTCATTTAAACTATCTATATTTCTATTTTTAAGTAGGGAGATGTTATGGAGAGAATAAATTTATCTGGTGCAGCTACGTGACAGCACCAAAACTGAATTACATTACATTAGTATAGATATGGAGGGATCACAACAAAACTTTCTGCGACGTAGAAAAGTTTTAAGAGTTCTATATGAATAGTAGTGTGATCGACTTAAATTCAATTAATTTATTCTTACCAAATATTTTTCAAGTTATATGCACAATGCACACCATGAACTTTATTCTCAAGAATGAACACAGAATGATGGGTTTTGCAGTTTGCAGCCTCAGACAATTTTTGAGAAATTAATAAACTAGAGGCATGTAAATCGTATGAATCATCACGTTCTGTATGTTCCCCAAAAAACGGATGCCCAAACCCACACACCAAAAGCCCCTTAACTGGCCCACCTTCCCTAACACGATAAGAAACTAAGCAGAACAGAACACACCTTTCAGTCACTATTCGAACTTGGAAGGGAGAGAAATATATATTGAAGGGGAGAACCTAGAAGAGTGTGTGTGCCTAGGTTCGACCCCCCTTAAACACATGATTTTTCATCCCCTGTACGTTGGTAGTACTACCGTAATGCTTCAAGGCAGATGGGCAGGTATATATAGTTGGGATTTGGATTTATAAAGTTCGAGATCGAATGGTTCGGTAAATAAAGGATTGTGACATGATATATGCCTAATCTTAACATGGCGTTTAACTACTCCCGGATATATGCTTGAGAGTGGAATCTTGTGTGTGGGAAAGGAATATTAATATGATAAAAAATGTCTGGGAGGGCCATGTTGAAGCAATAACTTGCAAATGATTGGGGTGCTTTTAAGTCGTATGCGTTCAGAAAGAGTAGTGGGTTCCATTTCCAAAGTGGATTTGTTCCAAACACTACCTTGCCAACCCCACCAATGATCATACGTACATATGCCCAACTCCTGGGCACCCATTTGCCTCACTACCCAAAGAGTCAAAACCCATCACCGCATAACATGAGCCAGCATCGAGTTTTTTCATCACAAGTTAGGCTAACAGTGAAGCCAATGTCTCATAAAAGCTCGAAGCTTCAAGCAAGTATAAGATTAAGCATGAGTTTTCATATCTTTAGGTAGAGCATGTCGACATTATGGGACGTACTAAACAAATGAGGAGTTGACTTTTGTACAAGTTGTTTAAGTGGCCATAAAGATTCAGAGATCTCACTACAGGAGAACGAACATTTGTCAGCGGTTGGAAACCGCTGACAAATTTTGAAAGACTGCTCAACCGCTGACAAATTTTGAAAGACTGCTGACATAATATTATGTCCACGGTTAAGAAAGTATTGTCACAATCATTGGCAAAAAATCCGTGGACAGATCTTATGTCAGCGGTTCACTAAACCTGCTGACATATATAGGATTTGTCTGTGACCTTTATAGCCGCTGACATAAAGTAATGCCAACGGTCACAAGAGCCGCGGCCATATACTGTACAGCAACGGCTATGAGCCGCTGCCATATACTATACAACAACGACTATGAGTTGCGACCATTAGGATATTATGGCTGCAGGTGTTAGCCGCGGACATATGGTCCTTTTACCAACGGCTGAAACCGCTGTCTTAAACCATTTTTGTTAGCAAACCTAAGCGTCGCGACCATATTTTTAATTTTTGTCAAGTTCTGGTAGCCGCTGACATATGTTCTTTTGGTAGCGACTGACTAGCCGCTGACATGTTGTTAGAAAAAAAAATTATTTATTTATTACCACACTCTGTTCGTATATGAGCCACCTAGATCATTCAATCACACATATTATTGAGCCACCACCCAGGCTCGCTAGATCATTCAATCAAACACATATGAGCCACCACCCAGGCTTGCTGGATCATTCAATCACACACATATGAGCCACCACCTAGGCTCGCTAGATCATTCAATCACACACATAGAAAGTAATGCATAAATATTGTCATACAAATATTCGAAAAAGTAGAAAATGTCAGAGTGTAATAGAATAAGAGGGAAATCAAGAGACATGATCATCATGATCAGAATAATCATCCGCCACCTCATCTGTCTCGCTCTCGCTTCAAACTGCAGGGGTACATGTCTGTGACGCCTGTATCTGGGAGTGGAGTGTGCTCATCTCGTCCACCTTCGTAACTATATTCTCCAATCTAGTAATCTTTTCTCGCATTTGACTCATCTCCTCTGCCTGTACTTTCAACTTTTCTTCTTGTGCTTTTAATTGTTCTTCCATTATCCTTTCTCGCTCTGAACTGCTAGACGTTCTTGTAGATTTATACCATGTGCTTAGCGTCTCTCCACTACCTGCACAGTGAACACGGCCAGGTCGATCTTTTCCCATGACCGAAATGAAGGCCTCCTCGGGAGTCGGTGGGGTGTGGCTCTCGGCATCGACGTCTGAGGAAGGAGCCATCAACTAAGTCATAGTCTCCTATAGCAAAAGGTAGAGAAAAAAATATTAATGATACAACTATTGTAATGAAAACATAGTCATATAAAAGAAAAGGAAATAAAGTTACTTACATTTCATCTTCTGCTCTTCTCATCTACCATCACAAGAAAATGCGGTATTACCGACGGATATTTCCGATGGATAATTTTCGTCGGTACTTCCGACGGAAAAAGTTCGGTCGAAAAATACATCGGAACTTCTGACGGAAATATCCGTCGATACCGAAATATTACCGACGGAAATATTTCCGTCGGCAGTCCGTCGGTAAAAATCCCTTTTCCCCTCCCCGCCATCCCCACGAAACCCACCCTCTCTCTCTCTCTCTCTCTTCTCATGCTCACTGCCGCACCCCTCGCCGCCTATCGTGCCACCGCCAGCTGCCCCGACCGCTGCTGCCATCGCTGTGCTCCGCCGGGTATGTGCATCCTCCCCTCCCCCTCTCTTCCCCACCCCCGCCACCTCCCTTTGGAGACCGGCGACCCACCCCCTATCGGCCCCCCCTCCCCCTCCCGTCCCAGCCCCCCTCCCCTGTCGCCCCCCTCCCCCTCCATTCCCCCTCCCCTGTCGGCCCCTCCTCCCCCTTCATAAATAAGATGACATAAATTCAAATTATTTAATTGATAGATCAGATTAAATGGATGTGCAAACCAGATCAGATTATATTGCCCAGATGCCCATATATGGGAGGAAGAAAGAAATCCAGAGAATTATGCTAGAAAGGAATTTATTGCATGGTGGGGTAATCTATGGAACATACAGGTTTAAGTATAGAGAATAATAATTATTAATCTTATGGTTGTAATATAGAGCAGTACCACGTACGGCGGCCTGTGCAGTGAATACATGTAGTTACGTACTCAGTGATCCAGAACCTCCGGGACGTCGACGGGGTACTGGTGAATGATGCATTAGATACCATTATCCACTAAAAATGGGCAATATAATCTTAGATATACTTCATTATTATTGAAATTAGTGTCATATCACTACCCTAACATGACAATTACGTTTTTCCATGTCTATCGCAATCCAATTGGAGTTAGGAAGACTTGGAGTTTTCATTTTATACCATTGTTTTAGAACATCGTTGATGCCGCTTCATTGTTGTAGAAGTCCTCTAGAACGTCGAGCAACTATTTCAACATCTTCATAATGTTGTGAGAACTCTCTGTCACATATTCTTCTTGTCAGACTACTGGAACTCCCTCGCCAAGACTTCCGTAAGTCTCCATAAGCTTGGAATTCCTCTAGGACATCAAGCAGGTTGTACCATTAATAGTTATACACATTAAGGGAGCATGTTGGAATTTGAGGGCATACTCCAATGCACCTTAGCTCTTCTCATATATTTTTATAAACTTCTCTATTGATCATATACTTCTCATAAAAAAATGAGTACAAAATCTTTCTTGTAGCTATTAGATCCTTAATTCGAACTTATTTCAATATAACACTATTATATGGATGTTTTTTATTGCTTACTTTCAGTTTAGTGATTAGTATTGTATTTCTTACTTTAATGCAATTCATGTACATGTATGTGTGAATTTGGTTTATTATTGCGCTTGTTCACATGTATGATTTTGTTTTCATATTCCTTTCATATTTATGTGGGTTTTAAATTTGATTTATGCATGTATAGCAATTTATCACTACACACACATCACGAGAGCGTGTTAAGCCCGTGTCAATGAACCTTCCCGTTCAAGACTTTGGGATTGATGTGCACGAGTCTTATTTTCAATGATGAGAACGTGTATATCTAATTCAAAGTCTTGAATTATCCTATTTTGGACAGTCTGTGAATGTTTGATCGCAGTTAGGTGGTCAGTTACTATGTGTTTGTATTATTTGTTGAAAATTTCGGGTGCTTCTACTCACTCCTCTCTGATATACCTTTATTGATTAAGAATATTTTCTTAACTACTTATTAGTAAGTGTTTAAGAAAATATCTTAATCAATAAATAATATTGGTATATCGGAGAGGTGTGGGGAGATGCTGCCGAAATTTTTAGTAAATAATACAAACACATAGTAAATGGTCATCTGAGTGCGATCAAATATTCACAGATGGGTAAAAAGTGATAATCTAAATAATATATCCTACCTATTCATTTTGACTTACTCGAACGATGTGAGGGTGTCTTGGATTTTAACTCGTGACATGACATTTAATCTGTGTAGGAAAAATGTCTTATGAGAATCGGTCATGGATGTACCGTGGAATAGTGAATGGAGTTGTGACAGAGGAGTTTAAAGACAGAGTTGACAGTTTCATTCAGTTTGCATTGAGTAATTCATCAGTAGCAGTTGATCCGATGGGTAACATCCGATGTCCGTGTTCGGCTTGTAAGAACAGGAAGTGGATATCGACATGGGATGTGCAGCATCATTTGTATATGAGAGGATTTGTTTCCCATTATGAGTTGTGGTCGTCTCATGGTGAGTTGAATATTCAGTCGTCTGAACCAGCCAACTTTGTCTCCACAAGTACGTACGTAGACATAGTTGTTGATGCTGATGGTCTGGAATTCAATATTCATGATGACCAAAGAAATGAAGAAGTGCCGAATGATACAGCTCAGATATTTTATCAGTTACTTCGAGATGATGATGAGCCATTATGGGATGGTTGTGAGAAGCATACACGGTTGTCTGCAGTGTCGCAACTACTGAATTTGAAGTCTGAATTTCATATGAGTGAGAGTTGTTTTGATCGGCTTCTCTCTCTCGTCAAGAGTATGCTTCCTCAATCAGAGAGGTTGCCTGATGATTTTTACCACGCGAAGAAGATGGTGAATGATCTGGGGCTTGGTTTTATGAAAATTGATGCATGTCCGAATCACTGTATGTTGTACTACAAAGATGATGCAGATAAGACATCATGTTATATTTGTAAGCATGATAGATTCAAGCCTAAGAGAGGGGACAAGTCAAAGCAGAATGATGTTCCATATAAGTCATTGCGGTACTTTTCGATCACACCTAGATTGCAGTGGTTGTTCATGTCTCCGAAGACAGCTGGACATATGACTTGGCATGTGGAAAGAGTCCGTCGTGATGATGGTGAAATCAGTCATCCTGCCGATGGTGAAGCTTGGGCTCATCTTAGCCGTACTCATCCTTACTTTTCAAGGGATCCACGCAACGTGCGATTGGGTTTATGTACAGACGGTTTCAATCCATTCGGAGGTTCGGTGGCATCTTACTCATGTTGGCCAGTATTCCTAACAACGTACAACCTTCCGCCAGGCATGTGCATGAAGCGTGAGAATCTGTTCCTTTCATTGCTGATTCCAGGTCCAAAAAGTCCAGAAAAAAATAGACATATATCTCAGACCGTTGATTGATGAGCTGAAATTGTTTTGGTCAGATGGGGTTCTCTCTTATGATGCATCCAGAAAATAGAATTTCAATTTGAAGGCTGCATTAATGTGGACAATAAGTGACTTTCCAGCGTACGACATGTTATCTGGCTGGAGCACACATAGGAGGTTGGCATGTCCTTATTGCATGGAGGATTCTAAATCATTCGTATTGAAATCTGGGGGAAAATCATATTGGTTCGATTGTCATCGTCGGTTTCTACCGAGTGACCATCCTTTCCGAAAGCAAACAGATTCTTTTATGAAAAATACAATTGTGATGGAAGAGGTAGATATGGAATGGGTGTCTGGTGGAAACATGGCAAGGCGGGTCTAGAACTTACCGACTATATCACAACTGGCTGGTAGTACCCGAAAAATCCTCGGCTTTAGGAAGGATCACAATTGGGTGAAGCAAATCATATTTTGGGAATTGCCTTATTGGTCAACACTTTTGATACGACATAACCTAGACGTCATGCATATAGAGAAGAATGTTTTTGATAATGTGTTCAACACAGTTATGGATGTCAAAGGCAAAACGAAGGATAACGTCAAGGCACGAATGGATTTGAAAATACTTTGCAGACGTCCAGAACTAGAGCTACATCATGTTAGTGGAAAAGTGGTGCAACCTAAAGCTTCATATGTGCTTGGGGCCAGACAGATTAAGGAAGTGTTGCAATGGTTGAAGCAATTGAGATTTTCGGATGGATATGTCTCGAATATTGCCCGTTGTGTTAATGTCAACGAGGGGAAAATATACGGAATGAAGAGTCATGACTGCCATATTTTTATGCAAAGATTGATGCCACTTGCTTTTCGTGAGTTGTTGCCGAAGCAAATATGGGGAGCAATGACTGAGCTGAGTCAATTCTTCAGTATTTTATTTACATCAGAACTCAGACTTCATGACTTACAAAATATGGAGCAAAATATAATACAGACAGTCTGCAAATTAGAGAAGATATTTCCTCCAGCATTCTTTGATTCAATGGAGCACCTGATCATCCATTTGCCATATGAGGCTAGGGTCGGAGGACCAGTACAATTTCGATGGATGTATCCGTTTGAGAGGTATATTTCTATGTCTCAATTTATTCACATTATGACGATCTTTTATATTTCACATGTATTCATTTGAATTATTGTCGTAGGTGCATGCACGATCTTAAGATGAAAGTCCGCAACAAAGCACATGTTGAGGGCTCCATTACCCAGGCGTACCTTATTGAAGAGATATCAAACTTTTGTTTGATGTACTTTGACACAGAGATACGAACCCGACGCACTCAACCTCCACGTAATGATGATGGTGGAGATTCTAATGTGTCTGACCGACTTTCTGTGTTCAAGTGTCCCGGGCGAGCATTTGGATATTCTTCTACTCGCGCACTCGAAGACAGAGAGTTGGTAGCTGCGGAGATCTACGTATTTATGAATTGCGCAGAACTAGACCCTTACATTGAGTAAGCTCTCAACACTAATGATGTACATCATTTGCGAGCAATACTGCAGAACTTAGAGGTTGTGTGTCATTTACATTGCAGAGAGTTTGACTCGGTCATACTGCAACGGAATCTCTGACTGACGTGCTGGTTAAAAAGGAACAAGAGAAGTTTTTTCCTACTTGGTTAAGATCTCGAGTAAGTGTCTAAATATTTTGAAGCATAAATGTTATGCTCTTATGCATACTTAGTTGGCGTAATTTGTCATTGTCTGTCCCTTTTTTTAATAATAGGTTGAACAAGGTTTGATTACTGATTCAAGAGTACAAGAGATCAGTTATGGGCCCTCGAAGATTGTACGTGTCTATCCAGGCTACATTGTGAATGGATACCGATTTCACACGAGAGATTATGGATGGAATAAGTCTACGATGAACATCGCCGTATGTGTGAAGGGAAGTGCCTACAATGAAAATGAAATAGACTATTATGGCATTCTCGAAGAAGTCATTGAACTGCAATTTTTGGGACAAGGCAACAATATATTTCTCTTCAAGTGTCATTGGTGTGATCCGACCTCTATTCGTAATGACACAACATATGGGATTGTCGATGTCAAGCATAAGTCCAAGTTGAGTACTTATGAGCCATTCATTCTGGTGGCACAAGCCCAACAAGTTTATTATTCAAATTATTCATCCCTCAAATTGAGAGATTGGTGGGCTGCATGTAGAGTGAAATCAAGGCTATTCCCTGAGTATGAGCTTGTCCCGGCTGATGATGAGCTCGAAGGTGTTAATGACAATTTTTTCCAATCAGATCGGAGTGACGCACGAGAGTTGGCGGCTTCTACGTAGTTCAGTGTTGATGATATAAATGAACCAATTTGCTTATATAAGGATAACAAACAGGAAGAAGTTGACCCAAATGCCCTTGAGTGGGAGGTGGAGTCTGATGAGGAGGAAGAGTCCCAACATGATGAGGACGAATTCGAGGAGGATGACGAAGATGACGCTGAATTAAACATATCTTCAGCATTTGATGATGAATATAGATAATATTATAAAATTTTGTAAGAACTGAGTGTTGTTGCTAATTATATGTTATTCAATAGCTATTTCAAATTTGAGTGCTGATGACATGTTATATCTTTATTTATCTCAATAGAGATATGGTATATGGAGGACGGAGTCGGAGGGTTTCCACCTCCGTAGGCTGAGGGTTCTCCTCCCCGTCCACGATAGGTATATGTATATGTAAACACAAAACTCTATATATTATTGTTCATATTAAATTCATAATTTCTAATGTACATACAATTTTGCAAGGACTGCCTCTCCGTCCACGCCAGTCGTCCCGGCGATAGGTATATGTATATGTAAACACAAAACTCTATATATTATTATTCATATTAAATTCATATTTTCTAACGTACATACAATTTTGCAGGGACTACCTCCCCGTCCATGCCGGTCGTCCCGGCGACAGATATATGTATATGTAAACACAAAACTCTATATATTATTGTTCATATTAAATTCATATTTTCTAACGTACATACAATTTTGCAAGGACTACCTCCCCATCCACGCCGGTCGTCCCGGCGACAGGTATATGTATATATAAACACAAAACTCTATATATTATTGTTCATATTAAATTCATAATTTCTAACGTACATACAATTTTGCAGGGACTGCCTCCCCGTCCACGTCGGTCGTCCCGGTGACAGGTTTATGTATATGTAAACACAAAACTCTATATATTATTGTTCAATTTAAATTCATATTTTCTAATGTGTATATAATTTTGTAGGGACTGCCTCCCCGTCGACCACGTGAGTAGCGCCACCTTTCCCTTCTTCCTCACCACCAGGTACATGTATGTTTCCATAGATTAGTATGTTTCTTTTCTTCCAATTTATACAACAATAGTGTACTTAATTCTTTTCAACAGAGGTGGAGAGCCAGCATTCAGTAGCAGATGAGGAGGGGCCTCAGCTGTTGGGTTGAGTGTGTTTTGGAATTTTCTAAAGTTGTATTTTAATGATAACCAATGAACATCACTCATACTTTGATTTTGATGATTACCTATTGTAATTTTGATGATGACATTTTGAACATGTTACATACCTCATCTATGTAATAACAATGCTCAAAAAGCATGTTTCAAATACTTTACACTTCATACTTTGATGATAATACCTTGTACTAATGTCTTATGTGTTAAATTCTCAGGGATATACAGGTTTTATCATGGTAGTGTCGACACACACCCATTGATGGTGTCGACACTGGGTCATAGTCCCTGAAGCTTTTTTCGTGAAGACAGGGTCAAGTGTGTCGACACAGTCCATGGTCGTGTCGACACTAGACCCAGCTTCCAGGAAATCCATTTGTCTTACTGGGACAGTGTGTCGACACAGTCAATGGTCGTGTCGACACTAGACCCAGCATCCAGAAGACCCTTTTTGCGTAAATGGGACAGTGTGTCGACACACTCGGTGGTAGTGTCGACACACTCCGGCTGAAGTCTCAACATCTGATTTATCTGGACACGTGGCCGCTTGGGGATCAAGGGAATCTGCCTAGGTTTTTGTGCCCACGTACCCTAAGGCTCCTTATGGACATATGGGGCTATAAATACCCATGTTTCTTGTACTCAAAACCATCCCACGCAAGAGAAAGCCAAGAGCATTCTGGAAGAAGGCAAGAAGAGCGAGAAAAAGGGATCTGCATCCAGAGGAGTAGAGCAGCGCCGCCAAGGGAAGAAGAAGGAGAAGAAGAGAAGGAGCTCGTGATTGCAGCAGTGCTAGTCCAAAAGGAGATCCAGCCGAGTCTGTACTTGGTCAGAGTGTCAAAGTCTCTGGGAATCTGTGTATGTGTTCTACACAGATCTCCCAATTCTATTTGTCTCTACCATTTCTATTGTACTGAGATAGATTGTCCTAGAGGATCTATTCTCTAAGTGTGCTTGTTCTAGCAGAATTTGGATCTATTGTGATCCAGAGGTTTGAGTACTTTGTACTCTGGGTTGGAGCCATAGTGCTCTGGGTTGGAGCCGTTGTGCTCTGGTGCTTAAGCCGTAGTGCTCAAGGGCTTGTGAATTTGCTGAATTCACAAGTGGTTTGTGAAGTAGGTTGTCGTGCCTATCTCCTGGGTTTCTTTAAGTCGTTGCACTCAAAGAGGTCAGAGTCGTCGTGCTCTAGTTTGTTCTGCACTTGTGCTAGTGGTTCCTCCGTTGTGAGGAGGTGGACGTAGGAGACACAAGTTGTGTTCTCTGAACCACCTTAAAAATCTTCTGTGCACTGTGGTTTGATGTGTGGTTTACTGTTCTTATTCACTATTCTCACACACCACACTTGGATCTGATCGAATTGTGTGTTTTACTTATTTTAATTCCACTGCTATACACACAATTTCTTAGTTCATCTGATTAAGTCACCTATCTGATCCCAACAATTGGTATCAGAGCGGGTCAGAGTCAAATCTATACTCTGAGGTGCTTTGGTGAATTTTCTGTATTTCAGATTTTGATTCACTCAATTACTTGCTTAAATTGTTGTGTGTTTTGGTTTGATTGTCTTTATCATGGACTCTAGAGGTTTTGTTGCTGAAGGTCATTCAATCAATAGGCCTCCATTTTTTGATGGTACTGACTATCCTTACTGGAAGAATAGGATGATGGTTTTTCTTAGAGCACAGAACTATGAAGTATGGAGAATTGTTGAAAAAGGACCAATCGAAGTCACCGGAGATGAAGATCAATGGACCAGAGAGCAGATCAGAAGGGTCACCCTGAACTGCAGCGCCATGAACATGCTGCAATGTGTCATCCATCCGAAGGAGTATTCCAGAATCTCTATGTGTAAGTCTGCCAAGGAGATGTGGGATAAATTAGAGTTGCTTTATGAGGGCACATCTCAGGTCAGGGAGACTAAGGCTAACATGTTAGTTTCTGATTATGAGTTGTTTATCATGAAATCTAATGAAACTATATCTGAGATGTTTGCTAGGTTCATGGTTATTATAAATAGACTTCGAGCCTTGGGTAAGGAATACTCAAATGAAGAATTAGTAAGAAAAATCTTGCGTTCCTTATCTCCTGTATGTCACACTAAAGCAACTGTCATTGAAGATTCAAAGGATTTATCCAAAATCACATTGGATGAACTCATTGGATCATTAATGACATACAAGTTAAACCTTAAGAGATCAGAAGAACACATGCTAAAAACAAAAACCATTGCTCTTAAAGCTTCATCAAGTAATAAAGGAAAATCTAAAGAAAATTCTGAGTCTGAGAAATCTGAATCTGATAATGATAATCTTGCTTTCATCACTAGACAATTTAAGGCATTTCTGAAATCAAACAAGAAGAATTTTGGTAGTAAGAAAAATGCCATGTCTAGTAAAAAGAAACATTTCTCCCATGTTGATCATAAGAAAACTGATGAAATTCCTGTGTGTTATAGGTGTAACAAATCTGGACATATGAAGGCTGATTGTCCAGAAGGTAAGAAGGAAAAGCATATAAACCACAAGAAGGAGTTCCACAAAAAGAAGAACAAGGCCATGGTGGCTACATGGTCAGATGATGAAAGCTCAGACTGCAATGAAGAATCCTCAACTTCAGATGAAAATGAAGTTTGCTTCATGGTGGAAGCAGTGAAGAACATGTAGATATATCCTTTGAACTATTTACCATTGAAGATTGGCAAGAAGCATATGGTAACTTGGTTGAAAATATGTCTGAAATTAGAAAAGAAAATAAATATTTAAAAAGAAAAATTGAAAGCATTCTTCATGATACTTCATCATCTGTAAAGATTTCTAAATTGGAAGCTCAAATTTCATACCAAATCAAAGAAAATGATGAACTGTTATTTTTGTTGATGATCTGAAATTAAAAATTTAAAAATTGAACAAAGAACTTATTACCTCTGTTAAGAAATTTGAAGAAAAATAAAAGGAAAATCATGAAAACTTGAATCAAGTTGAAAAGCTAAACTTTTGCATTAAAGAAAAAGAAGACATCATCAAGAACTTCACTCAAGGTAAAGATAATTTGAATGCTCTACATGGAATGAAGATGAATTCAAATAAGCATAGCTTAGGTTTTGAACCACAAAATTCAAAGAAAACTGAATCATCTCCAAAGAAAATAAAACCATCAAAAATTCCTTTAATAAAATTTGTCAAGGCAAGCTCATATGAAAACAAAGGAAAAATATAAAAACAAAAAGAACCTGAGAGGTTGACACATACCCTACCTAGGTCGACACACACTATGCACAGGTCGACCTATCCCAGTTAGAGGTCGACCTACCCTTCTTATAAAAATCACAAAAACTTCAAACCAATCAATAATCATCTTTCTCATGGAAATTGGAATGTTTTCTCATCTTACAATTCAAGATGGAATAAGTCTTAGAACCAAAGGTACAATGGTAACCAATGGTTCAATCCTTATTTCTATCATTCACCTTTTCCTGCTTATCAACAACAATACATGCCAAGTTTTTCACAATGGAACAAACCAACTAAGAGGCATAATGTTCAGAAAATTGAAAAATAAAAAATTGAATCTTCTGTTCCAAAGAACACCGTGAACACTGTAAAGAAACATACACAAATTTGGGTCAGAAAGGATCTGTTTTCTCTTTTCAATCAGAATGTTGGTACCAATCTCATGTGGGTACCAAAAACTTTTCTTGTCTAATTGGTTATGTGCAGGAAAACCGTGCATCCAATTCCAACAACATCTGGATTCTTGACAGCGGATGCTCACGGCACATGACAGGAGACAGAAATAAATTTTCATGCCTGATTGAAAAGGAAGGTGGATCAGTCACCTTTGGAGGTAAGAATAAAGGAAAAATAATTGGCAAAGGAAAAATTATTAAGTCTTGCATTACCTTAAGTGATGATGTTTGTTTAGTTGAGGGTTTGAATTACAACTTGCTTAGCATTAGTCAATTGTGTGACAATGGTCACAAAATTCTTTTTGAACATGATTCATGCAAAATAATTGACTCCTCTTCTGAGAAAATTAAATTAATTGGAAAAAGAGAAAATAATGTCTACATGATTGATTTGTGTGATAATTCTTCTTTAAATGTTTATTTGATTGCAAATAAAAATGACACTGCTTGGTTGTGGCACAAAAGGTTGGGTCATGCAAGTTTCACAACCATTAGTAAACTCATAAGAATGAATCTTGTAAAATGTCTTCCTGAATCTTTCCCAGTCATTGGCAATCCTGTTTGTAGGATATGTGCTCAAGGAAAATAAACAAGAAAATCTTTTAAGGTGTTCAATGAAGTACTTACATCTAAACCACTTGAGTTGCTTCATATGGATCTTTTTGGTCCAACCAGAACTCAAAGTCTTAGTGGTAATAGATATGGCTTTGTGATCATTGATGACTTTACAAGATATACTTGGGTCTTATTCTTATCCCATAAAAGTGATGCATATTCAGAATTCAGGAGATTTTACAATTCTACCTTAGTGGGTTTATCTTTCAAACTGAATTCTATTTTGACAGATCATGGGGGTGAATTTGAAAATAAATCATTTTCTGATCTTTGTACTGAATTGAACATTCTCCATAAATTTTCTTCCCCTAGAACTCCAGAACAAAATAGAGTTGTAGAAAGGAAAAATAGAACTCTTGTGAAAATGGCTAGAAGTATGCTCATTGAAAGTAAACTGTCTAAATCTTTTTGGGCAGAAGCTGTAAATACAACTAATTTCATTTTGAATAGAGCATTAGTAAGACCAAAGATCAGAAAAACCCCTTATGAGTTGTTCAAGAATAAAAAGCCAAGTGTGTCATATTTCAAAATTTTTGGTTGCAAATGTTTTGTTCACAATAACAACAAAGCAAATCTTGATAATTTGATGCAAAAAGTTTTGAATCAATCTTCTTAGGTTATTCTGAAACTTCAAGAGCTTACAGAGTTTATATTTAAAAAATAAGACTGTGGAAGAATCTCCACATGTCATTTTTTATGAAAACTTCCAAAAGATTGACATTCCTACTTTGTGCAGAACTCCATTATGTGATGATGATGATGATTTTCTTGAACATCCATCTACAAATCTTGAAGAGCAAGAAGTACCAAATGCACATGAGGTTCTTGAATTGCCAACTTCAAGTGATTCAGGTAATCATGTTCCTGAAAATCATGCAAACCCTGAGGTAATTTTTGAACCAAGATTTTTAAGAGACCATCCACTTGAAAGCATTGTTGGTAATTTACAAGATGGAATAAGAACCAGATCATCTTTTCATTCTGTCATAGATGAACATTCTTTGGCACTACTTTCCCAAACTAAACCCAAAAATGTTGATGAAGCTTTATCTTGTGAAAATTCGATAAATGCTATGCATGAAGAGCTTCATCAATTTGAAAGAAATTAAGTTTGAGATTTAGTACCAAAACCTTCAGATTTAACTTCTGTCATAGGAACTAGATGGATTTTTAGAAATAAATTGAATGAATCTGGTCAAATTGTTAGAAATAAAGCTAGACTTGTCTCAGGGGTATAACCAAGAACTTGGTATTGATTTTGAAGCGTCTTATGCCCCTGTAGCAAGACTTGAAGTTGTTCGAATATTCCTTGCATTTGCTGCCTCTTTGAAATTCAAAGTCTATCAGATGGATGTCAAGAGTGCATTTTTAAATGGATACATAAAAGAAAATATTTTTGTCAAACAACCCTGTTGGGTTGAGTGTGTTTTGAACTTCCTAAAGTTGTAATTTAATGATATCCAATGAACATCACTCATACTTGATTTTGATGATGACATAATGTGATATTGATGATGACATATTGTGATTTTAATGATGAGATATTATGACATGTTGTGATTTTGATGAGATATGTTGAACATATTATACATTTTATACATATCACAATAATGCTTAAACAACATGTTTTTGATGTTTAATATCTCATATTTTAATGATAATATCTTGTACTAATGGTTTATGTGTTAAATTTTCAGGTTCACACATTTTTGTCTTGGTAGTGTCGACACTAGATCAAAGTAGGTCGACACTAGTCCCAGATTCCAGAAGACCCAGTTGCCAGACTGGGACAGCAGGTCGACACTAGATCAAAGCAGGTCGACACTAGTCCCAGATTCCAGAAGGGCAGGTCGACACTAGATCAGGGCAGGTCGACACACTCCGGCTGAAAGTCAAAATCGTGAATTTCTCTGTACATGTAGCGGCTTGGGATTTAGGGGATTTGACCTAGGTTTCCGTGCCCATGCACCCCAAGGCACTTTATGGACATATGGGGCTATAAATACCCATGTTCCTTATACCCCAAAGGCAAGAGAGCCCATACACTTCCTGAAGAACCTTTTTGGCAGCTGAAAGGGGCTTTCCAGATCTATCTCCATCTCCAGAAGCTACAAGACATCCTTTCAAGAGGAAGGACAAGGGAATCAAGGGGAATCCCTGAGAGAAGGTTGCTGTGCAAGGCAAGGGAGCAGATCCAACTGAAGTGGCGCAGGAGAAGAAGGATTTCTGGCATTTCAGATGCCATCAAAGCAGAGTATTGCCAATTGAGGAGAATCTCCATCGAACTCCATCAAGCCTCCTCAATTGAAATCTCTGCAAGGCCTCTTCATCGAAGAACACTCTATCTACATCCATTTCCCTCATCTTAGAGTTTGTTCTTCCTTATTTCATCTGTGAGATTTGTGCATGAAGTTCTGCAAAAATTTCTGTGTACGAATCTGTTTTGAATCAGAACATTGCTAGAGGATCTGATCTCTTTTGTGTTTGATCTAGCTTTTGTACTGTGAGCCGTCGAGCTCTGGTTTGTGAGTCTTCGCACTCACTGTGTGGTTTGAGCCGTCGTGCTCAATTTGGAGTCGTCGTACTCCGGTTGTTGTTTGAGCCGTCGTGCTCAGTTTGGAGTCGTCGTGCTCCAGGTGTTTCTTGAGTCGTCGTGCTCAAGGGTGTTTGGAGTCGTCGTGCTCCAGTGTGAGTTCACTATAAGAAAAATCAGAAATAGAGACTGAAATATTCGGTCTCTATTCGGTCCTTAAACAGCTCAAAGACCGAATAGGGACCGAATAGTGACCGAATATGTCGGTCAAAAATCTGTGACCGACTAAATTCGGTCCCTATTCGGTCACTAAATAGGGACCGAATAGGGACCGAATAAGATCGGTCCCTATTTAGGGGCCGAAAGTATTCGGTCCCAGTTCGGTCCTTAAGATAGAGACCGAATAGGGACCGAATATTCGGTCCCTAGTTAGGGACTGAACATTCAGTCACTATTTGGTCCCTATTTTGGGGACTGAATAGGGACCGAATGTTCGGTCCCTATTTAGGGATCGATCTTATTCGGTCCCAATTCAGTCCCTACAAATAGGGACTGAATTGGGACCGAATCATTTCGGTCACTATTAGGGACCGAAATAATTCGGTCCCTATGTCTAGGGACTGAATTGGGACCAACTCATTTCGGTCCCTATTTAGGGACCGAATATTCAGTCCCTATTCGGTCCCTAAAATAGGGACCAAATAGGGACCGAATTATTTCGGTCCCTAATCGGTCTCTATTTTTTAAATATATTTTTTACTATATACATTTTTAGGAAAATAACCTGCTTAAATAAAATAAATAATATCCACAACAATAATATTGTCCACAATAAAAATGTCTACAACACAAAAATAATAAAAATATCCACAAAATAATAATAAAATGTCGACAACATCAACAATAATAAAAATATCCACAACAAAATAATAATAAAATGTCGACAACATCAACAATAATAAAAATATCCACAACACAACAATAATAAAATGTCCACAACATCAGAATAATAAAATGTCCACAATAAGAATAAAAATATCCACAACATCACAATAATATAATGCCAACAACATAATAAAAATGTCTAAAACAATAATAATAATGAAATGAAAATCATGATGCCTCGTCTTCATCTTCATCCTCGTGTCCTCCCACTCCACCCGATGAAGGAACCTACAATACATATATAACAATAATAAGTTAAAATTAAATACTATTAAAAGTAATAACTTATTTTAGAAGCATAAATTAAATACAACTATAAGCAATGGAGGTCAATTAGATGAGTATTTCTAATTTTGGACCCTGAAACCGAAGTTCTTCATTCTTTAACTAAACTAACTTAGTTAAGATGACTTGGCGCGTCGCGGTCAAACCGGGAGTCCGAATTGAACTATGTCAGTTTTCATAAGTCACACTCATCGGACCGACCGTGCTGGAACAAACCGGAGGCCAATCGGAAGAGTATTTCTAACATTGGACCCTCAAACCGAAGTTTTTCATTTTTTAACTAAACTAACTTGGTTAAGACGACTTGGAGCGTCGAGGTCAAATCGGGAGTCCGAATTGAACTCCGTCAGTTTCCACAAGTCACACTCATCGGCCCGACCGTACTGGAACAAACCGGAGGCCAATCGGATGAGTATTTCTAATTTTGGTCCCTCAAATCGAAGTTTTTCATTTTTTAACTAAACTAACTTGGTTAAAATGACTTGGAGCGTCGAGGTCAAACCGGGAGTCCGAATTGAACTCCGTCAGTTTCCACAAGTCACACTCATCGACCCGACCGTGCTGGAACAAACCGGAGGCCAATTGGAAGAGTATTTCTAATTTTGGTCCCTCAAATCGAAGTATTTCATTTTTTAACTAAACTAACTTGGTTAAGACGACTTGGAGCGTCGAGGTCAAACCGGGAGTCCGAATTGAACTCCGTCAGTTTCCACAAGTCACACTCATCGACCCGACCGTGCTGGAACAAACCGGAGGCCAATCGGAAGAGTATTTCTAATTTTGGTCCCTCAAATCGAAGTATTTCATTTTTTAACTAAACTAACTTGGTTAAGACGACTTGGAGCGTCGAGGTCAAACCGGGAGTCCGAATTGAACTCCGTCAGTTTCCACAAGTCACACTCATCGACCCGACCGTGCTGGAACAAACCTGAGGGCAATCGGATGAGCATTTCTAATTTTGGTCCCTCAAACCGAAGTTTTTCATTTTTTACTAAACTAACTTGGTTAAGACGACTTGGAGCGTCGAGGTCAAACCGGGAGTCCGAATTTAACTCCGTCAGTTTCCACAAGTCACTCATCGACCCAACCGTGCTGGAACAAACGGAGGCCAATCGGATGAGTATTTCTAATTTTGGTCCCTCAAATCGAAGTTTTTCATTTTTTAACTAAACTAACTTGGTAAGACGACTTGGAGAGTCGAGGTCAAACCGGGAGTCCGAATTGAACTCCGTCAGTTTCCACAAGTCACAGTCATCGACCCGACCGTGCTGGAACAAACCGGAGGCCAATTGGATGAGTATTTCTAATTTTGGTCCCTCAAATCAAAGTTTTTCATTTTTTAACTAAACTAACTTGGTTAAGACGACTTGGAGCGTCGAGGTCAAACCGGGAGTCCGAATTGAACTCCGTCAGTTTCCACAAGTCACACTCATCGACCCGACCGTGCTTGAACAAACCGGAGGGCAATCAGATGAGTATTTCTAATTTTGGTCCCTCAAACCGAAGTTTTTCATTTTTTAACTAAACTAACTTGGTTAAGACGACTTGGAGCGTCGCAGTCAAACCGGGAGTCCGAATTGAACTGCGTCAGTTTCCACAAGTCACACTCATCGACCCGACCGTGCTGGAACAAACCGGAGGCCAATTGGAAGAGTATTTTTAATTTTGGTCCCTCAAATCGAAGTATTTCATTTTTTAACTAAACTAACTTGGTTAGGACGACTTGGAGCGTCGAGGTCAAACCGGGAGTCCGAATTGAACTCCGTCTGTTTCCATAAGTCACACTCATCGACCGACCGTGCTGGAACAAACCGGAAGGCAATCGGATGAGTATTCTAATTTTGGACCATGAAACCGAAGTTCTTCATTTTTTAACTAAACTAACTTGGTTAAGACGACTTGGCGCGTCGCGGTCAAACCGGGAGTCCGAATTGAACTATGTCAGTTTCCACAAGTCACACTCATCGGCCCGACCGTGCTGGACAAACGGAGGCCAATCAGATGAGTATTTCTAATTTTGGACCCTCAAACCGAAGTTTTTCATTTTTTAACTAAACTAACTTGGTTAAGACGACTTGGAGCGTCGAGGTCAAATCGGGAGTCCGAATTGAACTTCGTCAGTTTTCACAAGTCACACTCATCGGCCCGACCGTGTTGGAACAAACCGGAGGCCAATCGGATGAGTATTCTAATTTTGGTCCCTCAAATCGATGTTTTTCATTTTTTAACTAAACTAACTTGGTTAAGACGACTTGGAGCGTCGAGGTCAAACCGGGAGTCCGAATTTAACTCCGTCAGTTTTCACAAGTCATACTCATCGGTGCGACCGTGCTGGAACAAATCGGAGGCCAATCGGATGAGTATTTCTAATTTTGGTCCCTCAAATCGAAGTTTTTCATTTTTTAACTATACTAACTTGGTTAAGACGACTTGGAGCGTCGAGGTCAAACCGGGAGTCCGAATTTAACTCCGTCAGTTTTCACAAGTCACACTCATCGGTGCGACTGTGCTGGAACAAACCGGAGGCCGATCGGATGAGTATTTCTAATTTTGGTCCCTCAAATCGAAGTTTTTCATTTTTTAACTAAACTAACTTGGTTAAGATGACTTGGAGCGTCGAGGTCAAACCGGGAGTCCGAATTTAACTCCGTCAGTTTTCACAAGTCACACTCATCCGTCCGACCGTGCTGGAACAAACCGGAGGCCAGTCGGATGAGTATTTTTAATTTTGGACCCACAAACCTAATTTTTTCATTTATTAACTAAACTAACTTGCTTAATGTAAGTTTGAGGCGTCGACCTCAAACTGGGAGTCCGAATTGATCGACGGTGGTTTCCACAAGTCACACTCATCGCCCCGACCGTTCTGAAAAAAATCGGAGGCCAATCGGATGAGTATTTCTAATTTTGAACCCCCAAACCTACCTAAGTCCTCCCTTTTTAACTAACCTAACTCGCTTAACAAGAAATTGTGCGTCGATCAACCCAAATTAAAGTTAAACTAAGTTAACTGTTAAAATTAAACCTCTGAAATAAATAAATTTACTCACGTGAGGGGCGTGTGCTGATGTCGATGGTGCTGCCTGGGAGGAGGTGCTGCCTGTGGAGGAGGAATGTTGATCTGGGAGAAGGCCTGGGAGATAACCTGGGAGAGGGACTGGGAGAGCTGGGCCTGTAGTGCGTCGGTCACCTGCATCTGCATCTGGGCCAGACGAGTCTCCATCGAATCCGTCAGACGAGACTCTAAGCCCGATATCCTACTGTCAATGAAGCCCATCAGGTGTCCTGGAGATGTAGTTGGAGTACCAACTCCTGCGTGGAATGCACTGGTCTGTGACCCTGAGCTGGATCCTCCAGATAACACCCGGCTCGTGTAGATGCGGTGCCCAAAACCATACACATGTCCTTTCTTTGGGGCCCCAGATGCCATACCTCAGGATCTAACGGCGGCTGCTCGTCCTCCCCGACGTACTTCTCTGTCATTTGTTGGCTGTATGACTCCTGCAAGAAACCAGAAAAAACGATAGTAGTTAATATTCATATTAATGTGAAAAATTAAATAGTGAATATCTTCTAAATACTTACTGCAACCACTCGGGCTCTATCGCTAATGTATACATCCGTTCCATTTTTCTTGTGTGTTCTATCGAACACCTCGGAAAATGTCGGCTGCCTTTTTAGCTCCTTCTCCTATTTCACAGAAAAAACATGACATAAATGAGTACCTTTATAAATAAAAGAGACCAGAAATGGACAAATTACTTACCAATCTGGACTGATGGGTCGCAAAAGAGACAGACCCACCAGTATGCATGTTTGCTTCTGGATTCGCAGCCCGATTAACTTTCATTATTGAGGATGTTTGTTGCCATCTCTCTGCAGCCCAGATGTTGCAAAGAGTTTCCCAATATTCTCCCCTCATCCAACTGGGCGCCCGCTCCCTCCAAGAGTCGGGTCTGCACTCTGAGAAAGTTTCTCTGCATTTTTTCTCGCGTTATACATCAAATGCTTGAAATTTGATCTTGCGGTCATCGTTCATACAAATCGAGACCGCGCCTCGTCCGTACGACTCGTGAATCGATGCTGGCTCTATATACATAAGAGTTAGTGAACTGCATGTATGAATACGATAAGAATTAAATTACAATACGAAATTACATACCATGAACATCTGATACAAGTGCTCCTGGACCTCATCGGAATATCATTGAATCTATGAATTGGCCCAGGAAAATGTGCTTGTAACGTTCTTGTGATGAATTGAGATGCTTGAGTAGGCTCTATTTTATCACTGCAATGATGTAACTGCATAATGTCAATTTCTGAACTAAATTCACTTCATTGCCCATAAGAAATCATACATGTTGATTACGTACCCATTAATCCAGACCTCCCGCAGAGTGCTCTCATAAAACTACCTCTGCCCTCCTGCAGACTACCAGCATCCTCTGGCACCGAACCTGGAAAATAATGATGAACAACATGAGTAATGTACAAAAATACTAAATAATGACTACAGAAATACCCTAACAGTTAAATATACAAATCTACTGGTGCATCTGGAGAATGTGTAGAGTGACCTGAGCATGTGACATTTTAATGGCATCAGAATTAATGCATACATTAAAGTATAACTTTACATATACATACTAGCTACTACAGGAGGAGACTCGGAGGATGCACCAACAGCTGTAACTAGAATAGAACGCATAAGTAATGAGGAAGATGAATGCACAATAAAAGTACATTTGTAAATATACATACCTGCAGGCACAGTAGGAGCAGAAGAACTAGAAACTGTAGCAATTCTAATAACATTAATAATATATATAAATAATTACTACAAAAATACTTGGAAATTGAAATATACATACCTGCAGGCACGCTAGGAGATGCAGAAGAAGGACCAGCAACTGTAACAATTCTAATAACATTAATAATTACTACAAAAATACTTGGAAGTAGAAACTGTAACAATTTTAATGGCATTAACACTACACAAGTACACATAAATAATATACAGAGAAAAATACACAGCTGATGACTATATTAGAAAAATATACATACTAGATGCGGGGAACAAAGCCCTCCCACGAATTCCCCTCCTAGAACAGCTACCAGATCTTCCTCCACGCACCATATCTTCATAGAGAACATAAAATCATAATGTTTACTAGTCAATTGCTTATATTGAAAGTGAGCTGCTTTAAATATACTCTACAAGTGTGAAAAAATTCTACCATAGTTTATTGATATCCATTTCCTCCTCAGATGATGACGATATGTCTAATTCAACCCCATCTTCATCATCATCTTCACATTCATCACTGGTATATTCCTCTTCCTCCCAGAACTTTCATATTCAATATCTGTACGACGAGTACTACTATCTTTCATCTCACGTGGATCGACTTCTTCGACCTCATTTCCGTGAGACAAGGACATTGGTGCTTCGATTCGTCTTCTCCAATATGAGTTGTCAACTCTACATCTTCAACAAAGTCTTCTTGAAAGAATTCTGCGTTGATCTCTTCAGCTGTCTGATCAGTCATGTCCAATTCATAATCAGAGAATAGTCTTGACTTAACTCTGCAAACTACCCACCAATCATTTCGTTCTTTGTTTGTACATGAAGGATAGCTTGTATAATACACTTACTGGGCTTGTGTGGCTAAGATGAATGGCTCATAAGTATTCAATTTTGACTTATGCTTAAGCTCGACAATCCCATGTGTTGTGTCATTTCGAATGGAATTCGGATCAAACCAATGACACTTGAACAAGAATATATGATTGTCTTGTCCTAGATATTGCAATTGTAGGATCTCCTCTACAATACCATAGTAGTCATACTCACTTTCATTGTATGTACTTCCTTTTACACATACGCCACTGTTCATGGTAGATTTATTCTGCCCATAGTCTTTCGTATGAAACCTATACCCATTGACAATAAATCTAGGATAATTCTGTGCAATTTTGGATGGCCGTAGGCTACCTGACGAACTCTTTCATCAGTAATTAAACCTTCTTGCACCTGCGTGTAGAAAAGGCTAGTTATAAAGTGAAATGAATTTGTTGAATACTCTTTGACGGTGTACACTTACGCGTTCTCTTAGCCATAAGGCCAATGACTTCTCTCGTTCTTTTTCAACCTCAAAATCAGTGAGTTGTGGATTTTTTTTATTAATTCTGAATCAAATTGTCTGCAATATGAATAGCAGATCACATTGAATAGGTAGAATAAAGGCAAAAAACTTACATATAAATTTAAATTGTGAGATTAGTACTTACTCAACATAACATTCTAGCTCAGAACAATTTAAAAGAATATATATCTCTGCGGCACATAACTCTTGTCATCCAGCATTCGAGTTGAAGAACGTCTAAAGGCACGTCCGATGAGTAATATTGAGAGTCGATTTGAACCGACAGATTCCCCCCCATCATCATTACGTGGAGGTTGTGTCCGACGAGTTTGAATGTCTGCTTCAAAGTACATTGTACAAAAGTTAGAGATTTCCTCCATAATGTATGCCTCAGCAATAGAACCCTCCACTTTTGCTTTATTTTGGACTTTCATTTTAAGGTCATGCATACACCTACATCCACAATGTAAGAGACAATTAGAAAAGCTATCACTTACGTAAGGTGCAATCGTACGAAGGAAATAGTTCATATTTGCATATACCTCTCAAATGGATACATCCATCTATATTGTACTGACCCTCCGACCTTTGCTTCATATGGTAGATGTACGAGTAAATGCTCCATTGAATCGAAGAAACCAGGTGGAAATATCTTCTCCAACTTGCATACAGTGGTGACCACATTCTGTTCGATAGTTTGCACATCCTGAAGCCTGAGTTCTGATGCATATAGAATCGTGAAAAATCGACTCAACTCAGATAATGCTCCCCATAGCTGCTTCGGCAAGATGTCACGAAATGCAATAGGTAGCAACCTTTGCATGAATACATGGCAGTCGTACTCTTCATTCCATATATTTTTCCCTCACTGACGTTGACAGAACGAGCAATATTTGACACATAACCGTCAGGAAATCTCAGTTGTTTCAGCCACTGACACACTTGCTTTACTTGTCCTCCTCCAAGCACATAAACTGCTTTTGGTTTACTTGATTTCCCATTTACTTCAACAATTTCTAACTCTGGACGTTTACAGAGCATGGACAAGTCCAAGCGTGCATTCACATTGTCCTTTGTTTTACCTTTGATATCCATAACTGTGTTGAATACATTATCAAAGACATTTTTCTCGATATGCATCACGTCTAGATTGTGCCGCACAAGAAGAGTCGACCAATAAGGTAGCTCCCAGAAAATGCTTTTCTTCACCCAGTTGTGCTCCTTCCCAAAACCTGAAAGGTGTCGGGTACTGCCCATCTGTTGTGTGATATCTGGCAAATTTTCAACATGTGCTGCCATATCATGACCGGACAACCTCTCGAATATAACTTCATCTCGTTCCTTTCTGTTCTTTAGGAATGCATCTTTTTGTCTTCTAAAAGGTGATCAGCTGGTAAAAACTGACGATGGCAATCAAACTAGCAGGACTTCCCACCCATGTTTAAGTACAAATGATTTGGTATTATCCATACAATACGGACATGCTAGCCTCCCATGTGTGCTCCAACTAGATAGCATTCCATATGCAGGAAAATCACTTATAGTCCACATCAATGCCGCCCTCATGGTGAAATTTTGCTTTCTAGATGCATCATAAGTATTGACCCCCTCAGTCCATAATAATTTCAATTCATCAATCAACGGTCTTAGATAGATGTCTATTTTTTTGTAGGACTTTTCGGACCAGGAATCAATAAGGACAAGAACAATTCTCTCGCTTCATGCACATGCTCGGAGGAAGGTTGTATGGTGTCATGAACACTGGCCAGCTGGAGTAGGAAGCCACTGAACCTCCAAATGGATTAAATCCGCAGTGCATAAACCAAGCCTCACATTACGTGACTCCCTTGAGAAGATAGGATAAACATGGTTGAAATGAATCCAAGCTTCGCCATCTGTAGGATGAGTCATAATATCCATGTCCCGATGTACTCTTTCTGCATGCCACCTCATATGTCCAGCTGTCTTTGAAGACATATACATCCGCTGCAGCCTGGGTGTAAGGGGGAAATATCGCAATGACGCATAAGGTATATCCTTTCCCCTAGAATTGACCCCTCTTTTAGGTTTAAATCTATCATGACGGCAAACTGAACAGGATACCATATCTGCATTCTCTTTGTCATACAACATACAATGATTAGGACATGCATCTATTTTCACATATCCAAGTCCTAAATCATTCACCATCTTCTTGGCACGATAAAAATTTGGAGGCAGCTTTTCATCTGGAGGTAACATGCTCTTGATGATGAGGAGGAGACGATCAAAGCAATTCTCAGAAATATGAAATTCAGATTTCAAGTTCAACAACTGTGACACCGCTGACAACCGAGTGTGCTTTTGACAACCATCCCACAATGGCTCATCAATCCTTAAGTAACTGATAGAATCTTTCGGCTCCCTTATTCGGCACGACTTCAGCGTATACAGGATCCACATGTACACTGAATGCCGGACCAGCAGCATCTACAACCATATCCACGTACGTACTTGTGCCTTCCACATTACTAGGCTCGTGGCGTTGAACTTCCCATGGGGAATTCCACTTCAAATTTTTACAAATCATACAAGGACATCGGATGCCACCTAGCCTGTCTACTTCTGCATTTGGATTCCCCAATGCAAACTGAACGAAATTCTCAACTCCGACCCTAAACTCCTGGGACACCACATGATCAACTATTCTGCGATACATCCATGAATGGTTTGAAGCCATTGCTGTCCTACGCCCAAACAATATCAATAGACAATATTTAAAATTCTAAATCACACATCCTTCGACGCAACCGAAATGAATAGGAAGGATTTATTATTTAGATTATCACTTTTTACCCATCTGTGATATTTGATCGCACTCAGATGACCATTTACTATGTGATTATATTATTTGCTGAAAATTTCGGCAGCATCTCCCCACACCTCTCTGATATACCAAAAATATTTATTGATTAAGATATTTTCTTAAACACTTACTAATAAGTGGTTAAGAAAATATTCTAAATCAATAAAGGTATATCAGAGAGGAGTGAGTAGACACACCCGAAACTTTCAACAAATAATACAAGCACATAGTAAATGACCACCTAACTGCGATCAAACGTTCACAGACTGTCCAAAACGGGACAATTCAGGACTTTGAGTTAGATATTCACGTTCTCATCTTTGAAAATAAGACTCGTGCACATCAATCCCAAAGTCTTGAACGGGAGGTTCATTGACACGGGCTTAACACGCTCTCGTGAAGTGTGTGCAGTGTTAAAAAGAAAATAAAAACTAAAGCATGCATATAAACAAGTGCAATAATAACCCACATAAATATGAAAAGAAAATAAAAACAGGGAGATAGTTTATTGAGATTTTATCTCCAATGCTGATAAGTTCTAATAAAATTACCTGCATGCAGTCATAACTTTACAATTGGAGAATCCTATTAAAGAATAAGTACTAATCTGTGAGTTCGCTATCAAGAAGCCTATTAGATTTTACATGCATGTTGAATAATACATAAGAAAGAGACTCAAAATCTACCCACCTGTCTGAGATTTAGAAATTCCCAATTGCATAAGTGTTATCATATTCATGGCTTTTGTCACCAAATTGAAAATAATTGTCTTTCATCTCTAAGCTTATACATTACAGGAGGAGTTAAATGATCTATAGAAGCTGAATTTTGATAATTTTAGTATATATAAACTAAGTACAAAAAAATACCTACTGAGGCAGTTAGAAACTGGATAGAATCTGAGTAGTAACCTCCTTTCCCTGCACATGGTAATGAAAGGTATTATTAGTTCCTAGAACTTAAGTTAATAAAAAATTAGAGTGAATACAAAATTTAAAGAAAAAGGAAAAGATAGCACCGTAGCTACATTGCGACAGTGCTACAGCGGGAAATGAACAAAATAGAGTTGCAAACTGTGCTTAAGACTGTGCTTAAAACTATCCGAAAATTATGGCATTAATAGAGTTGCAAACTGTGCTTAAAACTCATGAATTTAGTATGAACAAAATAAAAAATAGGATATCTAATTGTAGTTAACCATGCATTTCTGTAAAAAATATAAAGTAGAAGAAGAAGAACATAGATAGATTTTGGTAGCTCTGCTGATAAGGAGGCAGAATCCATGGTTTATCCTGCTTCTGAATCTTCTTAAGAGACTATGGAAAGAGAAACCTGGATCACAATGAAAATTTCAGTCACTCCTGAAATGGAAGGAATTTGACATGTAAGGGACAACATACAGATCACAGAAGCTATCCAAAACCCAGACAGAGCACCACAAGAATTTAGAAGTACAAGCTAAACATCTCCCAACTTCTTCCAAACTCGAAGGTGATCACCAAGATCAATCACATGGCAGAAAAAGGAATAGGGCTGCCGGATCCAGGGTGGCTAATTTTGACTTGCAATGGTCATCACACCTAATTCTGCCTGCACAGCGCCCCCCCCCCCCCCCCCCCCCCAACTGTTCCCTCCCCACTGAAACCCCCAACCCCATCATTGGAGCCCCACCCCCACTACACCCTCCCACTGGACCCCCCACCCTCCTTCTGCAAACTCGCCCCCCCCCCCACCTCCCTGCAAAGCTCCCCCAGGTAGAACCCCTCGCCTGTGACCTCCCCCCCCCCCCCCCCCACCGCCCGCCGGAACACCCCCCTCCCTGCACAGCCCCCACAAGCCCCTACTCCATACACAGGCTCGCCCGCCCTACGTAGTCTCCCCCAACCCCCCCCCCCCCCCCCCCCCCCCCCCCCCCCCCGTCCTTGCGCAACCACCCCCCCCCTCCTTGGCCTCCCTCCCCCCTCCCACAACGGGCATCTCTCATCCCCACACACATAGAGACAAGTAGAGAGAGGCCACAGAGACAGTCAGAGAGAGAGAGAGAAAGAGAAGTTACCGATCGAACGGTGGCAGTGGTGAGAGGCGACGGCGACGGAGGGGCTGGGTCGCAGGGGCGATGGCGGCGACGGGTTCGACGACCATGATGGACAGCGCGGCGGGCGACGGGTCCGATGACACGATGGACAGAGTCGGCGGCGACGGGTCCAACCACCACGGCGGAGAGCGTCGGTGGCGTTGTCCGGTGGTGGCGCGAGTTCGGCGTCGGCGAGAGAGAGAGAGAGAGAGAGAGAGAGAGAGTCGGGATGGAGGAGAGAGAGGGAGCGCGAGTGGGGGGAGATATAGGGACAGCCACTGCGCAAGGAGTCACCGCCGCCGGGGACCCGAGGGCCGGCGGCCGATGGCGAGCCGAGGATCGTCGGGGAGGAGGCAGGATTAGGTCGATTTGGGGGAGACTCAGGAGAGGGAGGTAGGGTAGGGTTTTAAATATGTATATTTATATATTAGATATGAGCCATTAGATGTAAGATCTAATGGTCAGTATTAATCTAGTTTCGGATCAGATCTTAAACAGAGCGGATCTCTTATTTCCGCGTCCGCTCCGTTTATTATTCGGATAATATCCGTATCCGAATCGCTCCGTCAGATATCTGTTAAAAGATACGGATAGACTTAATCGGATACGAATTCGGATCGGATCCGGATATATCCAGATCCGTTTACAGCCCTAGTCATGAGTACAATAGATTTCCACTCAAAATCGATAGAAATAAAAAGGCCAATGGCTTGGGCATTCTCGATGCTCCACTCAAAATCGATAGAATGGGGATCTCTCACCTGCAGCACCAACACGTCTTGTCTTCTTAGCCAAGAAAGCAGGCGAAAGTCTCTGCTGGTTTTAGAAGATGTCGAAGACACCGACGTTGTCCAAGAATGTTGCACGGACGGCGACGACCACCTTGGCCGAGGAGGCTCGACTGCTCGTGCTCAGGGCGATGGGAGAGGCCGAAGAGCAGGGGCTCCGACACTCCGCTGTGTAGCAAAGAAAGAGGAGAGGCCAAACTGAGACCGGGAGGGAGAAGGGCTGCGTGACCAGATTAGGGCTTTTTAGGGTTGTTTCGGTTCAATCGGTTCGGCTCAATTTTAAGGAAGAAAAAATCGAACCGAACTATTTACCATTAAACTGGTTTGATTCGGTTCATTGACCGAACTTTAGTTAGTTGAACCGAACCGAACCGAACGGTTTGGTTCGGTTCGGTTTATCGGGTTGGACCGAGAAATGAACAGTCCTAAGCATAGCATCACCAACAGCAAAGCAGTAGAAGCAGTAAAGCAGTAGTAACAGTAAAGCAGTTGTAGGAGTAGCAAGCATAGCAGCAGCAGCATGTGCGGGAGGATAAGATAAGGATCATTGGCGGGGTTTAAAGGTGGGGTTTATCCGCATGCGAGATTGCAACGAACAATGGCGATGAAATCTTCGAAAGGATTTCACCTGGGTTAAACACGTAATACAGTTCTTACGTAACCCAAGTTACGTAGGATGAACAGTGATTACCTTACGTAATCATTGTGCCATAATTGATATACATATATATATATATACATATATAAAATTCCATATATTTCTTTAAATAATATAATTCTATTTTAATCCTTTTCCATCAACATAATTTTCTTATTTAGGTTATTAATTTATGGGCCTCTTGTGTGTTTATTACCGAGCTTTATTTTAGTAATGGAGGTGTGTGTAATATTCGAACTAATTGGAACGTCATCATGTATTATACACAAATGACCAAGTATTTTTATAAACAAAATCAAGGTGTTACACATTTACAGCCCTAATTTCGATAGATAACAACACATATGATTAAAGTGTGAGTTCGTTGTGTGTGTAGACCTGAGAATTCAGATTAATTATTTAAAATTTGAGAAAGGTCCATATTGTTCTCCATATTCTGGAAGAAAAAAAAGAGCTTTTATTCGACCTAGAATATGGGTGTGTCGACCTAATTAAGTCACTGGAGACATGAGTTATAAGTTGATTTGAAAATTAACAGAGTGTGTCAACCTGAATAGAAGAGAGTGTTGACACTCTGAAGGAAAGTGTCAACTCTCTACAAGGTATTGGTCGATACTATGAAGGGATAGGTCGACGCTATAAGGGATCTATAAGGGATAAATCGGTCAACACTACTGGATAGATAATGGTGACAGTACTACTGGATAGATAGTGTTGACACATGAGTACGGATAGGTCAACACTAGTACTGCATAGATAGTGTTGACATACTGGATAGATAGTGTTAACTAACACTACTAGATAGATAGGTCAACACTACTGGATAGATGTGTTGACACTACTAGTACTATTTCCAAAACACAGTCAGAAGAAAAGAAGAAGAATAAGAATCCTTCAATTCACAAGAACACTTGCCTAGCTAAGACTGAGTATTAGCTAAAACACGTAAGTATACCTAATAATCTTTTAGACATTATTTATCTTTTCTTTTATTAACACACACACACAAACACAACACACACACACACCACACACATATATATATATATATATATATATATATATATATTAATAAATATATACACTTTTACACGTACCTACCACTACTTACACATGTTCACATTTAGATGCAGGTTAAATCTTACGTAAACAAGTTTATGGTAATTTTTATTTAAAATTTTCCTGAAAAAATATTTATCAAGTATAAATTGTCCTAAAAGTAGATAAATCATATTACCTCATTAACCGTGCATAAAAAATTCTCAATATCCACATTTTGGTATAAACATATTTTATGATAATTATGGTAATTTCGAACTAAATTTCATTACCAAAATCCAGTCTCAATTCGGTCTAAATTCAGTCTCAATTCGGTCCCTATTCAGGGACTGAATAGGGACCGAAAATATTAGGTCCCAAATATAGAGACCAAATTTTTCGGTCCCTATTCAGTCCTGAATAGGGACCGAAATAATTCGGTCCCAAATATAGAGACCGAATTTTTTCAGTCTCAATTCGGTCCCAAATATAGAGACCGAATACTTTCGGTCCCTATTCAGTCCCTGAATAGGGACCGAAAATATTCGGTCCCAAATATAGAGACCGAATAATTCGGTCCCCCGAATAGGGACCGAAATTATTCGGTCTCTATTTTTGGGACTGAATTTTCAGTCTCTATTCGGTCCCTATTTTGGGACCGAATAGGGACCGAAAATTTCGGTCTCTAAATCGGTCTCTATATGCGCTTTTTCTTGTAGTGGTTGTACTCAAGGTTTTTGAGTAGTGTGGCCTCACTGTGTGAGGGGTGGACGTAGGAGTCACTGGAGGTGATTTCCGAACCACGTAAAATCCTCTGTGCAATGGTTTGGATTGTGGTTTGACTTTGTTTTACGCTAGATGCATGCATAGGGATTTCGTTCACACTACTAAACGATTTGCTCACACACTCTAATCACTTCAGTTCAGTAAATTGTTTGGGTGATTTGATCTCTGATTCAAAGTAATTTTAAATTGCTTAAGCTTCCGCGTTAATTGGTGTTAGATCTATTCAACCCCCCCCTTCTAGATCTGATCCATCCACCCATCCGTTCCTAACAATTGGTATCAGAGCGGGTTACTATTCATCAGTTGTGTTTTTGGATGATCTGTCTCTGTGTGATTAATCGCTATGATTCCTAACAAATTGGTATCAGAGCGGGTTAATGTCTGATTACTGATCTGATTTGATTGCTTCTGTTTGATCTCTGTGTTAATTGCTTGAATTGTTTGCTTGCTCTTTCACCATCTCATTCTAATGATGGATTCTCGAGGATTTGTAGTTGAAGGCCATTCCATCAATAGACCACTATATTTTGATGGGTCTGATTATTCATACTGAAAAAATCACATGCAAGTTTTTCTTAGAGCTCAAAACTATGAAATTTGGAGGATAGTTGAAGTGGGTCCTTATGAAAATCATGAAAATGAGGAGAATTGGACTAGAGAGCAAATTAGGAAAGCTACTCTTAATTATAGTGCCATGAACATGCTTCAGTGTGCAGTCCACCCTAAAGAATATTCAAGAATATTCATGTGTAAATTTGCTAAAGAAATGTGGGATAAACTTGAATTAATGTATGAGGGAACATCTCAAGTTAGGGAAATCAAAGCAAACATACTTGTTTCTGAATATGAATTGTTTATGATGAAATCTGATGAATCGATTTCTGAAATGTTTACTAGGTTTATGATAATTGTCAATGGACTGAAGGCATTAGGTAAGGAATACACTGATGCTGATCTGGTAAGAAAAACCTTGCGCTCTCTATCATTTGTTTGGCACACAAAGGCTACAGTGATTGAAGATTCTAAGGATTTATCCAAAATCTCTTTGGATGAACTCATAGGATCTTTAATGACTTATGAAATAAATCTGAAGAGAAATGAAGAACACATGCTTAAAGCTAAACCAGTAGCACTTAAGGCTTCATCAAGCAACAAAGAGAAAAATCAAGAAACATCAAGTTCTGATGAGTCTGAGTCTAATGAGGATGAACTTGACATCATGACTAATCAATTCAGAAAATTTCTAAAATCAAGAAGAGGAAAATTCAATGGAAATAAAAATATTCTTCTAGTAAAGGAATGCTTCTTCTTCAAATTTTAATGACAGCAAAAATCAGAAAACTGATGAAGATATTGTTTGCTACAGCTACAACAAGATAGGACACATGAAGGGTGAATCTCCTGAGATCAAAGAGAACAAATACAAGAAGAACAACAAATTGAAGAAGCCAAAAGCCATGATTGCAACTTGGTTGGATGAAGACCAAAGTGAGGATGAAGAAGAGAACTCTTCAAGTTCAGCAAATGAGGAGTTATGCTTTATGGCCAACAGCAGTGATGGACATGATTCACAAAGAAAAGGAGCAAAAGAAATTCACAAGCACTCAATGGCAAAGAAGAGCTTAAATGAATCCAGAAAATCAACAATTCAAAAAACCTTGGCTTTAACAGCACATTCCATGAGCTCAGAGCATTCTTCATCCTCTTCAGAACACAAGAATTCAAATGGGTCTACAAGGTCAGGTAAATCAATTCCAGATCCACTTATGTATTCTAATTCTGATTCTGATGCAGATGAAAGCATGTCTCATGTTGAATTGATTGAATTCTGTGAAAAGATGCAAAATCTTAATGCAAAGCTGAACACTAAGAATAAAGATTTGAAAAAGACTTTAAAATATTGCCATAAAGAAATGAAAAATTGAAAAATACACTTGAATTGCTCCAAAACAATGATAAAGATCTTTCACAAGAAAATGAGAATTTCAAAGGTGAAGTTGAGATTAAATTCTGAAAAAGAGAATTTGGAAGATGAAGTCCAAATCTGTGAAACTAAATTGAATGGATTGAAAGAAAACCATGAGCTATTGAAATCAAAAGTTATTGATCTGGAAAATGAAAATGGAAAATTGATTGATCTCAATGAAAACTTCCAATTTGACAATGATCAATTAAACAAACAGATTTCTAACATGGCTCATGATCATCAAATAAATGAGAGATGCAAACAACTTGTTGAAGAAAATCATCATCTAAAATGAAAGATTGAAGGCTTGGTGAATGACAAACTATTGGACAATGAATGTAGCAATTTGAGTAATAAAATTGCCGATTTGGAAAAACAAATTACTCAACTTAAAAATGAAAAGAACAAGATGAAAAATGGTTTGGATGTCATGCTAAACAAGCTTCAAACTTCAGAAAAAGAAGTTGTTGCATTAAAAGCTGAAAAACAGAAGATTCAAAATGAAAAGAAAAACACAATAACTTATGTTAAAACTGCTGCAAACAAGAACCTTGATATCTCTAATGAATAACATCATGTTCATACTGAAAATGTTCAGAAATTCCATGTGTATAGGCATAGAAATGTTGCACAAAATCATTTTGTTTCTGCTCATATTAAAAATCTAAAAAATAGAAAACTTCATGAAAACATAGATGCATTTATCAAGGCAAAAAGAAAATCTGGAACTAATTCTGCTCATAGTTCTATCAATGAAAGAAATGCATCTATACAAAAATTAAAAGCATTTTGGATTCAGAAATCTTTGTTGCAATCTAACATTGATTTCATTGCAGGACCCAAACAAGTGTGGGTCCCAAAACCAGCTTGATCAGCAAGCTGAGAAGTCTTGCAGCCATACACTGTAAATGGATTCAAGATATGGCTGTGCAAGGCTAGAAATGATTGGAGAACACAGGTAAAATCTTTGAAAAAGAAATGAAGACCATTCAGGTAAAACTTCTTTATTATTTCAATTTTGAATTATCTGAATTGAAACAAATGTTTAATTTCTATCTGAAAAATGAGAAATGTGTTTCAATGCTACTCCCAACAATGAACTTTGTGTCATAACAATTGGAATCATGTTTGTGTTGAATTTAGTAACATGCTTAACTGTTCCCATGAGTCTGTGTGCATACTAACTGCTTTGACTTCTTGGTATATCAAATGATGACATGTGGAAAAACAAGTTATGCTTGTTTGGAAACTATCATTATGCGTGACTAAAATACTCCGCCAAGTACCAAAAGTCATGTTATGCTTAAAGCTAATTGTGCTCATAATCATGTGTGAATTGCTTGCTAACTTTTTCATTCCATGCACATATTAAGGGGGAGTAAATTTGAAAAAGTGCTAAAATGTTTTTCAATAAATGCAATGAATTTCATGCTAAAAATAAAGTGTAATTGACCGTTTTTGCAGTGACTATGTGGTATATCAAATGGTGAAATGTGAAAGGACAAGTTAGACTTGTCTGGAAACTATCATCATGCGTGAGAAAAATTCTCCGCCAAGTATCAATAGTCTTTTCTGCAAAAAGGTCATCAAGCAAAATGAAAATCTCAAAAACTTTATTTTGAGTCTTTGCAAAATTATTCTCCTTCAATAAATTGCCTGTTGATATATGCTTGATCATGTTCATACTCTTTCTGTGCAAATTGCTTGGAATGAACATATTTGAATTGCTTAAATGATCATTTCATATCATGCATATCTTATGGGGGAGTGAATTCGAAAGAATCTTTGAGTGAAATGCTGGAGAAATTTGCTGGAAGAAATATTCTGTCATATATGATTCATCATCAACTCCCATTCAGTTTGTTGACAAATATTCTTGCTCATAAATTCCTCACTCTCACATTGCATTGACATTCTTGGTATATCAAATGGTGATTTGAAGAAAGACAAGTCAGGCTTGTCTGGACACTTTCACTATGCGTGAGTATATTTCTCCGCCAAGTATCAAGAGTCTTATATGCAATTGTTGAGGGGGAGTCATTGTCATATCTTTTGACCTTACTTGTCTATCTTGAACCCCAAATTCATCAGAATTTTTGAGTCCTTGTGCTATTTTCTTATGAGAGAATTAAGACATTGAAACTAAACTCATTGTGTATTTAGTTTAATTTCAAAGATTCAGTATCATTTCAAGGTTAAGCAATCATAATACTGAATGTTTTTAAAATGATTTGCAAAACACTATTATAGGCACATGAGTGGCTTTAATATTTCACTTGTGTATGTTTAAGCTTTATTTTTACCACATGTTAAGAATAATTTTTCTAAGTTCATAGTCATGACTTTTCTGGTCAAAGCAAAAATATTCCTGTAAAATGTCAAAAGAAAAATGATCAATCTGGAAAGATACAAACAGAGCAATGCAAATGCTTGAACCACTGAGTAACCGGGCCATTTCACCTAACAAGTGATTTGTTTCGCGTCAAAAAGTGGAAATCAAAATTTTCAACTCTGTATAAGATAATGAAAGTTAAACCACTGAGTAATCAGGAGGTCTTGCATCTGATCAATGTGATTTCTTGCACTGAAAAGTGAGATTTAACTAATTTATTCTTGTATTCTTTCCTAGTGAAAATTGAAGGAAAATCAAAAAGACAGGATAGAAAAGCTTAAGACCTTAATTAAGTTCATGTTTACTGTGTTTAGACCTATTATTTTACATTGTGTTAAACTTAAAGCTCCTAACGTCCTTGTTAAATACTTCTACTCACTCATATAGGTCACTTTATTTCACATGTGCATCATTATTTTAACCACATTCAGATCATTATAATTTACTATTCTTTGTGTTGAGTGTGTCTTTGTGATTAAACTTTGTTGCACAATAACGAAAACACAATAATTTCTCTCAACTGATAATATCACTTTGCCTCACTTATTTTGAATGCCTCTGACCATTTATTCCCTACATTTCATTTCTTGATCTTCTACAATCTTTGTTTCTCTCTCTTGTCTATCCTTTTGATGCTGTCAGAAAGGGGGAGAAAAGGGCCTTCCAAAAAGGGGGAGAAAAGGCCTTCAAAGGGGGAGAAAGTTCTTTAAAGGAGAAAGGTAAAAGTGTGTATATTGGTCAAAGGGGGAATTATTGCAGTCAAGGGAGTCAAGATATTGAGAGATTGTGCATATGTTTTGTCATCATCAAAAAGGGGGAGATTGTTGGGTTGAGTGTGTTTTGGAACTTCCTAAAGTTGTAATTTAATGATATCCAATGAACATCACTCATACCTTGATTTTGATGATGACATACTGTGATATTGATGATGACATATTGTGATTTTAATGATGAGATATTATGAGATGTTGTGATTTTGATGATGATATGTTGAACATATTATACATTTTATACATATCACAATAATGCTTAAACAACATATTTTTGATGTTTAATATCTCATATTTTAATGATAATATCTTGTACTAATGGTTTATGTGTTAAATTTTCAGGCTCACACATTTTTGTCTTGGTAGTGTCGACACTAGATCAAAGCAGGTCGACACTAGTCCCAGATTCCAGAAGACCCAGTTGCCAGACTGGGACAGCAGGTCGACACTAGATCAAAGTAGGTCGACACTAGTCCCAGATTCCAGAAGGGCAGGTCGACACTAGATCAAAGCAGGTCGACACTAGTCCCAGATTCCAGAAGGGCAGGTCGACACTAGATCAGGGCAGGTCGACACTAGATCCAGTTTCCAGCAGAACAGTTTTGCAGAAATGGGACAGCAGGTCGACACTAGATCAGGGTAGGTCGACACACTCCGGCTGAAAGTCAAAATTGTGAATTTCTCTGTACACATGGCGGCTTGGGATTTAGGGGATTTGACCTAGATTTTCGTGCCCATGCACCCTAAGGCACTTTATGGACATATGGGGCTATAAATACCCATGTTCCTTGTACCCCAAAGGCAAGAGAGCCCATACACTTCCTGAAGAACCTTTTTGGCGGTTGAAAGGGGCTTTCCAGATCTGTCTCCATCTCCAGAAGCTACAAGCCATCCTTTCAAGAGGAAGGACAAGGGAATCAAGGGGAATCCCTGGAGAGAAGGTTGCTGTGCAAGGCAAGGGAGCAGATCCAACTGAAGAGGCGCAGGAGAAGAAGGATTTCTGGCATTTCAGATGCCATCAAAGCAGAGCATCGCCAATTGAGGAGAATCTCCATCGAATTCCATCAAGCCTCCTCAATTAAAATCTCTGCAAGGCCTCTTCATCGAAGAACACTCTTTCTACATCCATTTCCCTCATCTCAGAGTTTGTTCTTCCTTATTTCGTCTGTGAGATTTGTTCATGAAGTTCTGCACAAATTTTTGTGTACGAATCTGTTTTGAATCAGATCATTGCTAGAGGATCTGATCTCTTTTGTGTTTGATCTAGCTTTTGTACTGTGAGCCGTCGAGCTCTGGTTTGTGAGTCGTCGCACTCACTGTGTGGTTTGAGCCGTCGTGCTCAATTTGGAGTCGTCGTACTCCGGTTATTGTTTGAGCCATCGTGCTCAGTTTGGAGTCGTCGTGCTCCAGGTGTTTCTTGAGTCGTCGTGCTCAAGGGTGTTTGGAGTCGTCGTGCTTCAGTGTGAGTTGTACTCAAGGTTTTTGAGTAGTGTGGCCTCACTGTGTGAGGGGTGGACGTAGGAGTCACTGGAGGTGATTTCCGAACCACGTAAAATCCTCTGTGCAATGGTTTGGATTGTGGTTTGACTTTGTTTTACGCTAGATGCATGCATAGGGATTTCGTTCACACTACTAAACGATTTGCTCACACACTCTAATCACTTCAGTTCAGTAAATTGTTTGGGTGATTTGATCTCTGATTCAAAGTAATTTTAAATTGCTTAAGCTTCCGCGTTAATTGGTGTTAGATCTATTCAACCCCCCCCCCCCCCCCCCCCCCCTTCTAGATCTGATCCAACCACCCATCCGTTCCTAACAACCCCCTGGTTTTGAAAATGAAAAATTTTCAAATCATGTTTTTAAACTTAATAAGGCTCTTTATGGTCTTAAACAAGCTCCAAGAGCTTGGTATGACCGGTTGAGCTCCTTTCTTGTAAATAAAGGTTACATAAGAGGAAACATTGATCAAACTTTGTTTACAAAAACTGTAAAAAATCATTTCATTGCTGTTCAAGTTTATGTTGATGATATCATTTTTGGATCAACATATAATACTTTGTGCAATGAGTTTGTCCATCTTATGCAATCTGAATTTGAAATGAGTCTCATGGGTGAACTTACATTCTTTTTAGGTCTGCAAGTACATCAAACTGCTGAAGGAATTTTTCTGAGTCAAACAAAATATGTCAAGGAGTTGCTCAAAAGGTTTGACTTCCAAAACATCAAGCCATCCAACACACCAATGGCCACAAGTGTAAGACTTGAGAGTGATGCTTCTGGTAAGCCTGTTAATGCTACACTTTACAGAGGTATGATTGGATCTCTTCTTTATTTAACTACCTCTAGGCCAGATATTCAATTTAGTGTCTACATGTGTGCAAGATTTCAAGCAAATCCTAAAGATAGTCACATGTCTGCGGTTAAAAGAATTTTCAAATATCTTCTTTCTTCATGTGACTTGGGTCTTTGGTATCCTGCTGGATGTAAATTAGACTTGATTGCATATAGTGATGTTGATTATGCCGGGTGCAAACTTGATAGAAAAAGCACTAGTGGGTTGTGTTTATATCTAGGAGGGTGTCTTATTTCTTGGGCTTCCAAAAAGCAACATTCTGTAGCGCTTTCAACTGCAGAAGCTGAGTATATTGCCGCTGGTTGCTGTGGTACCCAAGTCCTTTGGGTCAAACATCAACTTCTAGATTATAATCACACATTAAGTTGCATTCCCATTCTTTGTGACAACACAAGTGCTATAAATCTGTCCAAAAATCCTATTCAGCATTCCCGCACAAAACACATTAACATTTGGCATCATTTCCTTCGAGATGAAGTCTCAAAGAATTCTTTTGAACTCCACTTCATTGACACAGAAAAATAAATCGCAGACATTTTCACTAAGCCTCTTGCAGAACCTAGATTCACTTCTCTTAGAAGGGAACTTGGTTTATGCAAGTTTTCACATGCTTGATATCTTCATCTCATTTCTTTGTGCAAATAAAAGTCATTCTCTCTTGTAAATAAATTCCTACTTCTCAATTGCATTGAAATTCTTGGTATATCAAATAGTGATTTGAAGAAAGGCAACTTAGGCTTGTCTGGACACTTTCACTATGCGTGAGTATATGTCTCCGCCAAGTATCAAGATTCCTTTATGCAATTGTTGAGGGAGAGTATTTGTTGAGGGGGAGTCATTGTCTATTCTTCACTCATTTCTCTTTACAATTGTTGTCTATATTGAGCCCCAATCATCAGAATTTTTGAGTCATTATGCTATTTTCTTATGAGAGAATTAAGACATTGAACCTAAACTCATTGTGCATTTAGTTAAATTTCAAAGATTCATTATCATTTCAAGGTTAAGCAATCTTAATACTGAATGTTTTTAAAATGATTTGCAAAATACTATTATAGGCACATTAGTGGCTTTAATATTTCACATGTGTATGTTTAAGCTTCATTTTTACCACATGTTAAGAATAATTTTTCTAAATTCGTAGTCATGACTTTTCTGGTCAAAGTAAACATATTCCTGCAAAACATCAAAAGAAAATGATCAACAATCTGGAAAGATACAAACAGAGCAATGCAAATTCTTGAACCACTGAGTAACCGGGCCATTTCACCTAAAAAGTGATTTATTTCGCGTAAAAAATAAAATGGAAATCAAAATTTCAACTATGTATAAGATAATGAAAGTTAAACCACTGAGTAATCAGGAGGTCTTGCATCTGATCAATGTGATCTCTTGCACTGAAAAGTGAGATTTAACTAATTTATTCTTTTATTCTTTCCCAGCTAAAATTGAAAGGAAATCAAACGGACATGATAGAAAAGCTTAAGACCTTAATAAAGTTCATGTTTACTGAGTTTAGACATATTATTCTACATTGTGTTAAAATTAAAGCTCCTAACATCCTTGTTAAATATTTCTGCTCATTCATATAGGTCACTTTACTTCACATTTGCATTATTATTTTAACTACATTCAGATCATTATATTTTGCTATACATTGTGTTGAGTGTGTCTTTGTGATTAAACTTTATTGTACAATACAAAGAAATCAATAATTTCTCTCATATGTCAATATCACTTTGCCTCATTTATTTTGATCATTTCTGACCATTCATTTCCTACATTTCATTTCTTGATCTCCTACAATCTTTGTTTCTCTCTCTTATCTATCTTTTTGATGCTGTCAAAAAGGGGGAGAAAGGTCTTTAAAGGGGAGAAAGTTTTTTATGGGAGAAAATTCAAAAAGGGGAGATTTGAGTCAGACTATTGGGAGATTGTGCATATGTTTTGTCATCATCAAAAAGTAGGAGATTATTGGGTTGAATGAGTTTTGGAATTTCCTAAAGTTGTATTTTAATGATAACCAATGAACATCACTCATACTTTGACTTTGATGATGAAATATTGTGATTTTGATGATGACATTTTGAACATGTTACATACCTCATCTATGTAATAACAATGCTCAAAAAGCATGTTTCAAATACTTTACACTTCATACTTTGATGATAATACCTTGTACTAATGTCTTATGTGTTAAATTCTCAGGGATATATAGGTTTTATCATGGTAGTGTCGACACACCCATTGATGGTGTCGACACTGGGTCATAGTCCCTAAAGTATTTTTCATGAAGACATGGTCAAGTGTGTCGACACAGTCCATGGTCGTGTCGACACTAGACCCAGCTTCCAGGAAATCCATTTGTCTGACTGGGACAGTGTGTCGACACAGTCAGTGGTCGTGTCGACACTAGACCCAGCATCCAGAAGACCCTTTTTGCGCAAATGGGACAGTGTGTCGACACACTCGGTGGTAGTGTCGACACACTCCGGCTGAAGTCTCAACATCTGATTTATCTGGACACGTGGCCGCTTGGGGATCAAGGGAATCTGCCTAGGTTTTTGTACCCACGTACCCCAAGGCTCCTTATGGACATATGGGGCTATAAATACCCATGTTTCTTGTACTCAAAACCATCCCACGCAAGAGAAAGCCAAGAGCATTCTGGAAGAAGGCAAGAAGAGCGAGAAAAAGGGATCTGCATCCAGAGGAGCAGAGCAGCGCCACCAAGGGAAGAAGAAAGAGAAGAAGAGAAGGAGCTCGTGATTGCAGCAGTGCTAGTCCAGAAGAAGATCCAGTCGAGTCTGTACTTGGTCAGAGTGTCAACGTCTATGGGAATCTGTGTATGTGTTCTACACAGATCTCCCAATTCTATTTGTCTCTACAATTTCTATTGTACTGAGATAGATCGTGCTAAAGGATCTATTCTCTAAGTGTGCTTGTTCTAGCAGAATTTGGATCTATTATGTGTTGCCCAGTTAGGTAGCCCAGAGGGGGGGGGGGGTGAATGGGTCTTTTAAAATTTATCAATCAATACCTGTTCACTAAAAACATTCACAAAGAAATACACTTTGAAGATTGTTAGTGTTAGTAATGAAAAACAACAAACACAAGAGGACAATCACACAACACCAGATGTATCCTGGTTCGGACCTCCTTTCCACAGGAGTCCTACGTCTAGTCCCTGAGCAACAACTCAGGATTTCACTAATTAGGGTACAGTCCCTTTATGGACACTACAACACCCAGCTCAGCTAATCTTCTCTTCTTAGCTCGAAGAGGAACAATACCCTGGATACCTCACCAGGTCTTCCTTCACATCCGAAGGGAACACACACAACCTAGATACCACCAGGTCTTCCTTCACACCAGAAGGGTACAAGCACAGAAACAAGTAAACAAGATATTAATCCCCTAGATCAAGCTTCAACAAGCCAAGATCTGAAGCTAAGGACTGAGAGCAATGAGATCTACAAACAAAGGTTCACTCTCAGAACCAAACAAGCTCTCACGAAAATCTACAAACAAGGCAGAGAGCAAAGAGCTGATCTAATGGAATGAGGCTTGGCTCTTTCTCGAGAACTCGCAGAAGACATGATGAATAGAGAAATTTCTATCACTGTAGTTCTCTATATTTCTTCTGGAGCTTCTTTCTTCAATATATAACTTCAATTTGAAATATAGACGTTGAAGTATCCATTGCCTCTAGCTTTTGGTGGACGTTAGACTGAGTGGCACTTGGAAGCTTTCAGTCAATCAGTCCTTTATCCATTTGTTCACGTAAAGAGATAGGATCTTCTGAAGTGTCCTTTGGCTTGTACAAAGTCCAACGTTGTATGACGAATGTTTGTCAGAGACCTGCATACATTAAATGCTAGAACAGTAGACAGCTAGGCTATCTCTTGTTGTCAGTCAATGTTGGTGTGAATATTCATCAAAATAGTAATGCCATTTTGCTGTTCTAAAAGATGCATATAGAATAGACATGATAATGGATGATATCGTCTGTATGCATGCAGAGATACGTCCAGTCTTCATTTAATGCACAGCTGATAAAAGAGAAAGTGCGAAGACTGTGACTATTCAACCCGATGAAAGGATAAGTCATATGTCAAGTTGAATGATATGAAATCGATGCATTTATGACTTATGAGATCGTTATGTAACCAAACAACGAGTCATTGTGAGATATGAAAGAATTGTTGTGATCATTGAGGAAATCATTATGATTACTTAAGAAGTCGATGCGTAAAGCAAATCGTTATAATAGCAAATCTAAAGGAATCGTTATGATAGCAAGTCGTTACGATGACTAAAGGAATCGTTACGAGAGCAAGTCGTTACGATGACTAAAGGAATCGCTACGAAAGCAAGTCGTTACAATGACTAAAGGAATCGTTACGAAAGCAAGTCGTTACGAATCGTTACGAAAGCAAGTCGTTACGATGACTAAAGGAATCGTTACGAAAGCAAGTCGTTACGATGACTAAAGGAATCGATGCAAGCAAATCGTTATGCTCTCTTTTAAGAAGACGTAGTAGGAACGATTTCTTTTGAAATTAGAAGTAGTTTCAATCTATGAAGAAATCGTTACAGTTCTACTGTAATCGTTGTGATCTATAAAAGAAACCGATGTGTACTTAGACAAATATGATGCTGCAGATACAATGTAAAGATGCTTACCTGTTTTGGCTTATTTTCCTTTGGTATTAATTCCTGTGCTTAAGACTTGTAGAAAATAGGTTAGTGACCTTTAAATAAGGTTAGATAATTATCACAATAATATGGTTTTGTTAATCACCAAAATAGAAATATAATTACTTTTAATTACATGGGGATAGACTGTTCATCAATCTCCCCCTTTTTGGTGATGACAAAACTTTAACAAATTATCAAACTTTAGCAAATAACACAGATAAATAGATGTCCAAATGTATTCAGAGGTGCAATAATTCTCCCCCCTTTTGTCATTAGCAAAAAAAAATGCAAGGAAAAGACAAAGAAGAAGAGAAAACAACTTAATGAGACAGGAAATACTATTTGTATTCATTCATTCTGGGAAGGAACAGGGAGATAAAAGGCAGGAGAGAGGAGGGAGGCAAAATGAGAAATGATTTCCCATGCCTGTTCTTCCTGCTTTTCAAAAACTTGACGAAATACACCAGGGGCAAGAGTGTACTTGGGTCCCATGGAGGGAGCCATTCTCTTCAAATGGAGAGCCAACTGCTCATCAAGGAAATTGGCATAGGCATCTCTGTCAAGGGAGATTCTTTTGAAGGAAATGGAGCCAAAACTAGCTCGAGCAAGAAACTGATCAACTGAAGTGGGATAGAAGTTCTGCTTGGCCTTCAGCTCTTGATGGAGGGCTACATAGACCTTATAACGCTCAACCCAAATCTGGAAGGGATCCTGGAATAGGTGAATCGAATTCATGTCTAAAAAAGTAGCTTCTGAAACAGGAGGGTGACCTTCCCTGGCTTGACATTCATTAAGTACTGACAGCTGCTGAGCAGAGAAAGGGTAAAATCGGGCCCAGTCTGAAGGTGTCAACCTCTCACATTCTAATAGGATGGGAGCTAGAACCTTAGCACTGACATGGCCTTGGTGGTATTCTCTGAAGAGAAATCTATGAAATGCCACTTGGAAGCCTTTCTGTACTTTGATTCTGCCCATTACTCTGGCAAAACGTTCAAAGATGATAGACCCAACAGAAGAGTCCATGACCAGAGAGTGAATAGGGGGGAGCAAGATTTCCTCTGGCACCTGAAGGGTGGCAAAGTCCACTTGGATAGCTTCAGAGTGGGCGTCGGCTGAACCAAGTGCATTTATGGCCTGCTTAAATTGGTTGAATTGGACCTCAGGGAGTCAATGGACATATCTATAGATGTTGAAGAGTTGGAAATGCCTGGCCATCTTGATCTCCTTCTGAATGAATGAGGCCCAACAATTCTTGTGATGAATTTGGAACCATTCTGAGAGAGTCAGGGAATGGTCCCTTGGAGGGAATCTAGCAGACTTAGCCAAAACAAATTTTTTGAACAGCTCCTTGTGCCCCCTAGCCCATTGCTCTTCAGTCTTGGAATGAGCAATAGAAAAGATTTTGGATTTTTCAGTTTTGGTGAGAGGGGTATAAGGTAGAATGACATTTAAATGATCTGAGAGATTAAGAAAAGGAAGGTTGACAAGGGTGGCAAAGACAACCTTCTGAAGATATTCTCTATACAGTGGTTTATTTTTGTTGTCCACTGTGAGAGAAAACCACAGAGGTGGATGAAGAGGTTCAGAGGAAAGAGAGGTGGTGGATGAAATTTTTCTCTTTTTAGGTGCAGAACTAGAAGAGTCTGCCCTATGGATATGATCCCAACCTTCAGTACAGATCGAAGGATGACTTCTTCAAACTCATCCTTGATTTTCCCAAGATAGGGAGATTCAAGTTGAGCACCCTCAGGAATTACAGTAATGAAAGAGGGTGGAGGAGAGGGATGTAAAAGGGAGTGTGAGGTAGTAGGAGGGATATCTGATGGTCCAGAGGATGGTGGACCAGAAGAAGAGGAGGCTCCAGCTGATGATGACACTGGAGGAACCTCAAAGATAGGTGGAGGTGTAGAAATGGGTGTTGAATATGTAGGAGATGAAGTGGATTGTGAAGGAAAAGGTGTAGGTGATGAGATGGTTATGGGTTGTGGTTTTTTGAGGGTTTGAGGTGCAGGTGGAGCTGTGGATGAGGAAGGTGGTGATGAGGGTACAGGGGTTTGAGTGGAGGAAGGAGTTGGGGGCTCAGGAGCTACAGCTTCTGCTTCTTCAGCTATGTGCTGCACAGACTCTGACTCCAAAGGCCCTGATGGCCCTGACACCTTCTCAGCTGGCCCTGAAGGCACTGATGGCCCTGACACCTTCTCAGCTGGCTCTGAAGGCCCTGACACTTGCTCATCTGGCCCTGATGGCCCTGAACCACTGACCTCTACTTGTGAACTAGCTGCTACCGGCCCTGATGGCCCTGCCACTTGCTCATCTGGCCCAGATGGCCTTGGAACATCTTCTTCACTTCTTTGAGCAGGAGGAGGAGGAGGAGGAGCTTGGGCTCCAACTGCCTTCAAGATTTCAGAAAGCATTGACTTCATACTTCCCATTTCTTTGTTGAACCATTTCATGGCATTTCTTACTTGCGATATCTCTTTGGTGACTGATGCCTGGCTCATGAAGATGGAATTTACATCGGATTGCAATGAGCATAAGATTTCTCCTTGAGCATCCAATCTTTCTATGACAAGCTTCAAATTGATTACAAATTTTTGCCTCATCTGCCTCTGATAAGGAGTGTCAGCTAGGAGAGGGATATCTGGAACTTCTGTTGCTTTCCCTTTCTCCTGGGCCTTGTCCATTGGAGGCTGTTGATCTTGATCATCCTCAGAATCTGACGAACTGACAGTCTCACCTTCTCTGAACTGGTTCTCTGGGGATTTTCATTTCCCTCCCCCTGAGTCTTACTGCCCTTCTCAACTTCAGCTTCTCCTTCAACATGCACACTTTCCATGGGTACTTCAGTTTGTGCTGCTGCTGCTTCTTCTTCTTCTTGAACTGGGAGGACTTCTGAAAGAATTTCAGTGTGGCCTGATGCCACAATACTTACTCCCTGGAACTCTTCTGTCACTGACTGCTCCCACTCAATGGGAGCATCTTCCATTACAACATCCTTTTGAACTTGAACTTGCTCCTTCTGGCTTGGAGCTTCTTCCATAACTATATCTGTTGAGGGAACCTCTGCCACAGATTGTTCTATACTTGGCTCAAGTGCAACTGGCTCCCCTTGAGAGATAGAGTCTAGTGCATCCCTGAGTAGACTGCCTACTTGGGAAGATGGAAGAGGAACCTCTGAGAATTGCCCAATGGGCTCAATGTCTTCAAGAGGAATGCCCTCAATCCTTCTACTGGATTCATCAACTACTACTGCTTCTGGTGTTGGTGATGCTGCTACTGCTGGAACTACCTTTGCTGCTGCTGATTCTGCCACTGCTGCTTCTGATACAGGTTCATGGCCTTCTTGGGTTTCACCAAGAATGGCTTCTCCCTCAACAGCCCCAGTTTTAGACCATACATTATTGACTACAGAAAAGCCACTCTTTCTCAAGTTTTTGGACCTAATTGCTTGGCCCATCTTTTCAGATACATCACCCACTACACTTATTCCAAAATGATGAAAGATTTTGGTTAGGAGATGGGCATAAGGTAGGGAGATATTCAATTTGCTCTTAATGTCCCATACTTGGGATCTTGCAAACCTCATTCTTTCCATTATCAACTCTGCAGTGTTAATCTCCTGATTCTGGATAGCCCAGAACATTAGGTCTGAATCAGCCTTGGTGCATGAAGAAAAAGTTGCACTTCTTGGTACGATGATTTGACAGATAATAAAGTGCAAAAGCCTGTTAAAGGCACTGAGCTGGTTAATGTCCAGCTTTCCATCCTTCAGCCTATACTCCGGGCCTATTATTCCTAAACCCTTGACATGAGTATCCACAGTGTGGACTCCACTGTGACCGGAAGTAGAAACTTCAAACAGTGATGCTAACAATTCCCTGGTAATCCTGACTTGGGTTCCCTTGACCATAGAAGTCAGGGTCCCATCCTCCTCTATCTTCAGACAGACATAGAAAGCCTTGACAAGATCTGGATAACTTACATCAGAAAGGGTTGCAATCTTCGTCCATTTCAGCCTCTGTAGAGCTTCAACCAAACTGCCCATTCCGTTCTTCTCCAAGTCTGCTAAATCCACTGCTTTGTGCCCGCAAAGCTTTGCCTTGACTGAAGCGAACCTAGTTTGCTCTTCTGAGGTGAGGAATGCAGCTCCGTAACCCCCAACACTGCCGGAAACAGTTGAAGAGGCCATGGAATCAAGCAAGAAGAGGTTCTGGAGGTCTGGAAGGGTGGTTGAAGGAGAAACCCTCAAGAAATTTCTGGCGGGAGAAGTTGAAGACTTCAAATCTGATGGAAGTCGATGCCGGGGGCAAAGGGTTATCACCTCAGGCAAGAGAACGAAGGAGATAAAGAGGGGAGACGAATCGTTCTCATACCGATTACGAGATTTATGAAATAGAGAATAAATATCCCCCTTTTGAAGAGGTGCGCCTTTACGACAAACTCCAATTTGAAAGAAATAAAAAATTACACAAAACGAACCGACAGGAGAATTTACGCAAGAAGGATAAATGAGAAGTAATTTAGATAATTTTTGCTCACTTCAAGGAGAATAATTAATTGTGCTCTGAAATTTAATATTTTAGTATTTAACAGATAGATCTATCACAATTTACACATGCCTAATTCCCTTCTGAGAGAAGTGAACCTCTCTTCGGGTAAGGCTTTTGTGAAGATATCCGCCAACTGATTATTTGTATCAATGAAAGATATTTCAATATTACCATTAGCTACATGATCACGAATAAAATGATATCTAACCTCAATGTGTTTGGTTCTTGAGTGCTGTATTGGATTCTTGGTTAAGTTTATGGCACTTGTGTTGTCACATAACAGTGGAATTGACTTGATGTGCATTCCGTAGTCCTCAAGTTGTTGCTTTATCCATAGGAGTTGTGTACAGCAACTTCCAGCAGCCACGTACTCAGCTTCAGCTATTGAGAGTGCTACTAAATTCTGCTTCTTGGAAGACCAGAATATCAAGCATCCTGCAAGAAATTGACAACAGCCACTGGTGCTTTTTCTATCTAGTTTGTATCCAGCATAGTCAGCATCAGAGTACCCTACTAAATTTACTTCACATGATTTTGGATACCAGATACCTAGATCATGAGTTCTAGATAAATATCTGAAAATTCTTTTAACACTAATTAGATGAGATTCTCTAGGGTCTGCTTGATATCTAGCACACATACATACACTAAATAGTATATCAGGTCTGCTGGTAGTTAAGTAAAGTAGAGAACCTATCATACCTCTATAGATCTTTTGATCTACTTTCTTACCATCTTTGTCACTGTCCATTCTTGTTGAAGTGCTCATTGGTGTTGACAGTGGCTTGGAATTTTCGAATCCAAACTTTTTCAAGAGCTCCTTGGTGTATTTGGCTTGACAGATGTGGGTGCCATCTCCTCCTTGCTTGATTTGTAATCCAAGGAAGTAGTTCAGCTCCCCCATCATGCTCATCTCAAATTTTCCCTGCATAAGCTTCTCAAAGTACTTGCAAAGAGATTCATCAGTAGATCCAAAAATTATGTCATCTACATAAATTTGTACAAGTAGTATGTGCTTGACCTTTGACTTTATAAATAAAGTGCTATCTACTTGTCCTCTAGTGAAACCATGATCTAATAAAAAGGAACTAAGCCTTTCATACTAGGCTCTAGATGCTTGCTTTAAACCATATAATGCCTTATGAAGTTTAAAAACATGATTTGGAAATTCTGAATCATCAAAACCCGGGGGTTGTTTTACATGAACTTCTTCTTTAATGAAACCATTTAAAAATGCAGATTTGACATCCATTTGAAATAATTTCAGATCTAGGGCAGATGCATATGCAAGTAAAATCCTAATAGCCTCAAGTCTAGCTACAGGTGCATAGGTTTCATCGAAATCTATGTCTTCCTCTTGGGAATAGCCTTGAGCTACCAATCTGACCTTGTTTCTTAAGATCACACTAGCTTCATCTAATTTATTTCTGAACACCCATTTGGAGCCAATAACTGGATGACCTGATGGTCTAGGAACAAGTGACCTTACATGGTTTCTCTTGAACTGATTCAGTTCATCTTGCATGGCTAGAATCTAAGACTCATCAGTAAGAGCTTCATTGACTGTCCTAGGCTCTATTTGAGAAACAAAAGCTAGGTAATCACAAGGAATTACATTACCTCTTGTTCTTACCCCTACAGTTGGATCACCAATGATGTTTTCAGGTGGGTGATCTTTGTTGTATCTTCATTCCTTTGGAAGATTTTCATGTTCAATGTCTGTTTGCTACAAATCTTCAAGAGGTGGATCTTCCTTGTCCTCAATTGATGTGTTCTTTAATTTCTTAGACAAGTCATCTGCATCATCAATGTCACTCTCTACTTCATTTCTCAAGGAAGGGCTAGTTTCATCAAAAATAATATGTACAGACTGTTTAATCAATAAGTGCGTTTATTAAACACTCTATAACCTTTAGGTTTAGAAGCATACCCCATGAAGATGCCTTCATCTGATTTGGCATCCAACTTACCAATGTCTCTTTTACCATTGTTGTGAATGAAGCATGGACATCCAAAGGTTCTGAAGTGACTGATTTTTGGCTTCTTTCCTTGAACAACTCATATGCAGTCTTCTTCAAGATGGGTCTGATCATTACTCTATTAATGATGTAGCTTGCTGTGTTCACTGCTTCGGCCCAGAAATATCTTAGTAAATCATATTCTGACAGCATTGTTCTTGCCATATCCAACAAGGTTCTATTCTTCCTCTCAGCAACTTCATTTTGCTGTGGTGTCCTTGGTGCTGAGAAGTTATGCTCAATCCCTTGGTCATCACAGAATTTTGCAAATTTTTCATTTTGAAATTCTCCTCCATGATCTGACCGGATTCCAACAATGCAAAACTTCTTGTCTTTCTGTACTCTTCTGCTGAAACTTACAAAACTATCAAATGTCATCTTTATGCTCCAAGAAGGAAACCCATGTGAATCTGGAATAATCATCTACAATAACAAATCCAAAATTCTTTCCTCCAAGACTAGTGGTCCTCATTGGCCCGAATAAATCCATGTGAAGGAGTTCTAAGGGTTTAGAGGTGGTTACCACAGTTTTTGACTTGAAGGAACTCTTGGTGTGCTTCCCTTTTGCACACGGTCTGCAGATACCATCCAATTTATTGCTGACCTTTGGCAGACCTTCCACAAGACTTCTCTTTCTGAGCTTATTCATGCCATCCAAACTGCAGTGGCCCAATCTTCTATGCCACAGCTCAGTTGACTGCTCTTTGCTGGCCGCTAAACAAACGTCTTGATCTTTGAGTTCTTCAAGATAGAGAACATATAGGTTCTTTTCTCTGTTAGCTTCGAAGATTACTGCTCCATCCTTCAGGATACTGCACTTGGACTCTTGGAACTTGATCTGATGACCTTTGTCACAAAGCTGGCTAATGCTTATGAGGTTGTGCTTTAGCCCTTTGACACACAGTACATCTTCAATAATTGTTTTTCCTTTGTTGCTCACAGAACCACTGCCTATCACTGTTCCTTTTCCATTATGTCCATAGGTGACTGTTCCTTCTTCAGCTTGAAGATGAGTGAACAGCTTCCTGTTCCCTGACATATGCCTTGAGCACCCGCTGTCTAGGTATCACTTTGATGCTCGAAGGCTTCCCTGAAAAGGAGACATTAAGTTTTAGGTACCCAAGTTCTTTTGGGTCCTTGTTGGTTAGTGTCAACAGTTTCCTTTTTAATTATCCACTTTTTATGTCTAGTTGGACAAGTTATTTTTATATGTCCTAACTTATTACAGTGGCTACAACAGGATGTTTTAGTTACCTTTTCAATGTATTTAAAATTAGCTTTGTATTCTATGTCTTGTTCAGGTATGAATTTTGGAGTTGGATATATTTTAGGATGAATTATTGTTTCTTCGTTTTCTGGTGGTGTATAGCCTAAACCATGTTTCTTCTTACCTGAACGTCTAGCACCTTTTAATATTAAGGAGTTCTTACCATTTGTAAATTTCTCCAATGTGCTTGACAGTTTGTCATTTTCTTCATTTAAAGTTTTAATTTCTTTTCTCAGTTCATCTGAACTCTCCTGTTTTTCTAATCTGATTATTTATTTATTTTTATCTTTTAGATCTTCACATAATAGTTCATTTCTTCTTTTAAGTTTGGTTATTTGTTTTTCTAATTCCTCGTTTTCTGTTTTTAGATCTGAATTAGTGTTTTCTAAACATGCAGTATTTTTCTTACTAACTTTTAACAGTTTTGTTACTTCCCTATATTTACAGTATAATTCGTTGTAAGCTTCTTCTAGATTATCAGAATCAGAATTATTGCAAGAATCAAAGGATGAATCAGAAGTTACCTTCTCTTCAGTGTTTGCCATAAAAGCCAAGTTGGCTTCTTCTTCTTCACTGTTTGAGCTAGACTCACTGTCTGAGTCGTTGCTGTTGCTCCATGCTGTTGCCATAGCCTTTTTCTTATGCCTCCTGAATTTCTTGGAGCTTTCTCTCTTTCTGAATTCAGGCTTCTTGAGCTTTGGACATTCAGCTTTGATATGTCCTGGTTTTTTGCACTCGTAGTATATGGGCTCGCCCTTTTTCTGATCCTTTCCACCTGGTTTCTTGAAGTCCTTATTTTTCTTGAAGTGTCTTCTACCAGATTGAAACTTCTTCTTCTTGGCTAGAATGCGCTGCAGTCTTCTTCATCATCGCAATCATTTGAGCTTTCATCTTCGGCTGATGACACATCTGATCTGTCTTCTTCTGCTTTAAGAGCATTTGAATGTTTCTTTCTACTTGAGGACTCTCCTAGTCTCTCCATATTTATCTCATGGGCCATAAGGGACCCAATGAGCCTTTTCCAAAGACATCCTCTTTAGATCATTAGCTTCCTCAATGGCTGTTACCTTGGGAGTCCATGTAGATGGAAGAGATCTAAGGATTTTTCGGACCATATCTCCAATCTCATAAGTCTTCCCAAGTCCTGCTAATCCATTTGTAATGTCTGTGAATCTACTGAACATTTGAGTTATGGACTCTCCTGGCTGCATCTGGAATCTCTCATATTGAGTTCCCAAAATATCTATTCTGGTTTCCTTAACCTTGTCCGTGCCTTCATAAGTGATTCTCAATTTTTCCCACATCTCCATTGCGGATTTGCAGGCTGATACTCTATTGAATTCTTTCTTGCTAAGGGCACAACACAGAATGCTTTTAGCCTTACAGTTTAAAGAAATCTTCTTCCTGTCATCATCTGTCCACTGAGCCTTTTTGTTGGTGACTAGGAGATCGCCTTCTTCAACTATGGACCATATCTGGTAGTCATTACCTTGTAGAAAATACTCCATTCTTGTTTTCCAGTAAGCATAGTCTTCTCCATCGAACAATGGTGGTCAGTTGACAGACTGACCTTCATTGTGACCTTGGGCTGCCATGGATCTTTACTCTTCAGATCGTTGGATCTTCTTCTTTGTCGAAGAGACTCGCTCTGATACCACTTGTTGCCCAGTTAGGTAGCCCAGAGGGGGGGGGGGTGAATGGGTCTTTTAAAATTTGTCCATCAATACCTGTTCACTAAAAATGTTCACAAAGAAATACACTTTGAAGATTGTTAGTGTTAGTAAAGAAAAACAACAAACACAAGAGGACAATCACAAAACACCAGATGTATCTTGGTTCGGACCTCCTTTCCACAGGAGTCCTACGTCCAGTCCCTGAGCAACAACTCAGGATTTCACTAATTAGGGTACAGTCCCCCTATGGACACTACAACACCCAGCTCAGCTGATCTTCTCTTCTTAGCTCGAAGAGGAACAATACCCTGGATACCACACCAGGTCTTCCTTCACATCCGAAGGGAACACACACACCCTGGATACCACCAGGTATTCCTTCACACCCGAAGGGTACAAGCACAGAAACAAGTAAACAGGAGATTTTGCCACTAGATCAAGCTTCAACAAGCCAAGATCTGAAGCTAAGGACTGAGAGCAATGAGATCTATAAACAGAGGTTCACTCTCAGAACCAAACAAGCTCTCATAAAAATCTACAAACGAGGCAGAGAGAAAAGAGATGATCTAATGGAATGAGGCTTGGCTCTTTCTCGAGAACTCGCAGAAGACATGATGAACAGAGAGATTTCTATCACTGTAGTTCTCTATATTTCTTCTGGAGCTCCTTTCTTCAATATATAACTTCAATTTGAAATATAGACGTTGAAGTATCCGTTGCCTCTAGCTTTTGGTGGACGTTAGACTGAGTGGCACTTGGAAGCTTTTAGTCAATCAGTCCTTTATCCATTTGCTCATGTAAAGAGATATGATCTTCTGAAGTGTCCTTTGGCTTGTACAAAGTCCAACGTTGTATGACGAATGTTTGTCAGAGACTTGCATACATTAAATGCTAGAACAGTAGACAGCTAGGCTGTCTCTTGTTGTCAGTCAACGTTGGTGTGAATATTCATCAAAATAGTAATGCCATTTTGCTGTTCTAAAAGATGCATATAGAATAGACATGATAATGGATGATATCGTCTGTATGCATGCAGAGATACGTTCAGTCTTCATTAAATGCACAGCTGATAGAAGAGAAAGTACGAAGACTGTGACTATTCAACCGATGAAAGGATAAGTCATATGTCAAGTTGATTGATATGAAATCGATGCATTTATGACTTATGAGATCGTTATGTAACCAAACAGCGAGTCGTTGTGAGATATGAAAGAATTGTTGTGATCATTGAGGAAATCATTATGATTACTTAAGAAGTCGATGCGTAAAGCAAATCGTTATAATAGCAAATCTAAAGGAATCGTTATGATAGCAAGTCGTTACGATGACTAAAGAAATCGTTACGAGAGCAAGTCGTTATGATGACTAAAGGAATCGCTACGAAAGTAAGTCGTTACGATGACTAAAGGAATCGTTACGAAAGCAAGTCGTTACGATGACTAAAGCAATCGTTACGAAAGCAAGTCGTTACGATGACTAAAGGAATCGATGCAAGCAAATCGTTATGCTCTCTTTTAAGAAGACGTAGTAGGAACGATTTCTTTTGAAACTCGCAGAAGACTTGATGAATAGAGAGATTTCTATCACTGTAGTTCTCTATATTTCTTCTGGAGCTCCTTTCTTCAATATATAACTTCAATTTGAAATATAGACGTTGAAGTATCTGTTGCCTCTAGCTTTTGGTGGACATTAAACTGAGTGGCACTTGGAAGCTTTCAGTCAATCAGTCCTTTATCCATTTGTTCACGCAAAGAGATAGGATCTTCTGAAGTGTCCTTTGGCTTCTACAAAGTCCAACGTTGTATGACGAATGTTTGTCAGAGACCTGCATACATTAAATGCTAGAATAGTAGACAGCTAGACTGTCTCTTGTTGTCAGTCAACGTTGGTGTGAATATTCATGAAAATAGTAATGCCATTTTGTTGTTCTAAAAGATGCATATAGAATAGACATGATAATGGATGATATCGTCTGTATGCATGCAGAGATACATTCAGTCTTCATTAAATGCACAACTGACAGAAGAGAAAGTGCGAAGATTGTGACTATTCAACCCGATGAAAGGATAAGTCATATGTCAAGTTGATTGATATGAAATCGATGCATTTATGACTTATGAGATCGTTATGTAACCAAACAACGAGTCGTTGTGAGATATGAAAGAATTGTTGTGATCATTGAGGAAATCATTATGATTACTTAAGAAGTCGATGCGCAAAGCAAATCGTTATAATAGCAAATCTAAAGGAATCGTTATGATAGCAAGTCGTTACGATGACTAAATGAATCGTTACGAGAGCAAGTCATTACGATGACTAATGGAATCGTTATGAAATCAAGTCATTACGATGACTAAATGAATCGTTACGAAAGCAAGTCGTTACGATGACTAAAGGAATCGTTATGAGAGCAAGTCGTTACGATGACTAAAGGAATCGTTACGAAAGCAAGTCGTTACGATGACTAAAGGAATCGATGCAAGCAAATCGTTACGCTCTCTTTTAAGAAGACGTAGTAGGAACGATTTCTTTTGAAATTAGAAGAAGTTTCAATCTATGAAGAAATCGTTACAGTTCTACTGTAATCGTTGTGATCTATAAAAGAAACCGATATGTACTTAGACAAATATGATACTGCAGATACAATGTAAAGATGCTTACCTGTTTTGGCTTATTTTCCTTTGGTATTAATTCCTGTGCTTAAGACTTGTAGAAAATAGGTTAGTGACCTTTAAATAAGGGTTTGATAATTATCACAATAATATGGTTTTGTTAATCACTAAAATAGAAATGTAATTACTTTTAATTACCTGGGGATAGATTGTTCATCATTATGATCCAGAGGTTTGAGTACTTTGTACTCTGGGTTGGAGCCATAGTGCTCTGGGTTGGAGCCGTTGTGCTCTGGTGCTTGAGCCGTAGTGCTCAAGGGCTTGTGAATTTTTTGAATTCACAAGTGGTCTGTGGAGTAGGTTGTCGTGCCTATCTCCTGGGTTTCTTTGAGTCGTTAAACTCAAAGAGGTCAGAGTCATCGTGCTCTAGTTTGTTCTGCACTTGTGCTAGTGGTTCCTCCGTTGTGAGGAGGTGGACGTAGGAGACACAAGTTGTGTTCTCCGAACCACCTTAAAAATCTTTTGTGCACTGTGGTTTGATGTGTGGTTTGCTGTTCTTATTCACTATTCTCACACACCACACTTGGATCTGATTGAATTGTGTGTTTTACTTATTTTAATTCCGCTGCTATACACACAATTTCTTAGTTCATCTGATTAAGTCACCTATCTGATCCCAACATCAGCTACCTGGATGGCAGCCATGTTGGATCTCAGGGTAAACTTGATCACTTCAAACTTACTGTATTTGTTATTTATGTTATACATTTCATGTACAAATTTAATGTGTAATTACAGGGGGAAGATAGATCTCGGTTCTGCTTCCCACTATATTACGACGTTGGTCCACGCACATATTCCAGGACCAGTTGATGCATGGAGAGTTCCCGATGCCCGTCTGGGATTTATTATTTGACATGTTCACGATATTATTAATTTTTACTAATTTGAAGTCATTTATTTAATTACTATCTCTGTTAGTGCAGAAAGTTGAGTAATTTTAAATCTTTACAGCGGAGGTACGCGTTCACGAGACCCGAGGATCTCCCTCGAGCTCGAGTCGTCTGGGAGTCTACTGCCCAGACTAATTTAAGAAAGTCGATGTGGGAGGCCCGAGACAAGGCAATGAAGACCACAGACAACCGGGATCCTATGGCTTGGCTGGATTACGACCCTGTTTGGATGAGGAGGGACTATTGAGAGTCCCTTTGTGAGTGTTGGGCTACTGAACCATGGCAGGAGCGGTCACAGGCGGCAAAACGCAACTGATCAACTCATCCGGAGAAGAATGTGCATACTAGTGGGTCCGTATCTTATGCAACCCACAACAAAAAATTAGTAAGCATATTATTGTTCAATTGCTTAATACATTGATTATTATTGTGAAACTAACTAATTTTGTTGAATTGTATGAAGAGTTATGCAGAAGTACACAATACGGTAATCTAGAAGGGGGGGGGGGGTTGAATAGATTACGGTAATTTTAAACTATCGATGGCTTCTTTTAGACGCTACAGCGATCTTAATGAAATTTGATTCAAATTCAATTAAGTGTGAGACCGCTTGAGTTGATTTAAGTGAGAACAGAAAATCAAACGTGCGTATGAACACCGTGTCTACCAATCATCTATCGCAAAACACGAACAAACCACAGAACACGATGATTTAAGGTGGTTCGGAGTACACAACTCGTGTATCCTACATCCACCGTCCACACACACACGCAGAAACGACTGCTTATGAGCGAGTTCAACACTACAACTCAACCACACACATGTTGTCTGATGAACCACGATCAGAACAACCACAAATACGTGAATCAAGCACAAGGGATGCTCGAAACACAACCACACACACACACGATGGAATGGAAATTATGAAATGGAGAAGAATTGGGAATTAGGGAACAAATCCGGTTGGAATTCTTCTCGTGGATCGTCCAAACACTCTTCAAACTTCGATTGGATGTAGATTGATCGATGTAGAAGGTTGAATTGATGACGATCCGGCTTCAGCTCCGCATAGATGGTGATTCCACGTCGATCTGGGCGGAAAGTTGAAGCAGAGCAGCAATTTGGGGCTTTTCCTCTTGGTCCCTTGGAGGCTCTTGGATGGGAGGCTGCTCTCTGCGAAATTGGCTCCAAAAGGATGCTTATATAGTGTTAGGTAAAGGTGGGGGTCGTGGAGGAAGGAAACACCCAAGTGGGGCCGGATTTGGAAACCCAAAATCTGAAGTTTCCGTCGGCTGTCGACAGGTGCACTTGCATCTGTCGACAGGCAGACTCAGGCTGAGAACTGGGTTTCAGGAAAATGAGTTTCTGAGTGTATCTGTCGACAGGCAGTTTGCATCTGTCGACAGATGCACTCAGGAATTGAAAACCTGAGCTCTGTCCTGGGTTGTCTGTGTGTATCTGTCGACAGGTACATTGCATCTGTCGACAGATACACTCAGAGATGCAAACCTGAGTTCTGTCTTGGAATGACTGTATGCATCTGTCGACAGGTAGAGTTCATCTGTCGACAGATACACCTTTTTGACAGATTTTTGTGCTTTATGCTCATCTCTTCAATGCTCCATGTTTCATGCTTGTGCACCTACATGCAAATACATTGTTAGTGATATACATTGTATGATTTAGCAATGTTTAACTCAATCACTTTCATGGTGTTTTTCATGTTAGTTAGCACATCAATTTTGCATTAAATCAATGTTCAAGGGTGTTAATGTGATCATCAAAAACATGATATATGAAAAACCCAACAATCTCCCCCTTTTTGATGATGACAAAAACATTCAATTGATGCATATATTGATGTTCTCCCCCTTTTTGACAACATGCAAAAGGTCAAGTCAAGCACAAATAAACATGAACTGAGTTTTCATTGATTGATCATTGAAATTTCACAGTACATTTGATAATCATTGCATGACTCAATAAAAAGAAAGGGAAATAACATGAACAAGCAAAAGATGATAAGACAAGTGAGACTAATTCTCATCTAAGACTCTTAGTGACCTCTAATGACCCTGAGACCCTTTATTCATTGTCATGTCCAGCAGAAGGAGGGTGACGGGATCCATCTCTCTCGGAGTAGAGGTGGTCAAGCCGGTCATCCAGAGTGTTGAGGCGAGCATCCACTTGATCAAATCTTGAAGTCATCTGAGCAAATCCTGAGATCATTTCTTGATGGATTTGTGCCAAGTAATCATGAACGGTTTGTTGTGGAGGCACAGGTACATCATCAAACTCTTGAGCTTGGTCAGGCATTTGCTCATCTTCAGGTTCTTCATCACTGCCTTCATTTGCTTCATCGCCTTCATTGTCTTCTTCACCAGTTGACACGTCAGCTCCTTGTGGTTCCTGTCCCTTGAGAGTCCTAGTGACGACGCCGTCTACAATCTTGTAGCCCATGCGGTTGGCGGCAGTGAGGTCAAAGGCACTGCGGGATTTTAGTGAGATGAGATCACTTGGAGGGATAGGAATGCCAAGGAAAATAAGAAGAGAAGTGATGGGGCAAGCATATGGCATTGATCTTTTGGTGTTAGAGAAACACCGACGGATGAGGCTTATCATGAGTTCAGGAAGATTGATTTCTTGACACTTGAGGAAAAAGATGAACAAGGATTTTTGGACCTCGGTGACTAACTCTCGACTTCCATCCTTCGGGACGATCAAGGTAGTGAAGATGTGATGGATCATCCGGATCAAGGGAGGAAATGAGTTGGCGTTGAGACGAGCAATCTCCTTGGTAGTGTCATAAGGTTCCAACGTGAGAAGCTCATAGTACTCAGAAGCAGAGGGATTGTAGTTGAAGATTTCAACTCCTGAGTTTGGAATTTCAAGGGCTGTGGAGAGAAGATTTGCGGTGAGGCGAAAACGAGTGCCTTTCACCGAAGAGTAGATATCTCCCTGATCGGAAAGCCCTAAGTTATTGTAGAACTCGGATACGGCAGTTGGAGAGTATTGCAAGTGGGAGTATAAGAAGGATGTCCACCCTTGAGTGTCAAAATAAGGTAGGAGTGAGGGGAACATCGGTGCTAAGGACTCGAAGTCCACATACCGGGATTGGACAATCTTCTTGAAGGTGCCGTTGGGTCGGATAAGACGGAGACCTTGAGGAACGATGAGTTCCGATAACCGATCCTCACGATGCTTGCTGCGGCGTTCAGAAGGAGCCCTGGAGCTTTCTCCGGCGTCCGTCGGAGCGCGACGGCGGCGAGCGAGAAGCTTCGATTTGGGTGCCATCGCAGGAGGAAGGATGAGAATGGTGTGAAGGCAGAGTGGAGGGATCCCAGACGAGGAGCAGGATCGTCGGAGACGGAGCCCTGAAGGGGGAAAGAGAGGGGGTTTGGAGAGGAGGAGGAGGGAACAAGAGAGGAGGGGTGAAAAAGGGTCGTGGGTGGCCTTAGAATGGACTTGGAGGGTTTTAAAAGGAAGGCCCCACAAAAAGGAGGTGAACTGGCGCGAGGGTTTTCTGAAAAAATGGATCTGGGCCGTCGTCTGTCGACAGATGCCAGTCTATCTGTCGACAGATAGCTCCTTTTTGGTGAAAACTTGATTTTTGTCAAAATTTTCAAAGGGACAAGTGTTCATTTGTTGTTTTAAGGCAAAATGGGTGTATGTGCAAGACAAAAATCCATATCCATTAAGATGAAGACATGACACAAATCTAAAAAGATTTTGAATTAAAAATGATAAGATCTTTAATTAGATCATGAGGAACACATTTCACAAAAGCCAGTGAAAATTAAATAACTCTTTTGATTAAGGTCGTTGAAGACAAACATGCATTTAAATAGAGATGATAGTCAGATGACAATTGAATTAAATGCCCACAAGAATGTCTTACCGAAGAAACACATTGGACTTGACAAAAAAATTTCGGAGGCTTCACTCTATTTCTGGTATGATCTTGGAAGATTTAAGCAACGAAGATGGAAAAGAGTGGCAATGAGGAGCACTTTCACTTTTTCATGTGAAGGTAGACATTTGTGATGCCAATACCCCCAGTTACTCAATGTGAGTGTCCATCAAGCCATTGTATAGAGATAATGAAACAACCTTTTGACGCGAAGACGGACATTTGTGATGCCCATGTCCCCGGTTACTTAGTGATTTTCATCATTGCTCTACCTCCATCCCACAAATGAAAAACAAATTTGTTGATTGAACTGAAGAAATAGGTAGCTTTTCTCCCTTTTTTTTTATTTTTGCTTTTTGTCAAGTACATGAGATTTCTTTAGGCAAGTTGTAATGTGGAACATTAAATTCAAGAGTTTTCTAATTTTTCAAATCATTTTAGATTCATGTTTAACGACAAGGGAGTTATTCAAAGGAGATGTTTAAAAATCATTTGGTTTGCTCATTATGTTCAAAATGATCTAAAAAGACCTTAATCAGGTCATGCATCAAACAACATTTAGACTTGGTTCATGACTTCGACATGAAGTGGATATGAAGGGTTATATTGCACACAAACAAACCAAGGTTTACCTTTAAATCAATTAAGGAACACTTTTCCTGAAAAGTATGAAGAAGGATTTGAAAAATAAAGAAGAATGGGTGTATCTGTCGACAGAAGAAGTCTGTCTGTCGACAGATGCACACAGACTGAGGAATTGAAGTTTCTGCCAGAACAAGACTGATTGAATCTGTCGACAGATGGAATGTGTCTGTCGACAGATAGGAACAGAGTGGATTTTTCTTGTTTCAGATTGATTGCACTTTTGAGTTCAAGGAAGTGAGAATTCAACAAGTAGATGTATGAGGAGTTTCCTCAGAAAATACTCAACAATCCTTAACTTACTCCCCCATAGTGTGTGCACGTGTTGACACGACATCTAAGCAAGGATTCACACAAGCATTTGATACAAAACAAACATGATCATGAAAGGAAGGTCATACACAAGCACATGGTCACAGAAAAAACATTGTCTCATGGAGTTAACATGATAGAATGTAAGGAAACTAAAAATCCTATGTGAAGTACAGGACCTTTATATGTAATGGGACTATGGATACTTAGCGGAGAATGTTTTCTCACGCATGATGATAGTTTCCAAACAAGCCGAACTTGTTCTTCCACAGTTCACCATTTGATATACCACATAGTCATTCACACATAAAGAGCATGTATTCCAAAATGGATAGTCAGTTTCATTGCATTTTACACAAACCCAATTCTCTTCTTAAGGATGTGAATCTATCTTCAGACAAGGGTTTGGTGAAAATATCAGCCAATTGTTTTTCTGTGGGAATGAAAATGAGTTCCAAGGTTTTTTACCTTTCAATAACTGGTAGGGGGTTTTCTTTATCACAGGTCTTACCATGGCTCTGTTTAGAATGTAGCACGAAGTGTTCACTGCTTCTGCCCAAAATCTTTTGGAGAGTTGGCCTTCAACCAGAAGAGTGCGAGCCATTTCCACCAATGTTCTGTTTTTCCTCTCCACTACTCCGTTTTGTTCTGGAGTCCTTGGGGAAGAGAACAGATGTTCAATCCCTTGGTGCCTGCAAAAATCAGAAAATGCATTGTTATCAAATTCTCCCCCGTGATCGGTGCGGATTGAGCATATTTTATTCACATTGCCATGCTCAATCTTGTTAAAGAATTCTTGAAAGATTGTGAGTGTTTCACTTTTGTGTGCCAAGAATTTGACCCATGTGAACCTAGAGAAATCATCTACAATGACAAAACCAAAACGTTTGCCATTGAGACTTAGAGTTCTAGTTGGTCCAAACAGGTCCATGTGCAACAGTTCAAATGGTTTAGATGTGCTTACCGGTGCTTTAGATTTGAAAGACTTCCGGGTTTGTTTTCCTTGTGCACATGCATCACAAAAACTTTCGTTGTTGCTAAAAGAGATGTCAGGAAGTCCACTTACCAATTTGAGCTTCATGATCTTGTGCAACACGTTGTAGCTCGCATGGCCAAGCCTACGATGCCACAAGGTCAATTCATCCTGTCTATTTGCAACAAGACACAAGTTGTCATTTTCTAGATCATCTAAATCAACTAAGTAAATGTTATTCACTCTTTTTCAGAAAATTTTACACTTCCTGTTTCTTTATCAACAATTTGACATGAATTTGATTCAAAAATGACGTTGTGACCTCTATCACATAATTGACTTATGCTAAGCAAATTGTGATTAAGGCCATCAACCAACAGTACATTTTCAATTGAATTGGAGGAACACTTACCAACATTACCTGTGCCAATGATTTGGCCTTTGTTGTTACCTCCAAAAATGACTTGTCCTCCGTCTTTCTCCACTAGGAAACAGAATTTACCTTTGTCGCCCGTCATGTGCCTCGAACAGCCGCTATCCAAGTACCATTTGTTTTGATGTTGGGCTGCTAGGCATTCCTGCAAATGTGGATCAGACAAGAGGTTTTGGTACCCAAATTACTTTGGGTCCCAAAATTTCATTCATGCAACAAAGTAGATGTTTAGGAATCCAAACTTGTTTGACTTTTTGTTTCTTTGGATTATTCCAACATTGTTTTTCATGATGACCAATCTTTTTACACACATTGCATGAAGGAATTTTCTTTTCAATTTTCTGTTGCTTGATAGACTGTTTATTCATTGAAATTGTTCTTGTCTGTCGACAGGCACCGTTGTATCTGTCGACAGGTGGCTTTTTCTTTTGTTTGTTGGGAACATTTTGTTTGTGTAGTAGTGGCTTGGTCTGAGACTTTCTTGAATTATGCTTTGTGGGAGCATGCTTGGTTGTGCTTGGGCTAGGATCAACAAATGAAGTTATCAATGACTCTCCTATTTTCTTTTGTTTGACAGGTTGATATCCTAATCCATGCTTGGTTACATGTATTTTGGCGCCCAAAACCGCATCTAGATTTTGCTTCCCTTTTACAAATTTCATTAAGTCCTCAGATTTTTCTTTCAATTCCTTTTCAGTTTGTTCCAACTTTTTCTTGGTTTCCAATTGTTCTTCTTGAAGGAATTCAATAGAATGTCTTAAACAGTCTTTTTCTTTTTGTGTTTCTTGCAATTTCATTTTCAAGCAATCCATTTCTTCATTATGAGTCTTTTCATCAACTTTCATCATTTCTAATTCTTTTGTCAGGAATGCAATTCGTTCATCATTGTTCTTATCATGCACAAGGGAGTTGCATTTCTTTTTTAATGCTCTATTCTCAGATCTATATTCACGAAAATTTTCAAATAAAGTAGTGTATGCTTCCTCCCATTCACTTGCAGTGAAATCATCAAATGAGAAATTTACCTCGCTGGAGTCATCACTCCTGGCCATCAAGCATTTCACTTCTTCATCATCGGATGTTTCTTGTGCATCTTCATCTTCATCTTCATCACTCCAGGTGGCCAACATTGCTTTGGCCTTTTTGGAGGTGAATTTGTCTTTCTTCAGCTTCTTCTTGAGTTCCGGGCATTCTCCTCTCATATGCCCCTGTTTCTTGCATTCATAACAAACAATGTCAGATTTTTTGTTTGACTCATATTTCTGTGAAAAATTTTTCTTAGGAAAGGATTTGGAATTACCTGTTTCTCTCCTCTTGAACTTCAAAAATTTCTTGAATTGTCTAGTGAGCATTGCCATTTCACCATCATCACTCTCACTAGATGTTTCTTGCTCATCACTATCTTGTTGAATAGATTTCTTGGAGCTTGTTGATGTTTTATTGGATGCTTTTAAAGCAATTGACTTTCTAGGATTTTCTTCTAATTCTTTTCTTTTGATGTTGATTTCATATGTCATTAGAGAGCCAATTAGTTCATCCAATTTCATTTTGGAAAGGTCTTTGGAATCCTCAATGACAGTGGCCTTAGTATTCCAAGATGAAGTAAGAGATCGAAGGATCTTTCTCACTAAGTCACTTTCAGAGTATTCCTTCTTAAGACCTTTTAGCCCGTTAACTATTAGCATGAATCTTGCAAACATGTCTGATATGGTTTCATCAGTTTTCATCTTGAACATTTCATATTCAGACACTAACATGCTAACTTTAGTTTCCCTTACCTCGGACGTACCTTCGTAGATAAGTTCAAGCTTGTCCCACATCTCTTTTGCTGTTGAGCATGTGGAGACTCTTGAGAACTCCTTTGGATGCACCGCACATTGCATCATGTTTAGTGCACTCCAGTTGAGAGTTCCCTTGGCTATTTGGTCTTTTGTCCAGGTGTCTTCGTCCTCGGGCAATACATATGGTCCTTTGCTGACTATCTTCCACAGCTCGTAGTTTTGAGCTCTCAAAAATACCTGCATACGATTTTTCCAATAGGAATAGTCAGTGCCATCAAAATAGGGTGGCCTGGTTACTGAATGTCCCTCGGCCATATACCCTTTGCTAGAATCCATAAGATCGAAAATCTCCTGATCGCTAGATCAAATTACGAAAAGCTGTAAATCGGAGAAACCCGCTCTGATACCAATTGAAGAGTTATGCGGAAGTACACAATACGGTAATCTAGAAGGGGGGGGGGTTGAATAGATTACGGCAATTTTAAACTATCGATGGCTTCTTTTAGATGCTACAGCGATCTTAATGAAATTTGATTCAAATTCAATTAAGTGTGAGACCGCTTGAGTTGATTTAAGTGAGAACAGAAAATCAAACGTGCGTATGAACACCGTGCCTACCAATCATCTATCGCAAAACGCGAACAAACCACAGAACACGATGATTTAAGGTGGTTCGGAGTACACAACTCGTGTATCCTACATCCACCGTCCACACACACACGCAGAAACGACTGCTTATGAGCGAGTTCAACACTACAACTCAACCACACACACGTTGTCTGATGAACCACGATCAGAACAACCACAAATACGTGAATCAAGCACAAGGGATGCTCGAAACACAACCACACACACACACGATGGAATGGAAATTATGAAATGGAGAAGAATTGGGAATTAGGGAACAAATCCGGTTGGAATTCTTCTCGTGGATCGTCCAAACACTCTTCAAACTTCGATTGGATGTAGATTGATCGATGTAGAAGGTTGAATTGATGACGATCCGGCTTCAGCTCCGCATAGATGGTGATTCCACGTCGATCTGGGCGGAAAGTTGAAGCAGAGCAGCAATTTGGGGCTTTTCCTCTTGGTCCCTTGGAGGCTCTTGGATGGGAGGCTGCTCTCTGCGAAATTGGCTCCAAAAGGATGCTTATATAGTGTTAGGTAAAGGTGGGGGTCGTGGAGGAAGGAAACACCCAAGTGGGGCCGGATTTGGAAACCCAAAATCTGAGGTTTCCGTCGGCTGTCGACAGGTGCACTTGCATCTGTCGACAGGCAGACTCAGGCTGAGAACTGGGTTTCAGGAAAATGAGTTTCTGAGTGTATATGTGACAGGCAGTTTGCATCTGTCGACAGATGCACTCAGGAATTGAAAACCTGAGCTCTGTCCTGGGTTGTCTGTGTGTATCTGTCGACAGGTACATTGCATCTGTCGACAGATACACTCAGAGATGCAAACCTGAGTTCTGTCTTGGAATGACTGTATGCATCTGTCGACAGGTAGAGGTCATCTGTCGACAGATACACCTTTTTGACAGATTTTTGTGCTTTATGCTCATCTCTTCAATGCTCCATGTTTCATGCTTGTGCACCTACATGCAAATACATTGTTAGTGATATACATTGTATGATTTAGCAATGTTTAACTCAATCACTTTCATGGTGTTTTTCATGTTAGTTAGCACATCAATTTTGCATTAAATCAATGTTCAAGGGTGTTAATGTGATCATCAAAAACATGATATATGAAAAACCCAACATTGTAAGCATCACGAGCTTGAGCGTGCCCCTACTTTTCACGAGTTATTTAATCGGACTCATAAGCGGAAGGGGACGGATGACTATGTCTGCGAGAGTGCTCGCACGATTGCTGTAGGTCAAGCTATAAATTTTGAATTCAATTAAGATATTAAAATAAATTGTTTTCAATAATTTAGTTTTAATTTGTTCTGCAAGAGACCTATGACAGGACGATGGCAGATCGCTATGCAGAGGGCACTCCCCAGCTAGACTTGGATCCGGAGGCTTGGGTCGACGCAGCGGGAGGGCCGAGGAAGGGTCGAGTGTATGGCTTTGGGGACATCCGGGATACTACTCCAGTGTTGTCCTCATATGCGAGTTTGGTCGCTCCTCCTGCATATGCGAGTTCATCTGCTGCGCCGCCCGTAAGTGGTGTAGAGGAGATTAGAACCCTCATTCGAGAAGAGCTACGGGAAGAGCTACGGACGCACTTCCGCGTTATGGTTGAGCAGTTGATCTCAGCCATGCAGGGAGTACGCCCCTCATAGCCAGCCCCTCAGGTCAGTATTACTATTAATTTCATATACTTTCAATGAAATGAAACCACTAAAGAATGTCAAAAGGGAAAAAAAGAAATCTAAATTAATTAACCTAACAAAAGTGTAAAGGTTGTTCAAATCACGGATCTAAAAAAACCCGAGTCTAAAGGGTCAAAAAACACAACCCGGTGGTCCAAAATCCCAAATAGGGATCTGATCGGCGTGCCGTTTACTCCGACACGACCGGGTGGGTTAATTTGACATGTGCGAACTGACGGAATCCGATTTGGATTCTCAGATTGGGTTGGGCGTTGAAATGACGGATCTAAAAAAAACCTAAAGTCTAAAGGGTCAAAACACAAAACCCGGGGGTTCAAAATCCCAAATAGTGATCAGATCGGCGTGCCATTTGCTCCGACATGACTGGGTGGGTTAAATTGACGTGTGCGAACTGACAGAATCCGATTTGGATTCCCGGATTGGGTTGGGCGTTGAAATGACGGATCTAAAAAAAACCTGAGTCTAAAGGGTCAAAACACACAACCCGGGGGGGTCTAAAATCCCAAATAGGAATCTGATCGGCATGCCGTTTACTCCGACACGACCGGGTGGATTAAATTGACATGTGCAAATTGACGGAATCCGATTTGGATTCCCGGATTGGGTTGGGCGTTGAAATGACAGATATAAAAAAACTCGAGTCTAAATGGTAAAAACACACAACCTGGGGGTCTAAAATCCCAAATAGGGATCAGATCGACGTGTCATTTGCTCCGACACGACCGGGTAGGTGAAAGTGACGTGTGCAAACCGACGGAATCCGATTTGGATTCTCGGATTAGGTTGGGCATTGAAATGACGGATCTAAAAAAATCCAAGTCTAAAGGGTCAAAACACACAACCCGGAGGTCCAAAATCCCAAATAGGGATCTGATCAGCATGCCGTTTGCTCCGACACGACCAGGTGGGTTAAATTGACGTGTGCGAACTGACGGAATCCGATTCGGATTCCCGGATTGGGTTGGGCATTGAAATGACGGATCTAAAAAAAACCCGAGTCTAAAGGGTCAAAACACACAACCCGAGGGTCCAAAATCCCAAATAGGGATCTGATCGGCGTGCCGTTCGCTCCGACACGACCGGGTGGGTTAAATTGACGTGTGCGAACTGATGGAATCCGATTTGGATTCCCGGATTGGGTTGGGCGTTGAAATGACGGATCTAAAAAAACCCAAGTCTAAAGGGTCAAAACACACAACCTGGGGGTCCAAAATCCCAAATAGGGATCAGATCGGCGTGCCGTTCGCTCTGACACGACCGGGTGGGTGAGAGTGACGTGTGCGAACTGACGAAATCCGGTTTGGATTCTCGGATTAGGTTGGGCGTTGAAATGATAGATCTAAAAAAACCCAAATCTAAAGGGTCAAAACACACAACCTGGGGGTCCAAAATCCTAAATAGGGATCTGATCGACGTGCCGTTTGCTCCGACACGACCGGGTGGGTTAAATTGACGTGTGCGAACTGACAGAATCCGATTTGGATTCCCGGATTGGGTTGGGCGTTGAAAAGACAAATATAAAAAAACCCAAGTCTAAAAGGTCAAAACACACAACCCGGGGGTCCAAAATTCCAAATAGGGATCTGATCGGCGTGCTGTTCGCTCCAACATGACCGGGTGGGTGAAAGTGACGTGTGGGAACTGACGGAATCCTAATTGGATTCCCGGTTTGGGTTCGGCGCTCAAATCACTAATCTAAAAAAAACTAGAATATAAATGATCAAAAATAGTTTCTAATTAAACATGAGAAATAATCACATATTTTAAATTTAATTTTTGAAAATAATGTATGTATATTAATTTTTATTAATGTTTCTCATATTATTATTTTTTAATATAGGATCTGGCACCTGACGATCATGAGGCGGGGACAGCAGACGATCCAGCAGACCTGTCTTGATTTTTAGTATTTATTTTTGTGTATGATTTTATATTTTTTATGTTTTATGATTTTCTGTTGATTGTGAGTACTTGTTGTGAAATGTATGAATATTGTAGCAAGTTTGAAAAATCATTGTTATTTCATTATTTTAAAAAAAATTATAGGATTTTCCGACGGCATTTCCGACAGAGGGCGGCCGTCGAAAAATGCAGTTTACCGACGGAAAAAAATCGTCGGCAATTCTGTCTAAAGTGCTGACGGATTTTTCTGTCGTAATTTACCGACGAAAATTCGGACGGATTTTCCGACAGTTTGGTCGACAAATACTGACCAAATTTCCGACAATAGTTTTCGACATTTTATGTCGAAAATTACCGACGCAAGTTCCGACGGAATATTCGGTCGGTATTTTCGACGGATTACCGACAGATTTTGTTCCCGTCGGTAATTTCTGACCAGATATTTCCGATGGATCATTTTCGACGATCGCTCGACGGAAAGCTGTCGGAAGGCGGTGTTTCCGACGGATTGCCGTCGGATTTCTGACGGATTATGTCCGTCGGAAATGCCGCTTTTTCTTGTAGTGTACCCAGCTCTCACTGCTGTCTGCTAAGTCTTTGCATCGACCTATCTTGAAAAGCTCAAGTCGATGCGGATTACGTCCATGCATATTAGACTGTTTAAATTGAGACAAAATAAGAAATAACTCACAAAATCATCCATCAATTGATAATGACTAGTCATGCCCCGTCTATATGTCATAGACTTAGTGGAACAGTTTTGCTTATTCCGCTCAGCAACCCTCTAAAAAGACAAGAATAGACAGTTATTTTTCCATTTATAAACAAAATGATCATAAACAATTATATTCTAAGAATTTTAAATATTACCCGCTCATTCCCATTAGTCCACATCTCGCACATTGTTTGCCAATCAGACGAGTCAATACCTGCTGGGACGGAGGCAATCACATCATCTAAAGACTTCCCATTAAAATGCTGACATGAAATACACAATTTTTGTCAATATATAAACAGTATTAAAAAATAAAGTACATATGATAATGATAGTATATTAGCTTACTCTTTTTTTTGGCTTGCTACGCCAACTGTGATGCATGGCGCTCATGTGGGCAAGCATCTCCCTATCTATTTTGTCTGTTCACTCCCACCGGTACGTCAACTGCACAACATAGTCACTCAATTATAAGAAATCTACACATATATACTATTCAATTTAAACAATAATTACCTGAAGATGTCTGAATATCAACTCCTTGGTCGCAACAGGAAGCTTCGCAAAATCTTTTTGTCAAATCTTAGAATACAATTTTGATACAACACCCATGTGACTCATAAAAATATCTGCAGTAGGGCCCACGTCATATCCTCGGACGAGGGAGACATTCCATTGTTGTCCATCAGGCAACCTCCTCTCTGTAACTCCCCTAGTCGGCCAGTGCCCCTCCCCTAAGATGGTGCAGATAGTGCAGATGGACCTGTTGAAATATAAACATTAAACATCATCATAGGATTTCGATTAAAATATTATATAAAAAATACATCAAATTAAAATATGAACCTGCTACAAAAGATGCAGATGCCATCGAAGAGCCCTGAGGGCTGGAAGAGGGAGCTATCTACTGAAAAGTGGGAGGGAGAGGAAGCTCTTGAGAGGTGGGAGCGGGAGGGAGCACCTGAGATGTGGGAGGGGGAGGGATCGACTGAGAGGTGGGAGGAAGAGGGACCGACAGAGTCCGATGCCTCCGTAGGCGTGAGCCATCACGAAAAGAGCGCTAACTACCAGAAACCATCTGTTAAAAAAAAATGTTAGTAAATATGTAAACATAACAATTTAAAATGTTCAATCTTGAACATCTATGTAAATTTGTGTTAAAAATAAAATATAAATATTAACATAAATAAATCACCTCAATATCAATATAATCGTCCACTCTTACGCTACTTTCTTGACATAGATCCACATCTTGAATTTCTCCTCTAATCGGAACATCAATTAGATTGTCCTAAAATGCTTCGTCACTTGGTTCTATATCATTCTCAGGAGACTTATCTTGAAAGTCATAGTAATCACGCGGACGTGCTTTGACATAAATGATCCATCCTTTTGTCGTGTTATCATTTACATAGAACACGTGTTCCACTTGACTTGCTAGGGCAAATGGTTCATCTGTGTTGAGCCTTTGACGAGTGTTCAGACTGATAGTTCCATATTTATCTATTTTCAATCCTCTATCTTTTCTATAAACATCCCACCAGTCACACTCAAATAAAACAACACGTCTTTGATTATCGAAACATATTTCCAATACATCATTTAGACGTCCATAATATCCATCACATCCGAATTCAAGTTCTGCATTGACAATAACTCCAGACAATTGAGTGATCTTTGTTGCATCAATAGATGATGTACGAAACCTGAATCCATTGACAATATAGCCCGAGTGTGAACGTGCAAACCTTAAAGGTGTTCGTGCCAGACAGTGTATATCAAGAGTACACCGAGGATCATTTGCATCGTTCAAATCTTTAACATAACTTTGGAACCACTTCAAGAAATTCATTTCTGTATGGCTTGAACTCTCAACACATCTCCTGTGTTCAAAAAAATATCATCAATATCTTCAATATGTTTAAGAATGTACAGATGTGCCTTCTCAATTTCTTCTTCAGACAATATACGACTATTACCATTTCCTGCTAAGAAACGTCATGAAGATTTGAATATCGAACAACCTCCTTCATTATTGTCTTCAGAGGGGCCGTCATAGTTTCTTTCCCTTCGGTTAAAGTGAGTGTCAATACCGTCCATATACATTGGAGAAAATGAGATTGTTTCCTCCATAAGATAGGCTTCAACAATTGAACCTTCTGGATGTGCCCTATTTAAAACATAGTCTTTCAATTTCTTCAAAAATCTCTCTATAGGATACATCCATCGGTATTGAACTGGTCCGACAATTCTCGCTTCATATGCAAGATGTACAATCAAATGAACCATGACATCAAAAAAAGACGGTGGAAAATTTTGTTCCAACTTACATAATGTTACTGCAATATCATCTTCCAATGTAAGCAAACGATCACATTGAAGAACTTTGGAATAGACATCTCTAAAATATATACTTAACTCTGTAATTGGGTCTGTCACATCTTGATTGACAATACCACGAATTGCCAAAGGCAATAATACTTGCATGTATATTTGGCAATCATGACTCTTCAGCCCTGCCAATTTTCGACTTGCAATATCTACACATTTCATCAAATTGGAGGAATGTCCATTTGGAACTTTTATATTACGTAAAAAGTTGCACACAACTATTGTTTGCAATCTGTTCAATGTATATTTTGTTGCTGGTAACCTGGTCTTATTATGACTCTCTATCTGTGGATGGAATTCTGGTCTTATTCCCCACTGTTCCATATCTAACCGTGCATTCAGACTGTCTTTGCTCTTTTCCCCACCAGAAGATTCAAAGTTTCCAAAAATTGTCACATACATTCTTCTCAATGTGCATTACATCCAGGTTGTGTCGAATGAGTAGATTTGACCAATACAGCAGCTCTCTAAAAAAATACTTTATTTCTTCCATCCTTCTAAATTCTTGATATCCTTCTTAAAGTTCTTCCTAAATCTGATATGAGGAAGTTGAAGTTGTTGATTCCACACTGTAGCACCTGTTAACACTTCTGGACGCTTACGACGTTCAGCCACGCCATCAAATTTGTCTTCATACTCACGCCTTCTCCATCTATGACTGATTGGTAAAAATCGTCGGTGCCCTAGATAACAGAATTTTCGACAATTGTGCAGCCATTTTGAATTTGTATCATAATGACAGGATGGACATGCATGTTTTCCTTTGGCACTCCATCCTGATAAATTAGCATATGCAGGAAAATCATTATGCAAGAAAATCATTGATCGCCCACAGAAGGGCAGCTCTCATTTGAAAATTCTGTTTCTTTGAATCATCATATGTTTCTTTGAACTCATGATTTTGTCCATGCCTAAAAGATTGTCTTTGTTCATCAAAAGTAAAATCCAAAAACTAATCTACTCCTTTCTCATATCTAGGATCCAAACGATCTCTATGCTGTATCCAACTCTTATCAAGTCTCGTCATTTTAGGATGCAATACTTCTGTGTTGACAATGACCGATCAGTCTAAGTTGTATCCAAACGATCTCTAAGTTGTATCCAATAAATATGAATTAATCGACAATTCAAACAAAATTTTGACAGCACCTCCTCTATACCGGGAGCATTTTCACATATACATTCCACACACATACATGTCTACATAGATTCCTGCAAAAAAAGGGGGTGCCTACAAAAATTTGTGCCCATCTATGGATATTTGATTCATATGTTCTTCTTAATTTATTATATGTGTATTGGGATTGTCTTAAAATTTTGGCAGCATCTCCCCACATTTCTCCAATATACCCCAAATATTTACTAATTTTAACTATGGTCAGAAAGTCACTTGTATGAAATACAAGTGACAAGAAGAGCAGTTAAAATTAGTTGGTATATCGGAGAAGAGCGAAGAGACGCTATCAAAATTTTAAGACAGTCCCAATACACATATAATAAATTAAGAAGAACATATGAATTAAATATCCATAAACTGTCCAACTTGGACAATTCAAGACTTTATGCTCAATATATGACATTACTATCAAAAGACAGTAAAAACATATATCCTAACACAAGTCTTGAACGGGCAAAAATTAAAAGAATGCCCACTCATCTCACTCATTGACATTCATGCTTTCTCCGTCTTCTCATTCATACATCCTGTAAAGCAGTTAGTGTACATTCACATTCACACATACAATCACATCCTGCAAAAAATATGAGCCACCACCCAGACTCGCTGGATTAAATAAACATGAGCCACCACCCAGGCTCGCTGGTTCAACAAATATATATATAGAGGGGATGGAAGGATTACCTGAGCAGAAAAGAACACCAAAACCTGAACAATTTGTACAAATGAATACCTGCATTGAACAAGAAAAGTAATATAAGTGCTTGTGCAACTTTCTCAAAAGTAATATGAGAAAAAAATAGAACAAGTCATGGTCTAGTAGGCTAGGAGAAAAAGTGCAAATAACATGTTAAATTTTTGTTAAGTGATATGACAATGAGAAATGACATAAAGCCTATATCGTAGATGGTTCACTTTTTTTTTTTTATGCCCTGCATGTGATTAGTTACATTCAAAGCAGTGAAATTTGATTCCTGGATTGCTCAGTACTTCTCATTGCTAGCCTTTCAAGATATTTCCATTTGGAGCTCCCCCGGTTGAATTATAAAAGAAAGTCTACATTGGACAAATTTTCTGGATGATAAAATATGACAAGTTTACTATTAGTACTGTAAGAGTACCTCTAGACTATACTTGCATGAATCAACCCAATGCGTAAAGGGCTAATCAAAGACAAGTTGAAACTAATCTAGATGTGCTTCTTCCAACAAGAAGGACATGGAAGAAATCTCATATTCATCTATGACAGGACACTTCCTTTCTGAATATCCTCTGACCCCACTCTCCAGCCCCCACTATTATGTCACAAGCATTGGCATCTCAGTTGGGTTGGCTAAAAAGTAAAAGAAAAGCATAATCGTAAGTGAAAAAACATTTTATAAACACAATTGTTTATTGTAGGATTTTTAACATACAAATAAAACTGTATCACAATTCCCACTTTTATGAGGTGTTAGCTCGATGTTTATTATCGGCTAGTGATGTAGTATGCTTTTACTTGTTTATGTCAAATTTAAAGTTGACCATCACATAGTGTTAATTAATCATAAATGCTTGACACTCTAAAGTGTCCAGCAAAATAGAGAACAATAAAAGAATAATCCACTTCTTCTAAAATAAGATTAAAGACATAAATATTTTTTATTACTTTGAATGGTCAGCATGATGCTCATCTACATCTATGGGCATCTCTCTCCATCTACACCTCAAAGATGCCAATGTCAATTCAAGTTCTTGTCTTGTTTTCAGGCCAACCATCCAACCTTATGAATTGGACTAGTCAATACTATGCTTGTCCTAAAATCCAAATGTCTTATTCTTTTATTAATAACTTATTTCCTTTATCAACAATGTCTGGTGATCTCATTATATCTATAATTTTAGCTATTATTCTAGAACAAATACTAGAACAGGGCAGCACACACACACACACATAGAAGGGGGGGGGGGGGGGGAATAGAGCTGCAAACAGAGTGGATTAGGCAATTCCATATCTGCTACGGTTATTTATTCGGATAATCTGTATCCGCTCCAGATAGAAGTCAAATATAGAGTGGATCTTCTTAGGCAAATTTCTTTGGATACAGAGCGGATACAGATAGTATCTGGATAAACTTGAGGACAATAATTTAATAAACTATCTCTATTTCTCCGATATAGAGGAATATATCAGATCATGATATCCGGTGAAATTGGGAGTCTAAAGTATATATCATTTGGTTTATACCTAGAGGATTTGAAGCTACACATTATATCCGACTTTCCAGGGCTGTGTATAGGGCTGAATCACATTGCTTATGCAACAGTAGTGGTTTAACGATTAAAGAGACGGAAAAACAAAAGTTCATCTTTTCTTTTACTGGGTGCTGGATAAACATTTCACATTGTCTGCTTACACAATCATGTCAATTGGAGACACAAAACACCAAATGCAAGAAAGTAGGAAACATGTAGTCTATAGCTTGAGTATTTACACATGCACACACAAATTAAAAGTATGTTAAGATATATTAAAAATATGATCTCATAGAAGAGCAGGGATCAAGGAAAACTTTAAAATTTTAAACATGCATCTTACAGAAATGCAAATGTCATTTGAAATCTTGTTTTTGCCATGTCTTATGAGGGGCCTTCTAGATAGACCGCATAAGACCAGAAGCATACCTGCAGCTACGGTGGAGGCAGAGGCAGGAAGGAGGCGATCGGCCACGCTGGAGATGTCGACTGGTGGCTGGTACTTGTGAGCGGTGGAGGTGGAGGGGGGAGTCTCGGTAGTGTTGCTACAGAGGGGGATGGTGGACCACCGGCATGGAGGTGGCTCTCCCGACGGAGGGGCACTGCTACGGAGGGGGAGGGCGGATCACCGGCGTGGAGTTGGAGCTGCGGAGAGGGGAGTCCGGATGGAGGCGACGCTACTGCGGAGGGGGACCACCGGTGTGAAGGTGGAGCTGTGAAGGGGGGAGTCCTTGCGGAGGAAGCCGAATGGGGTAGGAGGTGAGGAATGGGTGCAGGAGGCGGCTGAATGGGTTTTGGCCCTTTTGGAAATGGGTTTCCTCCGGAGGGGAGGAGGGGGTGGGGGTGGGGGGTATGGTTGCTGCCGGAGGGGAGGGAGGGGATGGGGGTTGGCTAACCACCGGAGGGGAGGGGGCTAGGGAGGTGAGGTTTGGGCGGCACCCGGAGGGACTCACCGTGGGGAGGTGGGGGCTGCCACCAAAGCTCTGGGCGTCTCCAGAGGGGTCGTCGACCGTCGGCGCCGTCGGAGGTCGGGGCGTTGCCGAAGGGTGTCGTTGGCCGTCGGAAGGGGGAAGAAGAAAGAGAGGGAGAGAGAGAGAGAGAGAGAGAGAGAGAGAGAGAGAGAGAGGAGAGAGAGAGAGAGAAAGAGAAGAGAGAGAGAGAGAGAGAGAGAGCGACAAGGGAAGGGGAAGGGGCGTTTTATGGCAGGCCGAGGCGAAAATATGGCAGCAGCTATGAAATCGCTGCCATATTATTATTTAGAAGCGGCTATGACAAGTCGCTACCATATATATGTATGGCGGCGGAAATAACCGTTGCCTATTTATTAATTTTAACACATTAAATTTCAGATAAATAAATATATTTACTACTTGCATCATATTTTTTTTAATAATTATAAATATGGTAATTAATAGGAATCCCTATCAGATATTGACTTGTGTTTTAGTTCGTGATAGTGTTGTAACTCATGCAGTAATGTTATCTCATGTTATAGTATACGTTAAGTTCTGTTACACTAAGGTCCTCCTATTACAATCAGGGACTCCTAAAAACCCTAAATCCGTTAATATATATTAAAACTATGATCTCATAGAAGAGCAGGGATCAAGGAAAACTTTAAAATTTTAAACATGCATCTTACATAAATGCAAATGTCATTTGAAATATTGTTTTTTCCATGTCTTATGAGGGGCCTTCTGGATAGACCACATAAGATCAGAAGCATACCTGCAGCTGCGGTGGAGGCAGAGGTAGGAAGGAGGCGGGCGGCCACACTGGAGATGTCGACTGGTGGCTGGTACCTGTGAGTGGTGGAGGTAGAGAGGGGAGTCTCGACAGCGCTGCTGCAGAGGGGGATGGCGGGCCACCGGCATGGAGGTGGCTCTCCCGACAGAGGGGCGTTGCTACGGAGGGGGAGGGTTGATTACCGGCGTGGAGGTGGAGCTAGGGAGAGGGGAGTCCAGATGGAGGCGACGCTGCTACGGAGGGGGACCATCGGCGTGAAGGTGGAGCTGCGAAGGGGGGAGTCCCTGCGGAGGCAGCCGAATGGGTGAGGAGGTGAGGATGGGTGCAGGAGGCGGCCGAATGGGTTTTGGCCCTTTTGGAAATTGGGTTGCCGTCGGAGGGGGTGGGGGTGTGGTTTGCTGCCGGAGGGGAGGGAGGGGATGGGGGTGAGGGCTCCCGCCGAAGGGGAGGGGGCCGGGGAGGGAGGGTTTGGGCGCCACCGGAGGGACTCACCGTGGGGAGGTGGGGGCTGCTGTCGGAGGTCGGGAAGGGGGAATAGAGAGAGAGAGCGAGAGAGCGAGGTGTAAGGCTCTCGAATTCTACTCTTTTATTTAGACTTTGGTCATGTGATGTTTAGATGATGTGTATGTAGCTATGTGTATATATGTATATGTGTAAAGACATATATATATATATATATATATTGTACATATTATAATTAAATAATGTTGTACATGTATATATATGCTTGTTTATTTATGTACATATTGTTTTCTTCTATTGTATAGATGGTGTTTAAGTTATACCTTACATTGCCTACATATGTATGTGGTGAATGTGTATTTCTGGTCATTCTGTGTTCTGGCCGAGAAGCCGATTGAGGTCAACATGAGTGGACGTTTACAAGGGAGTCGACGTCCAGATCGATGGACGCCAATTCCCAGTAGACGGCCAGGAATGTGGACGTCTATTTCCCAGAACTTATGCGGTTTCAGATCTGGAAACGACTGTGTTTCCTTCAGTTATTGATTTGGAAACCTCCGTCCAATGGTAGGATTCCTACCTAAGCGCATACCCGAACCCCTTGGCTATATAGAAACACCCCTCTTGTCCGAATTAGGTCCCTTTTGGCTCTTGTCATAACCCTAGAAAACCTGTGGGAAAAAAACTGAACTTGAGAGACTAGGATCCGGTGTTTGTTGGGTTGAGTGTGAATATAATTCATTTCCCCTCATATTTTGATGATGACAAGTTGTGATTTTGATACACAATAATTGGAATATGTGAAATGCACCACACATGTAATGACCATATTCAAAAAGCATGTTCTCAAACACATTTATCATTTATTTTCATGATAATACATTGGACTAATGAAATATGTGTTTATTTCTCAGGGACAAACATTTCTTACAAAGGTAGTGTCGACACACCTCCTACTGGTGTCGACACAATGCTTCAAAGCAAAGGCAGAATGTTGAAGAAATGGCGAAGTGGTGTCGACACTAGACCAAGTCAGGTCGACACTAGATGCCTCTCCCATAAGGCCTATTTTACAGTTTTCTACAGTGTGTCGACACTAGATGAAGTGGTGTCGACACTAGAGACCCTTTCCAGAGAAGCTGTTTTGCTAGTCTGTGACAATGTGTCGACACACCCATGGGCAGGTCGACACACTCCGGAAACTTTCTGACTTAAAGTCACATTTAGACACGTGGCACTCTAGGGAATTGGTGGATCGGCCTTGGATCATGTGCCCACGACCCCCAAGGGTACTTTTGGACATTTTAGGGTATAAATACACCCCTAATTGGCCATCCAACTAAGAGAGCCTCCAAGAGCCTTCCAGAAATCCTTTTGGCAGCAGAGAGAGCTCTCCTCCCTGTTCTTGCCCCTCCTTGTGCTCCTTCAACCCAATTCGCACATCTCCAAGCACAAGAAGAGAAGTCTGATCCAAGATGAAGCAGTGAGATCACTTCCAAGGGTGCAGATCAAGTAGAAGCAGACAATTGTGAAGAATTCAAGGAAGATCCCAAATATCAAGTTGCAGAGCATCGGCCAGGGACTTCAGCAGATCAAGCTTCTTCACAATTCAGCCTCTACAAGGGAGTCTTCTTGAAGAACAAGGACATTTCACCCCATTCCTCATTTCCCCTTGTTTCTTCTTGGTCATTCTAGAGATTGTGCATGAACTATTGCATTAATCCTCTTGAATGAACCTTTCTAGATCAGATCATTGCTAGAGGATCTGGATCTTTTTGTTTTTGATCTAGCAAGTGGTTTGTGAGCTTGTGTGCTCAGTGTTGAGTCGTCGTACTCAGTTGTGGTTGAGCAATTGTGCTCAAGTGTCTAGAGTAGTCTTGCTCTAGGAGTTGTGTGAGTTTTAGAACTCATTGTGTTGGAGTTGTCAAGCTCCAGGTATGGTGTATCCAGGTTGTTTAGTAGATCCTCACAGTGTGAGGGGTGGATGTAGGAATCACATGGTGTGATTTCCGAACCACCTAAAAATTCTATGTGCAGTGGTTTGTGTGTGACTTAAATTCACATTGCACTAGATGTATGCATAGGGTTTTTCGATTTCACTTTTAATCAACTTGATTCCACACTTCAATCATCTAATTCACACAATCACTCTTCAGATCTATAAATTGCTCTTTCAAATTGCCTCTGATTCCATGCACTGTTTTAAATTGGCTAAGCTTCCGCAATAGTTGGCCTAGATCTATTCAACCCTCCCTTCTAGATTTTGTCCATCCTTTTTTGATCCTACAATTGGTATCAGAGTGGGTTTATATCTGATCTGAGCTGAGTGCTTTCTAATTGTTCTGTGTGTTTTGCTTGCTTGCTTGCTAAGTATTTCCTTCATTGCACCATCATTTTGATTCAATGGATTCCAGAGGGTTCATAGCTGAGGGTCATTCTATTAATAGGCCACCCTTCTTTAATGGGACAGACTATTCTTATTGGAAGAATAGAATGCAAGTTTTCCTTAGAGCCCAAAATTATGAAATCTGGAAAGTGGTTGAGGTAGGTCCCTATGAGAACCAGGGAGAGGAAGAAACCTGGACCAGGGAACAGATTAGAAGGGCTACCTTGAACTATAGTGCTATGAATATGATCCAATGTGTAGTCCACCCTAAGGAGTACTCAAGAATCTCTATGTGCAAATCTGCCAAGGAGATGTGGGATAAGCTTGAGCTACTCTATGAGGGAACATATCAAGTAAAAGAAACCAAAGCTAACATTCTTGTCTCTGAGTATGAACTGTTTATGATGAAATCTGATGAGACTATTTCTGAAATATTTGCTAGGTTTATGATCATTGTGAATGGACTGAAGGCCTTAGGTAAGGATTATACAGATGCTGATTTGGTAAGAAAAATTTTGCGCTCTCTCTCTTCAATTTGGCACACTAAGGCCACAGTCATTGAAGATTCTAAAGATTTATCCAAAATGTCTTTGGATGAATTGATAGGATCCTTAATGACTTATGAAATCAATCTAAGAAGAAATGAAGAACACATAATTAAAACCAAGCCAGTAGCTCTAAAGGCCTCTTCAAGTAACAAAGACAAGAATCAAGAGAAAACTAGTTCTGATGAGTCTGGGTCCAATGAGGATGAGATTGCCCACATGACCAATCAATTCAAAAAATTCTTAAAATACCGGAAAGGAAAATTCTCTGGGAAAAAGAAATTCCCATCAGGAAAAAGAAACACTTCCTTTTCTAATGTCAATTCTAATAGGAATCAGAAATCTGATGAAACTGTCATTTGTTACAGGTGCAACAAGCCAGGACATATGAAGGGAGAATGTCCTGAGAACAAGAAGGAGAAATACAAGAAGATTCACAAGTTCAAGAAGCCAAAGGCCATGGTAGCCACTTGGTCTGATGAAGACTCAAGTGAGAAAGAAGAAGAAAAGTCCTGAAGTTCTGACAGTGAGGAAATTTGCTTCATGGAAAATGGCTCAGATGAAAAGGTAAGTACTTCTTTCGAAGACTATTCAATTGATGATTGGCAAGATGCATATGCTGAGCTTGTTGAAAATTATTCTGAAATAAGAAAAGAAAACAAATATCTAAAGAAGAAAATTGAAAACATTCAGAATGACCAATCAATAAACAAAAGAATTTGTGAATTAGAAAATGAAGTAATTGAGCTCAATGAAGAAAAAGAAAATCTTATGAACACAATTGATGAGCTTAAGCTTGCATCCCAAAAGGCCACCCATGAGTTTAAAGAATTGTCTGAAAAGTTGAAATTGGGACAAAAAGAAAAACAACAAAATGATGATGAAATCAAAACCTTAGAAAATCAGCTAAAAGAAAAAGAAATAGTCATTGAAACCTTCACAAAAGGTAAAGACAATTTGGAGGCCTTGCTAGGAGCTAGAATGAGATCTGAATCACATGCACTAGGATTCAACAAACAAAAACCCAAGAAAGACAAATCTGGTGAAATAAGAGAAAAGGCACCCTTGATAAATTTTGTCAAAGGTCCTAGTCTTGAAAACACAGAAAATAAGCAAGTGTCAAGCAACACAGTAAAAATTTCAAAAACCCAGAACAAAGAAAAACAATCCAGTCGACACAATCACCAAACAGGTCGACACAAGTCCACAAAAAGATGAAATCTGTGACTGATGCGTCGACACCAGTTAAGGACAAGTCGACCTGCTCAACCTCAACAACCATAAATCAATCAACCAAAAATTCAAATAAAAATCTGAAAAATAAGAAAAACTTAAAAGAAGCAATTCATGAGAAACCTTGGACTTCCAAAACAGCACATCAAGCTGATTGGACTAATTCTTGGAACCAATGGTATCTCAATCCTTTTTAGTACCATCCTCAATTCTTCCATCCAAATTTTTCAGTGTACCATCAAAATCCTTAGTTTGGACCTCCACAAAAGTTCAATCATGTCCAAATGCAAAACTCCTCTCCAAATGTGAAAAAGAACACTGGTGTTTTCATTCATAAAGAAAAGGATAAAGTAAAAAAGACAAAAAACACCAATGAACCAAAACAGAAGCAAAAAATAAGTCAAATTTGGGTTAGAAAAGATTTAATGTCAATGCTCAAACATTCTGATGGTCCCAACAATGTTTGGGTACCAAAATCTTCCCCCCACTGATTGTTTTTGTAGGAAGATCGTGCACCCAACTCAAATGTGTGGTTCCTTGATAGTGGGTGTTCACGACATATGACTAGAGACAAAGCCAAATTTTCATTCCTAATTGAGAAGGAGGGAGGTTTTGTCACTTTTGGAGGTAAAAATAAAAGAAAGATCATTGGATCTGGAAAGGTTGGTCAATCTTCCTCAAACTCTGTTGATAATATTTTGTTAGTTGATGGTCTAGATTACAATTTACTGAGCATTATCCAACTATGTGACAAAGGTCACAAAGTTGTGTTTGAATCTAATTTTTGTAAGATAATTGACTCATCAACTGATAAAATAAAATTCTTTGGAAAGAGGGAAAACAATGTTTACATGATCAACCTCAATAAAAAATTTTCTGAAAACATTTGCTTTATTGCAAATAAAAATGAAATTGCATGGACTTGGCACAAAAGACTTGGCCATGCAAGTTTCAGAACAATAAATAAACTGTTAAGGCTGAATTTGGTTAAGGGTCTTCCTGAATCTTTTTCTAATGTAGAAAATCAAATTTGTGGGATTTGTGCCCAAAGAAAACAAACCAGAAAATCTTTTAACACCTTCAATGAGATACTCACATCTAAGCCACTAGAATTACTTCATATGGACCTCTTTGGCCCAACAAGAATTCTAAGTCTAAGTGGCAAAAGATATGGGTTTGTGATCATTGATGGTTTTACTAGATTTACATGGGTTATCTTTTTTCCTACAAAAGTGATGCTTGCCTTGAGTTCAGGAATTTCTGTACCACTACCTTAACAAGTTTTCCATATAAAATAAAAAACATTTTGACTTATCATGGGGGTGAGTTTGAAAACAAATCCTTTTCTGATTTATGTGCTGAACTTCACATTTTTCACAAGCTTTTTTCACCAAGAACTCCAGAACAAAATGGAGTTGTGGAAAGAAAGAATAGAACTCTTGTGGAAATGGCTAGATCCATGCTCTTAGAAAGTAATTTGCCCAAATCCTTCTGTGCTAAAGCTGTGAATATAGCAAATCACATTCTCAATAGAGCATTGATCAGACCAAAAATCAGAAAAACCCCCTATGAATTATTGAAAAACAAAAAGCCAACAGTGTCCTATTTCAAAATATTTGGGTGTAAATGCTTTGTTCATAACAACAATAAGGAAAGTCTTGACAAGTTTGATGCTAAAAGTCAGGAAGCCATCTTTCTTGGCTATTCTGAAGTGTTAAGAGCTTTTAGAGTTTATTCTCTCAAGAACAAAACTGTTGAAGAGTCACCACATGTTATTTTTGATGAAAATTCCTTTTCAACTCATGGTTCTAAATCTTGCAGGGACAGTCAAGATAATGAAGATGATGATTTCATTGTGGACTCTTCACCAACTGTTGAGGAAAATGAAGACATTGGTGAGAACTTGAACAATCATTCACTTACTCCAAGTGGATCAGGTAATGTTGTTCCAGACTTAAGTGCACCTCAACAGGTAACTTCTGAACATAGATTTTTGAGAGATCACCCATTAGAAAATGTGGTTGGCAATGTGAATGATAGAGTAAGAACTAGATCATCATTCCTGAATGCAATTGATGAAGACCCACTAGCTCTAATTTCCCAAGTTGAATCAAAATCAATTGATGAAGCTCTAATGAGTTCTGATTGGATCAATGCAATGCATGATGAACTTCATCAATTTGAAAGAAATCAAGTATGGGAATTAGTACCTAGACCTAGTGACCAATCAGTCATTGGCACTAGATGGGTTTTCAGAAATAAATTGAATGAAAATGGTCAAGTCATTAGGAATAAAGCTAGGCTAGTTGCAAAGGGGTACAACCAGGAATTTGGAATTGATTTTGAAGAGTCATATGCCCTTGTAGCTAGACTAGAAGCTGTAAGAATTTTCCTTGCTTTTGCATCATCTTTGAAATTCAAAGTCTATCAAATGGATGTCAAAAGTGCCTTTTTGAATGGTTATATAAAAGAAAATATTTTTGTTGAACAACCTTCGGGATTTGAAAATAAAAAATATCCTAATCATATATTTAAGCTTCATAAGGCTCTATATGGTCTTAAACAAGCTCCAAGAGCTTGGTATGACCGTTTGAGTTTTTTTTTGCTTGAGAAAGGATACTCTAGAGTAATGTTGATCAAACCCTGTTCACAAAAACTGTCCAAAATCAAATAATTGTAGTCCAAATTTATGTTGATGACATAATATTTGGATCAACCAATAAGAGCCTGTGTACTGAATTTGCAAACCAAATGAAAAATGAGTTTGAAATGAGTTTAATGGGAGATTTAAAAATTTTCTTGGGATTGCTGGTTAACTAAACCAATGAGGGGATCTTCATAAGTCAAACCAAATATGTCAAAGAACTTCTGAAAATGTTTGACTTCCAGAACCTCAAACATTCAAGTACACCCATTGCAATTAATGCTAAGCTAGAAGAAGACTCACTTGGTAAGTCAGTAGACCCAAAGACATACAGAGGTATGATTGGTTCTCTACTCTATCTCACTACTTCTAGACCTGACATTTAGTTTAGTGTGTGCTTGTGTGCTAGATTTCAAGCTAATCCAAAAGAAAGTCACATGTTAGCTGTTAAACGAATTTTTAAATATCTTGTTGGAACATGTGATCTTGGAGTTTGGTATCCTGCTGGTTGTAAGTTAGATTTGATTGCCTATTGTGATGCTATGCTGGGTGTAAACTAGATAGAAAAAGCGCAAGTGGCTTGTGTTTGTACTTAGGTGGGTGCCTAATCTCTTGGGCTTCTAAAAAGCAACATTAAGTTGCTCTGTCAACTACAGAGGCTGAGTATGTTGCTACTGGTAGATGTAGCACTCAAATTCTTTGGGTGAAACATCAACTTCTTGATTAAAACCAAGAATTAAGTTGTGTTCCCATTCTTTGTGACAACACAAGTGCCATAAATCTGTCTAAAAACCCAATTCAGCATTCCAGAACAAAGCATATTGAAATTATGCATCATTTCTTAATAGATGAGGTAGCAAAGAAATCCTTTGAACTCCACTTCATTGAAACTGAAAACAAATTGCTGACATCTTCACCAAACCTCTTCCTGACAGTAGATTTTCATTATTGAGGAGAGAGCTTGGTCTTTGCAAATGTCCATCTTATTGATCTCTCTCATTTGGGTTGAGTGTTTAGGTATATTCTGAGGGGGAGTCATTGTTTCATCATTCTTCTTTGCTTCCTTGATTCATATTGTTCACATCTTTCACAATTCAACTTCCATTTCTTTTTGACAATAAATTCTTCAACTCACATTGTGTTGAAATTCTTGGTATATCAAATGGTGACTTGAAGAAGGACAAGTTCTGGTTGTTTGGACACTTTCACTATGCGAGAGTATATGTCTCCGCCAAGTACCGAGAAATGAATATGCAATTATTGAGGGGGAGCTTTTGTTGTTCAAAGGGAATCATTCCTACTTTCAAATCTTGCATATCTTTATCTTGATGAACAATTGTTGGAATCATCATCTCAGGGGGAGCTAGAGAATTCACAAGTCATTCTTTTTGCAAAATTCAAAACTCTTCTTGAATTACAATAACTTCCTTGCATGATGTCCTCATTGAGTTGTCTGGAACCTCAACATGATTTTTTGAGTGATCTACTATATATTTTTTTTTCAGTCAACTCTCAACTACACTCTTCAAGACTACAAAAATTCAAATCTCTTTCAAAGACTGAAGGATAATGTGTGACTTGAATTTAAATATTTTTTTGCAACTGATGTGGGATATAAATGTTTTCATTTTATAAAATTCTCCTTACAATTACCATTCAACAGAGTAATGGCACAAATGCTGAGAAACTACAAACCTTCACAATGAATGAAGTGCCATGTATGTCATGATGTATTATTGCTATCTCTGTTCAAAGGGGTTCAAAATTCAAACAATAAAACCAAAATTACTCTATACATTTTGATGATGACTGAGTAACTGGAAATATTGGCGTTTGATAAACGTATATTTTCATGTTAAAATGTTATCATTTACCCATTGAAACTAGATAATGGGTAAATCTCTAGTATCCAGGAACTACGGTGTGTAAAAAGCATTAGTTCTTGAGTGAACAAGATTTACTACATTTGATAGTTTGATTATATATATATATATATATATAATATATATATATATATAATGTGTGTTTGTCAAAGGAGAATTGTTTAAAAGAATCATCCCTATCTTACATCAGTTTGCTTTAAAGCTGTTTATTTTCATCACACTTGATCTCAATCTAAAAGATATTTTTATTTCTTTGGATTTGGAGAATATGGTTGTTTGTCATTGATTGTTGAATGTATTATATCCCTCAAACCATCATTTTAATGGCTCAAGTCATTTAATGAACATATCCTGTAAGTTGTTGTGTAAAACTTGCAGTTTGCTGAATTTTTGTAACAATTTGACATATGAATTCTTTGGTGTCTTAAAAATCCTTGAAAAGTTAATTCCATTCATATTTCATCATATTAATGATGTCCCAAAATTCACAAAATTTTCCCTTGCTCGAATTCTCAAATTTCTTCAGGCTAGGTCAACAACTACCTCCATCTAGTGTCGACACAGTCCAGCCCAGGTCGACACTAACCTCTTTTGGTGTCGACACATACCCCTGTCTGGGCGGTTCAGGTCTTTGGCGCCGGTTTGGGTTTCTTGTACCTGCGGGCCATTGTACCCCTAAAACCCTTTTATACCCCAAGTCGACCCCATGGTCGCCTTCCACCTTTGAAAATGGCAGCCACTCCACCTTCTTCCCTCCTCCAACCCATCTTTGTCCTTCTTCTCTTCATTCCTTCTTCTCCATCCTCTGCTCTTCCACTCTCTCTTGCTTCCATGGCCCCCAAGCATGTCCCTCGCCGTGGAGCAAGGTCCAGGGCAACCGCCAGGCCCATCTCTGTGGAAGCACAACCGCCAATCGAGAGGAGAAGCAAGCATCGGCATGACCCTGCTGAGCAGCCAGGGCCTTCATCTGCATCTCCCACTCCCTCCAAAAGAGGTAGGGCACCCTCTTCCGTAAGAGGCAGGGGGTCTGCAAACCCTAGACGGAGAATTTTGGTTTCTTCTCCTGAAGCTTCTGAGGCATCGTCCTCTTCATCTTCTGAGTCTTCCCAGCCTTCCGAGGCTACTCCTTCTAAGTCAGTCAGTGAAGAGAAGACTATCCTGAAACTTAGAGCGGTAGACTTGGCAAATAATGAGTTGGTTGCTGCTTTTCCAAAAATTTTAGAATTCTTCAATTTTCAGTCTTGGCTTCCTTTCATATCACAGTTTAGAACAATTTACCCCAGACTTGTCAAAGAGTTCTATTTGAATTTGGAATGCAATGATGAGGGGTACAAGTCTTAGGTTAAAGGTGTTGAGATAGACATGCCCATTTCTTTGGCTGCAACTCTATTCAAAGTTCCTAATGAAGGCACAGATTATCACAATTTCGAATTTGATCTCCATGAAGCCTACTCTATTTTGACTGGTCTTCCATCTGATGAGTCTGACCCTAGACAAACCCATGTCTCAAAGTTCAACACAAACACCTTTCCACCAGTGTTGAGACTTATTCACCACATCCTCACCACCATCATCACACCTCAGGGTGGTGGCAGGGATAGGCTCACAGATATTCAGAGATTTGTGATTTATTGCATGAAGAAGAACCTCAAGATAAACATCCATGTGATTATGTACCAGATAATCTCTGAGACCACTAGGCAAGATCTCCACAGATCTCTTCCCTATGCAGCTCATCTCACACCCGTTTTTGAGCACTTTGGTGTGTCTCTGGAAAATGAGAAGTCTCAGAAAATCCCAAAATCTAACATATATTGCTTCAAGCATCTGTAAAAATTCATGGGATTCCGACTTGAGGGTGACCAAGTAAGAAGAGGGCCAGTTGTTGAGGCACCAGTAGCACCTGAGGTAATGCCTCCAGTTCATGAGGACCAGCCTCCAGTTCATGAGGACCAGCCTCTTGCTCCTGAGGATCAGCCTCCAGTTGGAAATGACGCCCAATTACCCCAGGATGCACCTCTCACTCCTCCATTTCAAACCTCTTCACCTATTCATCATTCAATGGATATTCCACAAGCTCAAGCTTCTGCAGCTCAAACCTCTTCTGCCTTTGGTGGACCTTCTGTTCCACCAGAGCTTTATTCATTTCTGAATGACAAGTTTGATGCCTTCACTACTTCCATCCAGCAAATGTAGAGAGTTTTGACTTGAAGGTTCAAAGGTTAGAGAATACCATGAATGCTCAGTTCATAAAGCAGAAAGAAGCATCAGACCATGCCACTCAATGGTTCAATAGACTGATTGGAACCTTGGCTGATGCATCCATTGAGCTGAAGGAGCATCAAGAGACTTTGGAAAAAGTTCTTGAGGGAATTTTGGCAAACTCCCAGACATCCTTGTTCAACAGCCAAGAAGCAGTTTCTCAGATTTCCAAGACAAGGCTGTCTTTTGCTCATCTAGTAGATGATTTAGAAAGTATGAAAAATCTATCTGCTCACATTGATAGTGAGATGTCTGCCCTAAAGAAGGAGCTAAAGAACATCAACAGGCATGGACCTGGTAGTTCCTCTTCTAGTGTTTAGCCATCTTCAGTTGACTTGTCTGCCATTGAGTATACTATGTCTGACAATAGTCAAAGGCTAGAAGAGATTGTTCATACAAGCTTTCAACCATGCAGAAGCAGCTCAACTCCAACCTTCATGCCATGGAGTCAAGACTTAAGTCCATAGAATCCATTCTCCTTCCCATGCCTCCTCCTCCTCCTACTTAATGTACTTTCTTTTGATGATGTCAAAGGGGGAGAATATAGCAAGAAAGAAAGAAAGTCTTTTGGAATGATTTTGTTTTGAAAGATTGTAATGAACACATCTTTGTAAATGAAAAGTAACACTCGTTTGGCTGAAATGAAAAGAAACACTTTTGTCTTAATTGTGATTGAAATTTTTGAATGAATGTGAATGAATGGATGATTGTCAAGCTGCTTGGCCATTTGTGACAAGAGTTCATTATTAGTAACATTGTGCTTCTTGTGTGTGCAAAATTTCAAATGTTACTAAAATATGTTCAATGGTTCTTGACAATTGTGAATAAAAAGAATTGAAACATAGCTCATTGTCAATCAGTGTTTTTCAAATTGAGTGTTATATAAACAAAAAGCTTAAAATCACATTTCATCGAAACTTCAAGTTTTCATATGAATTTAATGTTGCCATCATTAAAAAGAGGGAGATTGTTGGGTTGAGTGTGAATATAATTCATTTCCCCTCATATTTTTATGATGACAAGTTGTGATTTTGATACACAATAATTGGAACATGTGAAATGCACCACACATGTAATGACCATATTCAAAAAGCATGTTCTCAAACACATTTATCATTTATTTTCATGATAATACATTGGACTAATGAAATATTTGTTTATTTCTCAGGGACAAACATTTCTTGCAAAGGTAGTGTCGACACACCTCCTACTGGTGTCGACACAATGCTTCAAAGCAAAGACAGAATGTTGAAGAAATGGCGAAGTGGTGTCGACACTAGACCAAGTCAGGTCGACACTAGATGCCTCTCCCAGAAGGCCTGTTTTACAGTTTTCTACAGTGTGTCGACACTAGATGAAGTGGTGTCGACACTAGAGACCCTTCCCAGAGAAGCTGTTTTGCGAATCTGTGACAGTGTGTCGACACACCCATGGGCAGGTCGACACACTCTGGAAACTTTCTGACTTAAAGTCACATCTGGACACGTGGCACTCTAGGGAATTGGTGGATCGGCCTTGGATCATGTGCCCATGACCCCCAAGGGTACTTTTGGACATTTTAGGGTATAAATACACCCCTAATTGGCCATCCAACTAAGAGAGCCTCCAAGAGTCTTCCAGAAATCCTTTTGGCGGCAGAGAGAGCTCTCCTCCCTATTCTTGCCCCTCCTTGTGCTCCTTCAACCCAATTCGCACATCTCCAAGCACAAGAAGAGAAGTCTGATCCAAGATGAAGCAGTGAGATCACTTCCAAGGGTGCAGATCAAGTAGAAGCAAACAATTGTGAAGAATTCAAGGAAGATCCCAAATATCAAGTTGCAGAGCATCGGCCAAGGACTTCAGGAGATCAAGCTTCTTCACAATTCAGCCTCTACAAGGGAGTCTTCTTGAAGAACAAGGACATTTCACCTCATTCCTCATTTCCCCTTGTTTCTTCTTGGTCATTCTAGAGATTGTGCATGAACTATTGCATTAATCCTCTTGAATGAACCTTTCTAGATCAGATCATTGCTAGAGGATCTGGATCTTTGTGTTTTTGGTCTAGCAAGTGGTTTGTGAGCCTGTGTGCTCAGTGTTGAGTCGTCGTACTCAGTTGTGGTTGAGCAATTGTGCTCAAGTGTCTAGAGTAGTCTTGCTCTAGGAGTTGTGTGAGTTGTAGAACTCATTGTGTTGGAGTTGTCAGGCTCCTGGTGTGGTGTATCCAGGTTGTTTAGTGGATCCTCACAGTGTGAGGGGTGGATGTAGGAATCACATGGTGTGATTTCCGAACCACCTAAAAATTCTCTGTGCAGTGGTTTGTGTGTGACTTAAATTCACATTATGCTAGATGTATGCATAGGGTTTTTCGAATTCACTTTTAATCAACTTGATTCCACACTTCAATCATCTAATTCACACAATCACTCTTCAGATCTATAAATTGCTCTTTCAAATTGCCTCTGATTCCATGCACTGTTTTAAATTGGCTAAGCTTCCGCAATAGTTGGCCTAGATCTATTCAACCCCCCCTTCTAGATCTTGTCCATCCTTTTTCGATCCTACAGTGTTGTGGTACCTCTCCTGGAGATCTACATCGACTGGGGGAGACCTTGAACATCTGTGAAGCTTCCCCGACTCCGGCGTGCATCATATTCCATCACAGAAGTCGGTTCGAGGGAAGATTTGGGCACTTCTTGGCTTGGCCGAGGAGAGCATCTTCGGGAAAAAAAAAATCCTATCTAGCAATTTTTCTGAGGCAAGTAACCTTTGTACATATATCATCCCTACACATGTCTTCTAGGTCCCAGGTATTTTTATAGAATTTTCCTCGTGTCCTGGAACCCCCATTCACCATGGTTTGTGTGTGCAGTCTGCATTTCTGCAAATAGGAATTTAACGGCTAGTTTGCTGCCGTTAAGATCCAGGATTAGCGGCAACATCGTGTGCCGTTAACCTGGTTGGCGGCAACCTCTGTGCCGCCAAGTTCATCAGGTCTTTTTACAAAATGCATATTTGATCTTTATTGTATATTTTTCGGACTTCTGGATGTGTGTACATGCTGTGAGAATTATTTTAGGTCAACTACAAGCAGTAGGTCATATCATGAGGATGTAAAGAGTTTCTGTGATTTGTGTTAATTATTAAAATTCCTAAAATTGAACTGTGAGCATAATATGACCATGTTTAATCTTGTGTAAATAGATCTGTTGTGAGTTAGGGTTTCATATTTTTTTCATGACAGCAAGATGTCTGATTGCAGGTTTCTAAACTGTTAGAACTGACTATATAAATGTAAACCCTGCTAAATGAGGTTCTTAGTGAAAAAGCATGATATCTGTTTTAATTATTATAATTAGTGTGCAAATCCAAAAAATCTGAAAAATTGAGTATGTAATATGTTTACTGTCTAGGACCTATGATAGAATTTTCATTCTTTTTTGATAATAGTAGGTGCTGTTATTGGTTTAACAATGGAAAATTTTCATGTGAACATATTATGTTTAATCTTGTGTGATTCAGTAATTACCAGCATGTCTAGGACTGTGATATGAGTTATTTTATAACTGTGAACAGTAACCTTATGCTAGATAAACTGAAGCATGTGTAAATTCTAGGAGTACAGGTGAATATGTAAATTAATGCATGTGTATAATATGCAAACAATGTGATCATGTGAAAATGAGTAAACTGTGCCGTTAGTGACACTGCTACCATAGAGGGTTGTAGAACTGTACCGTAGTAAAGTCACTACGGGAAGGTTCAATGTGAGTGATATCCTAAGGGCATTAGGATGAAATCCTAGAGGTGGACAAGTACCACTAGTTAGGGTGGAGAGTGCTTCTCTCGGTTCTGTGCAGTTAACCAATATCTATCACTGTGTTGCCTAGGTGATGGATATGTGTATGTGTATATGTGTGTCCTTCTAGAGTGGTGGTTCGGACTATGTGTCACGACAACTAAGTGTAAAATGTGAATATGATCATGTGAAATGTGCAATGTGAATTATGAGCATGTGAAATTGTTAAGTGAATGTGTTATCATGTGAATTAGTGTAATCCCATGTGAATGTGTTAAATTCATATCAAAACAGCAAACAAAATGTGTGTACAATTATGTTAAATACATAAGAAAATGAATAGAATCCATACTAGGTATGCTATTTACTTTATGTATAGTTCCATGCTTAAATTGTGTATAGTTGCAATATGGTTTGAATGAGATTTAAATCTTTGAAGCATGATGAACAAAAGGTGTAGAAAGCATGTGTAGGATTATGTTAAATTGCTTAATGTTATAAGCATGGACCTTGTGTTCTATTGCTATAGGTTTCCATGAATAGTAGTTAAATTGTATGAAGCATGCAACATGTGTTACTATCTAATGTTAACAAATAACATATGCATATGACTTGTATAAGGGTGTTGTGCATAGATTGCTTGCTAGGTCTATTTAGACTCATACTTGCTTCGGTGTACAGGTGTCTCCACTTCTGAAGAGGAGATAGTTAAGAGCGACTCCGAGCGAGAGGAGTAACTATTGTTGTGGAGATTTTTATATTGTACTTCATTTCCATAAGTATGTAATCAATAGATGATGTATTTCATTTGGACAATGTAAATTATGTTGGAGTTATAATTATGTGGGCACATGTATTTCTTTTATCCTATATGGACTGTGGATAGAATGTTGATGATAGAATAAGATTGTTATTTTATTTCCTCCGTAATCTTTGTTATTCATGTACATCTCAATCTAATGTTAATGTTGAGTAAATGTCCTACTGTGACGACATTCTTTGACCGACGTGAATTGGTATAATTGTACCGGTATAAAGAGGGTCGTTACAGTGTGGGTTGCTGCCGGAGGGGAGGGAGGGGATGAGGGTGAGGGCTGCCGCCGAAGGGGAGGGGGCGGGGAGGGAGGGTTTGGGCGTCACCGGAGGGACTCACCGTGGGGAGGTGGGGGCTACCGTCGGAGCTCTGGGCGTCGCTGGAGGGGGTCGTCGGCCGTCGGCGCCGTCGGAGGTCGGGGCGTCGTCGGAGGGGGTCGTCAGCCATCGGGAAGGGGGAAGAGTGAGAGAGCAAGAGAGTGAGAGAGCGCACAGGGAAGGGGGAAGGGGCGTTTTATGGTGGGCCGAGACGAAAATATGGCAGCGGCTACGAAGCTGCTGCCATATTTGTGGACGTCTTGTTTCCGTGCCGTCACCGGATCTCTCGGGTGCTCGCGGACGCCGCCGGACTCTCGTTGGCGATGAAGGGGTTGCCGGTTGACGACGTTGACCCTCCGGTTGACTGAGTTGACTGGAAGGAGAACGAGGAAAGCAAGTGAAATGAAAGGGAGTTGGTGATCGCCAGGGCCTTACTTGTGCCCAAGGAGTGATGTGGTCGCGTTGGAGTAGTCGCCTCGCGTAGCGGATGGAGATGGGACCTCGTCTTCTCCTCCTTCAGCCGGCCAAAAGAGAAGAACTCCGTAGTCTTCTGCGGATTGTTCCTGCCAAAAAAAAGACTCTATTAGACTCTAGGGAGTGTGGTAAATGCTCAAAACGAAGTATGAAAAACCCAAAAGGAAAGTCCCGTACCGGTTGCGGACTTGAGAAGAGGGGTGGCCAAATGGTATGACCACCCTTCTTCCCTCCGTTTTTGGTTGGAAAACCCCTTTCTAGGTGTGTAGGAAGGTGACCTACGTGCCTAGAGTGAGTGGGAAGGTGTGTGCAACATGTAAATGAGCTAAAAAGTAAGAGAAGAGAGAGGGAAGGAGGTGTAGATCCTCGTTGTTGATGTTGTAGCTCCTTGCAAGGGCTCCTCCAGCTCCAAAGCAACCCTCCTGGACGTCCCAAGTGTGGAGAGAGTGAAGAGGATGAGTGGTGGAAGGTTGGGTAAGATTTTCTCTCTCTTCTCTCAAAGCTTCAGCATGTGGACATCCAGCCTCTCCCCCTTTGCTTAGAGGACCCTAGGGACTGTTATATAGACAGTGGGGTCGGAGTTCAGAGGCCTTGGATGCTCAAGTGTGAAGAAACACACTTGCACACTTGGCAATCCTTAGATAAATGCTCCAACCAATGGGGAGAGGCCACATAGAATTTTTACTGGGTCAAGGGGGTGCCAAGGTGGCCCATATGCCCGTTGGGAACGGTCCCATGCGGTGCATGGGCGAGTGAAAGGCGCTAGTGGGCTATATTCTCGGGGTAGTTGCGCAGACCAGGTAAACGATATTGACGTCAATGGATCCTGCCGCCAACCCCATGCAGACGTCTAGGGATGTGGACGTCAATATGGGTCAACGTCCAGGGGGCTTGCCATCAACCAGTAGTCGGCGGCCATCGATGTTGCCGTCTATATGGTATCCGAGGCTGGTCAACAAATGGTCAAACGAGGCTTAATGGTCCGAAAGAGCCTTGCGGGAGATGGGCCAAATCGTGCGTCTACAATATTAGTATTTAGCAACAGCTATGACAAGTCGCTACCATATAATTGTATGGCGGCGGATAATAACCGTTGCCATATGTATTAATTTTAACACATAAATTTCAGAGAAATAAATATATTTACTACTTGCATCAATATATATATATATTTTTATAATTATAAATATGGTAAATTAATTAGGAATCCCTATCAGATATTTGACTTGTGTTTTAGTTCATGACAGTGTTGTAACTCATGCAGTAAGTGTTATCTCATGTTACAGTATACGCTAAGTTCTATTACACTAAGGTCCTCCCTATTACAATCAGGGACTCCTAATTAATTTGCCCTTATAAATATTACTATATCTATTAATGTATTATCTTTTGATGATACCAAGTAATTGTGTATCGACACTTAAAGAGCATGTGTCGGCACTAAAAGAGGATCAGACGAGAATTTCAGGGAATGAACAGCTAAGGCACAATAATATGATCAAATTTAATCGTAATGAGAAAGAACTGGTATTGGCTTTAATGCTTAGGCCAGCTCGTATAAGAAAATCTGAACTTTCAATTGACGAGCAAAACTGATATTGGCTCTAATGCCTAAGTCAACTATGTCGATCACTATAAACAAAGGATAAACAAAGAAATTTAGTTTAAACTTCATCATCATCAGTACTTCTACCATAGGTTAGAGCATCTTTGGATCTTAATTCTTACTCTTACAGTTAAGTTTGTATATGATATATATATATATATATATATATATATATATATATGATCGTTGAATCAAAGACTACATCTATCCCTTTTATTATAAGTAAATTAGAATTACTCTATTAAATTTGATTCATCTTTAAAATCAATCGATTGAATTTGATTCATATTTAAAATCTTACCATTTCATCATATTTAAAATCTTACCATTTCATGATCTCTCTCTCTCTCTCTCTCACACACACACACACACACACACACACACACACATATATATATATATATATATATATATATATATAGTATATTCTTTCAAAGATATAAATTTACTTTGTTCTCAAATTCTAATTGTTAGATTTAAGTTTGATAAAGATCAATTGACAGTTGAATTATCATTATGACCTACGCGATCCATATATATCTACTCATATTGTAAGATCAATTTGATCATCGTTCAATAACAAATAAGTAAACTTTTAATACATATTTACTATACAAATAATTTATTATATATATTTATTAAATTAAATATTTATGTAAATTAACTCTCTAGAAACATAGAAATATATACAAACACATATGTATATATGTTCACTAAATTTGTGTATATTTATATTTATAAGTTAGTGACACATATATATTTATATTTTGAGATTACAAGTATATATATCTAGCACAAATATATATATATATATATATATTACAAATATAAAAAACATATGTATATATCAATCACTAAACTAAAATAAGTTATTATTAAAAAAATTATATGTTCTATATATTTCTCATTTGTAGTTTTTTTTATTTTAATAAATGAATAAAATTAAAATTTTATATTTGTCAGTGCCCTGCTGCAGTTATATCACTACTGACTAATACTGTCAACGGCTTCCTTTAGTCGCAGACATTTAATGTATATCAGCGGTTCCTAGAACTGCGGACATAACATCTATATGTCAGCGGTTCCTATAGCCGCAGAAGACTATCTGTTCGCGGTCTTACGTAGCCGAGGCCTTAACATCACATTTGTCTGCGGTTACATTTTATCCGTTGACGTATGCTAAACTTTTGTCAGCGAGTTGCATTAACCGCGGATAAAATATTTTTATGGCAGCGATCTATTATAGCCGCTACTTTATATCCGTTTTGTCCTTGAATTTTCAACCGCGGATATATAGTCATTGATAAATGTCGGTTCTCTTGTAGTGTTTGAGAACTTTAGACAATCTGATAGTAGTGTACATTTTGGGCGCACGGGAGCACAAGAAAGAAAAGATCATCTAAATAATGGGTCGATCAAATTCAGACAGAAAAAGTTTAATATACTTATCTAAGTACACTTAATTGTTGTATGGCAATGTAATGGCAATCCGTGTGATGCTAAGTTGGATGTCATGCAGATTGATGGGTAGGGAGGAACAATGGCCAACGATTGGCAGCAGTGACCAAGAATTGGTGGCAGTAATCGACGATCGGCGACGGCGATTAAACTCTGAAATATAAACATTATGCCTAGAAATACAAATCTTTGACTTGGAAGTATTACCCTTAAAATTTAAAATATTAACTAGATTTTTAATAGTAATTTAAACTCTAAAATAATTATTTTGATATCAAAATGATGATTTTGAAGCCCTCTATTGCCCTCCAATAGCCGCCGCCACTGATCACTACTCCTTCCATCCGCCAACCCACGTGGCACCTAACATGGAGTCATGCGGGTTGTCATGCAAGATTTACTGCACTTGCTACAAGTATGTAAGATTAATGGCACTTGCTGCAAGTGCAATAAATCTCCCTTGATTCAGATAGCTCTTCTATCCTCCATTGTCATCTCTGTGGCCAACCACAACATCCTCCGATTATTTGCATCGCATGCATGGTCTACATATGTACACATGGTCATGAATGAGAAATTTTAGTTGCACAGTCGTACATGTGGTAGTTACCCATGCGGATCTCATCCAATAAGAACATTTAATATTCTTAAATGATTTTACATTATCTTAACATGAGCATTAAGTGCTCTTATATTATTCTCCCTAAATTATTTATCACTCTTAACCTGTTAAAGATGACATATAACAAGTTAAGTGTGACAAATAATTATGGAGACAAATAATTATGCATCTTAAATAAGAAAATTAAATACTCTTATATCATTCTAGCTACATCAATTTATTTGTCTCCATTAACTCTCTAAATGGGCAAGTTAAGGGTGACAAATAATTATACATCTCATACAAGAGTATTAAATGCTCTTACGGTATTCTTAATAAGATTATTTATCATTCTGAATTCACAATGAGTAATAAATAACGAGTTAAAGATGACAAATAATCGAAGATAAATAAAATAATTTATTAAAAAAAGATAAATAGTATTTATAATGAAAATGTGGACCTACATATATAAAATACGATGGAAAAAAAATGGTGAGCCTCACACCCTGCACATGTCCTACTATGAAATTACACACGACAGTTTCAACAAAATATTTTTACCCAACTATCCGAATAACAAACATATCTGTGCATGGATACATACATGGCTCGGCCTATATGTATTTGTTAGTAGAAACGGTTTTCAAGCGCCTGTTAAAGTCAAGTCTCTCGGTGAACATTGCCCTACGGAGAAAGTAGGGCATATTTACTCCAGAAAAGAAGTAATATTGTGAAAAAAAACACTTTTGTGGTGGCTGTTTTCCGCCACCTAGGCCCATCGCGTCAAGGCCCATCAGCGCCTTCCCCTTCTGACGTGGCCTCCTCATACGATCCCACGCCCTTAATACGGATCAGAAGAGAGAAGATCCCCGTGCCGGCTATCCGTGGCAGAACATTGCCGAGCTCGTCAGCAGGCGGCTTCCGAACAGAGGACCTCAACCCTGCTGCGCGGAACAGCCCTGGACATCACCTGCTCGGAAGGTCCATCCAAAGGGCACCGAGCAGGGTTCCTGGCCCGCAGAACGGTTGTAACCGTCCCAGGCCACGTTCTCCACCATCAAGGGGCGTGAACTGCCTGGCAGCCTAACGGGCACCAGAGTCATAACTCCTCCCGTTATGCGCGTGCGTCAAGGCGCCTCTTCAGGCACGATCTGCCCAACGTTACGCACGTTGGCCTCTACAACGACGCCTATAAAGGCACAGGTACAGTACCATGCAACGGTACGTTCTCTTCCTCACGCGAACACATTCTCGCATTCCGAAACCCCCTGCCTCACAAGCTCTCCACTGACTTAGGCATCGGAGGGTTTCCCCGGTTTTCACCGGGCCTCCTGATCCTATTCTGGTTTTGCAGGTCTTCGTCCTCACCAGCAATCGTCTTCCCTCTCTTATTCTAGTGGAGGCCCGTTTGGCTCAGGTCCAAACAGGATTACACCACCACATTTGGCGCCGTCTGTGGGAACGAACAAGAGGCCATGCGCCCTACCCGAACGTCTCATCTTCATGAGACCCGCACACCCTTATCCTCACTGGAGGGGCTGTGTAGAGGTATTCTTTAGTCCCACATTGAAATATAGTGAGAACAAGTGTGTGCTTATCAGCAAGAGTCTCACCTCTTCTCCCAAGAGGGCCCTTTTAAAGGACAAAACCCCAAGCATGGGGACAATACCTCTTGGGAGGCACACTTAAATCACGTCTCTTCATTGGCGCCGTCTGTGGGAACGAACAAGAGGCCATACGCCCTACCCGAGCGTCTCATCTTCATGAGACCCGCACACCCTTATCCTCACTGGAGGGGCTGTGTAGAGGTATTCTTTAGTCCCACATTGAAAGATAGTGAGAACAAGTGTGTGCTTATCAGCAAGAGTCTCACCTCTTCTCCCAAGAGGGCCCTTTTAAAGGACAAAACCCCAAGCATGGGGACAATACCTCTTGGGAGGCACACTTAAATCACGTCTCTTCATTGGCGCCGTCTGTGGGAACGAACAAGAGGCCATGCGCCCTACCCAAGCGTCTCATCTTCATGAGACCCGCACACCCTTATCCTCACTGGGGGGCTGTGTAGAGGTATTCTTTAGTCCCACATTGAAAGATAGTGAGAACAAGTGTGTGCTTATCAGCAAGAGTCTCACCTCTTCTCCCAAGAGGGCCCTTTTAAAGGACAAAACCCCAAGCATGGGGACAATACCTCTTGGGAGGCACACTTAAATCACGTCTCTTCATTGGCGCCGTCTGTGGGAACGAACAAGAGGCCATGCGCCCTACCCGAGCGTCTCATCTTCATGAGACCCGCACACCCTTATCCTCACTGGGGGGGCTGTGTAGAGGTATTCTTTAGTCCCACATTGAAAGATAGTGAGAACAAGTGTGTGCTTATCAGCAAGAGTCTCACCTCTTCTCCCAAGAGGGCCCTTTTAAAGGACAAAACCCCAAGCATGGGGACAATACCTCTTGGGAGGCACACTTAAATCACGTCTCTTCATTGGCGCCGTCTGTGGGAATCGACGCTGCCATGGCTCGAGGGCGATCCTCATACCAGAATATAGGAAGCAGGGCGACGAGGTCTCGCCAATCACGAGGGGCCTCTCGTCGCCAATCTCCTCCTGGGGACGTCTCCGGCACTGCTACCGGCGCAAATCACGACGTCCCAGTACCAACGGCTACCGCACCGGCAACGGCCCTTGAAGTGGCAGAGCTTCGGGGGCAAATGCATCAGTTGACGGGCGTCTGCCTCGCCCTACAGGCCCATTTGGCGGGGGTTGCGGCCCCGGCGGTCTCCCTGCCAAGCGATCGGCGGGCGGAATCATCACATCGACGCTCCCGCGTCCCCCCAGCGCCGCAGGAGCAGCAGGCGGACTCACCACGCCGGTCCCTCCGGGCCCCATTGGAGGAGCGGGCACCAGAGCGCCACGGGCGCTCGCCCCGGCGTTCTGTCGTCTCACCCCGTCCGCCACGATCGGTCGTGGGAGGCAACTCCCACGCCTCTGGACGTGGGGGCCCCGCCAACTCCGAGCAGGAGCTCGCCAGGCGCCTCCGGCGTGTGGTCGACCTCGAACGCCGCATGGACGCGATGGTTCAGCGTGCAGAGGGCAAGGCTCCAGCGGAGGACGACTTGGACTTCCGCTCTCCTTTCAGTAGGGAGATTCTGGAGGCCCTGGTCTCCTCCAAGCTCCCTCTTCCCACCATCGCGCCCTACGACGGCACAACTGACCCGGCCGACCACATCCACGGCTTCGAGTCCCATATGGTGTTCCACGGAGCATCAGATGCGGCCAAGTGCAGGGCCTTCCCTGCAACCCTTAAGGAGACCGCCAGGGCTTGGTTTGAAACCCTCCCTGCGGGCTCTATCACCTCCTTCCGCCAATTGAAGAAGTCCTTTCGGGACAACTTCCTTGGTGGAAGGTCCCAGCCGCGGACGGCGGCTTCTCTCCTGACCGTGCGCCAGAGGAAAGGCGAGGCACTCTGGGACTTCGTCAAGAGGTTCCGAACAGAGGCGCTTCGCATCTCGCGCCTGGACGTCCCCCTAGCCACCAGTGCTCTCATCCAGGGCACTCGTGACGTCTTTCTACAGAGGACTCTCGGCGTCCAGCAACCCGCCACCCTCGCCGAACTACTCTCCATCGCGCAGCGCCACGCGGCCTGCGAGGAGAGCCTGGCGGCGAGCAGGGCTGAATAGGGGGAGCAGTCGGAAAAAAAAGCGACCTTCCGACAACGGTTCCGACCGTGATCGGAAGAAGGGACGACGCAATGGTGATTCTCCTCGTCGTCCGCGCCCCTTCACCAACTACACCCCCCTCACTGTGGCTCCCGAACAAATCCTGGCAGAGATCAGGGATGAAGCTTTTGTTCGGTGGCCCCAGAGAATGCGCTCCGACCCCCGGAAGTGCGATCAAAATAGGTACTGTCGCTTTCATCGCGACCACGGCCACGACACCTCCGAGTGCCGCCAGCTTAAGGAAGAAATCGAAGACCTTATCAAGCGCGGCTACCTTGGACGGTTCGTGCGCCGGAACGAAGGGTGCCGGAACGAAGAGCGCCCCCGACGCCAAGACCGCACTCCCGAGCGGCCGATCAACAACGATCCCAATGGGCAGGAGATCAACGTGATCGCGGGAGGCTTCGGCGCAGGTGGAGAAAGCACTCGAAGCCGACGCGATTATACAAGGCGAGTGCATGTCATAGACAGGCCTTCGACTGTTCGGCCGGCTCCATATCCTGCCAGTCCCGCACGCGCACAGCCCGAGGAGGCTATAACCTTCTCGGACGAAGATCTTGTAGGGGTTACGACCCCGCACACTGATGCGCTGGTCGTTTCGGCCACCGTCAACCATTGTAATGTGCGCCGGATTCTGGTAGATAATGGAAGTGCCCCCGACGTCTTGGCTTACGACTGTTTCGTTCTCATGGGCCTGCGCGCCAATCAACTTACTCCTGTAAATTCGCCATTGTTCGGCTTTTCGGGAGTTTCGGTCCACCCCATGGGAAGGATTCGCCTTCCGATCACCTTGGGAACAGCTCCAAAGGCTGTGACCAAGATTGTTGACTTTCTGGTCGTCAACAACATGCCTGGATACAATGCTATTCTTGGCAGAGGTCTGATCGGGCGAATCAAAGCAGTGCCTTCATCACTCCACCAGAAAATGAAGTTTCCAACTCCGGTCGGAGTTGGTGAAGTGCTCGGGTGTCAGCGTGAGTCTCGCCGTTGCTATGTCCTCTCTCTAAGAGACAAGCAACCACTCGCTGATCCAGCTCCTCCGACCTCCGATCAGCCTTCAACTAGTCGGGGGACGCCTGCCGAAGACTTAATCCCCATTCAAGTGGACGACGACTCCGAACACGTCTTGTACATTGGCGCCCTGCGAGCAGCAACGCTACACAGCTTTTCTGTTGGCCAATTTGGACGTGTTCGCTTGGTCTGATGACGAGCTTCCAGGCATTCCCCCGGAAGTCATGGTGCATCGCCTTCGGTTGGATCCACGAATCCCGCCAGTGCAGCAAAGAAGGCGACCCGTGAACCGAGAACGGCAGACCGTGATTCAGGATCACGTGACCAAAAGCCGAACTGTTGGGCTCCTCCGAGAAGCCCAATATCCAAAATGGATCTCCAATGTGGTCCTCGTACGCAAGCCCAATGGCAAATGGCGTGTGTGCGTGGATTACAAGGACCTTAATAAGGCGACGCCCAAGGATAACTTCCCATTGCCGCGCATTGATCAGCTGGTGGACGCTACTTCCGGGCACGAGCTCCTCAGCTTTTTGGATGCCTACTCTGGTTACCACCAGATCAGCATGCATCCCCCGGATCAAGACGCCACTACGTTCGTCACAGACCTAGGCTTATATTGCTTCACCAGGATGCCTTTTGGTCTGAAGAATGCAGGTGCGACTTACCAGCGGCTGGTCAACAAGATGTTCGAGCAGCAGATCGGGCGAAACATGGAGGTTTACGTCGACGACATGTTGGTCAAGACTCTTCCGAGTACCGATCACATTTCCGACCTCCAGGAGACTTTCGCAACTTTGCGAAGGTATAATATGAAGCTCAATCCAGCCAAGTGCGCGTTTGGTGTTCGGTCGGGTAAGTTCCTCGGGTTCCTCGTATCAAACAGGAGAATAGAGGCGAACCCGGAAAAAATCCAAGCCGTACTTGGGATGTCCAGTCCGAAGACAGCGCGCGACGTCCAGCGTCTAACAGGACGTCTTGCCGCGCTGAACAGGTTCATGTCCCGAGCAGCAGAAAGAAGTTTTAACTTCTTCAAGTTGCTCCGAGGCCCTAAAAACGCCTCGAAGCAAGGGGGGCAAATACTGTGGACTGACGAATGCGAAGCTGCCTTCACTGAGCTGAAGGCATATTTGGCAACCCCTCCTGTTCTCTCAAAGCCTGTGCTCGGAGAACCCTTGTTCGTGTACCTCTCGGTCACCGAACACTCCATCAGTGCGGTCTTGATCAGAGAATTAGGAGCGGCACAGTATCCAGTGTACTATATCAGCAGGGTCCTCCAAGAAGCTGAAAGGAGGTACCCCAGAGCAGAAAAGCTTGCCCTTGCTCTTGTCACAGCTGCACGGAAGCTCAGGCCCTACTTTCAGGCCCATTCCGTTACAGTGCTTACCGATCAACCGCTGAAATCCATCTTGCAGCGGCCGGAGGCTTCCGGTAGGTTGGTTAAGTGGGCAATCGAGCTGGGAGAGTTTGACATCAGCTTCCGACCAAGGACGGCAATCAAAGCGCAGGCGTTAGCAGATTTCGTGGCGGAATGCACCCTTCCGGCCGAGCAGGATCCACCGTTGGCAGACGAGCCCCCATGGGAGCTTTATGTGGACGGATCCTCTTGTGTCTCCGGAAGCGGGGCAGGTTTGGTCCTCACCTCCCCAGAGGGGTTAGAGTTCCAATACGCCCTCCGCTTCCGCTTTCCAGCCTCCAACAACGTCGCCGAGTACGAAGCCTTGCTTTCCGGTATCCGCATGGCTAGGCACCTCGGAGCCATTCGGCTTAGAGTCTTTAGTGACTCCCAGTTGGTCGCCAGCCAGGTGAGCGGACAGTTTGGAGCAAGGGAACCTCGCATGGCTCAATACCTCCAACAGGTCAAGAGCCAGACAGAGGGCCTCGTATACTTCGAGGTTATACATGTTCCACGGGAGCAGAACGCGCGAGCTGATGCGCTGGCCAAATTGGCATCTTCAGGTGACATCACCCCTTCTCGCTCTGTCTTCATTGAAGAGCTCGCCTTGCCGAGCACAGAGATTGATGTAGCCGCCATAGAAACGGGCCCACCGACCCCAAGTTGGGTGGACCCTCTCTTGGCGTACCTTCTCCGAGGCGAGCTTCCTTCCGAACAGGATGAAGCTCGGAAAGTCAGGATGCGCTCGCAGCATTTCACCCTCGTAGAAGGCAAGCTGTACCGACGGTCCCTTGCAAGACCTCTTCTACGTTGCCTCAACCCTGAGGAGGCCCTCGCAGCCACAGAGGAAGTCCACGAGGGGTTGTGCGGAAGCCATCTGGGGGGCAGAACGCTAGCACGCAGCCTCATCCGAGCAGGGTTCTGGTGGCCTTCTCTTCAGAAGGATTGCATGTCCTTCGTCAGGAAATGCCCAGAATGCCAAAGTTCGGAGTACTCATCAAGCAGCCAGCCGAACAGCTTCACAGTCTGTTCGAGCCGCGCCCCTTCGCCAGATGGGGCATTGACATCTTGGGCCCCTTTCCAGAGGCCCAAGGGCGCAAGAAGTTCCTGTTTGTCGCCATCGACTACTTTACCAAGTGGATCGAGGCCGAACCCGTCACCACAATCACCGAACAGGCCGCATGGAAGTTCGTATGGAAGAACCTTCTATGCAGGTTTGGCGTCCCCAGGGTGATTACTTCTGACAACGGGAAACAGTTCGACAGCACCTTCTTCAAGCAAAAGTGCGCCGAGCTCGGGATCTACAACCACTTCACCTCCGTGGCTCATCCCCAGGCTAACGGTTTGGTCGAAAACGCCAACCGAACATTGCTGCACGGGATCCGAACCAGAGTGGAGGCTGCAGGTGGATCATGGATCGATGAGCTCCCAAATGTCCTTTGGTGTCACCGAACAACTGCTCGGGTAGCTACAGGGGAAACACCTTTCCACCTAGCCTACGGCTCGGAAGCAGTTGTACCTTTGGAAGTAGCCCTTCCAACTATCCGAACTACCCACTTCGACGAAGCCGTCAACAACCGAGCTCTTCGGGAAAACTTGGACATGCTAGGCGAACGACGGAGCGACGCCAGCATTCGTCTCGTTTCCTATCAGCAACGACTCGCACAATATTACAACGCGCGAGTTCGGGAAAGGCGGTTCAACGTGGGAGATTTGGTCTTGCGCCGCTGTTCGGCTTCGGACCCCCGAAGAGCAGTGGGCAAACTTGCCATCAAATGGGAAGGACCTTATCAGGTCACCCATGTCCTCGGGAAGGGCTCATATAAGCTAACTACTCCTAGTGGCGAAGCCATTCCCAGGACTTGGCATGTTTCTAATCTTAAGGCTTATCATCTATAAAAGCCTTCTTTCAGCATCCAACCTCTCTTCTCCTTACTCCTGTTGCTTCATGAGCATTTGGCATAGATACCTGATCGGAACCTCCTTTACGGTACCCAACGATCTGCGTCTTACATGCAATGCTCACGAAGCTAACGGATTCCGATCCGAGCAGGAACAACCACAACAGGGAGAAGATAGAGAAAGAGACGCTACAGAAAAACTCGTAAAGCAGAGGATTTCATTTATAAGAAGTTCTTGTGCTTACAAACAGCCTTCCTTGGCCGATGTTACAAAAAGGAGGATACAAGGAGGATCAGGGAGCCTGCTGCGAAGGACCAGCACCGTCACCTGAAGGGGGCATCCGCCCAGACTGGAATTGTGCGAACTGCACACCATCCAGGCGGGAGTCCTGAGTTCGGCGTCGGCACTCCCGAACAGCGGCCTCAGGAAGACTGCTCTCCGAAGTCCTTCCCAGCCTTGAGACCCACTCGGTAGCACCGGGCCCCATACTGCTCCAAGTCTTCCTTGTACTCCGGTCCGGCCTTATAGCTAGCAACGGCGCGGACCCCCGCGTCCACAATCACCTTGGTCAAGGCCTCCTTCTCGGCCCGTACCAGAGTGGCCTCGAGCTCCGAAGCCTGGAGGGCGGCTTTGAGGTTCTTCACCTCCTCCTCCAGCGCTGCCTCGCGAGCTTTGTGCCTCGCTGAAAGCTCCTCTAAGAAAGTTGCACTCGCCTCAAGGAGATACTTCTGCTTCTGACCCCGAGCAGCTAGAGCCTTCAGGGTGCCCAGTGATTTGGTCAGGCCATCCATGAGCGCCTCCAGGTCAACATCGCTTGTTCCCTCGTCCTCTACCCCCTCCGGGTGGTAGCCTTCAACGGACCTTTCCGGAGTAAGCTCGAGGGGAAGGTCCAAGCACCTGGCCAACTGTTCGAGACGCGAAGCAGTAGGGCTTGCGGGTAGCTTCCTTGGTGATTCTTCGACACGGCGAAGTGATGCCTCCAGCGCCTCCACCGAGGGCACTTCGAGGATGCCCCGGCGCAGCACCTCAGTCAGAGGCCTGGTGTCGTCTCTAGAACTCTCGTCCCCAGCCGTAGCAGCGGCAGACGAGATCGGAATGTCACCGATCACAAGGCCTTCCGGACGGCCCGACTCGGAAGTTATGGCAGCAACGTCCCCGGAAGCCGAAGTTCGACTCACTCCGGCGGCCTCCTGCCTGGTCGTGCTGCTCCTCCCCACCATCCTCGGCAACGGAGGCTGCAAAGGCTGTTTCACGGCCCTCCTCGGCGTCCCCAAGTCCTTGAGTGCTCTCCTCCCCGAGGACGGCTGCACTCTCGCCGACTACGGAATCCCCAGCGATCACCTCGGCTGCACTCTCGCCGACTATACGGCCTTCGGTGATCACTGAGGTGGGGAGCATGGGGGGCAGGGTGTCTCCACTTTCTTGTGGAACGTCCCCCCTCGGAAGAACTGCCTCGTCAGCACCACGAACGACCGCCGGCACAGGAGTGGAGTCTGTGGTCGCCCTCTCCTCGGTACCAGGCAGTACGCTCCCGCCTGGCGCGCCATCCTGCTCGGCGCTCCCTTCACCAGATAGGACCACCTGGTCCTCAAGACCCGGCGACTTCGTCCGCCCTCCGGAGCGGTCCGATTCATCGCTGACCATTATCAGGCCCAGCTCGGCGGACATCTTCATGGCCACCTCTGGACGGCCCACGGCTGGAGCTGCGGGCGCCCTCTCCTCGGACGCCCCCACACGCTGGCGAGATCTTCGAACCAACAAAGGTTCAAGATCCTCCTCTGATCCTTCCTCCACCGCCGCGGCGTCTTCTGCAGCACGCAACATCAACCTCTTCAGCTTCCTCTTTTTGGGAACTCGGGGCTCGTCGGATACCCCTCCTTCGGGAGAACGACTCCTGGCTTGCGGCTCCACCACTGCCGCCTTGCGCTTCTCTTTCCTCTTCGGTTGAAAGAGAGAGGTCGTCCCCGCGGTCGTATCCGTCTCAACCGCCTTCTTCGCGGCACCTCCTCTCGCTGCGGCCTTCACTTGCCGCGCAGGTCCCTTCGCAGGACCTCCCTCGTCCAACCTTATGGAGCAAAGGTTGACAGGGATCATCTCGGCGTAATTCGCCATCTCCTTCTGATCCCGACCAGCCGCTATTTCTTCATCATCTGAAATAAGCAGGAAAAAGGATCAGAACCCATGTATGCAAAAAACGAAACAAGCAGAACAGCAAGAAGACTTACCCCAGGCGCGGCTAAGCTTGTACTTCACAAGCTTGTACTCGGTCAGGTACCCCTCTGCATGGTTCACCGTGACCGTATTCAGCAACTGGGAGGCTGCGGCTGCCTCCCGAATCAAGAAAGGGGCCATATCCACCCTTCTCAGGGCTCCACCACCCTCGTGGGAAAGTCCCATTCAGGGATGTTTGCTCCCTTCCTTCTCCCCACGGAGAAAAGTCGCCCTGTCCACCCTTTGTTGTTGGACAGTCGAGGCGAGAAATTGATCCGCATCCGGTTGGTACGATGTTTCACGTACACGATCCCCATCCCGGATTGCGGAGAGCACGCCAGGCTAAAATGGCTCCGGAAGATCTCCGCAGTCGCTTCAATCCTCTTCTTCCTGCATATGGCGCAGAAGACGAAGACAGTCCTCCATGAGTTGGGCGTCAGCTGAATCGGCGCCACTTTCCAACTCCGGAGTAGCTCCTTTGCTATCTCCGGCATCGGTAGCCGGAGACCAGCTTCTAGCAGGTCCAGTGACAGCACGAAGCACCCCGGCTTCAGGGTGAGATGCGTCTCGTCCTCGCGCATCAGGACGATCTCGTACTCCTCGCCTATTCGAAAGCGCTCTCGAAGACCTTCGAAGCTCCGATACTTCGCCGTCTTCGCTTCCACCGGCGGCATCCCGCTGGCTTCGATGATCTCCTTTCCCTTCTGAGCCATCGCCAGAAAGCAGGGAGCACAATGCAAGAAGGAAAGCAAAAATGGAGGAAAGCTCAAAGGCGAAGGACGTGAGCGACTTCGGAAGCAGCGGACTCTGGAAAACTTTTCGGAGACAAAGACCCCGCTCTCGCCCTCTCCCCTTCCTTATAAGGAAAGTGAGGCGCGAAATTCGAAGCGTTCCTGAAAGCGTCGCTTCCCTCCGCTCCAAGTCTACTCTCAAATGACCTACGGGTGACCGTTCGGACTTGACGTGACTCACGTGGTCATCATGAAAGCCCCACGTTCGAGGCAGACGCCTCTGCGACGGCGTCGCCGCAAGTCTGTTCGGATCTCCGAGGATGATACCGCATTTATTACGGAGTTGACGTCCGGGCAGATCAACAGCCCTCAAGTATTCTGACTTCCGAACCACTTGAGAGCGTGGGGGGGCAAGTGTGGTGGCTGTTTTCCGCCACCTAGGCCCATCGCGTCAAGGCCCATCAGCGCCTTCCCCTTCTAACGTGGCCTCCTCATACGATCCCACGCCCTTAATACGGATCAGAAGAGAGAAGATCCCCGTGCCGGCTATCCGTGGCGGAACATTGCCGAGCTCGTCAGCAGGCGGCTTCCGAACAGAGGACCTCAACCCTGCTGCGCGGAACAGCCCTGGACATCACCTGCTCGGAAGGTCCATCCAAAGGGCACCGAGCAGGGTTCCTGGCCCGCAGAACGGTTGTAACCGTCCCAGGCCACGTTCTCCACCATCAAGGGGCGTGAACTGCCTGACAGCCTAACGGGCACCAGAGTCATAACTCCTCCCGTTATGCGCGTGCGTCAAGGCGCCTCTTCAGGCACGATCTGCCCAACGTTACGCACGTTGGCCTCTACAACGACGCCTATAAAGGCACAGGTACAGTACCATGCAACGGTACGTTCTCTTCCTCACGCGAACACATTCTCGCATTCCGAAACCCCCTGCCTCACAAGCTCTCCACTGACTTAGGCATCGGAGGGTTTCCCCGGTTTTCACCGGGCCTCCTGATCCTATTCTGGTTTTGCAGGTCTTCGTCCTCACCAGCAATCGTCTTCCCTCTCTTATTCCAGTGGAGGCCCGTTTGGCTCAGGTCCAAACAGGATTACACCACCATTGGGGGGGCTGTGTAGAGGTATTCTTTAGTCCCACATTGAAAGATAGTGAGAACAAGTGTGTGCTTATCAGCAAGAGTCTCACCTCTTCTCCCAAGAGGGCCCTTTTAAAGGACAAAACCCCAAGCATGGGGACAATACCTCTTGGGAAGCACACTTAAATCACGTCTCTTCATTGGCGCCGTCTGTGGGAACGAACAAGAGGGCATGCGCCCTACCCGAACATCTCATCTTCATGAGACCCGCACACCCTTATCCTCACTGGAGGGGCTGTGTAGAGGTATTCTTTAGTCCCACATTGAAAGATAGTGAGAACAAGTGTGTGCTTATCAGCAAGAGTCTCACCTCTTCTCCCAAGAGGGCCCTTTTAAAGGACAAAACCCCAAGCATGGGGACAATACCTCTTGGGAGGCACACTTAAATCACGTCTCTTCATTGGCGCCGTCTGTGGGAACGAACAAGAGGCCATGCGCCCTACCCGAGCGTCTCATCTTCATGAGACCCGCACACCCTTATCCTCACTGGGGGGGCTGTGTAGAGGTATTCTTTAGTCCCACATTGAAAGATAGTGAGAACAAGTGTGTGCTTATCAGCAAGAGTCTCACCTCTTCTCCCAAGAGGGCCCTTTTAAAGGACAAAACCCCAAGCATGGGGACAATACCTCTTGGGAAGCACACTTAAATCACGTCTCTTCAACTTTCAAGTAGGTTTCACGTGCCGACGATCGGCAAAGTCAGGTAGGCAACGAATTAGGGGAGGGGGTGAGAAGTACTAGGGGATGGGGGAGGGGGGCATGTCACTCTGCTATCGCTCGTATAGAGAAGAAGACACGTCGCTACTCACAACTCTGCTGTGCTGTTGCCATTTGTGCGCATAGGGGAGGTAGATCAGAGCGGAGAGAAGGAGAGGGAGAGGGGTAGAGTGGAGAGATGGAGAGGGAGGGTGCGGAGAAGAGAGAGGGAGGAGCACCGGAGTAGAGAGAGAGAGAGAGAGAGATGGATGGACCTCTGAAATCTCTGCGCGATGAGCAAGAGGGTGGCAGGGTTGCATCAGCATTAAAGGCAAAAAGGGCAGCGACAGTGGGGAAGAAGGCATCACAATGTGATGGAGGGATGAGAGCTTCCCGGATGGTGTGTGGATAGGGGTGACCCAGTGGAGAAGGTGGGGAACCGTGGTGCAACGGGGAGGGGGTGGCGTGGGAGGAAGTCGGGGGAGGGTGGATGGATTAGTGCGGTACCAATCGTATCACATTTGTGTCCTAAGACATGTAGCACGGTCGATTCAAATGATATAACCAACCTTATTCTTAAGAACTAGTTGGAGAATTTTTTATCTACAGACGTTACCTGTATAGATAATACAAAAATTTTACCTAAAAAACAACTGTCGGTTGGCATACTATAAATTAAGATATTGTTTAACATGTTAAGACGAATGCACATTAAATCCAACGACACAATTAACCTACGTTCCTGTTAGATCTAACAATGTTGCTAGCACGTCAACACAATAAACCCAACATTAACAATTGTTTAAATCTTTAATACGTGAAATCTAATAGTATTGCTAAAATGTTGTCGTGTTAAATCCAATAACAGTACTATTAACGTGTTCACTAATTGATCAAAATACCATTTAGTATACATTGAATCTACCAACACTGTTTAATACATTTACAACAATGTATATGACTGAGTTGTTTTTAAAAAGTAACTGACAGAAATTGATGCCAAAAACTAGACAAAAGTATAAGCATTGAAATATTTAGAAATTTCTGACATAGACCCGATAGTACTACTAGCATGTCACTAATCACTAAATAATAATAATATTTCTCTCTCTCTCTCTCTCTCACACAGACACACACACCCACCCCCAAACACGTTAGAGGTAATGTGCTATGATAAGTGAGAAAAATTTACTGTATTTCAGGAAGTGCAGTAAGTACAATTTACGTAAAATTGTAATTCATGTGACGTCTTGTAAGCGCCACGTGATTTTTTTTTAATTAATTTATTTTTATTTTAAAGTCCAACTCTTTTATTTTAGAATCTAATTTTTTTATTTTAGAACTTAATTTTTTATTTTGGAGTCTAAAAAATAGTTTGATTTCAAAACAGAAGATAAATTAGATTCTAAAATAAAAAAATTTGACTCCAAAATAGAAGAGTTGAACTCCAAAATAAAATGTTATATTTAAGAAAAAAAGTTTGACTCCAAAACAGAAAGTAAATTAGACTCTAAAATTAAAAAGTTGGACTCTAAAGTAAAGGGGTTGGACTCTAAAATAGAAAGTTTAAATTAAAAATAAATTATGACACCCAACAAAACGCCACATGAACTGTAATCCTACATAAATTATACTTACATTATTTTTTCAAATACAGTAAAATTTTTCTCTAATTAATTAAGTTGTCCTTAGACCGGTCACAAACTTGGGAGGAGAAGCTGTGTCAATTATTACCGAAACAAGAGCGAGGCCCGTTGTTTTCAGACTAACTGGAGAGGATCGATCGGTGGCACATCCATCCGGCACCATCAGTAAACATCTTCATCTCCATTAATTATTAGCACGCAAGAGTAGTCCCCAGCAGCGGACGTACTGGAAGTGGTACGGCGAGCGGCCCGGGCAGCCGAAAGCAGCGGCAAGCGGGCTCTCGCCGGTGGCTTCATGTACGCCCCCACCGTAGTACCGCGCCCCGGCGATTGCGTGGTCGACGGGGAACGGAGAGACGAAAGCGAGACGCCTTTAACACCACAAGATGCTGCAGCATTTTTTATAACTGGACGGCAAATTTAAACGAGACACGCAAGCTGGGCCACGGTGTGAGGAGGAAGGTGAGCAGATGACGCCCACAGGCACCCTACAAAGAACAGCCCTCACCCCTCCCTCGCCGGCCGACGACGACATCGCCCCGGAACGCCCCGACCAACCCACCTTCCCATGTCCTCCCCCCGTTTTATCTGGCTCTCGAAATGGTGCCTTCCGTGTCTGCAGCGTGCGTGTGCGCGCGTCCATGGAGATGACCGTGAAGATGGGGAGACAGGGCACGCAGGTGGTGGTTGGGAGCCGTTGCGTCTGTCCTCGTGAGTACACTGAAGCGTGTACGGAACTTGGTTAAAATGCCCTCCGTGTGTTTGGTTGTCCAATTTATCTTTTCTTATAGATTGGAGTGGGTGATGACTGATGAAGAAGGGACGGGAGTCATGGTGGAAACTTCTTAATCAGTTCTTTTAATTTCTTCTTTTGAGGGGCTTTGAAATTCCTGTTACTGATTTCCTGAAATATATATTATGCATCAATAACTCGTGTATCCCAATAGAATCTATTTTATGAGGACCAATATCTTAAAGACGATGAATAAGATCGAATGACTATTTAATTTAGCCAATAAGAGCGGTGGTTAGATTCCAACTTTGCGAGACCCATGTATACATATTAGTACATTTTTGGTATTTATATTTTATAATAAAGTATTAATAAAATTATAATAAATTTAATTTATTCGACTTGAGTCGGTTCCAGATCAAAATAACCGAACTGAATATCCAACCATTTGATTTGATTTAATATATTTAGTTCGAACTGAATTGAAAATTTATTTATAATTAAAGGTTGGCCGTGTTGAGCGAATCGATCGTATATCATTATCCATGACATAGTACGATATGATTTGTATCATTTCGGTCGATCTACTAAAAGTTCAAGTCAGTCAACTGATTTTCAATTCACTTTGATGACCAAATAAATTATAAGATCTAGATGTCATTTTTACAGAAATCGATTAATCGATAAAGAGAAATCGGTCTATAGATTTTATACTATGACTTGTAGGACGTCTGACATCGTTCACTAGAAAAATCGATTGATTGATAAAAAAAACATCAATTTTGATGTATTGTACTAATTGTGCCGAGACTTGCAAATTTTTTGACACAAGATCTGATACAGCCGTGCTGCAGTGGAACGGCGAACCCTGTTCTAAATATATTATATATATACATATATGTATATATATCCCTTAAATTGGGATGGCTCTTCTTTTATATATTGTGCTCCTTGCTCTTGTTCGTCCTCTCCTACTTACCTGTCCTTGGACTGGTCCTGCTGCAATAATTCACCACCTCGCAGCTTCCCATTTCTTCACCAATATCTTGTTCCCGCATCTTCACCAAAAAGTCGTTCTCTTTATTGTATGATGTACACCTGAATTTGAAATGAGTGAAGACATGGCTTTGAAGAAACAGCAAAAGAGATCGAAAGGACGCGGTTGCGACCGATGGTTACGTAGTTAAAAGTATTGACAATTTGACAACGGACCACTAGTACTGTTCGAGTGACGAAGATCTTTCTCTTCAAGAGGAAAATAGATCAGTCGTAAAGTTGGAATTTTCATGCGCATGCCTTCCTGATGGTACTTACCAATGAGATACAAAGTAAGTAAGAAGCAGAGAAAAGTCCACACCAAAAAAAAAAAAACAACTAAAGCTACCCGTTGTTGACTTTTAAGAGCCTTAAACATGTATATTCACTTTTATTTACGTCATTTCCTTATCGAAGTTAAAGTTAGCCCTTCAACACGTCAAAACATCATGTTTTTTATGATGGGCATATCTGTGTACGGTGCAAGCGAATAGAGTGGCATTCAGGCTTGCACCGTCTTACCCAATACTTTGACACTAAAAATTGGTTTCATAAAGAAAGTATTTTTATTCAAGTACAAAATACAAATATTCACATAAGGAGTGTAATTAAAGACCTAAGAATCCAATATTCGGAACCCTCTAAATATCGAACCTTTAGACCGCCACCTAAAGATTCGAAGACCCAGATGAATTAGAAAGAACATGACCGAGTAAGGAAAGTAAATAACCACAATAGGAGAGGGCAGATATGAGACAAGAAATGGGGAGGAAGAAGGGAGGAAGGGTTCTCAGCTCTCCAAAGCTCTAAGAGGGGAAAACCCTAAGGGGGAAAGAGGGGAAACCTCCTCAAATATCCTCCAAACCGTCACCCCGAAAAAGCTGCCACGGCCTATGCAGTAGAACGGTCGGATCTGAGAATGCAATGTAACAACCTGCAACGACCTCGTGACAATATCAGCATCGTGATCCTCAAGATCGCAATACCAATGCCATCATGTTCATAACCTGAATGCGGCACTTGCAGCGTCGCGACCCCAACCTCAAGAAATGGCAATAAATTGCGGTCACACCACAAGAAAAGTCGCTGATAACAACCGACATTTATAGTCGCTATTCGGTCTCCAATCGGTTGCTGTTATGATCAGCGACCAAATTGCGACTGAAAATATCGGTGAAGATATATTGGTCACAATTTTGTGACCGACTTTTTCGATCTCTATTCGGTCGTTATTTTGAGACAAAAAAAATCAGTCTCTATTTGGTATCTAAAGTGATGACCAAGTAAATTATGATCAAATGATTTCTGTCACTATTTAGTGATCGAATCTATCACCGAACACGTTCAGTCGCAGATTTCTAAGTAGCAACCAAATGTTTTCGGTCACAAATTCGATCACTAATTAGTGACCAAAATTGTGACCAAAATCTATCGGTCACAATTAGACAGGTTAGTGATTAAAATCTTTGGTAGTGACCAAATCTGTGATTGAAAATCCTCGATCGCTAATTAGCCGCTAATGTTTCATTTATTTTTTAAAATTAAATGCAAAAAACAAAAATAACATGTTTTACAACAAACATAATAGAAATAAAAAGCACTCACTCACTAAAGTACAAAAATACATAAATGTCCACAACAATAAAATATATATATCATGGATCCTTAGTGTGCACGTCCCTCTCGCCCTCCTCGTCTCCTCCTACGACACTCGATGAAGGAACCTACAATAGGCATATAAGAATAATAAATTAAAATTATACTAAAAAAATAAATTATCTATTTTTTCGTAGTTTATTTTTTCATATAAATTCACTCACTTTTAGACTAAACTAATTTGATGAATGTGTATTTGAGCGCCAAGCTCAAATTAGAATTTCGATTTGAACTCCATCAATTTTCACAAGTTATTCTCATTGCCCTGACCATGTTGGAATAAATCAGAGGCCGATCAAATTAGTATTAATTTTAGACCCAAACCCTGAGTTCTGAAGGTTTGAAACTAATCTAATTTGGTGATTGTGTATTTGAACGTCGAGCTCAAACTAAAAGTCCAATTAATTTGAACTCTGTCAATTTTCACAAGTCATTCTCAACACCCCAACCGTGTTGGAACATGCCAGAGGCCGATCGGATTAGTATTTCTAATTTTAGACCCCCAAACCCGAGTTCCTATGGTTTGAAATTAAACTAATTTGGTGACTGTGTATTTGAGCGTCAAGCTCAAACTAGAAGTCCAATTTGAACTCTGTCAATTTCCACCAGTCATTCTCATTGCCCTGGCTGTGTTGGAACAAATTGGAGCCCGATTAGATTAGTATTTCTAATTTTGGACCCCCAAATCCGAGTTCTAAATATGTAAAACTAAAATAATTTGGTGATTGTGTATTTGAGCATCAAGCTCAAATTGAAAGTCCGATTTGAACTCTGTCAATTTTCACAAGTCATTCTCATCGCCTCGGTCATGTTGGAACAAGTTGGAGGTCGATCAGATAATTAGCATATCTAAAATTAGACCCTTAAACCCGAGTTCTAATAGTTTGAAATTAAACTAATTTGGTGATTATGTATTTGAGCATTGAGCTCAAATTGGAAGTTCGATTTGAACTCCGTTAGTTTCACAAGTCATTCTCATCGCCCCGGCCGTGTTGGAACAAGTCATAAGAAGATTGGATTAGTATTTCTAATTTTGGACCCCCAAAACCGAGTTCAAATGGTTTGAAATTAAACTAATTTTGTGATTATGTATTTGAGCGTCGAGCTTAAACTGAAAGTCTGATTTGAACTCCGTCAGTTTCTACAAGTCATTCTGATCACCACGGTCATGTTGAAACAAGCCGGAGGTCGATCGGATTAGTATTTCTATATTTAGACCACAAAACCCGAGTTCTAATGGTTTGAAATTAAACTAATTTGATGATTATGAATTTGAGCGTCGAGCTCAAAGTGTTCGATTTGAACTATATCAGTTTTCACAAGTCATTCTCATAGCCTCGGCCATGTTGGAATAAGCCAGATGCCAATCGAATTTGTATTTCTAAATTTGGACCCCTAAACTTGAGTTCCGATGGTTTGAAACTAAACTAATTTTGGACTTCCCAAACTTGAGTTCTTCATTTTTTAAACTTAGTTTCTAAAAAATTGATAGTTAGAGATGAAAAATAAAAATAAAATTAATTTACTCACATGAGGGGCCCATGCTACTGTCGAGGGCGCTCTATGAGGAGGAATCTCTATCTAGAATAAGGTCTAGGAGAGGGCCTGGAAGAGTGCCTGAGAGAGTTGATCCTAGACGGCGTCCACGATAAGAAAAAGCTCCATTGCCGACGGATATTTCTGACAAAAATATTTCGTCGGTAATATCGTCAAAAATTCTGACAGCAAATGTTCTGTCGGTAGTATTCATTAGAATTTTCGACGGAACTCAATACGTCAAAAATGCCATCGGTAATACTGACGAGTTTCCTTTAGTCGGAGGAATCTGGCGGAAATACTGACGGATTCCATCGGAATGTACGTCGGCAACCCCCCCATTCCCTCCCCCTCCCGCCTTCCTTCTGAAATCTCTCTCTCTCTCTCTCTCTCTCTCTCTCTCTCTCTCTCTCTCTCTCTCTCTCTCTCTCTCTCTCTCATCGCCTCCGGGGACGGACGCCTCCTCCTCCTCGGCCATGCGACTCTGGGGACCGCCGCCGCCGCCCCCTCTGCCCCGACGTCGCTGCCTCCGCCATCGCGACCTGCACCGCCGCCACCAAGCTCAGGTATGCCGGCCCCTCCCCTACGCCCCCCGCCGGCACCCTCCTGTCGGCCTCTGCCACTGCCCCTACCCCTAATGCGCCCCACTGCCACCGCCCTCCCCCCCTTCTTGTGCAACCCCCGCCCCACCCCACCTGTCACGCCCCGACGCAGAATATCGGAGCGCGAAGGCAGTTGCAAGTGAACGGGTATAGAGCGAGTACTAGACATCAAACCATTGAACAAGAATAAATACTAAAACAATTTCATTCATTAATAATCTTTCAAATGCCTAGTTACAACCACTAATATCAGAGACAGTCTATAGGGCCCAATTACATTGAAAGAAAGTAAAAGACTAAACTTCAAACCTAACTACTACAACGCTAATATAGCAATAGGACGCTAGGGTACTCAAGACATCACTCCAGGTCGTTCCCGTCCTCTTGAGTGTATGGTTCATCCTCGGTCTCACCTGAGAACACAATGACAAATAACGCAGGGTGAGTGATAACGCCCAGTAGGACTTAAATCTCAGGATCAAGCATGCTTTAAGTGATTAATGTCTTATAAAGCAGGATAACTAGAGAGAATAACGAGAAACATATAGCAAGTACTGGTATATGATAACGAGGGACAATAACACAATGTACGAGAGTATAGCACGACAAGTTTTGATATCGGATGGCCGTATAACAAGATAACAAGTAAAGTTGCACAACAGTGCACAAGTCACGATAGCAAGTGTTGGTCGATATTCTTTCAACCACGAGATTCAAGTAAACCAATAATTGACTGTTTGATTAATTGATTGTCATAGATCAAATCTTGTGTGTTCATGCGTTAGGTGTATGCCATCACCCATATCATTTGACCCAATAAACTCTAGAGGATCCATTAAGCAAAGCCCATTACTCTTTTCCATGTAATGGGTTTTATTTAATGCTCTTTTCATTTAAATATCCATTTAGCTAGGTTTTAATTCTTTATTTAAATTTTTATTTTTTTTTTCGCAAAAATTCAGGTTGCTACATCCTCCCCCCCTTAAAAGAATTTGGTCCCTAAATTCATACGACCTTACAGTAGAGAATGGCTTACCGAATAGATCCGGGTAGTTGCGTCTGATAATTCCTTCTGGTTCCCATGTGGCTTCTTCCACTCCGCGGTTATTCCATAAGACCTTTACCAGGTGAATGGGACGATTTATGAGTTGTTGTACCTTCTGGTCCAATATCTTGATCGGTTTCTCTTCATACGTCATGTCCTTATTTAACACCAGATCATCATGGCGAATGACATGTGTAGGATCGTACACATACTTTCTAAGCATGGAGACATGGAAGACATTGTGCACACTTGCCAAATTTGGCGGCAAGGCCAGTCTGTAAGCAACTTCACCAATCCTTTCAAGTACTTTGAAAGGACCAATGAATCTTGGACTAAGTTTTCCTTTCACTCTGAATCTTTGAATACCACGGGTAGGAGATACCTTCAATAGCACATGATCTCCTATTTGAAATTCCAGATTCCGTCTTCTCTTATCAACATAGCTCTTCTGTCTAGACTGAGCAATCTTGAGTCGATCTCGTATCATCTGTATATCCCGGGTTGTACTTTGTACCATGTCAGGTCCTAACCATTGTTGTTCTCCCACTTCATTCCAACACACATGAGATCTATAATTCCTGCCATAAAGTGCTTCAAATGGTGCCATCTTAATACTCGCCTGGTAACTATTGTTATAGGTGAACTCAATCAAGGGTAAGTGTTCATTCCAACGACCATTGAAATCTATAATGCAGGCTCTTAACATGTCTTCTACAATTTGATTTGTCCTCTCAGTTTGCCCATCAGTCTGCGGGTGAAAGGCAGTACTAAAATTAAGCTTCGTACCAAGGGCAGTTTGCAGACCTTTCCAAAAATGAGAGGTGAACCTTGGATCTCGATCTGAGATAATAGATGACGGAATACCGTGCAACCGAACGATCTCCTTGACATATAATGCAGCTAGCACCTCCACAGACCATGTACTCTTTATGGGTAAGAAGTGCGCAGATTTGGTCAGCCGGTCAATGATGACCCATATGGCGTCCAGTCCACCATGAGTTCTCAGTAAACCCATGATGAAGTCCATGTCAATGCTTTCCCACTTCCATTCTGGGATATCTAGTGGTCTGAGCACACCGGCAGGGCGCATATGTTCTGCCTTCACTTGTTGACATGTGAGGCAATGAGCTACATGCTCGGCTACTTCCCTCTTCATATTCGGCCACCAAAATGTTCCTTTCATGTCTTGATACATTTTGGTACCTCCTGGATGGATAATGTACTTAGTTTGATGAGCTTCATCCATTAGTTTCCTTTTTAAAGCTTCGTCGTCTAGGACACAAGTTCTCCCTTGGAATACTAACCTTCCATCTTCAGTCATGGCAAAATCCGGTCTGTCCGCTAAGATTTCCTTGACACGAACCAAGAATGGATCGTTGTCCTGTTGCATCTTGATTTCCTCCAGCAGATCGGATTGGATCTTGAGATTGGCAATCAAAACATGATCATCCCTATGTTCAATATTTAAGTCTAGCCTCGCGAATTGTTCAAGTAATTGCATCTCGCCAAGGACTAGACTTGAGATGGATGCCATTGGCTTCCTACTAAGAGCATCAACCACGGCGTTTCCCTTACCTGGATGGTACTGGATGTTGAAATCGAAGTCCTTTAGATATTCTAACCATCTTCTCTGCCTCATGTTGAGTTCCTTCTGGGAGAATAGGTACTTTAGACTTTTATGATCTGAATAGACAGTGAATTGCTCACCATAGAGATAGTGTCTCCAGATTTTTAATGCGAAGACCACGACAGCCAACTCTAAGTCATGCACATGGTAGTTGACTTCATGCGTCTTCAATTGCCTTGAGGAATAGGCGATGACCTTCTCTTTTTGCATTAGTACACAGCCTAGCCCAATTCCTGAGGCATCAGTATAGACCGAGAAATTTTCTCCCTCTACTGGTAGGGCGAGAACGGGTGCTGAGGTAAGGCAGTCTTTGAGAGTTTGGAAACTCTTCTCACACTCTTTACTCCAGGATTATGGATTCTCCTTTCGTGTCAGACGCGTGAGTGGTACGGCAATCTTAGAGAAGTCCTTTATGAACCGCCTATAGTAGCCAGCCAGTCCTAGGAAGCTTCTTATCTCAATGACGTTGGTTGGTCTCTCCTAGTTGAGTACAGCTTTGACTTTGGAAGGATCAACAGAGATGTCGTCCTTTGATATGACATGGCCCAAGAAAGACACTTCTTCGATCTAGAACTTGCACTTGCTTAATTTTCCATATAGTTTGTTGTCTCGTAAGACTTGCAGTGCAGTCCTCAAGTGTTCTTCATGATCTTCCTTGGTCTTTGAATATATGAGGATATCGTCGATGAAGACAACCACAAATTTGTCAAGGTATGGCCGATATATGCTGTTCATGAGTTGCATAAAGGTTGCAGGAGCATTGGTTAGACCAAAAGGCATAACGACGAATTCATAATGTCCATACCTGCTCCTGAAAGCCGTTTTGAAGATATCGTCATCCTTGATCTTCATTTGGTGATAGCCAGATCGGAGATCGATCTTGGAGAAATACTGCGCTCCATAAATTTGGTCGAATAGTTCATCGACCCTAGGCAATGGGTATTTTTTCTTGATGGTAAGCTGATTGAGTTGTCGATAGTCGATGCACAGCCTCATCGATCGATCTTTCTTCTTTACGAATAGCACAGGAGCTCCCCATGGTGAAGTACTAGGTCTGATGAACCCTTTTTCTAGTAGCTCCATCAGTTGCGCCTTCAATTCCTTCAGCTCGGCAGGTGACATCCGGTACGGTTGACGCGATACCGGTGCGGCTCCAGGAATCAGCTCAATGGCGAAGTTGACATCTCGTTCAGGGGGAATCCCTGGCAGGTCTTCGGGAAATACATCTAGGTAGTCATGTACTATATGTTTGTCCTCTATCTTGGAACCCTTCTTTTCCACTACTACGGCTGCTAGGAAGGCAATACAACCTTTCCTCATCATGTTGTGGGCTTTTATAGCGGAGACTAGTGACATCCGTTTCTTATGTCTAATCCCAGAGAATGCCAATTTAGGAAAGTCACTAAATGTAACCTTCCCTTTCTTATAGTCGACACTTGCCCCATATGCGGACAACCAGTCGGCTCCTAAAATTACATCATAGCCTTCCATGGACATACATTGTCACGCCCCTCCAATTTAGCAGCGGAATAAATCGGAGGGAGACGCGAACAACGAGTATAGTAACGACAAGTGCGCATACTTTCGCAAACATCAGAACATCTAATGAACAATAATTGAAATAACTCTTGATTTCATTATAACATCACTAAGACTATTACAACCACTAATTCGGAGCCAATACACAGGGCTCAATGACATCATTACATTGAAAAGAATCTAAAGCAATAACTACTAGACTCTATGGTACTAAGGTAACTTCATGAGTTGACTTTGGGTCACTCATCACTCTAGTCTTGTCCCATTGGTGTGTGTGACGTCAGAGTTCGACTTACCTGAGACACGCAAGACAAATAATGAAGGGTGAGAGATAACGCCCAGTAGGACTTAAATCTCAATAGTCAAGCAGGCTTTAAATGATTAATGCTTTAAATGACAGCGTAACTAATGATAGAGAGAGTCATGTAAAGTCGAGAAAGTAATAGCACAAGTAACATGGTTCAAATAGCAGATGAATCAAGTATAGCACGATGATTAAAGTCAAGTCATGATAGAAAACGATAACAACAATAGCAAGTAACGATATGGTCAAGAATAGCAAGCAACATGTATAGCAAGAAGAGATGATATTAGATGGTCATATAAAGAGTAAATCGCACTTTGATTGATTCTCATCAATCGAAATAGTATAGCACTGTTGATTAACTTTCATCAATCGAAATAGTAATGGCACTTTGAATGTGATCAAGTTACGATAGAACGCAATAACTCAAGATAGCAAGTATCAAGTAGAGCAAATAGAGCGTATGACAAGATAGCGTGTAACGAGATAGCGTGCATGGTTGCACAACGGTGCACTGGTAGAGTACGACAATAGTCCCTTTGGGCCAGTAGCCGTTTCACGATAGTACATTACGTCTGAACTCCTCAGACTAATGTTATAACAGTCAGTGCTAGCACAGTGATAGCACAGAAATGGTACAGTACGTCTGAACTCCTCAGACGAATAGTAACAATTAGATGTCTAGCCAAGATAGTATAGTCAGAACCGGTGCAATGCAGAACACCGTCAATAGCCCCCTGCAGGTATTTTCGGGTGGCTCTCTGCCCCTAGGACTAGATTGTGTTGAACCACTCTCTATTTGTTCTTGTATTTTGGTGATAATAAAATTTATGATGTAACTTAAATTGAATATTTTATTTCATCTGTGTCGCATCAATCTCATAGCAAAATGCTGAGTCTCACATTGATGAAATATGGCGCACTAAAATGCTAAATCGATGTTCATTCAATATACATCAATTTCTATTCAAAAGTGCCACATCAATTTCACTAACAACGATTTCCTAAGTTACACAACGATTTGATCGTGTAACGATTCGTTAAGTGAAACATCGATTTTATCGTATAACGATTTGTCTTGTAAGCGCAACGATTTTCTAAGAAATCGATTCCATAACGATTCCATAAGTGAGCGTAACGATTTGCTCCCATAACGATTTGTTAAGAAATCGATCTCAGAACGACTTCGCTAAGTGGCCATAACGATTTGTTAAGAAATCGATCTCAGAACGATTCCTTTTATAGCCACAACGATTTGCCCTCATATCGATTTCGGTCTCGTAACGATTTCATAAGTGATCACATCGATTTCTTAAGTGAGACAACGATTTTCTCTCACAATGATTTATTTATGAGCAACAACTCTTCACATAACGATTTCATAAGTCATGCTCATAACGATTTTTTCAATGATCATAACGACTTGTCTTTCACATCGATTTGTTCATAAACTTGCAATGATTTACTTGTAAATGAACAACGATTGTATAAATCATATTCACATAGATTTCTCTTGAATATTTTGAAAGTATTTTTGGCGCTCATTGAAAAGTCAAATATTGTCTGACAGAAAAAGCTGCATGCATAATCTTGTCAGAAAAAGATATGACCTACTATTTTCAGTGTGTTAGCAGAAGCACAGTACTATGCATTGTTTATCATAAACACTCTTTTATGCTAACACTTTCTTCTATATGTATAGACCTCTAAGACCATCAGAGTCTAATTAAGACAAATGAAGAGGAGATGAGCAACGGCTAGAACTCCAACAGATCTCTTCAACGGATCCATTCAAATTGCTCATATAAAAGAAGAAGCTTAGCTGAAGAACAATAGAGCTTTCCTGAAAATCCTTCAAGGAGTGTACAACTGTGAGAAGAACCTTCACGTCACAAACACTCAGAGAAAGAGAGAAGAGCTCGAGCCAAAATCTACAGAAGCTTTCAAGCAGAAGTCTTCATCGCCTTCAAGCCTTCTTCTCTTCCATTCTCCCTGTGCTCATTGTAATCTTGGGGGAGAGTCTGTGACTGTGAGCTAGAGTTCATTGTGTCCATCTTGTAATAGCTCCCAGTCTGATCTTTCTTTTCTAAGAAAGACTCTTGTCCAGCTGTAGGATTGTATACAGTAGATAACCCAGCTAGGGGTTTGTGTCTAGCTGAATCAAACTGGGGTTTGTACCAGTTGATAACCTAGCTAGGGGTTAGTGTCTAGCAGAACTGCACTGGGGTTTGTTCTAGGAGGTTTGCTTCTGAGCCTGTAAAAGAAGTGGGTTGCCTTCTTTCCCGGGAAAGAGAAGAAGACCTGGTGGGGTATCCAGGGTGTTGTAGTGTCCTTGAAGGGGACTGTACCTTCGGTTAGTGAAATCCCAAGAGTTTGCTTGGGGACTGGACGTAGGACTTCCATGTGGGAAGGGCCGAACCAGGATAAATCTCCTGTGTCCTTTGTGTGATTGTTTATTTGCTTCCGCACTGCTACTCTTTATCACACTAAACTAACCAAACCTTCAAGTGTTAATTTCTGTGTTTAAGTTTCTATTTCAGATTTCAGAAAAACCTATTCACCCCCCCCTCTAGACTAGCTTGCTGCCGTACGAAAGGGTCCAACAAGTGGTATCAGAGAGGGTCTCTGAACTTTCAAGAAGATCCAACGATCTTAGAGCAAAGATCCATGGCAGCTCAAGGATATGCTGAAGGCCAATCCGTCACCAGACCTCCATTCTTTGATGGAGAGGACTATCAATATTGGAAGATGAGGATGGAATGCTTCATTCGAGGCACAGACTTTGATCTGTGGCAGGTAATTGTGGTAGGTGATTTCATTGTTGTTCCAGCTGAAGGCACTACTGCCATTACAGCAGCTGATAAGAGTAAGCTATCTCTAAACTTCAAGGCTAAAAACTATCTATGTTGTGCTCTATGTAAAAGAGAGTTCAGTAGAGTTTCTGCATGTAAATCTGCTAAAAAAATATGGGATAAATTGCAGGTAACCTATGAAGGAACAGATAAAGTAAAACAAACTAGGATAAATATTCTTATCTCTCAATATGAGCAATTTCAAATGCTTCCAAATGAAAATATTACTACTATGTATAATAGATTTTCAAGTATAGTAGTAGGTTTAAATTCTCTTGGAAAAATTCTTTCTAATGAAGAAACCGTTAGAAAAATACTTAGGTCCTTAACTATTTCATGGACACCTAAGGTATCTGCTATTGAAGAGGCCCATGATTTAACTAAATTATCAATTGATAATTTAATAGGTTCTCTCATGGCACATGAAATAAATATGGAGCGATTATCTGAAAGCTCATCTAGGAAGAAATGTTCTAATGCCCTTAAAGTTGTAGCTGCTCCTTCCATCTCTTCTTCTAGTTCCCAAGATGCAGATTCTGAAGACTGTAATATGGATGAAGTATTGTCCAAGCTTCAGAAAATTTTGAAGAAGAAGAAAAACGGATCAAGAAGGATCCAAAGAAAAGAGAAAAAGGAGAAAGAACCAGTCTGCTATGAATGCAGAAAACCTGGACATCTGAGACCAGACTGTCCAAGGCTTAAGAAGATTGGTCAAACTGATAAGCCCAAGAAGCAGCACAAGAAATTTAAAAGAAAAGCCATGGCGGCTGCTTGGGAAAATGATGAGGTCACAAGCTCTGAATCATCAAGCTCAGATTCCGAAAAGGAACAGGTAAATCTAGCCCTCATGGTGGGACTAGATGAGGTACATTCTGACTCATTTTTTAATTCTTGCACAGATTCAGGGTCAGAATCAGAAGACTTAGAAGAAGTCTTTAATGAACTGTATGAAAAACATAAAGGGGTTGTAAAAGAATTAAAGAGTCTGAAAAACAACACTATTTGCTTAGAAAACATCAATTTTGATCTTAAATCCGAACTGGAGCAACTAGAAAAACAATTAAAGGACAATAAAGATAATATTTATCTTTTGAATGAAGATTTAAAAAATAAGGACAATGAAAAATTAGAGTTAGAAGAAAAATTTAAAACTCTAACTGAAGAAAATCTTTATTTAAAAGAATCAGTTAGAAAATTAATAAAAGGAAAAACGTCTTTAGCTCTATGTTTGAAAGGGTCAAAAGTTGGAAATAATAAACAAGGGCTTGGATACATACCCTCAGAAAAGGAAAAACAAGCCACAATTCCAGGTAAATATCCTTTACCAAAATTTGTAAAAGAAACCAAAATGCCTCAGAAAAAGGCCCTGAAATGAACAAGCATTATCAAATGCAAAAGGTTTCTAAAAATTGGGTTCTAAATAGACATCATAAAAACAATAAGAACTGCAAAATAAATTCTATTCATTGTTGTTCTCATTGCAATAAATTAGGACACACAGTAAATACCTACACAACAAGGCACTTAGTCTGGATTCCTAAAGATTATCTTCATGCATCTAACCATCAAGGACCCAAAAAGATTTGGGTACCTATTTATGAATAAGTTGTGTGCAGGGTAGCCTTGGAGCATCAGGATCAAGGATACTCAAGGCAAGGATGACTGCAGGCTCTTCACTCAAATCATATCTGAAGAGAGAGTAGTCACAAGGATTGAATGTGTTTATGTTGCTACTAACAATGTCTGCAAGTTTTTTAAAATGCAGGGATTAATTCTGAAGACTTGGCAAACAACATGTCAAAAATCAAGAACAACAAGATCTGACTTGCCTCACATTAAGGGGGAGTCTCAAGCTAAGGGGGAGCACAGATTAAGGGGGAGTCATTCCTTATCAACTATTATTGTTGAACCCCTTAATGGTAAGAAATTCTCTCAAAGGGGGAGAGAAATCCATGGTAAGATCCTTCCTTTTTGGTTAGTGACAAAAAGGGGGAGAGTTGTGTGAATTTTTTGAAACCTCTATGCTTTATATATTCTTGTCAGAAAATTCTCATAAATTTTGTCATCACCAAAAAGGGGGAGATTGTTGAACCACTCTCTATTTGTTCTTGTATTTTGGTGATATTAAAATTTATGATGTAACTTAAATTGAATATTTTGTTTCATCTGTGTCGCATCAATCTCATAGCAAAATGCTGAGTCTCACATTGATGAAATATGGCGCACTAAAATGCTAAATCTATGTTCATTCAATATACATCGATTTCTATTCAAAAGTGCCACATCAATTTCACTAACAACGATTTCATAAGTTACACAACGATTTGATCGTGTAACGATTCGTTAAGTGAAACATCGATTTTATCGTATAACGATTTGTCTTGTAAGCGCAACGATTTTCTAAGAAATCGATTCCATAACGATTCCATAAGTGAGCATAACGATTTGCTCTCATAATGATTTGTTAAGAAATCGATCTCAGAACGACTTCGCTAAGTGGCCATAACGATTTGTTAAGAAATCGATCTCAGAACGATTCCTTTTATAGCCACAACGATTTGCTCTCATATCGATTTCGGTCTCGTAACGATTTCATAAGTGATCACATCGATTTCTTAAGTGAGACAATGATTTGCTCTCACAACGATTTATTTATGAGCAACGACTCTTCACATAACGATTTCATAAGTCATGCTCATAACGATTTCTTCAATGATCATAACGACTTGTCTTTCACATCGATTTGTTCATAAACTTGCAAAGATTTACTTGTAAATGAACAACGATTGTATAAATCATATTCACATAGATTTCTCTTGAATATTTTGAAAGTGTTTTTGGCGCTCATTGAAAAGTCAAATATTGTCTGACAGAAAAAGCTGCATGCATAATCTTGTCAGAAAAAGATATGACCTACTATTTTCAGTGTGTTAGCAGAAGCACAATACTATGCATTGTTTATCATAAACACTCTTTTATGCTAACACTTTCTTCTATGTGTATAGACCTCGAAGACCATCAGAGTCTAATTAGGACAAATGAAGAGGAGATGAGCAATGGCTAGAACTCCAACGGATCCATTCAAATTGCTCATATAAAAGAAGAAGCTTAGCTGAAGAGCAACAGAGCTTTCCTGAAAATCCTTCAAGGAGTGTACAACTGTGAGAAGAACCTTCACGCCACAAACACTCAGAGAAAGAGAGAAGAGCTCGAGCCAAAATCTACAAAAGCTTTCAAGCAGAAGTCTTCATCGCCTTCAAGCCTTCTTCTCTTCCATTCTCCCTGTGCTCATTGTAATCTTGGGGGAGAGTCTGTGACTGTGAGCTAGAGTTCATTGTGTCCATCTTGTAATAGCTCCCAGTCTGATCTTTCTTTTCTAAGAAAGACTCTTGTCCAGCTGTAGGACTGTATACAGTAGATAACCCAGCTAGGGGTTTGTGTCTAGCTGAATCAAACTGGAGTTTGTACTAGTTGATAACCTAACTAGGGGTTAGTGTCTAGCAGAACCGCACTGGGGTTTGTTCTAGGAGGTTTGCTTCTGAGCCTGTAAAAGAAGTGGGCTGCCTTCTTTCCCGGGAAAGAGAAGAAGACCTGGTGGGGTATCCAGGGTGTTGTAGTGTCCTTGAAGGGGACTGTACCTTCGGTTAGTGAAATCCCAAGAGTTTGCTTGGGGACTGGACGTAGGACTTCCATGTGGGAAGGGCCGAACCAAGATAAATCTCCTGTGTCCTTTGTGTGATTGTTTATTTGCTTCCGCACTGCTACTCTTTATCACACTAAACTAACCAAACCTTCAAGTGTTAATTTCTGTGTTTAAGTTTCTATTTCAGATTTCAGAAAAACCTATTCACCCCCCCCCCTCTAGGCTAGCTTGCTGCCGTACGAAAAGGTCCAATAGATTGTAGCCCCTCGGACCCTCTCCGTGCCCTGCACAGTATGCATTTGATACAGTAGAGTCACAAGACCCATATTATGGTGCTAGACAGTCACGAAATAGCACAAACGATAGGAGCCACACAACTCAAAAGGTAACAAGAGAGTGCTAGATGAATAGACGAGAGAGACGAAATAGTAGAGTGAACGTGAATATGAGTAGACGAGCGAGTACAGCATGGATGAGATCTTATGGTCATTGCACATGGAACGTCGAGTAACAAAGGATAGTAACAGTTGCACAACACGCGCGTACGGTGTTGGCAGTCAGGTGTGACACAACCTTTCCGCTGGCCTCATTATGCACAGGTCCAGAGGTCCGGCGTGATTCAAGATAAGAGCGAGAGAAACTAAGGCCGTTTGGATCTTTCTGATCCCTAGAGTGCATCATAGATGTTAGGGTACAACCAGCTCATCGACCATGTGGGAATCCATGATCAGAGGAGACTTACGGAGGCCTTGTGCAAGGGTTCACTAGTCCGGCGAAAGGAATATCCGACGGAGAGTTCACCACAAGCCAAGTAAAGTGGGTATATAAAAACAAGTGCTTGACGTTCTAGAGGAATCCTAGAACAGTGGAGCGTCGATAACGGTATTTCCAAACAACGTGAGAAACGAATCCAAGTCCTTTAAAATAGGGTAATTAATATACTTTAGTGCAATAAATTTCCAGATACATTAAGAGATATTTTATGCCAGATTTCAGCCATATAAGGATGGTTCATGGGTGTGCATGTGTAAGAGAGATCATAGATAGGAATAAGTCGTGAATATGTATTTTAAATCATTTAATGTAGCTCCATTTTTTGTAAAACATGTTTTTTACTGGGGGTATAACTGTGAACGCGACAGAAATAATTTTTTATGGATTTTCATCAAAAACCTGTGAACGCGACATGGGCCAATGAGGATTGCGATAGGGTAGGCAGATTGCGACATGGGTACTATCGCGACGGCCTTGTGAACGCGACAGAGGCGGGAAAGGGTCGCGACAGGACTTGCGAATCAGGTACTGGAAACGCGACGGCTTACCTGTCGCCTTCTTGGTCGCGACGGGTAGGCTGTCGCAATCGGACCCCAGAAGGCGACATATCGGGTAGTCGCGATATGGTGGTCTGCGCCTGGGTCTGATAGGAATCAGACCAGACTTTGGATTGCGGACCAGAACATTCAAATTTTGATACAGGGTTGTTTAGAAAATCATTACTAATTATATACATGATGAAAATTCACGAAATCAGTGGTAAATGGAACTAGACATGCGAGAGTACTTCCAAAAATTAGGAATTAGAGAGAGAGCAGGGTTTGAACATGGTTTGAGCATGAACAACAACGAGTAACATAGAACATGACACAGAGAGAAAAATTGATTTAATTTGAGCAACATGCTCAACAAAAATTAGGGCTTTTAGGGGCAAAAGATGCCTATCAACCCTCAATATTTACTCAAAAAGTTTCATGACAAGAGGACGAGTAGATTCAAAGATATGCATTAAGGAAAAGGGCTCGGGGTCATGAAGTGTACAGAACTTTGAAAATTCATAAGAAAAGATTTGATTGATGGAAATATATGAAACTTGGGGGTTTCGTTCAGAAGGGTATAATTAGGAAGAACCTACAGACGAGATTTCAGAATTTTAGCTTGTGAGAATGCCTACCTTTGACTCGATTTGTCTTCTAGGGTTAAAATCTCCAAGAACGAGGAAGAAGCTCCAAGAACTCCTTCTCCCCATGAGATCCTCTCCTCCTTGGCCTCTTCTCCACGTCCAAGAACCTTTGGCAACGAGCTAGGGTCGGCCAAGAGGGTTTACGAGGTGTATTTATGCTAGTTATGTTTCTAATTTCTAATAGTACTCTAACTCCTATTTAATTTCGAATTTCCTCCTTTCCTAACCTCCTCCCAAGCTTTCCACTTCCTATTTGGGTTGGGATGGGGGCTAAATTCGTAGCCAACCTATTAGGGTAGGTTTAGGAATCCAATTCTAACTTAAACTTTTTATTTAATGCATTAAATACCCCTTTTCTATTTAGGTAATAATTTAGTTACGAATTTATGGTATTTTCCCATTATTCTTATTTTTAAAATCCTTATTTTGGCCCACTAATTTCTAATGGGTCAATTTAACCAAGCCTATTATTTATTGGGATTTATCTTATAGGTTTTCCCTTTTTAATTAGGGAATAATAGAGTTATGATTTTTATTGCATTTTATTATTTGAATTTATTCATGGGCTATGAGAGGTCCATTGGTCCAAACCCAATAATGGTTATTCATTTCATGATGTTGGAAGTCTCTCTGACATGTTCATTTAATTTATGGGCACGTTATCTTTCCGTGTTAGCAGTTTTCTGACTTAGTTTCCTAATTTGGATAATTCGTCACATTGTGACATACGCTTGGTCAATCGGATTTTTCGTTGCACGAATTTCTATGTGGAACACTTAGGAATAATGTCTGGGATTGATTTATAATTTTTAAGAAATTTTTCGTTGTATTCTTGTACATATGATAATGGTATGCATGTTTCTATTATTTCGATTTAAAGAAATTATTATTTCGAATTTTAAAGTATTAATTTTTTCTGGGTTGCTACATACCTACCAGGTCGGCTTTTAGGTTATGGTCTCCGATCATTACATCGGCAGCTGGAAAGTACTTGTTCAATTTCTCCTTTTCTTCTAGTGGCGTTGTAACAGAGAACTCACAACCCATGGGTATAGGTTTAACATTCAGAGTATCAGCAAAGTTTTGAGATATAAATGAATGGGTTGCTCCAGTATCAAATAAAACGAATGCTGATAGAGAGAAAACTTGAAGGGTACCTTCTACGATTCCACCCTCCTCGGTGGGCTCCACTTCCTGGACAGCTTGCAGTCGGCCAAGCTTCTTTTGCCCATTAGGGCGTTTCTCTTTCTCCTGCTCCTTCAGCACAGGGCACTCGGAAATGCGATGATTGCGATTCCCGCAGCGTAGGCAAGCGCCTACTTTCCTCCAGCATTCAGCAGCAGTATGACCAGGTTTGTCACAATGCTCGCACTTGGTCTTGTCGGTGTTTGGGGTAGTAGGTATCTTGAGCTTCCTTTCTTGATTCGGCCCTTCCGTGATGTTGAACGACCGCTTCTTGTCATTTGTGGGCTTGCTTGAGGAACCCGATGCTGGTTCCTTCTTAACTAGTCTACCCTTAATGCGATCGGTAAGGTCGGTCACATCCTCCAGCAGCTGTGCCTTCTTTACCATCTCGGCATAAGTCTGGATGTCGAGTGGAGCAAGTTGTGTAATATATGAAGGCTTGAGTCCATTAAGAAACCTCCTCGCCTTCATCTTTTCTGTATTGACCAGATGATTGGCATAACGCGCCAATCGGGAGAATTGCGCTTCATACTCCGCGATCGTAAGGTGCCTCTATTTCAGTGCAGCAAACTCGGAGGCCTTCCTCTCCTGGATCCTTTCAGAGAAGTATTTGGAGTTAAAATGCTCCTTGAATTCTGCCCAGGTGAATTGTGCATCGGCCCTGGTGGCCTCCACAGACTCCCACCATGCAAGGGCGTCCCTTTCTAATTGAAAAGTTGCCAGTAGTAACTTATCACCATCCGCGCATTGCATGACGCGGAAGATGCGTTCTACCTCCTTCATCTAGTTTTCTGCCTCGTCGGGATCAGTAGTCCCACTAAAACGGGGCGGGTTCAAGTTGCGGAAATTCCTATGCAGATCTCCGACTCCTTGGTTTCCACGAGCTCCAGCAGCCTGAAGTAGAGCTTGAGTGAGCTGCTGGATAGTTTATTGCATGTCACAGAGTTGTGCATGATCTGCTGCCATTGCTATGTTTTAAGTTCCTTCAAAAGAGAAATTTTAATGTAAGATATCATGTTTGCACTAAGTTGGTGTGTGTGTGAGTTTATTTTAGCTAGTTACCCTTGGCTCTAACCTCAACTCACATAGGTGGATAATTGACTCTAGTCGAGGCAGGTTAACCTAGATCATCCTATACTTAAGAATAACCTAGGCTCTGATACCACAAAACTGTCACACCCCGATGCGGAATATCGGAGCGCGAAGGCAGTTGCAAGTGAACGGGTATAGAGCGAGTACTAGACATCAAACCATTGAACAAGAATAAATACTAAAACAAGTACATTCATTAATAATCTTTTAAATGCCTAGTTACAACCACTAATATCAGAGCCAGTCTATAGGGCCCAATTACATTGAAAGAAAGTAAAAGACTAAACTTCAAACCTAACTACTACAACGCTAATATAGCAATAGGACGCTAGGGTACTCAAGACATCACTCCAGGTCGTTCCCGCCCTCTTGAGTGTATGGTTCATCCTCGGTCTCACCTGAGAACACAACGACAAATAACGCAGGGTGAGTGATAACGCCCAGTAGGACTTAAATCTCAGGATCAAGCATGCTTTAAGTGATTAATGTCTTATAAAGCAAGATAACTAGAGAGAATAATGAGAAACATATAGCAAGTATTGGTACATGATAACGAGGGACAATAACACAATGTACGAGAGTATAGCACGACAAATTTTGATATCGGATAGCCGTATAACAAGATAACAAGTAATGTTGTACAACAGTGCACAAGTCACGATAGCAAGTGTTGGTCGATATTCTTTCAACCACGAGATTCAAGTAAACCAATAATTGACTGTTTGATTAATTGATTGCATAGATCAAATCTTGCGTGTTCATGCGTTAGGTGTATGCCATCACCCATATCATTTGACCCAATAAACTCTAGAGGATCCATTAAGCAAAGCCCATTACTCTTTTCCATGTAATGAGTTTTATTTAATGCTCTTTTCATTTAAATATCCATTTAGCTAGGTTTTAATTCTTTATTTTTTTCACAAAAATTCAGGTTGCTACACCACCATTGCCCCTCCCCCTCTTGCGCCCTACCGCCACCGCCCTCCCCCCCTTCCTATGCAACCCCCCCCCCCCCCCCCCCACTCTGCCACTACCTATCCCCCTCCTATGCCCCACCACCACCGCCCTCCCCCCTTCCTGTGCAACCCCCCCACCCCGCCATTGCCCCTCCCCCTTCTGCGCCCCACTGCTACCACCCTCCCTCCCTTCCTGTGCAACCCCCCCATCCTGCCACTGCCCCTCCCCCTCCTACGCCCCATCGCCACCACCCTCCCCCCTTCCTATGCAACCCCCACACCCCGCTGCTGCCCCTCCTCCTGCGCCCCACTGCCACTGCCCTCCCCGCTTTCTGTGCAACCCCCCACCCGGCGATCCCCTCCACCTCTCCACAGTGCCCCCTCCTTGTCCCGGTGACCCCCTCCCCCTCCACTACTCCCCCTCCTGGCCTGGCTACCCCCTCCCCCTCCCCTGCTCCCTCTCCTGGCCTGGCAACCCCCTCCCCCTCCACTGCTCCTCCTCTTGACCTGACGATCCCCTCCACTGCTACCTCTCCACAGTGCCCCACTCCCCCTCCCAAATTTGGTTCACTATTGTAATGTCAAATATTTTCACATTATGTTTATAATGTCATAATTGTGTAGTTTTTACATGATTATATAATTGTAATATATTTATTTATTTATATTATGGATTCTTTGTAAATTCTTTTAATTGTTAGTAGCGAGAGTCTTCTTTCATATAATGTGCTATGTAATCAGTTTTATCTAGTGAATAGAGTTTGCTCCTTTTACGCTACTATTAAAAAACATGAAATTGCTAAAAAAGGGTTGCTAAAGTATGAATAACCTGCTATTGTTAAAGTGCTACTGAATCCATGGTTTTGTTCAACCTCAAATGTTAGCAATTCTCCCCCATATGAAGTTACTAAAAAATGAAGAACCCACCTACCCATTTGAACAAAAGTTTCCTTTAAAGGATGTAAAGTAGGTCAACATTCACTTTTAAATGTACATGGACCATAAACCATGTTGAAAACACTAAAGTTCAAGTTAAACATTTCCCTAGTAGACCCCTGACACTCAATTTCCATGAATTGAAGGGGATGCATGTACACTAAAAACTAATTATGAACACAAGTATAAACATAAGGACAAGCAACCAACATCCATCTTATTTGCATTGGAGTTGAAGTGTTCAAGGCATCCGAAGAAGAAGATTTTCCATAGGGGAAATGCCCGAGACCTCCTTCTTTCAAGCCTATTAAGTCCAAGTGGCCGAGCCACTCTAACATACAGAAAAAAAAAACCTTTTCTCATATGAGGAAGGCAAAGCAAATGGGGCTTTGACTCCAAGCATGATGATAAGAAACCCTATGTACCTATGCAATGTCAGACGGGGTATAAATAAGTCAATGCAAACCCTAATGAAATGTGCATCCCAATTCAAATGGGATATGTGCGCTCCATGACATAGTAATGCAAATGGGCATTTAACACTAATGAGGTATATATCCCAATTTAGGAAAAAAATATTTAGTACAAACTTTTCCTTCTAGACATTAGATCCTTGATTTGAACTTAATTCAATAGGATACTATTATATGGATTGTTTTTAATTATTTATTTTCAATTTAGTGATTAGCATTGTAGTTCTTACTTTAATGTAATTCATTTACATGTATGTGTGAATTTAGTTTAATATTGCACTTGTTGACATGTAATATTTTGTTTTCATTTTCCTTTCATATTTATGTGGTTTTTAAATTTGATCTATGCATGTATAGCAATTTATCACTGTACACACCTCACAAGAGGATGTTAAGCCTGTGTCAATGAACCTTCCCGTTCAAGACTTTGGGATTGATGTGCACGAGTCTTATTTTCAATGATGAGAACTTGTATATCTAACTCAAAGTCTTGAATTGTCCCTTTTTGGACAGTCTATGAATGTTTGATCATAGTTGGGTGGTTATTTACTATATTTGTTTGTACAGTTGTTCAAAATTTTGGTTGCGTCTTCTCACTCCTCTCTGGTATACCTTTATTGATTTTGAATATTTTCTTAGCAACCTAGAAATAAGTGTTTATGAAAATTTCTTAATCAATAAATATTTTTGGTATATTGGAGAGGTGTGGGGAGATGCTGCTGAAATTTTTAGCAAATTGTATAAACATATAGTAAATGACCATTTGAGTGCGATCAAATATTCATGGATGGGTAAAAAGTGATAATCTAATTAATATGTACTACCTATTCATTTTGACTTACTCGAACGATGTGAGGGTGAGTTGGGTTTTAACTCGTGACATGACATTTAATCTGTGTAGGAAAAATGTCGTATTAGAATCGGTCATGGATGTACCGTGGAATAGTTAATGGAGTTGTAACAAAGGAGTTTAAAGACGGAGTTGATAGTTTCATTCGGTTTACATTGAGGAATTCATCAGTAGCAGTTGATCCGATGGGTAACATCTGATGTCTGTGTTCGGCTTGTAAGAATAGAAAGTGGATATCAACATGGGATGTGCATCATCATTTGTATACGAGAGGATTTGTTGCCCATTATGAGTTATGGTCGTCTCATGGTGAGTTTAATATGCAGTCGTACGAACCAGCCAACTTTGCCAACACAAGTACATACGTAGACATGGTTGTCAATGTTGCAGGTCCGGAGTTCAATATTCATGATGACCAAACAAATGAAGAAGTGCCAAATAACATAGCTCAGGGATTTTATCAGTTACTTCGAGATGCTGATGAGCCATTATGGGATGGTTGTGAGAAGCATACACGGTTGTTTACATTGTCGCAGCTGTTGCCCAGCTAGCAAGCCCAGAGGGGGGTGAATGGGATTCTTTAAATATGATTATGTAAACTTGTCAACAAAAACGTTCACACAAAACACTACGTTCGACTGTTAGTGTTAGTAGTAAATAAAATAACAATCACAAACAAGAAACCGCACTACATAAGGATTTTATCCTGGTTCGGACCTTCTTTCCATAGGCGTCCTACGTCCAGTCCCTGAGCGACAACTCAGGATTCTACTATCCAATGGTACAATCCCCCTCAAGGACACTTACACATCCAGCCGCAGCTGGCCTTCTCTTCTTCACCTGAAGAGGAATACAACACCCTGGAACCTAGGTCTTCCTCCAACACGAAGGGAATACAACCACCTGTTACCTACAGGTCTTCTCATCAACCCCGAAGAGGAACAACACAATGATGTGAAAATATCAGGCGAAGTGCCCCTAGACCTGGTTTACAACAAGTATCAGATCTGAGGCCGAGACTGAGAATAGTAGATGTACGATGAAAGAAACTCTCAGAACTCAAAGGTGCTCTCCAAAGGATTAAAACAAGAACGTGGAGAGCGAGAGCAAGAGCTACACAAGAGTTGGAATGAAAAATCGCTCTTCTATTGAGACTCTTTGGCGTGAAAGATTGCTTTTGTAAAAGTTGTTCTTTCAAGAGTCTTCAGACTTGAATATATAACTTCTCTTGAGGAAGTAGCCGTTGATATGTTCGTTGTCTCTATGCTCTGGTATACGTTAGACTACATGGTATTGTAGAGCTTCCAGTCAACGATCCTTTACGTTCCATGCATCCAAAGAGAAGATCCTTCTCGATGTCCTTTATCTTCCATTTTGTCCAACGTTGTACACGATTGTGCTGTCAGAGACCTGCACATAATAAATGCTAAATGATAAACAACTATGTTGTCTCTTGTTGTCAGTCAACGTTAGAACGAATATACATCAAAATGGTAGTGCCATTCTATTTTTTCAAAAAGATGTTTCTGATATAAGCATAGGAATAGAAGATATCTCTGCATGCATTGTGTAGTGAAATGTTCAGTCATAATAAATGCATGGATATCGGAGAAAAGTGAGGGAAGACTTTGACTTTCAAAAATATTTGAAATATGTTTAAATAACAAGTCATTATAATTCATGAAATCATTATGAGTATGACTTATGAAATCGTTGTGTGAATAAGTCGTTGTTTATGTAAATTGTTGCATATGTATAAACAGATCGATTTGAAGACAAATCGTTATACAATCATAACCAAATCGTTGTAGAGACAAATCGTTATGAGAGTATAAACAAATCGTTTATGATCAAGTCGTTATGAATGAGTCGTTATAACCAAATCGTTGTTTCACTTATCGAGTCGATGTAGTGACCGAATCGATGTTTGCTATATTGAATCGTTACGGCGACCAAGTCGTATTGTAACTTATCAAATCGTTACAGTAACCAAGTCGTTGTGTAACTTGTCGAATCGTTGTGAGAGCAAAGCGTTGTTCTCACTTAACAAATCATTGTGAGAGCAAATCGTTGTTCTCACTTAACAAATCGTTATGAGAGTAAGTCATTGTTCTCACTTATCAAATCGTTAAGAAAGTCAAATCCTTGGTTGAGCAAATCGTTGTGAAACTGAATCGTTGTGAGAGCAAATTGTTGTTCTCACTTAACAACTCGTTACGAGAATCAAATCGTTGAGAGCAAATTCGTAATGCTCACTTAGTGAATCATTGTGAGATCGAAGTCGTCATGCTCACTTAGTGAATCTTTGTGAGAGCAAATCGTTATGCTCACTTGACGAATCGTTGTGAGATCGAAATCGATGCAACACTTATGAAATTGTTATAAAATCGAAATCAGTATGATACTTTATCAAATCCTTGAGAAAATGAAATCGATAGAAGTGGAAATCGTTATGACTCTAATGAAATCGTTATAACACATTGTGTACTTAGAGAAATTACATGCTCTGTACTTTCAGATGCTAAGTAATACTTACTTATTTACTGATTCTCGCCTAATTTGTTTCCTGTGCTTAAGCTTCATAGAAACTTGTTAGATCATACTTTATTTGAGTTTTGTTAATCACCAAAATAGATATGTAATTTATTTAATTACATGGGGATGAACTGATCATCAATCTCTCCCTTTTTGGTGTTGACAAAACATAACATAAACACAATGGTTCTGAAATGGGTCTAAGTAAAATGAGTTAATGAAATCTGAAGAATATATTTCAGAATGTTTATTTTTCTCCCCCTTTTTGTCATTTAGGCAAAAATATATATAGATGAGACAAAGAAAGCAAGAGAAAATATAAATGAGAGGCAAAGATGGTGTTTGAATGACTCTTGAGGGGGTACAGGAAGGTAGAAGGCAGGAGACAGAAGAGAGGTATGATGAGAAATGATTTCCCAAGCCTTAAGTTCCTGCTCTTCAAAGAATTGCCTAAAGACCCCACAAGCTACATAATAGGAAGGCCCCATGACAGGAACCATCCTCTGGAGATGAAGGTCCCGCTGCTCTTCTAAGAACTAAGCATAGCGGTCTCTATCAAAGGAAACTTTGTAATGACTTGTTTTCCCAAAGCTAGCGCAGGAGAGGAATTGATCAATGGAGACTGGATAAAAAAAGTTGCTTCTGCTTCAGTTCTAGTCTCATGGCTACATAAACCTTATATCTCTCAACCCATGTTGCAAATGGATCTCGAACAATGTGAATGGAGTTCATGTCCAGAAATTCAGTAGCTGAAACAGGAGGCTTGCTGATTTTGGCTTGAGAAGCATTCAGATCTGCAAGCTGCTGAGCAGGAAGTGGATAGAAACTGGCCCACTCAGCTGGAGATAACCGCTCACATTCTGATAATAGAGGGGCAAGAACATCTGTATTTAAGTGGCCCTGATGGTATTCTTGGAACAAAAATCTATTGAATGCGACCAGATTACGCTTCTGCACGTGAATTCTCCTTATGACTCTGGCAAAATGCTCAAAGATGATGGAGCCAACATCGAAGTCCATGATCAGAGAATGAAGAGGTGGGAGAAAGACCACCTCGGGTAACTTTAAAGAGGCAAAATCAACCCTGATGGCGTCGGTATGAGCATCATGGGAACCAAGATTACGAATAGCTTGCCGGAATTGGCCAAGCTGAACTTCAGGTAAATTGTTGAGATAGCGATAGTCATTGAACATTTGAAAATACCTGATCATCTTGATCTCCTTTTGGATAAAAGGAGCCCAGGTGTCCTTGTGAAGAATCTGGAACCATTCTGAGAGTGTCAAGGAGTGATCCCGGGGAGGAAACCTGGCTGACCTGGCATTCAAAAACTTATTGTACAAGGTCTTGTGGCCCCGAGCCCATTGCTCTTCAGTTTTGGCTTCAGCCACAGAATTTTTTTTGGATTTTTCAGATTTTGATAGAGAAGAGAATGGGAGAACGATATTAAGATGGTCTGAGAGGTTGAGGTGTGGAAGACCAAAGATAGTGGCAAAAGCAGTTTTTTGAAGAAATTCTCTATACAACGGTTTTTTTTTATTATCTACTGTAAGAGAAAACCAAAGGGGTGGATAACAAGGTTCAGAAGAAACAAAATGAGTGGAAGTTAGTCTTCTTTTCTTGGGGACAAGGCTAGAAGAGCCTGTCCTATGAACATGAGTACTAACTTTCAAAACTGAACGAAGGATAGCTTCTTCAAATTCATCTTTGATGGCCCTAAGGAAGGGGGCATCAATTTGAGCAATCTCCGGAATAATAGAGATAAAGGAGGGAGGAGTAGGAGGATGAAGGAAGGAGTGAGTTGTAGAGGGAGGAACATCAGTTGGTCCACAGGAGGAAGGATCAGAAGAGGAGGCTCCAGCTGATGAGGAGGCTGGAGGAACCTCAAAAGAAGGAGGAGGTGGAGGAATGTGAGTGGAGGAGGCAAGAGATGAGGAGGACTAGGAAGGAAATGGTGTAAGAGAGGAAATATTTCTTGGAATGGGTTGTTTCAAGGTGGTAGGGGTTGGTGGTGCTGTGGAGGATGATGGTGGAGAAGGAGGGGCTGGAGTTGGAAGAGGATAAGAGCTAGGGGGCTCAGGGGCTACAACCTTCTCTTCTGCTCTGATAGGTACAACCACTGAATCCACTGGCCCGGGTGGCCCAGACACATCCTCAGCTGGCCCTGATGGCCGATCTTCAACAACAACCTCTGGCCCTGATGGCCGAACTTCTTCCTCTACTTGACTGGGTCTTGACTCCTGAGGAATTGAGGGAGCAGGAGTGGCATGCACAGATGATTGTGCTTTTACCACATTTGAAATATCGGACAAGATAGCCTTCATGCTTCCCATTTCATTCTTCATCCATCTCAACACATTTTTAACCATACCCATTTCGGTAGTTGCAGCGCTCTGGCTCATAAAAATGGAAAAAATATCGGATTGCACAAAGCAAAGTATTTTTCCTTGCTCATCCAGTCTTGCAACAATAGGCTTCAGATTGAGCTTCAATTTCTTCTTCCTCAGCCTCTGATGTGGCTTCCTGGTGAGTAGAGGGATCTCCGGAGCCACTTCTTTTCCTTTTTCTCTTGTCCTAGCAACGGGCTCCACATGATCAACATTCATTTCTTCTTCTTCTTCTGATTCAGAAGGGCTTGTTAAAACACCTTCTCTAAATTGATCCACTGGGGGGTTTTCAATGCTCTCCCCCTGAAGCTGAGCTTCCTTTTCAACAGATTGCTCCCCCTGAACAGGAGCATCTATCATTTGCATATCTTCAGTGTGGTCTGCTGCCACAACCTTAGCCACAATTTCTTGCTCCCCCTGAACGGGAGCTTCTTCCATCACAACATCTTCATTGTGGCCTGGTGCCACATCCTCTGGACTGACATCAACAGTCAATTGCTCTTGCTCCCCTTGAGTGCTGGGAATGGAATCCAGCACACTTCTAAGAATTGAGGCTACCATGGAGGTGGGGGTGACAACCTCTTCAACCTGCCTACCGGGCTCAATGTGCACTAGAGGAATGTCCTCAATCCTGCTTTCACTGACTGTAGGAACCTCATCATTGACTTCTACTGTTGTTGTTGCTGATTGGTCTTCCTAAACCACTGGAATTTTGGCCCTGACCATTTCCTACTGTTCTTGGACTGCTGGCACTTCTGCCCTAGCATCCTCTTGCTGAACTGGAATTGTTGGTTCTGTTGCTACTGCTGCCTCTGCCGGAACTGCTTCTTCTTGGACCTCTAGGGCCTCGCCCTCAGCCATTGAGGTTTTTGTCCAAACCCCAGCTACCAGGGAAAAACCACTCTTCTTTAAATTTCTGCTCCGAATGGCCTGGCCCATCTTCTCAGAAACTGCCCCATTTAAACTTACTCCATAATGCTAGAATATCTTTGTTAGTAAATGGGCGTAAGGAAGAGACACATTCAACTTACTTTTCTTGTCCCATATTTGAGCTGTTGCAAATTTCATCCGCTCAATGATCACCCATGCCATGTTAATACTCTAGTTCTAGATAGCCCAGAACATCACGTCGGAGTCCGCCTTGGTGCATGTAGAGAAGGTGGCACTCTGGGGCACTAAAATCTGACACACTATGTGTGAGACCCCGAATTTTTTCGTCATTTTATATTGAGCATGCGATATTTACATGTCATAAATATAGTGTGCATATTAATTTTTTTTGCATATTATAACTATCAAATTGTTCACGTGTATATACGTATATGTATATTATTTTCTTGAATATAAGTAATTAGCCAATTTTGTATATAAGGTATTTATTTAAATATTATGCATGATATATTAAAGTAATGTTACACATATAATGGGAAGTGCTATCATGCATCTTGTAAGCATATATGATTTTACTTCTGTACATGTATTATAATTAAATGTGTATATATTATCTAATGGTTGAGATGCATATTGTGTTTAATTATTCCATGCATATTATATGTAACTATGATGTGTATATATGTGCACGCATATATTAATCTTGTTCGAATTATATATCTATTTCTAAGCATGATAAATTGTTATGATGTGTGATCAATAATGTGAATCGTGTATGTATCTAAACGATGTAGGCATGTATATACATATATGTTTAACCTTATGTATGTTATAAGTATAATTACTTATGAGTATACGCATGTATACATATATCTATACATCCATCATGTGCAAATGATATTTGTTTATTATTAGCGTGCTAAATTGTTTATAGTGTATATGGTACTTAAATAATACGGTGCATGTAAAATATATCAAAATATTATAAGCAAGCTATATTTATGTAAATTCATGCATGTTGTACTAAATTATACTTTGTACGTGTATAGATGTATAAATCTAATGTTGTACATATGATATTTACTTATTGCAATAACCATTGACTTGATTATGACATGAATGATATCTAAATAATAGAGTGCAAATTACATATATATATATATATATATATATTCGTGCATAATACATGCAACTATGGTGCATATATATACATATGTATGTCACTTCGTGCATATTATCTTTAATTGAGATTAGTGCAAATTATACTTATGAATAATGTGTAATGTATATAATTTATGTAATAAGTGTAAAAATATTTAATTATGCTCATACTATATTGTTGGAGCCTAAATGTATGTTTAAATTAGACAAAATTAGGTGTTTGGGCTGTCTGGCACAGTTGGCGGCCAACACTGTGCCGCCAACTTGCAGGCCTGATTGGCGTCCACATCCCTGGACGCCAAGGGACAGTGGGCAGCCACCCTCTGTTGGTGGCCAGCCCCTTGACGTCAACTGTGCAGTTCACTACAACCGATGTTGACGTCTATATCCTCCTGCGTAACGGTTCCAGATTTGTTAATGCTCGCATTATGGCGATTCCAGTTTAGGAAACCCATCCTAACCCGTAGGAAACCTACCCAGAAGCATACCCAATCCATTCAACCTTATAAAGACCCATCTTTTGGCCGCACCAAGCCTTTTGGTGTTTTGAGAAACCCTAGTATTTCCTGCGAGAAATGCTGAAGTTCCAAGGCTTTGATTCGGCGACTGGAGGAGTTTCTGGGAGATCTACAATGACTAGAGTGTAGTCCAACTGTCAAGGAAGCAATCCCAACTCCGAGGGACCGTCTGCATCCACAGAAGAACCAGATCTAAGGCGTTTCTGAACACCTTCTTGGCAAGGCCGAGGAGGGCTTCATCGGCCAAATTTGATCTTCTAGGATTTATTTAGAAGCAAGTAACCTATGTATATCAATCTTAGACATGTCCCCTAGGTCCTAGAATTTTTTGGATTTTTCCTCGAGTCCTGGACCCTCCATTTTCCCCATGCATGTGAGTGTTGTCTGTGCTAATTGCTGTCTGGAAGTTGATGACAACATCCCCTACCGTCAAGTTCTTAAGTTGACGGCAAGGGATGCCACAGTTAACTCAGTTGGCGGCCAGGACTATTCAGTCAAGTTCCTCTGTGTCCTGAAAACTGCTGTTTAATCTTCTTAAATGTATTTAATTGATTTCCTGACATGTGTGCATGCTGTAAAATTTTTGTAAGGTCAAAGTTGATTAGTAGGTCTTGTCATGAGGTTTTCATAAATTTTTATGATTTGTGTTAATTATTAAATTCTGGAAATTGAATTATGAGCATAGAATAACCATGTTTAATTTGTGTAAATAGGTCAGATGTGAGTTAGGGTTTGGTAAGTTTTCTGTGATGATGTCTTGATTGTATATATGAATTGACACTATTATATTAGACTGTTTTACTAGAATTTTTACTTTAGAGAAATTAGTGAAAAATGCACCTATGATTTGATTTAATTGTTATAAATATATTATCTATTCAGAAAAATCTGTAAAATTTATTATATGTTATGAATAATGTGTTTAGCCTTTGATAAAAATTTCATGGTATTTTGATGACAGTAGGCATTATTATGGTTTTAAATGTGAAAATTTCCATGTTGTTCATGTTAGAACTAAATTTGTATAAATTAAAAGTTAGCAGCATGTTAAAAATCCTATTTTAAGTTATTTATCACTGTTTAACAGTAAAGTGAATTTCAAAAAATGGAAATGTGAATATTATGGAAAGTGTATGTGAAATGGGATGAAATTATGTGTATGAGCATGAGTAAAAGGTGATAAGGATGATAAAGTGATTAATGTAATATTTAGCCATGTGTGACACTGCTACCATAGAGGTCTGAGAGCTGTACCATAGAAAAGTCCATATGGAACGCTCAACATTATGAGATAAATCCTAAGGGCATTAGGATAAAATCCTGGAGGTGGACAAGTACCGCTAGTTAGGGTGGAGAGGGCTTCTCCCGGTTCTACGCAGTTACCTAGGTTTGTCACCGCATTGCCTAGGTGACAAATATGTGAAAGTGAGTGCTAAGTGTTAAGTGATAAGCACTTAGTGCTAAAGTGAGTGTTTTCCTCTACTTGGTAGTTAGGATTATGTGTCACGGCAATTTAAGAGATTAAATGTGAATAGAAGTGCAAAGTGATAAGTGAATGTAGCACGTGATAAGTGCAATTGTTGTGATCAGTGATAAACGTGAACGCATGAGTAAATGAAATGAAAGAAGTGTAAATTTATAGGTAAGGAAGAGTAAAAGATAATGAGAGTGTAATCACATGTGAAAACCAATGTAATAATACATGCATATTTATTTTGTTGTTCATGCATTAACATCAAAATTGTAGAATTATGCTAATATCATGTGATATAGTTTAATAATACCTATATGGTAGTGTGTATGAATATGTGCATATAAATATGTAAAGAAACACAATGTAGAAAATTGAGTATGTAGAATTGACAAATGAATGAAATGGCATGAGAATAAGTGTAAATTCATGTAATTAAGTTTAATTCATGTCAAAACAGCAAGCTAAATGAGAATATGATTTTGATAAACACATAAAATAATGCCTAAGTCCATGATAGAATTGTTATTCATTTAGTATGTAGTTCCATGTTCAATTTGTAGATGATTGCCATCCGATTTGAATGTATTTTAAATCTTCAATTCATGTTTAATAAAGGTGATATCATGTTGAATTATTCATATTAAAATAGCAAGTGAAACGTGTAAATAAATAAGGAAAAGTGCATGTGAAATATAAATAGAGATCATGTTAGATTGCTATCTACTTTATGTATAATTGCATGATCTAATTGGTAGAGTTGTTCCACAATAAGAAAAATGTTTAGAGTAATAAATCATGTTATATGTTAGGTGTTTAAGAGTGCATATGTTCATACCATGTATGTATCAACATGATTATGCTAAATTATGTTAGAATGCTTGGTATCGTATTACGTAGATTACTAGAAAGCATGCACAAGTGTTAAGAGAGTAGGATAAATTATACATTAAAACAGCAAGTTAAATGTGTGATAAAAAGATATAAATGCATGAGAGATTGACTAGCTACCATACTAGGAATGTCTATTATCTTGTACATAGCCTCATGTTTTAAAATGGTAAAATTGTATAATGATATGATGAAGATTTGAACCATGCGTCCTTGGATATATCATGTGTAGAAAACATGTGTAGGTGTATGTTATCTTTCATGATTTAACATGAGCATGTGTTAGATATGAATGTATTTGGATGACTTATGTATAGTTAACCATAAGAACCATATGTCATGTGTAATGTTGTGATTAGAGTGATATCATGTGTTTTTCCTCATTGTTAGTGGCTTATTATGTATGTGATATGTGTAAGTTTGATATTTTAGATTACTTGCTGAGTCTTGTAAGACTCATACTTGCTTCGGCACACAGGTGACAGGTGATTTCGTGCCTGAGGGTAGCGTAGTGAAGGTTGACGCTGCATACGAGAAGGAATAATCAGTAGAGTTCACGTTATAGTTATATTTTTCTTTCATAGTTGAATAAAGTTTATTCATATGGACAATGTATGGACAATGTAGTTCTTTTCAAGTTGTAATAATGTGGACTCTAGTACTTTCTTTTACTATATAGACCGTGGAATGTGTGGTGATGATGGAATGAAGTATAACATTTCTTTTAATTCCGCTGTACTCTTTTATTATTCATGGACATATCAACCTTATTGTTTAGTGTTGGGTTACTATCCCACTATAACGGTGCTCTTTGTATCGATGGGGATTGATATAATCGTACCGGTATGAGGAGGGTCATTACACTATGAAGTGCAGGATCCTATTGAATGCATTTAACTGATTAATATCGATCTTTCCATCCTTGAGCTTGTACCCCGGACCAACGATTCCCAAACCCTTCACCTGAATATCTACACTATTTACCCCGCTGTGGCCAGTGGTAGAGACTCCAAACAAAGATTCCAAAAGCTCATATGTAATGCGAATCTGGGTTCCTTTGACCATGGATGTCAAGGACCTGTCTTCCTCAGACTTCAGACAGACATAAAAGGCTTTAACCAGGTCCGGAAAACTTACCTCTGAGAGTGTTGCCATCTTGGTCCACTTCATTCTCTGCATAGCTGCCACGATGCTGAGCATCCCATTCTTCTCCAAATCAGCAACATCCACTGCCTTATTGCCGCACATCTTCGTCTTCACAGTTGTATACCTTTCATGCTGCTTTGCGGTGAGGAAAGTAGTCCCATAGCCCCCGACGGTGCCGGAAACTCCAGAAATAGCCATGGTTTTGAGGAAGAGAGGGTTCTGGGAGGTCGGAAGGAAGATTGGAGCAAAAACCCTCAGGAAATTTTTTGCGGGAAGGGATGGAAGCTTTGAAATCGCACAGAGTCGATGCCGAAGTCGATAGGGCTTATCATCTCAGGCAAGTTGAAAGAGATGAGAGCGGGAGGTGAATCGATATGACACAGATTTTGGGTTTTATCAGATAAAGATAAAGTGACTTTTGAGGAGATGGCGCCATAAATGCGGAAAATGACAGAAATGAGACAGGTTCGAGATGAAGAAATACTTTTAAATTAACGAACTGTCACAGATATTTATGATGCACGCAATCTTTAAGGATTTTGCTCAAATTCAAGGGAGAGAATAATTATTATTCTGAAATAATTAGTTTTTCAGTTATATACAGATAAATCTATCACAAATTACACATGCCTAATTCCCTTCTAAGAGACGTAAATCTCTCTTCAGGTAAGGCCTTTGTGAAGATATCTGCTAACTGATTTTTGAGTATCAACAAAGGAAATATCTATATTACCATTGGCTACATGATCATGAATAAAATGATATCTATCCTCTATATGCTTTGTCCTTGAGTGCTGAACTGGATTCTTGGTGCGATTAATTGCACTGGTGTTGTCGCACAGCAAGGGAATTGTCTTGATGTGTAGCCTATAATCCTCAAGTTGCTGCTTAATCCATAGGAGTTGTGTATAGCAGCTTCCAGCAGCCACATACTCAGCTTTAGCTGTTGACAGTGTTACTGAATTTTGCTTTTTTGAGGACCATGAAATCAAACATCCTGCAAGAAATTGACAACATCCCTGGTGTTTTTCCTATCTATCTTACATCCAGCGTAATCAGCATCAGAGTATCCTACTAAATTTATTTCACATGATTTTTGATACCATAATCCTATATCATGAGTTCTAGCTAAGTATCTAAAAATACGTTTGACACTAATTAAATGAGACTCTCTAGGGTCTGCCTGATACCCAGCACACATGCATACACTAAACAATATATTAGGTCTACTTGCTGTCAAATAAAGTAATGAACCTATCATACCTCTGTAGAGCATTTGGTCTACTTTCTTACCATCCTTGTCACTGTCTAGCCTTGTAGATGTGCTCATTGGTGTTGATTGAGGCTTGACATTTTCAAAACCAAATTTCTTTAGTAGCTCTTTGGTGTACTTAGTTTGATAAATGTGGGAGCCTTCTTTTCCTTGCTTGATTTGCAATCCAAGGAAATAATTAAGTTCCCCCATCATGCTCATTTCAAATTCTCCCTGCATGAGCTTTTCAAAATACTTACAAAGAGATTCGTCAGTAGAACCAAATATTATATCATCTACATAAATTTGAACAAGTAACACATTTTAAACTTTAGACTTGATGAATAATGTGCTATCTACTTTTCCTCTAATAAATCCATGGTTTAACAAAAATGCACTTAATCGTTCATACCATACTCTAGGTGCTTGTTTCAAACCATATAAAGCCTTGTGCAATTTAAATACATGATTTTGAAAATCGATATCATCAAAACCGGGAGGTTGTTCTACATAAACTTCCTCCTTTATGTAACCATTTAGAAAAGTTGATTTTACATCCATTTGAAATAGTTTTAAATCCAATGCTAATGCATAAGCAAGTAAAATCCTAATTGCCTCAAGTTTGGCTACTGGTGCATAGGTTTCATCGAAATCTATGCCTTCCTCTTGGGAATAGCCTTGAGCTACCAATCTGGCCTTATTTCTAGTGATCACACCAGCTTCATCCAATTTGTTCCTAAACACCCATTTGGTGCCAATCACAGGATGACCTGATGGTCTCGGAACAAGGGACTATACTTGATTTCTCTTGAACTGATTAAGTTCTTCTTGCATGGCTAATATCCAAGATTTATCAGACAGTGCTTCATTGACTGTCTTAGGCTCTATTTGAGATACAAAGGCTAAATAATCACATGCGATTACGTTACCTCTAGTTCTTACCCCAACCGATGGATCTCCAATAATGTTATCCAATAGGTGATCCTTCTTGTATCTCTATTCTTTTGGAAGATTTTCATATGATATATCTTTTTGTTGTAGATCTTCCAAGGGTGGATCTTCCTTGTCCTCGATGGATGTGTTCTTTAATTTCTTGGACAATTCATCTGGATCATCAACATCACTATCTACTTCCTTTCTCAAGGAAGGGTTAGTTTCATTAAAGATAACATGTACTGTTTGTTCAATTAGTAAACTATGCTTATTAAATACTCTATAACCTTTGGGTTTAGAAGCATACCCCGTAAAAATACCTTCATCGGATTTGGAGTCTAGCTTACCAATATCCCTTTTTCCGTTGTTGTGGATGAAGCATAGACATCCAAAAGTTCTGAAATGACTAATCTTTGGCTTCTTCTGCTTGAATAGCTCGTATGCATTCTTCTTCAGGATTGGCCTGATCATCACTCTGTTGATTATATAGCAAGCTGTGTTGATGGCTTCGGCCCAAAAATACCTTGGTAAATTATATTTTGACAACATTGTCCTTCCCATATCCAATAAGGTTCTGTTCTTCCTCTCAGTAACTCCATTTTGCTGAGGTGTCCTTGGTGCTGAGAAATTATGTTCTATTCCTTGATCATCACAGAAGTTTGCAAATCGTTCATTCTAAAACTCTCCTCCATGATCTAATCGAATGCTGACAATGCTATACTTCTTATCTTTCTGAACTTTCTTGTTGAAGCTAACAAAACTATCAAATTTGTCATCCTTGTGCTTCAAGAAAGATACCCAAGTAAATCTGGAGTAGTCATCCACTATGACGAATCCAAAGTTCTTTCCTCCAAGACTTGTGGTCCTTATTTGCCCAAATAGATCCATATGTAGAAGTTCTATGTGTTTAGAGGTTGTTACCACTGATTTTGATTTGAAAGATGATTTAGTGTGCTTACCTTTTGCACACGGTTCACAGAACCCTTCTATTCTGGTGCTTACCTTGGGTAGACCTTCTACTAGATTTCTCTTGATTAGCTTTCTGATTAAATCCAAGCTATAGTGGCCCAATCTTCTGTGCCAAAGTTCAATTGACTGCTCTTTGTTTGCTGCAAGACATGTGTCCTGATCATTTAACTCGTTTAAATGAAGCACATACAAGTTCTTTTCCCTGCTTGCTTCAAACACAACTGCACTATTTTTCATGATACTGCACTTTGACTATTGAAACTTAATCTGATGCCCTTTGTCACACAGCTGGCTGATGCTGATAAGATTGTGCTTGAGTCCTTTTACATAAAGTACATCTTCAATAATGATTTTTCCTTGACTCCCAACTGATCTGCAACCTATTATTGTCCCTTTTCCATTATCACCATATGTCATTGTGCCTTCTTCAGCTTCGAGGTGAGAGAACAGCTTCCTGTTGCCAGACATATGCCTTGAGCACCCGCTGTCCAGGTACCACTTAGATGCTCGAAGGCTTTCCTGTAATGGAAAGACTAAACTTTAGGTACCCAAGTTCTTTTGGGTCCTGTTGGTTAGTATCAGCATTTTTCTTCTTAATTATCATTCTTTTATGTTTAGTTGGACATGTTATTTTAATGTGACCTAATTTGTTGCAGTGGTTACATCATGATATTTTACTTATTTTTTCAGTTGAAACATATTTAAAGTTTGACTTATATGCAGTGTCTTGTTCGGCTACAAATTTGGGTGTTGGATATATTTTAGGATGTACTACTGTTTCTTCATTATCGGGAGGAGTGTATCCTAAGCCATATTTCTTTTTTCCTAATCTTCTAGCTCCTTTTAGTATTAATGATATTTTTCAATTTGTAAATTTCTAATGTACTGGATAATTGTTCATTTTCATTTGTTAATATTTTAATTTTTTGATTTAATTTATCTAGAGTTTCCTGGTTTTCCATATTTGCTATCTGATTATTTTTATCTTTTAAGTCTTCGGACAATAATTCGTTTCTTCTTTTTAGCTCAGTAACTTGTTTTTCTAACTGCTCATTTTCAGATTTTTGATCTGAATTAGTATTTTCTAAACATTCATGATTTTTCTTGCTAACTTTTAATAATTTACATACTTCTTTATATTTACTGTATAACTCATTAAATGCATCTTCTAAGCCATCAAATTTAGATTCATTACAAGAAGTAAAAGAGGAGTTAGAGGTTACCTTTTCCTCGACATTTGCCATGAAGGCTAAGTTGGCCTTTTCTTCTTCTTCTTCGCTTGAACTTGACTCACTGTCTGAGTCGCTGTTGTTGTCCCAAGCTACTGCCATGACTTTTGTAACGTCGTGTGTTTTTCGGATCCTTATGGATCATGTGTGTATTGGTTGTGGTGGCCATTGTGAGGCCAGTGTGTTTTGGATGTGTGGTGTGCAGAGGTTTGGTTCTGAAACAAGATAGGACCTACTGTAGTTGATTAGGGGTTGACGGCCAGGTGTAGTCGTTGACTTGTTTGGCGTCCATCGAAGGTGACGCCAACCTTATGAACTTAACGACAAGCTTTCTGGACGTCTACTGGAACGGTTCCCTAAACGACATTAGGGTTGACGCCAACCTGTGCGACCTGCAGAATATAGGTCTACCTGAGGACAGCTTCCTCACTCTATTCTCCCTCTCCCTCGCCCTGTTTTCATGCCCCTTGCTTCCCCACTACTTCCAACAGTTGTAAAAGGTTAGTTGGAGGATCGTGGAACGTGAAGTGGTGACGAATCGGACAAGGAAATGCCGGAGTGAGGTGTAATCTTCGTAGGAGCTCGCGGAGGGTTTGGTGCGAATCGGGAGGATTTAGGACGTTTAAGTGCGTATTGAGGTAGGGAATGATCCCTTTAGTTCCTTTAGATTGCGATAATACATCTGGAACACATGAATTTGCATGATAATTGTGTTTTTGGGTAATGGTACTCCATGCGGGGTTAATGGGTGGTTTGAACAATTTAACAAAGGAAACATGTTGTTTCGAGTTGATTAGGATTCATGCATGTTAGAGGAGGTGTTTCCTCGCATTTTTCCATTGGTTTTAGGGCTGGGAATACCTGAGGTATCAGCCGAGGGTTTATGTGAAGTTGATAGCCGAAGATCTTGACGTCAACATCGATTGACGCCAGGTTCTTCAGCTAGGAGATTGACGGCCAGATACCTTGCCGTTTATATCTCATCGACGGTAGTCGATGTTGCCGCCAGCATGCTTTTTTCTAAATATTCTTATATTGAATATTTAATGTTATCGAGTGGTGCAATGGTATTTGTGGTGCATGTAGTGCATGTGGTTTCTGAGACTAGCGTACTGGGTACGCAGTTGGCTGGTTCTTTATGTGTCTACGTGGTGTTCACGTGTAGTGGACTACTAGTGCATGCGGTTTACTTGAGTCTTCACGTGGTTTGTGTGACGTGCACGTGGTTTTGTGTACGTGGCGAGTAGTAAGACGCCTACCGTGGTTACCTCTTCAGTTGGGTGCCCCAGGTTCTCTGTGAGCTAGGCTGTTAGCTCGGGGCTTTGTCTCGGTACTTGTGTTGTACCGTCGAGGTCTGTGTCGTCTGACCTGGACACCCTCACTCCTTTGCTTGAGTTGTACGTCCGGCTGAGGGAAAGACGACAGTGGGACAGTGACTTCCGTACTTGTCTTTTGGTCACTTGTAGCGCACTCGTAGTTGGGGGTACGGACACCAGTAGTCGACGCTGGTCCCCAGCTAGTCCTTCTCCAGTGCCTCACTCTAGCGAGCCCAGGCCAGGGTCTCTAGAGGTGCCAGGCATGGGCCTGCGACCGTGTGGTCCGCAGGTGGTGGTGTTTAGTTGGTCTCCACAGTTGCTTGACCTTTTCACGTGGAGCAGCAGTTGGACCTTTCGTCCGTGGCTGCGAGACTGAGAGGTAGACCTGTGTGTGTGTTGTCCGAGTCAGTCACTAGTGTAGCGAACCAGTTCACGTGGCTCGAGTGTGGCAGACTCTACTTTAGCTCGTATACCTGTTTAGTTTTGCCGTGTATTTATTAAAGTTCCTTTACATAGTCGGCAGACGGTGAGTATATTTACAACTTTAATATCCTGCTTAGCTGTTCTATAAACTGCTAGTATAGTTTACCGCCTTCGTACCTGTGTTTTTGGTTTGCTCGGTGTTGGGGGAGTTCCCTACTGAGCCAGTGACTAGCGAGGTTCACCCCTACCCCCACAGGTGAGGGCGAGGAGGACATTTCTCGACCATCGTCCAGTTCGGAGCCGCGTCGTAGCGGAGTAGGGTCAGTACCTCCAGCAGTGTAGCAGTAGTAGTGTAGCTAGTTTGTTTACTTCTTTCAGTTGTACCTCGGGGTATGCCCCAGGCTCTTGTACCTTCTTTCAGTTTTGTGGATTATGGCTATGTAAACTTATGAAATATATATATGAAATGGTGTGTTCCTTTGTGTTTACACGGACTGTGGTATGATATCCCTTGCGAGGCTTTGGCCCGTTCGCGGGAGACGGACTCGGATCAAGTACGTTACTGGTTTAACGGACTTGGACGAGGTGTTTCGTCACAACTTTCTTCTTGTATTTTCTAGTTGAATCTTTTTTTCTGACTTCAGTCTTCTTTAGTTTTGGACACTCGGCCTTGATGTGTCCCGGCTTCTTGCATTCATAGCAGATAGGCTCAGCTCTCTTTGTGTCCTTGCCTTCGGTCTTCTTCCTTCCAGATTGGTACTTCTTCTTCGCAAGTATCCACTGTAATCTTCTAGATAGAAGCGCTTCTTCATCATCACTGTCTTCATTGCTGACTTCATCCTCAAATTCTTCGTCAGAGCTACCTTCTGTAGCCTTGAGAGCATTGCTGTGCTTTTTTCTACTTGAGGATTCTCCGAGTCTCTCCATGTTGATCTCATGAGCCATGAGTGACCCAATGAGTTTCTCCAGTGACATTCTCTTTAGGTCATTTGCCTCTTCTATTGCTGTCACTTTAGGAGTCCACGAGGCTGGTAGGGATCTTAAGATCTTTCTAACCATATCTCCCATTTCGTAGCTTTTCCCAAGACCAGCCAGCCCGTTTGTGATGTCTGTAAATCTGTTGAACATCTGAGTTATTGACTCTCCTGACTGCATCTGGAACCTCTCGTACTGTGTCACCAGAATGTCTATTCTGGTCTCTTTTACTTTAATTGTGCCTTCGTACGTAATTCTAAGCTTCTCCCACATTTCCATTGCTGATTTGCAGGATGAAACTCTATTAAACTCTTTCTTGCTAAGTGCGCAGCATAATATGCTCTTAGCTTTGCAGTTGAGAGAGATCTTCTTTCTATCATCTTCTGTCCAATTTTGTCTGTTGTTTAGAACAACTAGATCGCCTTCTTCTATGATGGACCATATTTGAAAATCGAATCCTTGTAGGAAGTACTCCATCCTGGTCTTCCAGTAGGTATAGTCCTCACCATCAAATAGAGGGGGTCGGTTTACTAACTGACCTTCAATACTCCCTTGAGCTGCCATTTATCTTTACTCTTGAGATCGTGAGATCTTCTTTCTTGAAGAGACTTGGCTTTGATACCACTTGTTGCCCAGCTAGCAAGCGCAAAGGGGGGGTGAATGGGATTCTTTAAATATGATTATCTAAACCTGTCAACAAAAATGTTCACACAAACACTACGTTCGACTGTTAGTGTTAGTAGTAAATAAAATAACAATCACAAACAAGCAACTACACTATACAAGGATTTTATCCTGGTTCGGACCTCCTTTCCATAGGAGTCCTAAGTCTAGTCCCTGAGCAACAACTCAGGATTCTACTATCCAAAGGTACAGTCCTCCTTAAGGACACTTACACATCCAGCCGTAGCTGGCCTTCTCTTCTTCACCTAAAGAGGAATACAACACCCTGGAACCCAGGTCTTCCTTCAACACGAAGGGAATACAACCACCTGTTACCTACAGGTCTTCTCTTCAACCCCGAAGAGGAACAACACAATGATGTGAAAATATCAGGCGAAGTGCCTCTAGACTTGGTTTACAACAAGTACCAAATCTGAGGCAGAGACTGAGAGTAGTAGATCTACGATGAAAGAAACTCTCAGAACTCAAAGGTGCTCTCCAAAGGATTAAAACAAGAACGTGGAGAGCGAGAGGAAGAGCTACACAAGAGTTGGAATGAAAAATCGCTCTTCTATTGATACTCTTTGGCGTGAAAGATTGCTTCTGTAAAAGTTGTTCTTTCAAGAGTCTTCAAACTTGAATATATATCTTCTCTTGAGGAAGTAGCCATTGATATGTCAATTGTCTCTATTCTCTGGTATACGTTAGACTGCATGGTATTGTAGAGCTTCCAGTCAACAGTCCTTTACGTTCCATGCATCCAAAGAGAAGATTCTTCTCGATGTCCTTTATCTTCCATTTTGTCCAACGTTGTAGACGGTTGTGCTGTCAGAGACCTGCACATAATAAATACTAAATGATAGACAACTATGTTGTCTCTTGTTGTCAGTCAACGTTAGAACGAATATACATCAAAATGGAAATGCCATTCTGTTTTTCCAAAAAGATGTTTCTGATATAAGCATAGGACTAGAAGATATCTCTGCATGCATTGTGCAGTGAAATGTTTAGTCATAATAAATGCATGGATATCGGAGAAAAGCAAGGGAAGACTTTGACTTTCAAAAATATTTGAAATATGTTTAAATAAAAAGTCGTTATAATTCATGAAATCGTTATGAGTATGACTTATGAAATCGTTGTGTGAATAAGTCGTTGTTTATGTAAATCGTTGCATATGTATAAACAGATCGATATGAAGACAAATCGTTATACAATCATAACCAAATCGTTGTAGAGACAAATCGTTATGAGAGTATAAACAAATCGTTTATGATCAACTCGTTATGAATGAGTCGTTATAACCAAATCATTGTTTCACTTATCGAGTCGATGTAGTGACCGAATCGATGTTTGCTATATCGAATCGTTACAGCGACCAAGTCATATTGTAACTTATCAAATCGTTACAGTAACCAAGTTGTTGTGTAACTTGTCGAATCGTTGTGAGAGCAAATCGTTGTTCTCACTTAACAAATCGTTGTGAGAGCAAATCGTTGTTCTCACTTAAGAAATAGTTATGAGATCAAGTCGTTGTTCTCACTTATCAAATCATTACGAAAGTCAAATCGTTGGTTGAGCAAATCGTTGTTCTCACTTATCAAATCGATACAAGAATCAAATCATTGTGAGAGCAAATCGTTGTTTTCACTTAACAAATCGTTGTGAAACTGAATCATTGTGAGAGCAAATCGTTGTTCTCACTTAACAACTCATTACGAGAATGAAATCATTATGAGAGCAAAGTCGTTATGCTCACTTAGTGAATTGTTGTGAGAGCAAATCGTTATGCTCACTTGACGAATCGTTGTGAGATCGAAATAGATGCAACACTTACGAAATAGTTATAAAACCATAATTAGTATGATACTTTATCAAATCCTTGAGAAAATTAAATCGATAGAAATGGAAATCATTATGACTCTAATGAAATCATTATAACACATTGTGTACTTAGAGAAATTACATGCTCTGTACTTTCAGATGCTAAGTAATACTTGCTTATTTGCTGATTCCTACCTAATTTGTTTCCTGTGCTTAAGCTTCATAAAACTTGTTTCATAAAAACTTGTTAGATCATACTTTATTTGAGTTTTGTTAATCACCAAAATAGATATATAATTTATTTAATTACATGGGGATGAACTGTTCATCAGCAGCTACTGAATTTGAATCCACACTTTCATATGAGCGAGAGTTGTTTTGATCGACTTCTCTTACTCGTCAAGAGTATGCTTCCTCAATCAGAGAGGTTGTTCGATGATTTTTACCGTGCGAAGAAGATGGTGAATGATATGGGGCTTGGTTTTATGAAAATTGATGCATGTCTTAATCATTGTATGTTGTACTACAAAGATAATGTAGATAAGACATCATGTTGTATCTGTAAGTATGATAGATTCAAGCCTAAGAGAGGAGACAAGTCAAAGCATAAGGATGTTCCATATAAGTCACTGCGGTACTTTCTGATCACACCCAGATTGCAACAGTTGTTCATGTCCCTGAAGACAGCTGGACATGTGACTTGGCATGCAAAAAGAGTCTGTTGTGATGATCGTGAAATCAGTCATCCTGCCGATGGAGAAGCTTGGGCTCATTTTAGCCGTACTCATCCTTACTTCTCAAGGGATCCACGCAACGTGCGGCTGGGTTTATGCACAGACGGCTTCAATCCATTCGAAGGCACGGTGGCATCTTACTCATGTTGGCCAGTATTCCTAACACCGTACAATCTTCCTCCAGGCATGTGCATGAAGCGTGAGAATCTCTTCCTTTCATTGCTGATTCCTGGTCCAAAAAGTCCACAAAAAAATATATACATATATCTCAGACCGTTGATTGATGAGTTGAAATTGTTATGGTCAGATGGAGTTCTCTCTTATGATGCATCCAGAAAATAAAATTTCAATTTGAAGGCTGCATTAATGTGGACAATATGTGACTTTCTAGCGTACGACATGTTATCTGGCTGGATCACACATGGGAGGTTGGCATGTCCTTATTGTATGGAGGATTCTAAACCATTTGTGTTGAAATCTAGGAAAAAAGCATGTTGGTTCGATTATCACCGTCGGTTTCTATCGAGTGACCATCCTTTTCAAAAGCAGAAGGATTCATTTATGAAAAATACAATTGTGATGGATGAGGTAGATATGGAACGAGTGCCTGGTGGAAACATGGTGAGGCGGGTCCAGAACTTACCGACTGTATCACAATTGGTTGGTAGTACCCGACAAATCCCAGGGTTTGGGAAGGATCACAATTGGGTGAAGCAAAGCATCATTTGGGAATTGCCTTATTGGTCAACACTTTTGATACGGCATAACCTAGACGTCATGCATATAGAGAAGAATATTTTTGATAATGTGGTCAACACAGTTATGGACGTCAAAGGAAAAACAAAGGATAACGTCAAGGCACGAATGGATTTGAAAGTACTTTACGGACGTCCAGAACTAGAACTGCAGCATGTTAGAGGAAAAATGGTTCAACCTAAAGCTTCATATGTGCTTGGGGCCAGACAGATTAAGGAAGTGTGTCAATGGTTGAAGCAATTGAGATTTCTGGATGGATATATCTCGAATATTGCCTGTTCTGTAAATATCAACGAGGGAAAAATATATGGAATGAAGAGTCATGATTGCCATGTTTTCATGCAAAGATTGATTCCAATTGCTTTTTGTGAGTTGTTGCCGAAGCAGATATGGGGAGCAATGACTAAGCTGAGTCAATTCTTTAGGATTTTATGTGCATCAGAACTTAGACTTCTTGACTTGCAAAATATTGAGCAAAATATAATACAGACAGTCTGTAAATTAGAGAAGATATTTCCTTCAGCATTCTTTGATTCAATGGAGCACCTCATCATCCATTTGCCATATGAGGCTAGAGTCGGAGGACCAGTATAATTTCGATGGATGTATCCACTTGAGAGGTATATTCCTATGTCTCAATTTATTCACATTTCGACGATCTTTTATATTTCATATGTATTCATTTGAATTGTTTTCGTAGGTGCATGCATGATCTTAAGATGAAGGTCTGCAGCAAAGCACAAGTTGAGGGCACCATTACCTAGGCATACCTTATTGAAGAGATATCGAACTTTTGTTCGATGTACTTTGACACGAAAATATGAACTCGACACACTCAACCTCCACGAAATGATGATGGTGGAGATTCTAATGTGTCTGACCAACTCTCTATATTTAAGTGTCCCGGACGAGCGTTCGGATATTCTTCTACTCGCACACTCGAAGACTGAGAGTTGGTAGCTGCGGAAATCTACAACTTCATAAGTGTTATGTTCTTATGCATAAGTTGTTGTAATTTGTCATTGTCTGTCCCTTTTTTTTAATAATAGGTTGAACAAGGATTTATTAGTGATTCAAGAGTACAAGAGATCAATTATGGGCCCTCGAAGATTATACGTGTCTATCTAGGCTACATTGTGAATGGTTATCGATTTCACACGAGATATTATCGATGGAATAAATCTACGATGAACAACGACGTATGTGTGAAGGGAAGTGCCTACAATGAAAATAAAGTAGACTATTATGGCATTCTCGAAGAAGTCATTGAACTGTAATTTTTAGGACAAGGCAACAATGTATTTCTCTTCAAGTGTCATTGGTTCGATCCGACCTCTATTCGTAATGACACAACATATAGGATCATCGATGTTAAACATAAGTCCAAGTTGAGTACATATGAGCCATTCAAGTTTATTATTCAAACTATTCGTCCCTCAAATTGAGAGATTGGTGGGCTGCTTGTAGAGTGAAAACAAGGCTATTCTGTGAGTATGAGCTTCTCCCGCCTGATATAGAGCTTGAAGATGTTAATGACATTTTTTTTCAATCAGATCGGAGTGATGCACGAGAGTTCACTCGTTCTATGTAGTTCAGTGTAGATGATATAAATGAACCAATTTGCTTATATAAGGATAACGAAGAGGAAAACGTTGACCCAAATGCCCTTAACGATCATGTTGTTGAGCGGGAGGTGGAGTCTAATGAGGAGGAAGAGTGGACCAATGATGAGGATGACGAAGATGACGTTGAATTAGCCATATCTTCAGCATCTGATGATGAATATAGATAATATTATAAAACTTTGTAAGAACTAAGTGTTGTTGCTAATTATATGTTATTAAATAGCTACTTCAAATTTGAGTGCTGATGACATGTTATATCTTTATTGTTCTCAATAGAGATATGGTACGTGGAGGACGTAGTGGGAGGGGGTCCACCTCGTACGGTGCACCCTCTACTTCTATAGGCTGAGAGTCTATACCGATAGGTATATATGTACTCAACTCAATTCTTTTATTATACTGTGAATAATTTTATATTTTCTAACATGCATATTGTAGCACCCGTGATTTTTTTAAAATCAAGAAAAATAAAATTTTATTATTTAATAAATGAGATAAATTGATTTAATTAGAATAAAGGGAGAATACATGGAATGAAAGGGAATTAAAGCAATACCCATTAAGCTAAATTATTAATGGGTTACTCTAATAACCCAAACCTAATAGATTGGGCCCAAATAGGGTTAGCCCATCATGGGATGAGAAATAATTAAGCAAAATTCAGAATAAAAATAAGTGGTAATTAGGAAAGGGTTTAAATAATTATTCAATAAGTAATACCTATCCTAAAAAGAGTCCTACACTTACCCTAAACCTTTACCCACGAAATTGGATCCCTTCCCAACTCTATTAGGTGGATAAATAAGAGAAAGTGGGAGATAAAGAAGGAAATTCAGAGTTTAATGGAAGGGAGGACTCTTATAATGGCTAGGACTCTTATAGTTAGCCATATACACCAAAAACTCATCCCTAGCATCCCATTTTCGTGGCTGGAACTCTGGAGAACGAGGAGAAGGGCTGGAGACAAAGGAGCAAGGAGGAGGAGGCTAGAACAAGGAGGAGTTTTTCTGATTTTCGACATCAAACTAGGGCTTTCTTACTCCACAAAAAAGGTAGGCAATCTCTTAAGCAAAAATCATGTAAAAATTATCCTAGGTAGTCTTCATGTACCTTTTCAAAAGCCCTATTGTATTCTGCTCATCCATTTGGGCAAATTTAATTCATGAATCCCTGCTGTTACCATGAACCTGAAATCTCATGTTTTCTCTAATCCCCCGCACGTACTTGTTCCCATGCTATGAGAAAATTCTCATTGATACTACAATGCAATATCTTTCAAACGCCCCTAGTTTCGTTCTGTTTCGATCTTCCATGAGGGAGAATTAATTTTTTGAATCCCTGTCAGATCCATGCACCCGACCCTTATTGTTGGTTTGTGAACCTCGTTCATGCTTAACTTCATACCATGATAAAATTATCATAAATACTACATCTTGTTAGCTTTTGAACGCCCCTACTTTCGGAATTTTTCATCATGTATCCATCATTAATTAATTCGTTGAACCTTGACTGCGCATGTTTAGGTCACCGAAAAGTAAGCCGATCAATGCATGTCTAAAACATGTCTATTTTCAAATTAATTATGCATGTTGATAGATATACATGTCTACTTTTGTTTAAAACTAGTTTCGTGCTTTTTGGATCACCGTGCTATTTTATATGGAATTTAGAACGTCCATGTATCACAGAGGACTTGCCCTGGGAAAAAGGGCAAACCCACCTATTATCGCGATGGCGCGATCTGCCGCGATATCAGTGGGGTCGAGCCGGCTATTGACGTAGCGTCAAGAACGCGGCGGAATAAGCCGCCACGATTCACTCCGGACCGGGCCAGACCGGCCAGGCCCCGTGTCGCGCCCGACCGCCCCGTCGTGACTTGAATCGCGATGGGTATGTCTGCCGCGTTTTCATGAATCCGACCAGAATGAAAAATTGTGCATATGCCCTGTTGTTTAAACTTTATACCCCTTAATTAGCCATGATTAACCCATGTTATAGTTAAATCGACTTGGTACATTAATAAATGGCATTAATGATATAAATTTAATTATTTAAAATGACATTTGCATGACTTATCATATCCTCAAGATTTCTTTACACTTACACACACACAACATTATTAAATGCCATTGGACCTTGATAAATTATGCAATAATGTATTCAATAAATTAGCAAAATAAATGACTAAATTACCCTATTTTTATTAAATACAATTGTTTTCGTTTTATACGAGCATTTAAAATACCGTTATCGTTTTCCCTCGACTTCGAGCACTCGAGGTACGACGGACCCGTTTTCTACACATTTTCTCTTGACTTGGACCACCTCTCCACAGGGAATACTGTCGACTGGACCAGGGACTCCTTGTCAAGACCTTCGTAAGTCTTCTTGGCTTTGGTGCACGTCTTTAGTCAACGAGCTGGTTGTACCCCAAAATCCGTTACATCTTAGGGATCAGTACGATTCATGCCTTAGTATTTTTCCTTCTCGTCTTGGGATCACTCCGAACCATTTTTCCGTGTTCACAACACGACTAAGTGGGTGGTTGTGACTTCTACCAGACTGCCGGCACCCGACCTGGTGCTGTGCAACCGTTACTATCAGAATTTCACGTGTTTTACGGAATTGTCCATATCTCATCTAATGTCCATATCCTCTTATCTGTTCACATTCTCTCTACACTCTCATCTATCTCGTCTAGTACTCTCTTATCTCTTCTTGGTACTCTATTGGGCATTCGTGTGATTGTCTAAGATAAAGAAATGACTAATGCCAGCGCAATAGGGCCTGATCAGGTCCTGGGTTGAACCACTTTTGTTATTATCTTAGTGGGCCCCTAATTGGTCACTCACCTTGAGCCCATCATTAGCCTTGTTTTGAGCCTATTAAACGATGAAAATGCCTTAAAATCCCACACATTATCACTTTGAGAGAGTCCTTGGGGCATAATAACTCTTATCCTTTCATGTGGTTATCTGATAATTCCTGATAATTTGATTTTATAGTCGCGACGCATCGTAGCGCCGCGTCTCTGAGTCACGTCGGTATAGGCTACCGCGACAGGCCATGCATATCCATACACGTGGGCATACTGTCGCGACGCCCCGCTCTGTCGCGTCTCCATGTCGCGGTCCTACGATACGCCGTGACAGCAGCTGCGCATGCAGGCCTCCGCAACCACCTCCTATTTATCCTCCCATGGCTTTATCTTTATTCCTAGAGATTATCTCCACCCCTTGGGGCGAGATTTCGGCTCTAGGGACTCTTGTGAGGATCCCTAAGGACTCTCCATCCGATTTTAATAGGCTTTTATCTCCCATTTTAATTTCTAAAACCATTTTGAAGAGATAATATCACTTATTCTCATCCCAAGTTCTATATAAACAAGGCCCATCCTCAAGGATGAGGAGAGCCTCATTACCACCCCGAAGGGCTGCCGAAATTCCCTCTCACCCATACTTAGCACCGCAACCATTCATTTTTGCCATTTTCCCTTCACATTCCACTCCACAAAGCTACTCTTTTCACCATCAACGGAGCACGGAACGTGAAGAGGGCGACCCCAACGATCTCCTGGAGCATTTGCACATCCTTGGAGCTGTACCCACGCCAGGGAGTTGCCCCAATGGGGCTCATCTTCTTCTCCCTTCCTTTCTCCTATTTCTACATGCATTTTTGTGTTATTTTTAGATAGAGCACTTACACTGTCCACCCACATTTTCCCATACCCATAGGGTTTAAAACCACCCCAGGTGCGTTCCCATCATGATTCCCCACTTTCTTTCATCTTTAGAATAGATACTATGCTTAACATATTCTAATAGGGTGTTTTCTTTGTGATTTTCTTTGGTTGGCAGGCAAACAAGCAAAGTTTACGAGAAGCTCTGGTTCTCCAACCGGCTTGAGGATGAGAAGAAGGTCCCTACTCCAATTCTCCCGTATTCAGAGAACGCGACGGCTAAGGGTGACGCGACCATAGACGCGTCGACAAAAGCTGACGCGACATCAGTCTATCGCGGCGCCCATGGCGACCGCGACACCAGGTCCGTTTTTGTTCTCTTTCCTTTTCCTAGTTTAAGTCAGCCATTATCTCATTTTTATTCTTAGGCGACTTTCTAGGTGGCGATCACATCCATGTTTTCATGCTACTAGTTTTAGTATCCATGTCTGTGTCGAGGGGAGTACAATCCCTGTGATTACACCTTTTGGCGATCACGGTGGGACCTTCATTGCCACCCTCGTAGATTTTGACTGTTTGCTTGCCATGTTCTCCTTTTGTCTGTCACTTTAGTGCCCTGTTAGTCCTTGGTTCTTTGTTTCCTACATATTTTCCTGCTCTGTTATTGTCGCGACCGATCGTGGTGACGCGACATGTTCGCGTCGCAACGGGGAGACGCGTTATTAGGTCAGTGCTTGTTATTCCCCATGTCATCTCTATTCAATGCCCGTGAGATCATACATTCTTGTTTTGTTGCCTAGATCATGTGTTCTCGCGTTTCTGTCTGTTAGAATCCTACCAAGGTTTGGACTTTCCGTTTATCTTCACTTGTAACTTTTATGTTCCTATCGCGACCGAAAGGGAGGATGCGAACAAGTCGTGGCTTGGCCACACGTCGCATTATCAGGTTTGCTTTGTATGTTATTGTTTTTATCCATGTATCGGTTTCTATGTGCTTCCTGACCCGTGTTGTACCGATTTAGTGTCTCTTGGTGTTTCTTATTTTGGTAGGATAGTCTGTTTGAGTTGGGTTGGTGACTCACTGTGTTTTTGGGTCTCTGTCATTATCGCGGCAGTCCGCGCTGTCGCGATAGTGTCGCTGTGTATCCGGCCATCGCGACTCTGCCCGAGGACTTGTTTTGTCACCCTGTTTGCTCCTTATCTTCATTCTTGCATACATTTTGGGCTTCTTAGTCCCTTGCATACGCCGCTCATCCCATTTGATCAGGTTCCCCCTTGGTCGAGTGAGTCCTCTCACCTACGAGCACTCGTAGGCTGACTCGGACCCGCCTTCCGAGGACCTCCGTAAGTCCTCGTGACCGTACGCACGTTGCGGTTCACCGGGCTGGTTGTACCCGTCGCACCCTTAGTTTGAGCCATCCTCGTGCATGAGTGTGCACCACCCTTAGCTGTACCGGAGCACTTGAGTCCATTCCTATTAGGGACCGCTTGACCGAGTGACATCTCTTTAATCAATTCATTTCAAAGGTCAAGTTCAAACCTTAAGAAATTTGCACTTTAAGCATGACAACTTGAGTGCTTTGATCCACCCCTCCTCATCTCCGTCTTTCTTGTTGTGATAGAGTTTAGGTGTGTCTGTATCACCTTCCCAAATTGGTTGGGGAGGTGCATGCGTTGCTGTCTAGGGAGATCGAGTCAGTCCCCTCCTTTCTTTGTATCTTATCATAATCCCCTCTTCGACATGGACCAATTCCGCATCCTTGCCGACGATGCTCTTCCCCTCGGGTTGCTTGAGGAGGTGGCCCAACCCTCTATGGCCACACTCCCTGGGCATGTTCAGCCACCCGTCACCGGGATTCGATCCCGTCCTGCTTCTCCTCCCATGGATGATGACCACCATTCGCAGTTCAGTCAGCTTCTTCCCCACCTCACTCCGGACCAAGTCCGAGAGTTCATAGCTGTCTCCAAAGGTAAACAACATTTATCTCCCCGGAGTCAGAGCCCAGTCCGACCGGCGGATTCCTCCGCCCGTGTCGCTTTAGCACCCCACCTTCCTCCGTCTGGGGCGGATCCTACACCCCTCCGCCCCCGAACTATCCATTTTTCAGAACCAAGCTACCTTCCCCCACGAGATGTTCGGCCTCGATCCCCTCCAACCACATACTATACGGCCGAACCAACTCTCCTACCTCGCGAAAGGTCACACTCATTCGAGCAGCCTCGCTCCCTGGTTTCTGCGCATCAAGTCCAGTCTCCCTCCGACTTCTTTGCGGAGTGGACAAGCATGAAGAAGGAGCTTCATGACCTCCGGAGACAAATCGATCCACAGAAGGTAGCTGACATTTCCCTCCCATCCTTCCAGTACCTCCGGGTACCACCCCAGTCAGAGCTCCCTGTTTATCGGCGATATTATGGGGTAAGGGACCCTTATGTTAATCTGAAGGATTTCGTCTATGAATCAACACCCCACAAATATGACCGCCATCTCATGGCATACTTGTTCAGGAAGTCTCTGGATGGTCCAGCTTTAGAATGGTTCTATTCCCTACCCCCTGAGGAAGCGGAGGATTTCAAGATTGTCCAAGAGAGGTTCTTGCAGCAATTCTAAGATCGGGTTGGACCCGAATATTCTTTTGTGGATCTGGTGGCTGAGAGAATGAAGCCCAAAGAGGAGTTCTCCACTTATGCGGACCTGTGGCGTTCACTGGCCGCCAAGGTCCGTTGCCCGATGCCTGAGGAGGAAAAGGTGAAATTGTTGATTTCCAATGCCACTCCAACCTACCGAGCTATTTTGGCCATGAACGACATTACTACCATGCACCAGCTATATAGCCGAGCCCATTTCATCCAGACCCAACTTAAGGACTCGCCTATACATTCCATGTTTGAGACCCCTAAAGCCCGTTATACCAAGAAGCCGCAAGGCCCAGTCACCGAGGGGATCCAAACCAATGAACAAGTAGGTGCAGTTAGCAACCCCCAAGGCCCAGTAGGTAGGTCCCCCTATACCCAACAAGCCCAACAACCATGGAACAACAACAACAATAGACAACCACCTCCCCAAGGACAAAATCCTCCCCAAGATCAGCGCCAATACTCCCAGGTCCCTCCACCTCAAAATGGCTACGCCCCCAGGAAACCCAATGGACCCAAGAGAGCCCAATACCCTCCATTGCCCGAGTCTCTAGCTGATGTCTTTGCAGCCCTCATGTCCCTAAATGCCCTAAGACTCCCTCCTGAAAAGGTAAATTGGAATATGGCGGCCGATCAAACAAAGTACTGCGTCTACCACCGTCATCCGGGCCACAATGTGTCCGATTGCTTCCAATTCCGGGACATGATATATGATCTCCATGAGCAGAACCAGATTGATTGGGCAGAGATGAAAAGATTAATCCAAACTCTGAGGGACCAACAGGGTCAGAGGCAACAACAGCAACAGCAAAGGCGACAGTAGCAGCAGCAGCAACAACAACAGGAACAGCAACAACAGCAGTACCAGCCCTTCCAGCAGCAATATCTGCAGCAACAACAACAACAGCAGCCGCAGCAGCCGGCGAATGACCTGGGCATAATCCGTAACCCCATGCCACAACATCAGCCTGCTCCAAACCCCCAACCGGCTCCGCCACCTCCTCCACCCGCACATGTTAACCCCGTCATCCACCATCCACCACCAGAAGCCCAGTGGGCCTTCGATGACGAACATGAGGTAGGCCAGCTTATGGTCATCTCCCACGTTACACCAACTACCCCCGTGCCCACATCCACCATGCCTCCCTCCTTCACACCCCACATTTCCACCATCACCTCACCGTCCTATTCCCCTGTGACGTCACCCATTATCCCTCCACCCAGCAACATCTCTTCCTCCCCCACGCCAGCACCATTACTGGCCAGCCCTTCTATCCTTGACACCCCTACCCCTCCACTCCACCACAATCTTGCCCTCCGGAGTGGGCGAATGTTCCATTGGATGTACCCTAACGCATCCGTGCCTATGCTAGGTCAACCAAGCCAACAAACTAGCAATCAGCAGCAACAAGACATAGAAGTGATTGATCTGGTCCCGAAGACCCAATATGACATCCTTAAGCACCTGGATCAGACCCCCGCCAAGATTTCCATATTAGAGCTCATTAAGAGGTCGCAGACTCATCAGGACACCCTAAGGGCCTTTTTGCAAAGAGTCATGGTCAGCGAAGACATGAATCCGGACAACCTACCTTCAGTGCTCGCGATTGTGAACAGGGGACCCACCATTACCTTTTCTGACGGTGAGTTGGCTGCCTCGGAAGCCAGAAAAATGCCCTTATGTGTGACACTCACCATAAACAAAGTGGCCGTCGATGCAGCTCTAGTGGACACGGGAGCTTCTATTAATGTTTGTCCTTTAAGCACCCTTAGAGCATGCAACATATCAGAACGTCAACTGCAGCCCACGCCTACCACCATCGCTGCGTATGACAATTCGCGACGTGCCTGCCATGGAGTCATCACTTTACAAGCAGGGTTGGGTCCCCTCGTAATGTCTGTGGAATTCTATGTATTGAACATTGATCATACCTACAAGGCCATCTTAGGGCGCCCATGGATTGAATCATTAGGGGCAGTGCCATCTACAGCACACCAATGTCTAAAATTCCCCTTCCAAGGGCAGATTGTCAAGGTGAAAAGTGTAGCAACGACACATACAGTGGAAGCCGTTGAGAGAGTATTGCCGTTAGTATGGCCATCCAATAAGCCTGTTATCTCTGTGCTTGATGTCAATTATGCTTGGGCCTATACATTCTCTTCTAACCGCCCAATTGGGTCTCCCCCTGTAGTGGCAGTCAGGAAAGATGTTAGCACGAACACGAAGGGGTGGGATATCATGTTCAGGCTGGGTTATCAGTCAGGGAAAGGTCTAGGTGCTCATCTCCAAGGGCGAACCAAGAATGTGGCCAGCACTAAGAAATTCACAAAGCGTGGCCTTAGATATTCAGAATGGGCCACTTCCTCATCTCCTCCACAATCGGACCATGGACCACTCACTTGGTCCTTATATGAGCACTTTGTCAGAGGGCCCATCCAACCCGGATATAACACCACCATGGAAGCACCAAGATCAGCTTATCAAGCTTTAGAAGAGTAGCGGCCCAACAAGAAGAAGAGAGCTGAGGAGGATACTGAGGACCCGGATCAAGATGATGTCGTCTCATCAATCAGTCTGCTGTTTGAGGAATCAGAAGCTGGGGCAGAAGAGCCAGAATTAGAAGACCTCATTTCTGCAGTAAATCGTCTGTTCAGCGAAGAAGATGTGCCGCAAGTGGCAACGCTATCAGCATCAGCAACCACCACCAGGCGACAGTTGCTTGGATTTGGTGAGGAAAAGCAGTCAAATCATTCACCCCTTTTTATATAGGAGCTCTGGCCAGGGTTCTCCCGGCCTCCCATCCATCTTATTTCATCCATGCTTAATTTCAATCTTGATTTCATTCCGCTGCCTCTCCCCTTCATTATTCAAATCTCTCCCGACGCCATAGAAATGTTCAATCACCCTTCACCCCTCTTCTTCATTTTCTTTAATGGTTCGGTCCTGTCTTTTTCCTGAAGCCATTCAATCTAAAGTAATTCCTTTCATTCAAAAAATAAAAAAATAAAAAAATAATTCAAAATTCAATTTTTTTTTAGAAAAAACTCAAAAGTCCAAAAAATAGAAAACTAAAAAAAAAAAAGATGAAAAATTCAAAAAAAATTGTGTATTCTCGCCATTTACTTTCTCTCCTACTTTTCTTAGACGGCGATCTCCGTCTTCCCCCTCCCTTCTCTTCGAACGGCGATCCCCGTTTTCTCCTTCCCTGCTCATCAGACGGCGATCCCCGTCTTTCTATTCTTTCCTCCCCCCAGCTGTTGATTTCCCCTGCTCTCTTCATCCCCGCGCTTTCCTCTTCTCTGACGGCGATCCCCGTCACCCCACACTCCTGCCTTCCTGCTCTGACGGCGATCCCCGTCACTCCGCACTCCTCCTCTCCTCCCGAGCAGCGATCCCTGCCCTTTTCTCCTCTTTCGCGCAAACTGTGCCTCTGCCTAACTGACCAATATGGTCACTTTGGGAGATCTGGGCGAGGGGCCTTCTGTTCCTCTGCACCCCGTTCCCACGACCGGCACCCTGAGCTCGGGTGGCCCGCCGCTTCCTCCAGTCCCATCGGAGGACCCCCGCAGCCCTGCCGCACCTTTTTCGGTTCATTCCAATAAAACTTTGGACACTCCTCCAGAGTCTTCTATAAATATTAGGTTTGGTTTAGGATCAGGGGTATAATTTAGTAAGTCCTCGTCCCCGTCTAGGAAGAAGAAGGGTAGTGGCATACCCCGAAGGTACCTGCTTGATCTGGTTCAAAGGTGTGGCGCTCTTCTAGCTGTCGAAGAGTTCGTCCAAGAAGCAGTGGTTTTGAACTTAGAGGAGATACCTATAGAGGAAGGGCTAGACGATGGCTTTGGAATATATGAAATTGTAGCCGAAGAGGACCCATTAGATGAGAACGATGGTGAGATAGAGGATGCTGCTGAGGCGTATGCTAGTGGTATGAGGAGATTCGATGAACCTACCTCAGCTGTCGATGAACCTACTAAAGAGGTAAATGTGGGAACAGAAGAGAACCCCAGACTTTTAACCATAGCTTCCGGTCTCCCTCCTGAAGAAGAAGAAGCACTCATAGAGATGTTGAGGGAGTTCAAGGATTCATTTGCCTGGTCCTACGATGACATGCCCGGCATTGACCCCAATCTGGTAGAACATAGGTTGATCTTGAAGCCAGGGGCAGTTGCCGTCAAACAAAAGCTAAGGAGATTCCTCCCCCACATTGCTTTGAAGATGAAAGAGGAGATTGATAAGCTACATAAAGCCCAGTTCATCCGTGTAGTCCTCTATCCTTTGTGGGTGGTGAACATTGTCCCGGTGATGAAGAAGGACGGAAGAGTGCGTATCTGCATAGACTTCCGGGACTTGAATAAGGCATGTCCAAAGGATAATTTCCCCTTACCTCGTTTGGATGTCTTGATCGATAATACAGCAGGGTTCGAAACTCTATCATTCATGGATGGGTATTCAGGATATAATCAAATTCGTGTAGCCCCGGAGGATCAAGAGAAGACCTCCTTCACCACCCCATGGGGAACATATTGCTATGTGGTCATGCCGTTCGGACTAAAGAATGCCGGCGCCACTTATCAAAGAGCAATGTTAGCTATCTTCCACGACATGATACATATTGATGTTGAGGTTTACGTGGATGATATCGTGGTGAAGTCGCAGACCCGAAGAGAGCATTACTCCGTGCTTGCCAAAGTATTCCGTCGCACACAAGAATATCAATTGAAGATGAATCCAAAGAAGTGCGTGTTTGGAGTTTCCTCAGGAAAATTGCTAGGCTTCATAGTTAGTAAACGGGGGATTCAAATAGACCCACACAAGGCCAAAGTAATAAATGAAATGCCTCCTCCCAAGAATATATCTGAGCTTCGAGGTTTGATTGGTCGGCTGCAGTTCATAAGGAGATTCATATCTCAGCACTCTTAAAGGTGCCGTCCCTTCTACGAACTGTTGAGAGGAGGAGTCAATTTTGAATGGAATGATAAGTGCCAAGAGGCCTTCGATGAGCTCAAAAGTTATCCTATGAATCCGCTCGTACTCCAGGCACCTATCCCTGGGAAACCCTTAATCCTATATCTGTCAACAATTGAGGACTCCCTAGGAGTTGTCCTTGCTCAGCATGACGAATCTGGCAAAGAAAGGGAAGTCTACTACCTATCTAGGCTCTTCAATCCTGTCGAGCTCAAACTCACCACAATAGAGAAAACCTGTGCAGCGCTAGTCTGGCTAGTGCAGAAATTGAAGCACTACTTCCTAGCTCATAAGGTGAGTTTGATTTCTAGAATGGACCCTGTTAGGTATCTCCTGGAAAAGCCAGTCCTCGCCGACAGATTGGCACACTGGCAAAGTTTCCACTCTCAGTTTGATATCTCCTTTATTGTTCAGAAAGCCATAAAGGGGTATGCCATTGCTGAGCACCTTGCTCACCTCCCTCTTCCTCATAGTGATACGGTTCAAGAGGAATTCCCCGATGAAAACCTATCACTTGTCTCTCATGATCCCTTTTGGTCACTCCACTTCGATGGAGCTCTCAATTCTAGGGGACGGGGCATAGGTGCTATCTTGCTCACCCCAGAAGGGATCACCATTCCTTTAGCTTATCAACTCCAGTTCCACGCCACCAATAATATCTCCGAGTATGAGGCTCTCCTGGCGGGTCTTAAGCTTACCTACCACTTAGGCGCGCGTCACCTCAAGATCATAGGAGATTCTCAACTCATCCTTCGGCAAGTTCTTTCTACCTATCGCACTCGTGACCCTAAGCTCAAGCCTTATCAAGATCTGGTCACGCTCCTAGCCAAGCAATTCCGTCAACTCATCTACATCCATACTCCTCGCTCTCAGAACATTCTGGCCGATGCTCTGGCATCGTTAGCTTCATCTCTCTCATTCCCTCTCAGCCGTAATGCTAAGACTATCACTATTCAGAGGTTAGAAGCTCCCTCAACTCAGGATCCTTGGTTCTTAAACCTTAGGAGCTCTCTAGTTCTAAAGGCAGAGAAGAAAGAAGCGAAGGAGTTATTGCTTGTTGAATTAGGAGAATTGATGGAAGAAGAGAAGCCGTGGTACCATGAGATTGAACAATATTGCAGAGACGGTACCCTCCCAGAAGAAGCTGAAGCAGAGGATAGGCGAGCTATCCGTAGAGCGGCATTAAAGTATACCCTCATTGGTGAAGTTCTTTACAGACGCGCTCTAAATGGAATGCTCCTTAGATGTGTGACAGATGAAGAGGCTTGGAAAATAGTGGAAGGATCCCACTCCGGTGAATGCGGAGGGCATGTGAATGGTCAAATGTTAGCCAAGAAGATCCTTAGGCAGGGCTACTACTGGCCAACCTTAGAAGAGGACTGTGCCGACTACGTTCGTAGGTGTGTCAAATGCCAAATCCATGCTGATAAAATCCATGCTCCGTCTTCCTCTTTGCATCCACTCTCATCTCCTTGGCCTTTCTCCATGTGGGCCTTCGATATCATCGAGCCCCTTGGTGATCCTAATGCTCAGATAAAACAAAAATCCTTCATCCTCACTGCTACTGAGTATTTCACCAAGTGGGCCGAAGCAGAAGCATTTGCAGAAATCAAAGGTTCGCCCGTGTGTAGATTCATCATGAAGAACATCATTGCGCGGTTTGGAGTACCAGGCAGCCTCGTCACCGACAATGGACCCCAGTTCATATCCCAAGAGCTTCAAGACCTATGTAAGAGATTCAATATTTCCTTGCATCATTCGTCTCCGTATTATCCACAGGGCAACGGCTAGGCTGAAGACACAAACAAAACACTTTTGAAAATTCTGAAGAAAACTTGTGAGTCTAATAAATTTGCTGATTGGCCAGAAAAGCTAATTGAGGCTTTGTGGGCCTACCGCACCTCCGTCCACACGCCCACGGGGCAAACTCCTTTCTCACTTACATACGGAATGGAAGCGGTATGTCCACACGAGATCCTCATCCCTTCGCTAAGAATTCAGTTGGACAAGGAACTTAACCCCCATGAACATCGAGAGGCGTTACTTACACAACTAGAACTCTTAGACGAACGACGTCTAGCTGCAGCCGATCATGTGCTTTCATATCAAAATAGACTCTCAAGATGTTTCAAAAGAAAGTGATTGAGCGTAAATTTCAAGAAGGAGACATGGTTTTGAAGCGGATTTTCATAAAACCTGGAGGTCCAAGGTCCAAATTGTCAGCAAACTGGGAAGGGCTATACGTCGTTAAAGAAATGTACCCGGGGAACGCGTATAGGCTAGTTAATGCCGATGGTGATGAACTCTCTCACCCATGGAATGGATTATATCTTAAAAGATTCTACCCCTGATAAATAGTCTTTTGATAACAACACTAATTGACAGGTAGCCATTTGCCAAGTGTCTCACTCCCTCTCCTACTGGCAGAATAATATTTATGCTCAATCGCATACTCAGCACGGTGACCTAAGGTCATTTCCCCTTCATGTATGGTGTTCTCGCTTAGCCCTTGTTCAGGGAAGCAAATGTCAATTCTCTCCTTACTCGGACAAGGTCTAGGGGCAAGGGGGAGGCTAGCCTGTAAACATGCAACAGTGTAAACCATGTGTTTGAAGTCTCAAAGAGGGACGGGCAGCTCTAAGAGAAAAGTATATAGCACAAAAAAATAAAGTGACAAAATGATAAAACGAAGGGGCATGTTAAAGAGTGGCAGTACAGTTCCCCGCGGGACGCCCTTGAGCCCGGTCTCACGCATGCCCCAATCGAAGAAAAAATACTGTGGCCCTAAAGTCCCTAGACAACAGATGAATCTCACATGTGGCATACTCATTGCAAGTTTTACAAGCCAGTAACCCCGATTTCGAGATTAAGTCTTACCACATTTATATTCTTCATGTCCTCCTCCAAAATGACCAAAGAATCCCTACGCTTGGTCTATGTTGGAACATTAATATCCAAAGGGGCAAGAAATCTTAGCAAACCTAAGACAAATATGCGTTGCACATAAATCTTATTCGCCAAAGTGAGATGGAGGTAAGGCTCAGGGCTAATCGCTCAAGATTGAGAAGTGTTGTTATCAAAGGAAATTTCAAAATAAAAAAAATAAAAAATATATCAAAAGATCCTCAAAATAATAAAAAAACAAAAAAAAACAAAAAATCCAAAAAAATCAAAAGATTCTCAAAAAATATATATATATAATTTTCAGAAATCTTAAAAAAAAAATTAAAAAAATGTGTGTGTACATATCGCTTTTCTTTAGCATGCATTATTATCATTCTCTTTTCGCCTATTTAATAAGGCTCAGTCCCTTGACAATTATGGAGTCAGATTTTATCATTTCAGCGCAAGGGGCTGAGCCTTAGAACAGATCTAACTTGTTCTTTTAAGTGTGTGCAGGAGCAGGTGTTTCAAAAGCAAGTTCAACGTCACACTCACAACACTCTGTCTCTCTCGCTTGTTTGAAACTCGCCTCTCACTCGTGTCAATCACAAACTATTCATTTATCACAAATATTGACATGAAAATAAAAGCTGCACTAAGCTATGAACAATATGTACATAGATAAGGGGGAGGTGGCTCACAAGTCTCCTCACTGTCCGCCACCACTCTCCCCGGATCCCTCCTGCCTATCCAGAGGTGGTAGCATCTCGCCACCCCCTCTGCCGTCCTGGGCACTACCCTCACCCTGCCAGCGCCTCTCCTCCTCCTCGTTCCTCCGCCTGCTGGAGGAACCTGCCAAATACTATCCGACAGAGGAGCCGGTCGCCCTACTGACGCTCGCACCGCTCCGGCTCCTGCTATGTGAACGGCCTATATCCGTCACGATCTGCTGAAGGCCCCGTGCCAACGTCTGTTGCGCCAGCAGCTCCGCACGCAGCCGGATGATCTCCTCCTGGTCTCCTGGCGGCCTCTGTGCACGCAATGCCGCCAGCTCCCTTGTCGCCTCCGCGACCTGCACCTCGGCCGCCTCCGCCCGGGTGCGCAGCTGGTCCCTCTCTCCTCGGAACTGATCCCTCTGACCTTGGAGATCCATGGCATGCTCTGTGGTGAGCTCCAAATCTCTCTCCTGCATCGAAATGAAAATCAGTCAACAATCAATTGCTAAAAATGATCAAGAAGGAATTCCATTACACTTACCCGCTCCTCTAGGTGCCTCTGAGCCTCCTCGACTCTCAGTACCGCCCCTACTAGCCGGGCCTCCAAAAGCGATGGAGAGCCCCCTGCACTCCGAGAGGAGGAGGCACCTCCTGCTCCGGCGCCCCTCACTCTCTCCAACTCTCTCCACTGCGCACAAAAGGCATGTCAGTTTCCAAAATCTGCTCGAGTTAATTAAAAGCTGAAGTTAGGGGTGGGTACTTACCAGCTCCGCTGTCTGCCTCTGAGCTGCCTCCCGATCTTGCACCGCCGAGTGAAGCAGGGCTCGGAGCGATGCAATCTCGCCAGTTACATCCACCTGCAATGCATTGTCAAATCATCAGTTCAATTTCGTAAATCCAAATTCATTGAGCCATGGTTTAGGAGTTTTACCTGGTGTCGGGCGCTCTTGTATACCTTTCCTCCATACTTCAAGGCGTACGCCTGGAGGTAGGCATCGTTAGTGGTCGCGTCTGACTTGACCGCCTTGCCCTTGCGCTCCTAGTTCTTGATCTGCTCTCGTGCCCGCTCACGCCAATCTGTCGTGTCATGAAGTCCCCAAAAGCTCCGACCCGGTCTGCGAAAACGGTCCCGGACGGGGAACTCCACGACACTCTGTTGGAGCCCGAGGGAGCGCTGAAAAAGGTGCAAGTGAAGAGGTAGCACAAGGTTTAGCGCATGCAACCACACTGACCTACCAAAGTAGGGGCGGGCCTGCACTAACCAAGGTTGTCCCTCATCACCCTCCCAAGGTATGGCTGCCAAACCACCTGCAAAAAGGGCAAATCTGATCAGTCATTAGGCAATTGAATCAAGCAGATAATTTATGCAAAGCAAAAGATTAAGGGTACTTACATCTAGGTAAGGGTAGCTGTCGATGGCCTCTTGCAAGCGCTCCAGCTGGTCAGCAAGGTGGCGGGTGTCTCGGCGAGAGTCCCAACGGCGTGCAATGGGCACGAGGGCCGTCCGTGTGAGATCCCCTCTCCCCAGGGCTGGGAGGTGTAGATAGGCCCAAACCTGCAAGAGGAAAGACAAGTCAGATGGCAGTTTAAGCAAATGCAGTTTAATTCCAGAAGGGTTAGAGAAGATGGTGTACCTGAAGGAAGGGGTAGAAACCGCTCGTAGACGTTTGCCGCTCTGAGGCACTCAAGCCGTCGAACTGGTGCGCTAGAAAGGCTGCTCCCCAAGCATATCCCCCTACCTCACCTAGGTCCTCCAGCAAGGGCAGGAAGCGGCAGTGGACTGCGTCACCTCTCGTGGCAAACAAAAGTCTACCAAGCAAGAGAACGAGAAAGCGGCGCAAGTGCAAGTCCACCTGCGGCCCAGGCTCACTCGCTAACTCTCTCCGGATGACCCTGGATAGCCTCTCGAGGTACTCATCTTCATTCTCCCCGGCATTCTTCCCTACCTCATACAAACCCAGACTCTCCTGTAATGCCACCCTGGGCACTAGGGAGGACCTACGCTCTACCGGGAGGTCTAGGAGTTGCTCGGCTAACTCATGGTAGCAGGGATAGGTATAGCCGCTCACCGGTCGCCCGTAAACCCTGAGCCCTGTGATCCGGCTCACATCCTCCAGACTGGGGATCATGTGCCCCTATGGGAATGCAAAGGCAGTCACCTCTGTATCCCATCTGCTCCGCAGAGCCTGGGTAAGGGCCGGATCCACCCTCATCCTCCCCATCCTAAGGATCTCTCCGAATACCATCTCCTCTACCCGCTCTCGCTGAAAAGGGGGGAAGGCTAGGAAGACAGCCAGCACTAGTGTCCAAGACACTCGGGCCCTCATCTCACCCTGCAAGATACATTCAAGTTCAGTTAAAGCCTATTTTGTGTGTTTGGGCGGAGTCGCGGTAGCTATGGCGGCCGCGACCTTGTCGCGTCGGTACGGGGTACCGCGACCTTATCGCGACGCCCTGCCCCGCCGTGACATCATGTCGCGGCGGATCAGGCTGACGCGATTTCAGGATCAAATCGGCCGGAGCCCTCTTTGTTTGACCTTCTTTTTCTTGGGCGTTTCGCCCTACATTTGCCATCCAGGGGCTCCGTCTTCCATCTTTCTACACCCATACAAGGATTTGGGGTCGATATACTTACCGTTTTCATCGCCTTGGCCCGTTTCTTCCGCTCCTCCTCCACGTTCATGACCGGAGCCGTCTCCTCCTCCTCCTCTTCCATGTCGACCTCGGGCACCTCCCCCTCGACCGGAGGCTCCTCCGCGCGCCGCCGAGAGCTCCGGCGCTCCACTTGACGCTTCCTCTACAATGAACCCTCGCCGGTTTCTTTTCCTCCTTCCATCGCAATGGGGGTTGATTTAGGTAAGTTTGTGGGCTAGCAGGGAGGGGAGATTAATGCAAGATCATGGGAAGAAGGGAAGGTTCGGAGATAGAGAGATTTGAGTGCTTGAAATCCGGAAAGGGGGAAGGAGGGGGCCGTTTGTTTTTTTGAATAAGTCGGTTCTTGACGCGACGCAGCGGGCGGTCGCGTGCATGTCGCACCCCTCGGGGCCGCCGCGACAGAGTCGCGACACCCTGCTTGGCCGCGACATAAAGGTGACACTTCTGACTGTCGCGTCATCAACAGAGCTCATTTGCGCATGTAGGAAATTCTGTTTATTCATTCAATTTCAAATCATTACATCCTCTAATTCTTTCTGACAATCAAACAATGCTATCAAGTTCTTTCCTATCTACCATCTTGTCTACAAGTCAAATCAAAACAAGTCAATTGGTCTCCGCCACTGGCTGAAGTTCCTTCAAAGCTTCAACGTATTCCTTGATTACATCATCATCTTCCTCCACCTCGGCTTGAATCGCGCTCATCGCGCATCCCTCCCAGTGGACGATGGCGCTACGCATGTCGCGCTCATCCTGTACATCGCCCCTCTTCCTCTCTTGGATAGGCGGGAAGTGCGAGAGGAGTGGAACTACCGTCCGGGCCGCACCGCATTGGAGGTAACAGTGGTCCGGGTTGTAGGAGACTAGCGCTTCGTTGCCCAGCAGCCTCAAGGTGAACCCGGTACGTTGAGGGATGTGGATTATCCGGCCATGCATGAATCGGGGGTGCATGTCAAAATTCGCCACGGTCAGATTTCGGAGGTACTTGCGCCATGCTTGTATGCCCTTCACTTGAGCCGTTTTGCACCAAGCCCAAGTGCTCATGTGAAGTCGTCCGCCCACGTAGGCCAGTGGGTGGTTCCGCATTGTCTTGCACTCCGTAGTCAGGTCTTCCACTGCCCGGAATTGGATGTGCATCCCCATCCATAGCTCGAGGGCGATGACCGATCCATAGAAAGGACCCCCGAGCGCTGCAAAAGTCAGGCCAGCATACAGAAAACCCAAGACAGCTTGCCCAATTTTCATACCTTCAGAAATGGAGTCAATGATGCTAAGAATGCCAAAAGAGATGGCACCGTCAGATTCTGGGAAGAGTATGACGCCGCAAATGCATATGGCGGCTGCCTTGGCAATGGCGATGTAGTTTGTGGTCTTCCGTTTACACTGAGAAGTAATCCACTGTGCGATTGGATAAAGGTGGACGTGCATACCACTTGTCATGGAGTAGAGGTCGATTTTCTTTGTGGTGATGTACGCCAAGATGCTCCATGAGTTGATTTGCTCCACGATGTAAGAGATTTTCGATTCTTCGCCCCTTTGATAGCATGGGAGGCCAAGCAGGATCTCCAATTCTTCCAAAAGAATCGTTGCTTCAAACTCGGGGAAGATGAACGAGTTGGTTTGCGGATGCCACAGCTCCGCCATGGCCGTGATACTTTCCCACACGTGCGCTAGCTTGTTGTAATTCTTGGCCAGCACAAAGACAGTGGACAGCCCCCACTCCTTCAAGTGGTCGATAGACGAGGGCGGCAGTAGCTCGAGCATAGGCACCAGCCATGGAACCTTTGAGAACTGCCGTTGGCCAGGGAGGATCTGAAGTATAAAATGAAACATGAAAAAAGACGGAGGAGAAAAGAGAAGAGCAAAACAGAGCAAAACAGAACACAATGCAGAAAGTTCAGAATTTAGGGAGAGAAAGGCCACTTACTTTGAGCTCCGGACGCGTGTAGATATGCCCCGGGATGGCGAAGAGCTGCTTCAGATCGGCGTACGAGTCCCTAGCAGCTTTTGGGCCAAAATAGGGAGGGATGTCCTCTACAAACGCTGAATAACTCCTCTTCATGGTAGCAAAAGGAAGAAAAGAGCTTGAAATTGAGGAGCAGAGGATGCCAGGGAATTAGCTGCGGGATTAGCACTCCCAACCCCTTGTTTATAGAGTCTAGATAGTTAGAAACCTACTCTAATCCCGCATCTAGGTGTTAGGATAAGACTAGGAAAGGATTAGGAGTCCTAGTGTTAATCTAGGTGTCTTAGGATAAGTCTAAGTCCTGGATTCCTGCGTTTTCAGAACTCTGTCCGAGTTGCGACACCGCGATCTAACGCGACTATGTCGCGACAGAGCGCTGCGATGCGACAAGGTCGCGGTTTTCAAGAGTGTCGCGTTTCTACCCGAATGTTTATTCCCTTGTCTGTGCTTTGTATGTATGTTTCTTCGTTCGTATTTATTGAATCCATTTGTCATTTTGTGATTATCATGCTTGTTTCCTATGAATGGATTCTCAAAAAAAAAAAAAAAAGGGGGGTCAGAAAATCCAAAAACATCCAAAAAAAAATATCAAAAAAAAAGATAGAAAAGATATCGTCACAGGTAAGTCAGGTATTGTATCTCTATCCTTACTCCTGCATTACTATATGATATCCTACTTATTATATCGTTTCAAGGACCAGCTAGTTCTCAATGTGTTCTGGGATTTGAGTTCCCCTTTACCAAAAACGGTGATAATCTAGGTGCACATTATTAATCGTTGGATAGGCCGTTGAGTTGGTTAAGTACGGGAACGATAGATTCAGGCCTGCACTGTGGTTGTGGGTAGTCTCTTGACTCTTTCTTATCCAGCTTAACAATATTATCCTTGATGTATTTTATATTTTCTCATTTTATTTGCATTTGTTTTGATGATTTCTTTTATTTTAGCCCAGCATACATCATGTAGGACCTTGAGCTTTCCTGACTCATTCAAAACTTTTGATGAGCCCTTGTTGAGTGCCCAATCATTTTCATGTTTCAAAACAAGAAATCTCAATTCCACTCCGAATCGGAAGGGTTGCCTCCGAATGAGTTGTTCCCGTCAGATTGACAAGAATTTCCCTATCTGGATTCTCTATCCAATTATTCGTCCTACTCCTTTGATCCATTTTGGTTGTGAACCGCTCCCAGGACAGAGTCATGTGTTACCTGCCTGGCACTCACATGTCCCTCCAAAACGAAACCTGCAGGCCAATCGGCTAGGGTACCTCTCAATCGAGGGGTTGATCGTCCTCTTCTTTTCTCCCTCTCGTCCAGACTTGTGCTCTTCTCTGCATTCTGCTCAAACAACCAACTCGGGGCTTTCATGAAGATTCCAATTGCCTGTTAGTTAATTCGGGTGTCTCTTTACCTTGGCTCCCCACTTTTCAGTCCACTCCGTGTCATCTCCATTCCGCCGTCACTTCATGACATCTCCGCTCCACTTCCGCTTCACTCCCCCGCAAAGTGGAAGCCAAGGAGGGGCAATCTGTAGACACCCGGTTATGACTATTGGGTTGAACCACTTTTCTTATTATCATAGTGAGCCCCTAATTGGTCACTCACATTGAGCCCATCATTAGCCTTGTTTTGAGCCTATTAAACCATTAAAATGCCTTAAAATCCCGCACATTATCACTTTGAGAGAGTCCTTGGGGCATAATAACTCTTATCCTTTCATGTGGTTATCTGATAATTCCTGATAATTCGATTTTATAGTCGCGACGCATCATAGCGCCGCGTCTCTGAGTCGCGTCGGTATAGGCTACTGCGATAGGCCATGCATATCCATACACGTGGGCATACTGTCGCGACGCCCCGCTCTGTCGCGTCTCTATGTCGCGGTCCTACGATACGCCGTGACAGCAGCTGCGCATGCAGGCCTCCGCAACCACCTCCTATTTATAAAATTTTCCGAAAAACGTTTTCTGGTGGACATTTTTACGGGGATCCAAACGGACCCTTAGCTTTCCATTAAAACATTAACAATTTAAAGCATGCTTGTGTTCATGAGATATTAAGCCCTACTGGGCATTATTCGCTCATCCTGCGTATTTGTTTAATGTGTTCAGGTGAGTTTGACGATGACCACACTTACGAGGACAGGACTGAGGGAGATGCTCAGGAGTGACCATTTCAGCCACCAGTGCTATCTAGTAGTAGTTAGTATAGTTATGAGTTAGTGAGTCAGTTAGTCATAATGTAGTAGTTGATTTTGAATAAAGTACTCGGGGCCCTAGTTCTGGCTCTGATACGTTGATGTATTAGCCAGTTTAAGAAGATGATGAGTTATTAGTAAATGTAATGGATATTGTTGGATTATTAATGAGATATGAGGTTGTTTGGTATTATTTCCATTTTTGTAATGGTTTGTTATTTATTTCTCGCTTTGTACTATTTAATAACTGTAATTTCGCTCTGATATTCCACGTCGGGGCGTTACAGTTTTGTGGTATCAGAGCCTAGGTTATTCTTAAGTATAGGATGATCTAGGTTTGACCTGCCTTGACTTAGAGTCTTAATTCCATACCTATGTGAGATGGGTAGAACCGTGGGTAATAAGATAAAATGGATACACACACGCACAAACTTAGTGCAAACTCAACGACTTACATTTTAAATTCTCTTTTGAAGGAACGTAAACAATGGCAGTGGAGCTTGCTCAACTCCGTAACATGCAACACACGATTCAGCAACTCACTCAAGCTTTACTTCAGGCTGTTGGAGCCAACAACAATAATAACAATAACCGAGCAGCTGGTGATTTACATAGAAATTTCCGCAACCTGAATCCGCCTCGATTCAGTGGTACCACAGACTCTGATGAGGCCGAGAATTGGCTCAAGGAGATTGAGCGTATCTTCTGCGTCATGCAATGCGCGGATGGGGACAAGATACTACTAGCTACGTTCCAGTTAGAACGGGACGCTCGTGCGTGGTGGGAGTCCGTTGAGGCAACCAGAGAGGACGCACAATTTACTTGGGAGGAGTTCAAAGAGCATTTCAACTCCAAGTACTTCCCAGAGAGGATCCAAGAAAGGAAAGCATCTGAGTTTTCCGCTTTGAAGCAAAGGAACCTGACTGTTGCTGAGTATGAGGCTCAGTTCTCCCGATTGGCGCGCTATGCCAATCATCTGGTGAACACGGAGAAGATGAAGGCGAAAAGGTTTCTTAATGGGCTCAGGCCCGCATATATCACACAGCTGGCACCTATGGACATTCAGACCTACCCAGAGATGGTTAGGAAAGCACAACTACTCGAGGATGCAACCGATCTCACTGATCGCATCAAGGGTAGAATGGTAAAGAAGGAACTAACTTCTGGAGCACCAAGAAAGCCTGCCTACAACAAGAAAAGACCATTAAGTATCACTGATGGGCCAAGCCAAGAGCGAAAGCCCAAAGTCCCTACTCCTACTACTGCCCTAAATAACAAGCCCAGATGCAAACATTGTGACAAGCTTGGTCACACGACAGAAGAATGCTGGAGGAAGGCAGGTGCATGCCTTCGTTGTGGGAGCTGAGAGCATCGGATTCCCGAATGCCCATTACTGAGAGAGAATGAGAAGCGTCCTGCGGGACCAAAGAAGCCAGACAGACTCCAAGCACTGCAAGAGGTAGAGACCACTGAGGAAGGTAGAGTTGTGGAAGGTACGCTACCGGTCATTTCTCATTCAGCATTTGTTTTGTTCGATACTGGTGCTACACATTCATTTATATCACAAGCATTTGCTGATATCTTAAATGAGAAACCTGTATCTATGACATTTGAATTACCTGTCACAACACCACTAGGAGAAAGGGCTCAATTGAATAAATATTATCCATTAGCTGATGTTAAGATTGGTGAACTCAATCTAAGAGCTGACTTGATCTGTATGCCCATGGAAGGCTACGATGTCATTCTGGGAGCCGATTGGCTATCCACGTATGGGGCTATCGTGGATTGTAGAAGAGGGAAAATTTCTTTTAGTGAATTCCCTAAGCTGACCTTCATAAGATGTAGACACAAGAGACACTTGTCCCTCGTCTCTGCTATAAAGGCACATAACATGATAAGGAAAGGGAGTATGGCATTTCTTGCCGCCATCATAGTGGAAAAGAAAGCAGTTAAGATATCAGACATCCACATAGTGCAAGAATACCCTGATGTGTTTCCCGATGAGCTACCAGACATTCCACCTAAGAGAGATGTGAATTTCTCAATTGATCTCGTACCTGGAGCTGCACTGGTTTCACGCCAACCCTACAGGATGTCCCCTGCTGAATTGAAAGAGTTGAAAGAGCAACTGATGGAACTTCTAGAAAAGGGTTTTCATTAGGCCAAGTACTTCTCCTTGGGGAGCACCAGTGTTGTTCGTCAAGAAGAAGGACGGATCCATGAGATTATGCATCGATTACAGGCAGTTGAACAATCTCAATATCAAGAACAAGTACCCTCTGCCGCGTGTCGATGAATTATTTGATCAGATATCAAGAGCAGAGTATTTATCTAAGATTGACCTTAGACCGGGATATCATCAGATCAGGATTAAAGATGCAGATATTTACAAGACAGCTTTCAAGAGTAGGTATGGTCATTACGAATTTGTAGTCATGCCTTTTGGACTAACCAATGCTCCTACAGCTTTTATGCAATTAATGAACATCATCTATCGACCATACCTCGACAAGTTCGTTGTGGTCTTCATTGATGATATTCTCATATACTCCAAGACCAAGGAAGAGCATGAGGAGCATCTGAGGATTGCTCTGCAGATCTTACGGGACAACCAACTCTACGCCAAATTGAGCAAGTGTGAATTCTGGCTCGAGGAGGTGTCGTTCCTAGGCCATGTCATTTCCAAGGAGGGTATCGCTGTCGATCCTTCCAAGGTAGAAGTCGTACTCAACTGGGAAAGGACGACCAATGTCATAGAGATAAGAAGTTTTCTTGGACTGGCTGGATATTACAGACGGTTCATAAAAGACTTCTCCAAGATAGTTGTACCTCTTACACGTCTTACGCGGAAAGAGAACCCATATGTCTGGAGAAAAGAGTGCGAGAAGAGCTTCCAGACATTGAAGCGGTTGTTGACGTCTGCACCTGTGCTCGCATTACCAGTCGAAGGAGCAGGATTCTCAGTCTACACTGATGCATCTGGAATCGGTCTAGGCTGTGTACTAATGCAGAATGAGAAAGTTATAGCTTATTCTTCAAGGCAGTTGAAGCCACATGAAGTCAATTATCCTGTCCATGACTTAGAGCTAGCTTCTGTGGTATTTGCACTCAAAATTTGGAGGCATTACCTGTATGGGGAACAATTTATTGTCTACTCCAACCACAAGAGTTTGAAATACTTATTTTCTCAGAAGGAGCTGAACATGAGACATCGGAGATGGCTGGAGTACCTAAAGCATTTTGATTTCAACATCCAATACCACCCAGGCAAAGGTAATGCACTAGCCGATGCACTTAGCAGAAAGCCAGTAGCTTCGATATCTTGTCTAGTCATGGGCGAGATGCAATTGTTAGAACAATTCACCAACCTGAACCTGAACATTGAAAAGAGGAGTGATAAGATGATCGTGGCTAATCTTAGAGCTCAACCCGACATTTTTGTTGAGATCAGAGAGCAACAGGCTAATGATCCATTCCTAGTCAGAGTCAGAGAGACCATAGCTGACAGGCCAAACTTCTCCATCGCTGAAGATGGAAGAATATTATTCCAAGCTAGGACATGCGTGCCTCACAATGAAGAGCTGAAGAGAAAGCTAATGGATGAAGCCCACAAGACCAAGTACACAATTCACCCAGGTGCAACCAAGATGTACCAATACATGAAAAGGTCATTTTGGTGGCCAAACATGAAGCGTGAGGTAGCTGAGCATGCCGTGCACTGCCTCACTTGTCAGCAGGTAAAAGCATAACACCGTCGTCCTGCGGGTGTACTTAGACCCTTGGACATACCTGAATGGAAGTGGGAAAGCATCGGAATGGATTTCATCATGGGTTTACCCCGGACTCATGGTGGACTTGATGCTATTTGGGTCATTGTGGATAGATTGACAAAGTCTGCACACTTTCTAACAATTCGAAGTACCTGGAGTGTTGATGTGCTTGCAGCTTTGTATGTGAAAGAGATAGTCAGACTACATGGAGTTCTAGTATCCATTGTCTCGGATCGTGACCCCAAGTTCACTTCTAGATTTTGGAAGGGACTCCAGGCTGCCCTAGGCACAAAACTCAACTTTAGCACAACTTTCCACCCACAGACGGATGGACAGACTGAAAGGACAAATCAGATAGTGGAGGACATGCTACGTGTCTGCACTATAGATTTTAAAGGTTATTGGAATGAACAACTATCATTGATAGAATTCGCCTACAATAACAGTTATCAGGCCAGCATTAAGATGGCACCATTTGAAGCTCTGTATGGCAGAAGCTGTAGATCGCCAGTGTGCTGGAATGAAGTAGGTGAGCAACAATGGCTGGGACCAGACATGGTACAAAATACTAGCAGAGATATACAGATTATCAGAGACAGAATTAAGGTATCTCAGTCTAGGCAAAAGAGCTATGCTGATAAAAGAAGAAGGGACTTAGAGTTTCAAACTGGAGACCATGTGATGCTCAAAGTATCCCCGACCCGAGGATTTCAACGGTTTGGGATGAAAGGCAAGTTAAGACCAAGATTCATCGGTCCGTTTGACGTGTTAGATAGAGTGGGCGAGGTAGCGTATCGACTGGCACTACCACCCCAGTTTTCAACAGTACACAATGTTTTCCATGTATCCATGCTGAGATAGTACGTGTACGATCCATCGCACATAATCAGCTATGATGACATTACTCTAAACAAGGATATGACCTATGAAGAAAGGCCAGTGAAGATCTTAGATGTAAGGCCCTCGAATTTTGTTGTATTATTTTAATTTAGCGTAAATAATTCATGTTGTGTATGCATAGATGTACATATCTACGTATGTATTAACTATTTATACTTATGTATGCATGTGTATAAGTTAGTTGTAAATAATGAATGAATGGTATGATGGTAGTGTGTACATGATAATACATACATATGGTACTTATATAGGTGTAAGTTGTGCATGGTTTCTGCATGTTTTGGAGTTCTGGCCGAAGACCAGATTAGCGTCAATATCAATGGACGTTTGAGTTGTGTAAGCGTCAACCCTATGGACACCAACACTAAGTCCAGCGACGTGGACGTTAATTTCTCTGACCTGCATGCGTTGCAGAGTCGGATTTCCGGGAGCAAGCTAGCTCACCCATTGGGGAGCTATCTCCAATGGTCTGAAAGGGCTCACATCAACCCTGCGGGAATGGGAGAGGCCTCTCTCCTATATCTGAACCCCTTTGCAACCAGAAAACCTCTCTTGACCTCTTTCAAGAGGAGAAGAAAACCCTAGAGAAAACTGTGAGAAAACCCCACCCTTTGCAAGCTTAAATCCGACCTTCTGGAGCTGTTCCTGGCCATCTACCACGACAAGGAGCTAGCTGAAGTGAAGGAAGAGGCTTCCCCGACCTCATCTTGGAGCCATCTACGTCCTAGAACCCGGCGTGAAGACTTCTCGAGAGCTTCTTGGGACTGCCCAAGGAGAGCTTCTACAACCATTTAGATCCCTTTGGAGTTTTTGCAAGAGGCAAGTAACCTACCCCTATCGTCCATGTACATGTCAAGTAGGGTTTTATCATTTTTATGTATTTTTCCTCGTGTCCTAGATCCCCCATTCACCCTGTTATTTGGAGCTCGGTCTATGTTTCTGCACAGACAGGAACTTGGCGTCAATGCCTTGATGCCAAGATTCCCCGTGTGCATCTAGCGATCTTGCCGTCCACTCCTGGAACGGCCAGAGACCGCCGCCAAGTTTGTCTGGACAGAACAGTGAACTGTTCTCTCCTTATGTATAATTACTTTCGATATGTTTTACGATGAGGATATATTGTAAACCTATTATGCTATGTAATGTGAATGTGGGAATGTGTGGGAGAATGGTTGTGTATTTATTGTGGATGGTTGAGTTATTATTTATTTAAATTGCATGTGGGAGACGACCATGTATGCTCACCATGATCCTAATAATCCGTGGGAAATTATGATGCCCTAATCCTGCTGAATCATGTTTATATACGTCTGTCTCTGCTCTGAATTTTCTGGAATCTTTCCATGTCAATGTGATTTACTGCAAATTTATACTTGGGAAATAGAAAACATGTGTAGGATTGCTAAATTTCCAGTAAATCGTGTGTTGTGTAATAAATCTGGGAGAAATTCCTGTGGTATTGTGTATATTGGGATCAGGGTTATGATCTGTTAAACTGAACTTTTATGTTATATACCATGATAAATTGAATTTTGAATAGTACGGGAATTTATGTTAAATTTTCTGCGATTGCATTTTGGATCAGAAAAATGTGAACATTTTCATGTGGGGTCCTAAACCCGACATCAGCATGTGGTTAAATTCTCAGTTCATTTGGACAACTATACCATACAATATGAATTTTCCATGCAAAAATGGGTAATTAATGCATGCCATTGTGAAATGATTTAATTTCTGTGTAACCCAACCTGATTGGTGAAATTTCCTGAATGATAAATTCTGTCATCTGTAGTGGCATGATTAGGGAAAAAAAAATAGAGACATGTTGCGAATGAGAGAATGAATGAGATGTGAGTGTCATGTGTAAAATGTGTGTAAAAACCGATATGTGTAATGTGTAAAACTGTGCCAAGTGTGATACTGCTTCCATAGAGGACTGTGGAACCGTACCATGGAAAAGTCCCCATGGGAAGGTTTAATGTGTTGTGATCCTAAGGGCATTAGGATGAAATCCTGGTGGTAGACAAGTACCACTGGTTAGGGTCGAGACTTGTTCTCCTGGTCTGTGCAGTTCAAGAGTCGTCACTGTATTGACTAGGTGACGTCTATGTGTATGTGATGTGATGTGTCCTTCTCTGGTGGTTTGGAGTATGTGTCACAGCACTAAATGTGAATGTGAAAATGTGTATGTGTTCATGTGTAAGAACTGTGGATGTGAACAATGTGTAAATGTGCATGTGTAAAGTGTATACTATGTGAATAGAAAATTGTGTAAAAATGTGCAACCAAAATGTGAGGTTGTGAATTTGTGATCCATGTTGTGGTAATCTGAAATCATGATAGAACAACAAACAAAATGTACTTATGATCATGCTTCACATGTGCAAATTGCCTAGAATCCATGTTAGAAACGATTCTTAGCGGTGTGTAAGTAATCCCATGCTTGGTTGCCCTCACGTTGTGGTTTGAATGAGAATGTAGCTTTCATGTGTTAGATTGTAAAGTGTTAAACCATGTTAAAATAGCAAGCTTAAAGCATGTGAAATGGTTATGTGCATGTGTAAGAATGAGTAGTAACCATGTTAGTAAATGTTTCTTTCACGTATGTAAGCTAATCATGCTAGATTGCTTTCATGTTTTAGCTTAATTGGAAGTAGAACTTTCATGTGTTGGAATGATTAAAGAGCATGTGATAGGAGATTTTAATTTAGGAAATCTGAAAGCATGAATCATGTGTTTCGTTGATAAGATTACCATGATAGGTTGTTATTTCAATGCCACGCATGCTACATGATTGTGTCTTGTAAGTGTGTATGTAAAATCTGCTATGACATGTACATGTATGGAATGTGTAGAGTTATTTGCTGAGTCTTTTAGACTCATTACTTGCTTCGGCGTACAGGCATAGTTGGTGATGACACACTTGCGGAGGAGGCAGTGGAAACCGACTCCGAGCACGGAGATTAGATCGTTGCTGTACTTTACGATATTTTGACTACATAATATGTAATTGCAACATTGTACTAGAATTATCATGGAAAAATGTTTAAGTGTGGACAATTATGTATTTGATTTTCAGCAATGTAATTATGCGGACTTTTAGTTCTTTAAATGTTATCGAATCATGTATGTTAAATGTGGATGATTGTAACATCCCATGTTACCCTGACCAGTCGCCCTCCATCAAGGGTGGCGACACAGGGTATGTCGCCTTCTGAAGACGACATGTGGCTTGTCGCCTTCCAGTTGGGAAGGCAACTGGCCCTATGTCGCCTTATCTCTTGCTGCCAGCCGCATGCATCTTTGTCGTGTAGTGGTCTGAAGAGGGATGACAGGTGTCAGCATCTGGCAGTAAGGAGGCGACAGGTCCTATGTCGCCTTCTGGTGTTAGGCCTGCATGGCTGACACGTGGTGAGGTCGCAGGTCGACTTGACCGTTGAGCAGGGGATAGCGACATGTCCTATGTCGCCTTCAGGTTTACTGAATGCAACGGGGTCCATGTCGCCTTCCCATGTTCAAAGGGTTAAGTGCCCAAGCCGAGAGCACAAGCCCCAGTTCGTCTCCTTGCTTGGTGAAGGCTTCTCCTCCGGCGAACTGAGGCTTGGGGACTCCATGGGAGGCTTGGGAGGGAAGCCTTGGTGTTTCTTTTCAAGGTAAGGTGTTGGTAGTTGTTGTCCTTGTTCTTCCATGGTTGATCTCTCCCTCATTGTGTCTTCTCCCCTCTTTGGCATGCAATGGATGCTCTTCAAGGGAGAGGAAGTGCCCAGTTCGTGGGAGGAGGTTCGTGGATCGTCGGAGCTCGGAGGTGGAGGGTTGCTAGCCTACGAGAAGGGCCCTTGAGGTTGGATCTTCTTCTTGAGGTAGGGAACCCAAACCTTCCCCCTAGTTCCACTTGCTAGGATCCTCACCTCTTCCAAGCCTAGAACTGGCATGCTAGGTTGTTTTCATGCTTTGGTTATGGATGTGGTTTGTGTGGTGCTTTGCATGCAATGGTTGCTTGGGTTTGAGGGTTCTCCATGTTGAGTGAGATGCATGTGAGTGTAGGTTATTGTGCATGCTTTTTGGGGTTTCTAGAGGGTGGTCTGAGCTCTTTAGAATCATGTTTAATAGCCTACATGTTTCCCTCCCCGCGGTTGTGATTGTAGTGTGGTTGAGGCCCTGAAGAAGGGAGCCTCGGTGTGTTGCACCCTGTTAAGGCGACACCTTTGGTGTCGCCACCCAGGTGGCGACACATCGATGCGTCGCCTTTAGGAACTCCTGAAGGCGACAGCATCTATGTCGCCACCTTGGTGGCAACATGGGGGCCGTCGCCTTCTGCCTGTTTTTCCCGTTCCGGTTCCTATGTCTGTTCCGGAGCACTGACCTAATAGCGACAATGGCCTTGTCGCTATCATATTAGTAGGGTTGCGCCGCCTTTGTTGTCGCCATCCTGATGGCAACACGGGGCCTGTCGCCTTCTCAGTCAGAGAAGGGCTTGGCAACCTGCTCAGCGTCTTGCTTCCGCTGCGACTCGGTTTTCTTGGCACCTGTGCTGTCTCCTAGTACAGTGCTACTTCTAGTCTCTCTCTTCGCCCGGTGCTAGGCACTTGAGGGCTTGTCCGCGAGACAGGTTGTTACCGTTACCTGGGACCCCCGGTTCCCGCGCACTTGTGTCAGAGGGTGTTTCTCCAGGCGGCGGGGTTTGCTCAAGTCGTTGACTTTGGTAGCAGTAGGGGAAAACGGTGGGACAACGACGTGGTCGTTTGTGGAGCTCTCTTAGCTGAGACTGGTACGCCGGTAGTGTGTGACTCGTACGGTGCAGTTCAGCTAGTCCGTTCTCACTGCCTCACTCTACGTGGTTCCGGTACCACCTAGAGGCGTCAGGCGTGGGACTGTAGTCCGGCCAGACTACGGCAGTTGTGGTTACTTGTGGTTCCGTGTCTCACTCCGACGAGAGGTGTCAGACATGGGCCGTTGGTCGAGGGTAAGACGCATGGTGCACCTGACCAGCTGACTAGAGTAGTGTACTGTAGCTAGTGTACTTGCCCAGGAAGTTCGATGTCTGTGTTTACAGCTGGGTTCTTGTGGTGCCTTGGTTTACACGGGTTTTCCGGTCCCGCCGAGTGGCTTAGACCGACAACTGTGTAGTTCTTTCACGCTTCCGCACTTTACTCTGTTTAGTAGATTAGACCTTACTGCTTTCTTTTAATTATTGCACTAGTCCATATGTTTGTAGAACCAGTGGGAGATTGGTAGTCCCTACTGGGCTTCTTCGTGAAGCTCACTCCCTATTTTGCAGGTGAGACTTCACAGCAGTTCCCTCCGCGGAGTAGCGAGGACACGGGCCCGCAGTAGTCAGCGTCTCTAGCGGCAATGTTTCCCCCAGTTCTTTACTTCACCCTCGGGGTATGCCCCTAAGGGACGTGTTATTCCTTTTCCGTTCTGCACTTGTACTTTTGTACTTTGGGACTTGTACTAGACTTGCACGTTGTGTTAGACTTATTCTTGCACTAGTTGGTACATTCTTAGTACAGTCGTTGTTATTTACTTTCTGTCACATATCTCGTTAGACTGATCCGTTAGCCCTTTCGGGTCTCCGGACCCGTGGGCGGCGGTGCCGACGGTCGGATCCTTGGTGGGAGCCGGGGACCCAGGCGTCGAGGCTGTTACAATGATGAATGAAATGAAGACAGTGGTTCTTTTGTTTCCGCTACTCTGTTCTTATATTCACGTGTATCTCAGCTGAATGTTATTGATGGGTAAATGTCCCACTGTGGCAACGTTCACTATACCGACGTGGGTTGGTATAACCGTACCGGTATAATGAGGGTCGCTACAGAGATTGGTATCAGAGCCAACCGGTTGAGATTGCACATGAATATACATAAGTCATCATCTTCATTACATGCTAAGTCTACATAAGAATGTCCACATGTGTAGAATTGATTAATAATGAATGAAAAATAGATAAGAAAACGGTTAGGAAATAAATTGAAGTAGCTCTAATGGTGGCTGAAATTTATTACAGCCATGGCTTCGAGAGGTAGGCGTGGCGGAGCGCCGGCCCATGAGGACGAGCCGAGACGTGACGAGCGGGCGGAGCAGTAGGCCCCGGCACCGCAAGGTCCTGTACTTCCCCCACCGCCGCCTGTGGATTATGGAGTATTCATGCAAGGTCTGGTGCAAGCCATGCAGACGCAGGCTCACACTCAGGCAGCACTCCAGGCACAGTTGGAGGCTCAGGTTAGACTAATAAAATGATTAATAGTCTGTTTTATTTAATTATGCGATATTGTGTTGATTATGTATTGCTTGCTGTGTACTGTAGCAGGCTCAAGTACCAGCTCAGGACCATGGTGGGCCTTCTACCATAGAAAGATTTAAGAGGATGCTGCCACCCTCTTTTAAGGGGGAGAGCGATCCATTGTTGGCAGAAAGTTGGATGAGGGAGATAGAAAAGATCTTCCGTGCCGTCAGGTGTGCAGATGAGGATAAGGTCACATTAGCCACCTACATGCTACAAGTATGCTTTAGTTATATGCTTGTATGTTTTGTTAAGTTAGATTTGTTTAGATGGTGCTTATGAGCGGTGTACTGCAGGAAAGAGCTGATGTATGGTGGGCTTCATTGTTGCGTACCCGATTTGAGGACGGAGCTATTGATGTTGCTTGGGACGAGTTCGTGAGGCTCTTTCGGGCCAAGTTCGTCCCCGAGCATGTTCAAGATCGGATGGAGCAAGAATTCCTATCTTTGGCTCAAGGCTCCATGACCGTGCTAGAGTATGAGGCAAGATTTTCTGAACTCTCTAAATATGCACCTCATATCGTGGCAGATGAGCGCAGGAAGACAAAGAAGTTCGTGATGGGACTCAAGCCATCACTGCGGACGAGACTCGTGGCGTTTGACCACCGCACTTTGGACGAGGCCCTCAGCGCTGCTTGTAGGCAGGAGGGTGAGATGGAGCAATACCTTGAAGAGAAGAAGGCTTCGCAAAAGAGACCTGCAGCTACGTTCCAGCGACAGGATAGGAAGAAAGCGGTGTACCAGACACAACAACGATCGGTAGCAGTCGGCAGTACTCAGGTACCTTCTGTACATTCCCCTGGTGTAAAGAAAGAGTGTCCCCACTGTGGGAGGACACATGGTGGTTCCGAGTGTTGGATGATCACGGGAAAGTGCTTGAAGTGCGGAAGCAGCGACCACAAGATCAAGGATTGTCCGAGACTTCAGCAGGAAGTCCAGCGCGGAGCGCCAGCCCCAGCGGTAGCGGCAGCAGCGCCAGCTACAGGAAGACTAGGAAGGCCTCGAGCCCCAGCTCGAGTGTTTGCTTTAGCACGCGAGGACGCCGAGCAGGCGGAGCATGTCACCGAAGGTACGATTTTACTTCTAGGTGTGCACACTCGGGTTATGTTTGATACGGGTGCCACTCACTCGTTCATTTCCGAGCGGTTCGCTAGGCAGTTAGCCCTAGAGTCAGGCATAGAGTCTGAGGATTTAGAGGTCCCTTTGTCTGTACACACCCTACGGGTACGGTATCGACTAGGAAGCTCATTTCGTCGTTACCTGTGTGCATTGAGGATAGAGTCCTAGAAGGGTGTTTCTTCTTGCTAAAGATGAAGGACTATGATGCTATTCTTGGTCTGGATTGGCTAGAGGAGCACTATGCATTAGTGGATTGTCGTCGGAAGAGGATTGTTTTCCGCATTCCTGGTGAGGACGAGTTCTCTCATCCCTTGCCAAGGAACTTGGCGGGAAAGTTAGTCATCTCTGCCATGAAGGCGATGCGCATGGTGAACAAGGGTTGTGACACTTTTCTTGCCAGCGTGGTACTAGTTCCAGAGGCTGATGAGTCACCTACTCTTGCAGAGATTGAGGTAGTGCAGAATTTTCCAGACGTCTTTCCTGATGATTTGTCTGGTTTGCCACCGGATAGAGAGATAGAGTTTACCATAGAGTTGCTTCCGGGCACCTCTCCTATCTCGAAGGCTCCATATCGGATGGCACCTACGGAGTTAGCCGAGTTAAGGACGCAATTGCAAGAGTTGCTAGACAAGGGATTTATTCGCCCTAGTGTTTCCCCTTGGGGCGCACCTGTATTATTCGTCAAGAAGAAAGACGGGTAACTTAGGTTATGCGTTGACTACAGAAAGCTGAACCAAGTGACTGTAAAGAACAGGTATCCCTAACCTCGTATTGATGATTTGTTTGACCAGTTGCGAGATGCATCAGTCTTTTCTAAGATTGATTTGCGATCTGGTTATCATCAGTTGAGGATTCGGAGTGAGGATGTGTCCAAGACGGCGTTTAGAACCCGTTATGGACATTATGAGTTTTTGGTCCTTCCTTTCGGATTGACCAATGCCCCGGCAGCGTTCATGGATCTCATGAACAGGGTGTTCAGGCCTTATCTAGATAGCTTTGTTGTAGTGTTTATTGATGATGTGTTGGTCTACTCTCCGGACGAGGCCACATACCATCAGCATTTCAGGGTAGTGTTAGAGGTTCTTCGTGAGCACAAGTTGTATGCTAAGTTCAGCAAGTGCAAATTCTGGATGCGCGAGGTACATTTCCTCGGGCATGTTATCTCCGGTACTGGTGTAGCAGTTGATCCAACTAAGGTCCAGGAAGTTATGGATTGGAAGATTCCCCAGACCCCTTCGGAGATTTGTAGTTTTATTGGGTTAGCTGGTTATTATCGGCGATTCATTGAGGGATTTTCGTCCATCGCCGCCCCATTGACTCAGCTCACCAGAAAGGGGGTGAAGTTTGTTTGGTCCGAGAAGTGTGAGAGTAGTTTTCAATTGCTGAAGACTAAGCTCACGTCAGCCCCGGTGTTAGTCTTACCGAGTGGTGTAGACGGTTTTGCTATCTACACGGATGCGTCTCGGATTGGTTTAGGCTGTGTGCTAATGCAGCAGGAAAGGGTAGTGGATTATGCCTCTCGTCAGTTGAAGGAGCATGAGAAGAACTATCTGACTCATGACTTGGAGCTCGCAGCAGTGGTTCACGCACTAAAGATCTGGAGGCACTATCTATATGGTGTGAGATTTGAGGTGTTTACCGACCACAAGAGCTTGAAGTTGTTAGGAACGGATGGGTGGATGGATCAGATCTAGAAGGGGGGTTGAATAGATCTAACACCAATTAACGCGGAAGCTTAAGAAATTTAAGTTACTTTGAATCAGAGATCAAATCACCCAAACAATTTACTGATCTGAAGTGTGATTAGTGTGTGTGAGCAAATCGATTAGTAGTGTGAACGAAATCCCTATGCATGCATCTAAAGAGATACAAATGCAAACCACAATTCAAACCATTGCACAGAGGATTTTAGGTGGTTCGGAAATCACCTCCAGTGACTCCTACTTCCACCCCTCACACAGTGAGGCCACACTACTCAAAACCTTGAGTACAACTCACACAGGATCACGACGACTCCAAACACCCTTGAGCACGACGACTCAAGAAACACCTGGAGCACGACGACTCCAAACTGAGCACGACGGCTCAAACACCAACTGGAGTACGACGACTCCAAATTGAGCACGACGGCTCAAACCACACAATGAGTACGACGACTCACAAACCAGAGCTCGACGGCTCAGAGTACAAAAGCTAGATCAAACATAAAAGAGATCAGATCTTCTAGCAATGATCTGATTCAAGACAGATTTGTACACAGAAATTTGTGCAGAACTTCATGCACAAATATCACAGACGAAATAAGGAAGAACAAACTCTGAGATGAGGGAAATAGATGTAGAAAGAGTGTTCTTCGATGAAGAGGCCTTGCAGAGACTTCAATTGAGGAGGCTTGATGGAATTCGATGGAGATTCTCCTCAATTGTCGATGCTCTGCTTTGATGGAATCTGAAATGCCAAAAATCTTTCTTCTCCTGCGCCTCTTCAGTTGGATCTGCTCCTTTGCCTTGCACAGCAAGCTTCTCTCCAGGGATTCCCCTTGATTCCCTTGTCCTTCCTCTTGAAAGGATGGCTTGTAGCTTCTGGAGATGGAGACAGATCTGGAAAGCCCCTTTCAGCTGCCAAAAAGGTTCTTCAGGAAGTGTATGAGCTCTCTTGCCTTTGGGGTACAAGGAACATGGGTATTTATAGCCCCATATGTCCATAAAGTTCCTTGGGGTGCATGGGCACAGAACCCTAGGTCAAATCCCCTAAATCCAAGCAGCCACGTGTCCAGGAGAAACTTTAAGTCACAGAGTTTCCGGAGTGTGTCGACCTGCCCAGATCTAGTGTCGACCTGCTGTCCCATTTCTGCAAAACTGTTCTGCTGGAAACTGGATCTGGTGTCGACTTGCCCTGATCTAGTGTCGACCTGCCCTTCTGGAATCTGGGATTAGTGTCGACCTGCTTTGATCTAGTGTTGACCTGCCCTTCTGGAATCTGGGACTAGTGTCGACCTGCTTTGATCTAGTGTCGACCTACTGTCCCAGTCTGGCAACTGGGTCTTCTGGAATCTGGGACTAGTGTCGACCTGCTTTGATCTAGTGTCGACACTACCAAGACAAAAATGTGTGAACCTGAAAATTTAACACATAAACCATTAGTACAGGATATTATCATTAAAATATGAGATATTAAACATCAAAAACATGTTATACCATTAGTACAAGATATTATCATTAAAATATGAGATATTAAACATCAAAAACATGTTGTTTAAGCATTATTGTGATATGTATAAAATGTATAACATGTTCAACATATCATCATCAAAATCACAACATGTCACAATATCTCATCATTGAAATCACAATATGTCATCATCAATATTACAGTATGTCATCATCAAAATCAAGGTATGAGTGATGTTCATTGGATATCATTAAATTACAACTTTAGGAAGTTCCAAAACACACTCAACCCATCAGAAGTATATTTTCTCCCAAAAGGAATTAAACCTGAGGCAAAGAAGATGGATTGAGTTCTTGAAGGACTATGACTTTGACCTTCAGTATCACCCCGGGAAGGTGAATGTCGTAGCGGATGCTCTGAGTAGAAGGAGGCCATCCCTCCAGCAGGATTGGAAGATGTTGGAAGATGCGGCTTGCGCGTTGACTGAGTTAGAGCCATCGCTATGCCAGGCTTTTGTAGCTCAGTTGTCTCTTAGGTCCTCGATTTTGGATGAGGTGATCGAGCAACAGAAAGCCGACCCTAGACTCTTAGAGCTAGTGGGCAAGACAGGCATTGCTCGTGATGAGGATGGTGTGATTAGATTCCATCACCGTGTTTGTGTCCCTGATTTGGTAGATGTCTGTGAGCATGTGTTAGCGGAGGCACATAGATCGCGATTCTCTATTCATCCGGGTAACACTAAGATGTACCAGGATTTGAAGAGATCATTTTGGTGGTCTGGCATGAAGAAGGATGTAGCGGATTATGTGTAAGGCCCCGAATTTCTTTTCCCACTTCTGTTTTATGTATATGGTGTTTACTTATTTTTGCATAAATGGCATGCATGAAGATGATGCATATTATAGATATAAATCTTGCATGTGTATATGAGAAGATGTATGTTTATATATGTGAATATAAGTAATTGGCCAATTTTGTGTATAAGGTATCTATTCAAATATTATGCAAGTACCATCTAAATATTGAAGTATACCTTATATTGCCCATTTCATAAATATTGTGTGCGAATGTATGAAGTGCATATGTGTAGGTGCGTATGTAGATTATCATATGCATGTGATAATTGTGTACTTAATTTTACATATGTAACACCTTGGTATACTTAGGTATGCATGAGTATACTTAGTTGTAAACGTTGTTCATTTGCATGGTGTAGTTAAGGTGTACATGGTACTTGTACATTTTAATATACATATAAAGTGCAAGTATGGTAGGTGTATTTAGTAGTGTATATGGAAATCCTATATTCCTCACGAATAACATGCATGTATTCTGTGATAACTAGGTGAGAATAAGCGATTAGCTAAATTGTGCATAGAGTACATATTAAGGAATTCCATACCTATAGTACTTAAGTAATGTTGTGCAAGCTTAGTCTAATTACCGGTGTGCGTATTATTGTATCTATCTATTCGTGTATAATATACGTAAGTATGTTACATCCGTGTACGTATGCTATATATATATATATACATTGTATGCGTATGAAGATATTCATGTACGTGTTTTTATCTTGATGTACCTGTGTATGCATGTGTGTGATTAATAGTAAATATTGGGTGGTTACATGGTGTAGTGGTGTATACACTATGCTACATAGGTTTCATGTGTATATATGTGTGGATTAAGCTTGGTTCTGCATGATTTTAAGTTCTGGACAGAAGGATGTCTTGGCGTCAACATGGATGGACGCCCATAATATGTCAGCGTCCATATCGACTGACGCCAACCCTAATGTAGCCATCCATGGATGTGGACGCCAATATCCCTAATTTTCTGTGCGCAACAGAGCGCAGAGAACACCCATTGGGCCAGACTTCTGATTGGGGAGATGTCTTCCCACCGGCCCTTTCATGTCCCTTCAGCCCTGCACGAGCCCCTCTTGTTCCCTAGTTTATGAAACACACCCCTTTGGCAACCTAGAGAGCTGTCTTGGCTCTTTACTAGAAAGGAAACCCTAATAGAGAAAGAGAGGAAGGACTGACCTTGGAGGGCTTGGATCCGGCGACTGGAGGCGTTTCCTGGTGATCTTCTACGACAAGGAGAAAGACCATACGTAGGAGGAGGCTCCCCCGGCGCTGGACTGCGGCCTACAACCCCCTAGAACCCGGAGCCAAGGAGTTTTGGAGGCTTCTTGGCACTGCCCAAGGAGAGCTTCTCCAGCCATTAGATCCGTTTGGAGATTTATTCAGAGGCAGGTAACCCATAGATCTCAATCCCATACATGTTCCCTAGGTCCCAGTAATTTTTATGGATTTTAGATCGTGTCCTGGACCCTCCTTTTCACTGAGTATTTGGGGTTCGGTCTGTGCTGTTGAACAGACAGGAACTTGGCGTCAATGCCATTGACGCCAAGGTCTCCCATAGGCGTCCAGCGATCGTGCCGTCAAAACTCTTGAACGGCCAGAGGTTGCCGCCAAGTTCTTCAGGATAGAACAGTGAGCTGTTCTTCCTGATAGATGATTATTTTCGATATGTTTTCGCCATGAGGATATAGTGTAAATCCTATATGCATGTAAAATGGATAATGTGGTGCGTGTGTGGAAATTTCTGCATTTTTTGTGGATGGCAGGAATTCTTTTGGATTATTGAAATACATGTTGGAAAAAGGATGGATTATGCATGTTCATCTACTGTCTACCTAATTCCTGAGAATTTAATGCCCTAGATTTTTCCTATACCAGGTGTATATGTATCAGTCCATGCCCTGAAAATTTGAGAATTTTTCCATGACTGTGGAATTTACTGAAAATTCTGTTTTGGAAATAGGAGACATGCATAGGAATTGTAAAATCTACAGTAAATTGTGTATTGTGCAATAAATCCGAGGAAAATTTCTGTGTTCACAAATATGTTAGGTTCAGGACTGTGAACTGTTAAACCCGATGTTCATGTTATGTTCCATATTAAATCAAATTATGAACGGCATGAGATTTCATGTTTTAATTTCAGTAAATGTAATATGGTTCAGAAAAATATGAAAATTTGCGTGTGTGATTATAAACCTGAAATGTGTCTGTGGTTAAAATCTCAGGTTGTTTTGATAACAGTAAGTATCGTTATGGATTTTTAATGAGAGAAACGACTATGTGAGCGTGTTAATTGTGATTTGATGTGATTCAGTAGATTTCGGTATAGTTATATCTGTATTATGAGTATTTGGTAGTTGCAACAGTGAAGTTAAAATCAGTGAATGAGGACTTATGTGTGTGTGAATTTTTGCATGAGTGTGTATGCATGAGACATGGGAAAACAAGTGGTATAAGTGTGTAAAACGGTTAATGTGATAAAGATAACCAAATATGCCCATAAGACACTGCCACCTTAGATGCTTGGAGCTGTACTGTAGTGGTGCCCCTACGGGAAAGCTCAAAGTGTTACACCCTAGGAAAGGGTCTTGATAAAGTGTACACCCTGGCAAAGGGTCTTGTAAAATCCTGGAGGTGGACAAGTTCCACTGGTAATGGTGGGAAGGGCTTTCCCCGGTTTCTGCAGAGACTAAGACTTATCACTGCGCCGGTGATTAAGTAAGCGAATGTGACCAAGTGTGTGTTATGTGACATCTAATGGTGGTTTGGGCTGTGTCTTGGCATTTAAGTGAAAATAACCATAAGTGTGATGTGAAAAGTGACATGTGTTCAATAGCACAAGGTATGTGCAAGATATGTGTAAAGGTGGCACAGGTTATGTGCAAAAGTGAAGTGATAAGAAGTGTGTGAATGTGAAAGAGGAATTAATGGCAAATGTGTATGAGTATTGTGTGATAGAACAAAGTGAGTGTATGTGAAAGCCAAGGTTCATCATGTGGTTATGTGTAATGAGAAAATAGTATAAGTGTAAATGACAATAGTGTTGATTGATAAATTGTTTATTGATGTGTACAAATGTGTATGTGTATGTGTTTATGTATAACTTATTGCTAAAAGTGATGTTACTACTAGTACCAAAATGTAAGTATATGCTTTCATATTCATGGAATTTGAATGGTTGGATGCACATGTGTGTAGTATCATGTTGTATAGTTAAAAGTGATCCCTATGTAAGGGTAAAAGGAATGTCATAGATTTTATAGAAAATCAGCAAGCTAAATGTAAGTAAATTGTTATGGTTGTATGCAAAGTGAGTTAGAAATCATGCTAGCAATGAAACCTATCTCGTATATGTTTTTTTCACGACTTAGTTATGAAGTTTTACAATGATGTGAGTAAAGTGTGAAGGTATGTAATTGTGTATTTGTACTTATGATAATGACGCCATGTTATTAGAAATCTTATTAGATTATAGTTTTACATGTGTTAGAATAGATGTTTAATACAATCCCATGTGAACCTATTTTGTTTATAGCACAAGCATGTATGATTAAATTGCTGAAATTCTATTGTGTTAAATTGTTAAAAAGCATGTATGTATTGAATCTTAAGTTACTTGCTGAGTCTATTGCATAGACTCACTCTTGCTAATCATTTCAGGAATTAGCAGTGGAGGAGCTAGCAGGAATTGAAGTGGAGTTGGACTAAGTGATTGAAGAGTTGTAGTTGATATTCCATAAGTATGTAATGCTACAATTGGAAATTTGGATTTTGTTCAAATGTACTTGGAGTCGGCTATGTAATTGGAACATTTTGTACTTACGTTATCTCTTGTTGAACTATACAGACTGTGGTATGTGGATTTAAAAGTTGATGGAATGAGATTCATTTAAATTCCGTTGCATTTATTTAATTCTATTTGTGTATATCTCAGCTCATTTGTTACTTGTTGGGGTATTCTCCCCTGTAGCGGCTTGCTCTCATCCGACGTGGGTTGGTATAACCGTACCGGGTGGAAGTGGGTCGTTGCATTATGTGTCTAGGTGTTTGGTGTGTTAGCAAGTGAAGGCCGAGCGACAGCGACCATCCGGCCTTATGCAAAGGATGGAGATCCCAGTTTGGAAGTGGGAAGCTATCACTATGGACCTTGTTTCGGGTTTGCCTCGATCTAGAAGGGGCAATGACTCGATTTGGGTAGTTGTAGATAGATTCTCGAAGACTGCTCATTTCTTACCTATGAAGAAGAAGCAGTCAGTAGAGAGTTTAGTTAGATTGTATGTTAGTAGTGTCATTAGATTGCATGGTGTGCCGAAGTCGATCATTTCGGATCGAGATCCGAGATTCACTTCGAGGTTGTGGAAGGGTCTTCAGGATGCCTTAGGTTCGAAACTGAAGCTCAGTTCGGCATTTCATCCCCAGACCGATGGACAGCCCGAGCGGACTATCCAGACGCTCGAGGATATGTTGAGGGCGTGTGTTCTGGATTGGAAGGATGATTGGGAGCGCCATTTACCTCTTGTGGAGTTCGCATACAACAACAACTTTCATGCGAGTATTGGTATGGCTCCATTCGAGGCGTTGTATGGTAGGCCTTGTAGATCTCCTTTATGTTGGGAGGAGACCGGTGATAGGCAGCTGATCGGTCCGGAGTTAGTTCAGGAGACTTTGGGTAAGATCCAGCTTATAAGGAAGAGGCTTGTTGCGGCTCAGGATAGGCAGAAGAGTTATTCCGACAACAGAAGGAAGGATCTTGAGTTCGAGGTGGGCGATCATGTCTTCTTGAAGATATCGCCTACTCGAGGTGTTGTCAGATTTGGCAGGCATAGTAAGTTGAGCCCTAGGTTCATTGGCCCGTATGAGATTCTCAGACGTTTGGGCAGCGTGGCATATGAGCTAGCATTACCCTCAGCTTTGGCTAGTGTTCATCCCGTCTTCCACGTTTCGATGCTCAGAAAGTATGTCTGAGATCCGTCTCATGTGATTAGTCATGAGCCAGTGGAGATTCAGCCAGATCTGTCGTATGTCGAGCAACCAGTAGCTATTCTTGACCAGAAGGTTCAGCATCTCCGGAACAAGAGTATTGCGTCGGTGAAAGTTCTCTGGCGGAACTTCTCGAGAGAGGAGGCTACTTGGGAGCTTGAGGATGCGATGAAGAAGAAGTATCCCCTTTTGTTTGAGTAGCTACGTTCTAACTTCGAGGACGAAGTTTCTTTAAGGGGGAGAGGGTGTAAGGCCCTTGAATTTTGTTGTATTATTTTAATTTCGCGTAAATAATTCATGTTGTGTATGCATAGATGTACATATCTACGTATGTATTAACTATTTATACTTATGTATGCATGTGTATAAGTTAGTTGTAAATAATGAATGAATGGTATGATGGTAGTGTGTACATGATAATACATACATATGGTACTTATATAGGTGTAAGTTGTGCATGGTTTCTGCATGTTTTGGAGTTCTGGCCGAAGACCAGATTGGCGTCAATGTCAATGGACGTTTGAGTTGTGTAGGCGTCAACCCTATGGACGCCAACACTAAGTCCAGCGTCCAGCGACGTGGACGTTAATTTCTCTGACCTGCATGCGTTGCAGAGCCGGATTTCCGAGAGCAAGCTAGCTCACCCATTGGGGAGCTGTCTCCAACGGTCTGAAAGGGCTCACATCAACCCTGCGGGAATGGGAGAGGCCTCTCTCCTATATCTGAACCCCTTTGCAACCAGAAAACCTCTCTTGACCTCTTTCAAGAGGAGAAGAAAACCCTAGATAAAACTGTGAGAAAACCCCACCCTTTGCAAGCTTAAATCTGACCTTCTGGAGCTGTTCCTGGCCATCTACCACGACAAGGAACTAGCTGAAGTGAAGGAAGAGGCTTCCCCGACCTCATCTTGGATCCATCTTCGTCCTAGAACCCGGCGTGAAGACTTCTCGGGAGCTTCTTGGGACTGCCCAAGGAGAGCTTCTCCGACCATTTAGATCCCTTTGGAGTTTTTGCAAGAGGCAAGTAACCTACCCCTATCGTCGATGTAGATGTCAAGTAGGGTTTTATCATTTTTATGTATTTTTCCTCGTGTCCTAGATCCCCCATTCACCCTATTATTTGGAGCTCGGTCTGTGCTTCTGCACAGACAGGAACTTGGCGTCAATGCCTTGACGCCAAGATTCCCCATGTGCGTCCAGCGATCTTGCCGTCCACTTCTGGAATGGCCAGAGACCGCCGCCAAGTTCGTCTGGACAGAACAGTGAATTGTTCTCTCCTTATGTATAATTACTTTCGATATGTTTTGCGATGAGGATATATTGTAAACCTATTATGCTATGTAATGTGAATGTGGGAATGTGTGGGAGAATGGTTGTGCATTTATTGTGGATGGTTGAGTTATTATTTATTTAAATTGCATGTGGGAGACGACCATGTATGCTCACCATGAACCTAATAATCTGTGGGAAATTATGATGTCCTAATCTTGTTGAAACATGCTTATATACGTCAGTCTCTGCTCTGAATTTTCTGGAATTTTCCCATGTCAATGTGATTTACTGCAAAATAGAAAACATGTGTAGGATTGCTAAATTTCCAGTAAATCATGTGTTGTGTAATAAATCCGACAGAAATTCCTGTGGTATTGTGTTTATTGGGATCTGGGTTATGATCTGTTAAACTGAACTTTTATGCTATATACCATGATAAATTGAATTTTGAATAATACGGGAATTTATGTTAAATTTTCTGCGATTGCATTTTGGATCAGAAAAATGTGAAAACTGTCATGTGGGGTCCTAAACTCGAAATAAGCATGTGGTTAAATTCTCAGGTCATTTGGACAACTATACCATGCAATATGAATTTTCCATGCAAAAAAGGGTAATTAATGCATGCCATTGTGAAATGATTTAATTTCTGTGTAACCCAACCTGATTGGTGAAATTTCCTGAATGATAAATTCTGTCATCTGTAGTGGCATGATTAGGAAAAAAAATAGAGTCATGTTGCGAATGGGAGAATGAATGAGATGTGAGTGTCATGTGTAAAATGTGTGTAAAAACCGATATGTGTAATGTGTAAAACTGTGCCAAGTGTGATACTGCTTCCATAGAGGGCTGTGGAACCGTACCATGGAAAAGTCCCCATGGGAAGGTTCAATGTGTTGTGATCCTAAGGGCATTAGGATGAAATCCTGGAGGTGGACAAGTACCACTGGTTAGGGTGGAGACTTGTTCTCCCGGTCTGCGCAGTCCAAGAGTCGTCATTGTATTGCCTAGGTGACGTCTATGTGTATGTGATGTGATGTGTCCCTCTCTGGTGGTTTGGACTATGTGTCATGGCACTAAATGTGAATGTGAAAATGTGTATGTATTCATGTGTAAGAACTGTGGATGTGAACAATGTGTAAATGTGCATGTGTAAAGTGTATACTATGTGAATAAGAAATTGTGTAAAAATGTGCAACAAAATTGTGAGGTTGTGAATTTGTGATCCATGTTATGGTAATCTGAAATCATGATAGAAAAGCAAACAAAATGTACTTATGATCATGCTTTACATGTGCAAATTGCCAAGAATCCATGTTAGAAACGATTCTTAGCGGCGTGTAAGTAATCCCATGCTTGGTTGCCCTCACATTGTGGTTTGAATGAGAATGTAGCTTTCATGTGTTAGATTGTAAAGTGTTAAACCATGTCAAAGCAGCAAGCTTAAAGCATGTGAAATGGTTATGTGCATGTGTAAGAATGAGTAGTAACCATGTTAGTAAATGTTTCTTTCACGTATGTAAGCTAATCATGCTAGATTGCTTTCATGTTTTAGCTTAATTGGAAGTAGAACTTTCATGTGTTGGAATGATTAAAGAGCATGTGATAGGAGATTTTAATTTAGGAAATCTGAAAGCATGAATCATGTGTTTCGTTGATAAGATTACCATGATAGGTTGTTATTTCAATGCCACGCATGCTACATGATTGTGTCTTGTAAGTGTGTATGTAAAATCTGTTATGACATGTACATGTATGGTATGTGTAGAGTTATTTGCTAAGTCTTTTAGACTCATTACTTGCTTCGGCGTACATGCACAGTTGGTGACGACACACTTGCGGAGGAGGCAGTGGAAACCGACTCCGAGCATGGAGATTAGATCGTTGGTGTACTTTGCGATATTTTGACTACATAGTATGTAATTGCAACATTGTACTAGCATTATCATGGAAAAATGTTCAAGTGTGGACAATTATGTATTTGATTTTCAGCAATGTAATTATGTGGACTTTTAGTTCTTTAAATGTTATCGAATCATGTATGTTAAATGTGGATGATGAATGAAATGAAGATAGTGGTTCTTTTGTTTTCGCTACTCCGTTCTTATATTCACGTGTATCTCAGCTGAGTGTTATTGATGGGTACATGTCCCACTGTGGCAACGTTCACTATACTGACGTGGGTTGGTATAACCGTACCGGTATAATGAGGGTCGCTACGTACATTAGACAAGAAGATGCAGCAGCTTCAGAATCGATCCATACCTGTGGTCAAGATTCTGTGGAGGAATCACGAAGCAACCATGCGACGAAATTATCCGGATTTATTCAGTAAGACATTCTTCCTCTTACGATTATATGAATTTGAGGACCAAATTCTTTTTTAGAGGGGGAGGATGTTGCACCCGTGATTTTTTTAAAATCAAGAAAAATAAAATTTTATTATTTAATAAATGAGATAAATTGATTTAATTAGAATAAAGAGAGAATACATTGAATAAAAGGGAATTAAAGTAATACCCATTAAGCTAAATTATTAATGGGTTACTCTAATAACCCAAACCTAATAGATTGGGCCCAAATAGGGTTAGCCCATCATGGGATGAGAAATAATTAAGCCAAATTCGGAATAAAAATAAGTGGTAATTAGGAAAGGGTTTAAATAATTATTAAATAAGTAATATCTATCTTAAAAAGAGTCCTACACTTACCCTAAACCTTTACCCACGAAATTGGATCCCTTCCCAACTCTATTAGGTGGATAAATAAGAGAAAGTGGGAGATAAAGAAGGAAATTCAGAGTTTAATGGAAGGGAGGACTCTTATAATGGCTAGGACTCCTATAGTTAGCCATATACACCAAAAACTCATCCCTAGCAACCCATTTTCGTGGCTGGAACTCTGGAGAACGAGGAGAAGGGCTGGAGACAAAGGAGCAAGGAGGAGGAGGCTAGAACAAGGAGGAGTTTTTCTGATTTTCATCATCAAACTAAGGCTTTCTTACTCCACGAAAAAGGTAGGCAATCTCTCAAGCAAAAATCGTGTAAAAATTATCCTAGGTAGTCTTCATGTATATTTTCAAAAGCCCTATTGTTTCGCTGTATTCTGCTCATCCATTTGGGTGAATTTAATTCATGAATCTCTGTTATTACCTTGAACCTAAAATCTCATGTCTTCTCTAATCCCCCGCACATACTTGTTCCCATGCTATAAGAGAATTCTCATTAATACTACAATGCAATAGCTTTCAAACGCCCCTAGTTTCGTTCTGTTTCGATCTTCCATGAGGGAGAATTAATTCTTTGAATCCCTATCAGATCCATGCACCCGACCCTTATTGATGGTTTATGAACCTCATTCATGCTTAACTTAATACCATGATAAAACTATCATAAATACTACATCTTGTTAGATTTTGAACGCCCCTACTTTTGGAATTTTTCATCATGTATCCATCATTAATTAATTCGTCGAACCCTGCCTGCGCATGTTTAGGTCACCGAACAGTAACTTGATCAATGCATGTCTAAAACTTGTCTATTTTCAAATTAATTGTGCATGTTGATAGATATACATGTCTACTTTCGTTTAAAACTAGTTTCGTGCTTTTTGGATCACCGTGCTATTTTATATGGGATTTAGAACGTCCATGTATCATAGAGGACTCGCCCTGGGAAAAAGGGAAAAAAGGGCAAACCCACCTGTTATCGCGACGGCGCGATCCGCCGCGATATCAGTGAGGTCGCGCCGGCCATTGACGTCGCGTCAAGAACGCGGCGGCATAAGCCGCCGCGATTCACTCTGGACCGGGCCAGACCGGCCAGGCCCAGTGTCACGCCCGACCACCCCGTCGCGACTTGAATCGCGATGGGTATGTCTGCCGTGTTTTCATGAATCCGACCAGAATGAAAAATTGTGCATATGCCCTGATGTTTAAGCTTTATACCCCTTAATTAGCCATGATTAACCCATGTTATAGTTAGATCGACTTGGTACGTTAATAAATGGCATTAATGATATAAATTTAATTATTTAAAATGACATTTGCATGACTTGTCATATCCTCAAGATTTCTTTACACTTACACACACACAACATTATTAAATGCCATTGGACCTTGATAAATTATGCAATAATGTATTCAGTAAATTAGCGAAATAAATGACTAAATTACCCTATTTTATTAAACATAATTGTTTTCGTTTTATACGAGCATTTTAAATACCGTTATTGTTTTCCCTCGGCTTCGAGCACTCGAGGTAGGACAGACCCATTTTCTACACATTTTCTCTTGACTTGGACCACCTCTCCACCGGGAATACTCTCGATTGGACCAGGGACTCCTTGTCAAGACCTCCGTAAGTCTTCTTGGCTTTGGCGCACGTCCTTAGTCAACGAGCCTGTTGTACCCCAAAACCCGTTACATCTTAGGGATCAGTACGATTCATGCCTTAGTATTTTTCCTTCTCGTCTGGGGATCACTCCGAACCATTTGGTTGTGTTCACAACATGACTAAGTGGGTGGTTGTGACTTCTACCAGACTGCCGGCACCCGACATGGTGCTGTGCAACTGTTACTATCAGAATTTCACGTGTTTTACAGAATTGTCCCTATCTCATCTAATGTCCATATCCTCTTATCTGTTCACATTCTCTCTACACTCTCATCTATCTCATCTAGTACTCTCTTATCTCTTCTTGGTACTCTATTGTCCATTCGTGTGATTGTCTAAGATAAAGAAATGACTAATGCCAGCGCAATAGGGCCCGATCAGGTCCTGGGAGGAGCGCCCGAAAAGTGCCAGTGCCCATGGGAGTTAAAATTATCAAGGATGTGTTACGGCATGCATCCAGTGCCAGTTTACTATCTAGATTAATCTATGACAATCAAAGTGCTATCTCTACAAGTGCAAGCGTGATCGTTAATAGTGCAACGTTGTGCAATTTACATGTTATATCGTTACATGGCCATTCTATTGTCGTTCTCGTTGTACTATTTTCCCTGTGCCAGTTGCTATTGTTCTCTTGTTATCACGACATGCTCTACATGACTTTACTCTCTAGTTAGCTTTCCGTTAAAACATTAACAATTTAAAGCATGCTTGTGTTCATGAGATATTAAGTCCTACTGGGCGTTATTCGCTCATCCTGCATATTTGTTTAATGTGTTCAGGTGAGTTTGACGATGACCACACTTACGAGGACGGGGCTGAGGGAGATGCTCAGGAGTGACCATTTCATCCACCAGTGCTATCTAGTAGTAGTTAGTATAGTTATGAGTTAGTAAGTCAGTTAGTCATAATGTAATAGTTGATTTTGAATAAAGTACTCGGGGCCCTAGTTCTGTCTCTGATACGTTGATGTATTAGCCAGTTTAAGAAGATGATGAGTTATTAGTAAATGTAATGGATATTGTTGGATTATTAATGAGATATGAGGTTGTTTGGTATTATTTCCATTTTTGTAATGGTTTGTTATTTATTTCTCGCTCTGTACTATTTAATAATTGTAATTCCGCTCCGATATTCCGCGTCGGGGCGTTACATTTTGCAGGGTCCGCCTCCCGACCGACTACGCCGGTTGTCCCGACGATAGGTATATGTATATGTACCCAAACACAAAACTCTATATATTACTGTTCATATTTTCTAACGTGCATATAATATTGCAGGGTCCGCCTCCCCGACTACGCCAGTTGTCCCGACAACAGGTATATGTATATGTACCCAAACATAAAACTCTATATATTACTGTTCATATTAAATGCATATTTTCTAACATGCATATAATTTTGCAGGGTCCGCCTCCCTGACTATGTCGGTTGTCCCGACAACAGGTATATGTATATGTACCCAAACACAAAACTCTATATATTACTGTTAATTTTAACTTTATATTTTCTAACGTGCATATAATTTTGCAGGGTCTGCCTCTCGCCCAGTAGCGTCACCTGTCCCATCCCATTTAGCAGTAGGTACATGTATGTTTCCACACTTTAGTACATTTCTTTCCTTCTATTTTTTTTAATAATAGTGTACTTAATTATTTTCAACAGACGTAGAGAGCCATCATCCAACAGCGGAGGGGGTGGCTCAGCCAGCTGGACGCCAGCCATGCTGGATTTCTGGGTAAAGTTGATCACTTCAAACTTACTGTATTTATTATTTATGTTATATAATTCATGTAGAAAATTAATGTGCAATTGCAGGGGGAAGATAGATCCAGGACCTACTTCCCGCTATATGATATCGTTGTTGTATGCACACATTCCAGGAGCAGTGGACTCATGGAAAAAACTCCATCCGTCTGTCCGGAATATGTTATTTGACATGTTCATGGTATTAATATTTTTTACTGATTTGAAGTCATTTCTTTAATTACTATCTCTCTCTGTTAGTGCACAAAGTTGAGTAATTTCATTTCTAAACAGCGGAGGTTCATGTTCATGAGACTGGAGGATCTCCCTCGAGCACGAGTCATCTGGGAGTCTACTGCCCAGACTAATTTCAGAAAGTCGATGTGGGAGGCCCGAGACAAGGCAACGAAGACCACAGGCAGCCAGGATCCTACGACATGGATAGATTACGGCCCGGTGTGGATGTGGAGAGACTATTGGGAGTCCCTTTGTCATCATTGGGCTACTGGACCATGCATGGCAGGAGAGGTCACAGGCGGCTAAACGCAATCGACCAGCTCATCCGGAGAAGAATGTGCATACTTGTGGTCAGTATCTTATGTGACCCACAACCAGAAATTGGTAAGCATATTATTATTCAATTGCTTAATACATTAATTATTGTTGTGAAACTAACTACTTTTGTTGAATTGTAAACGTCATGAGCTCGAGCGTGCCCCTACTTTTCGCGAGTTATTTAATCGGACTCATAAGCGGAAGGGGACGGATGACTATGTCAGCGAGAGTGCTCGCACGATTGCCGTAAGTCAAAATATAATTTTTGAATTCAATTTAGATATTAAAAAATATGATTTGAATAATACATTTTTAATTTGTTCTACAGGAGACCTATGACAAGACGATGGCGGATCGCTATGTAGTGGGCACTTCCCGGCCAGACTTGGATCCGGAGGCCTGGGTCGACGCAGCGGGAGGGCCGAGGAAGGGCCGAGTGTACGGCTTTAGGGACAACTTGGATACTACTCTAGTTGTAAGACCCGACCCTCTTGGGCCCTTGGCCCAGTCCTCAAGGTTGCGACAGGCACCCTGGTCGCGACATGGTCGCGCTAGGGGAGCCCGTCACGACAGGCTTCAGGATGCGGCGCACCTGCCCGTCGCGACAAGGGTGGGTGTCGTGTTCTTGTCACGGCGTCTGTTGGCGTTGCAACTGCTTTTCTGACCGATTTGACCGATGTCCTTTCTGTCAAAACGGCTTTGTCGGGTGTCATGTGCGTACAACGTTGGCGCGACCTGGCAGACCATCGCGTTCTGGTTTCCCGGTCTTCAAGATTTGACCACCTTTTGGGGTCGCACCGGGGGTGGCTGTCGCGGCATGGTCATGATGCCCGGGGGCGTCGCGACATGCTTGTTGTCTCACCAGGCCAACCCATCGCGTCTCGAGGCCCATCAATTTAAAACCAAGGCCGGCGACCTATTTCCCCCTCTCTCCCTTTCCTTCTTCTTCTTCTTCCGTCTTCCTCTCCCGAGCTCTCTTATGTTCTCCGACGGTTCTTGGCGTTCATGGTGCTCGTGGTGAGGAGGTGTCGTCTCCATCATGTAGGGGACGTGCTCGTGTTGCTTGGAGAGAGGAGGAGGTGGACATTCCGACGTGAAGGCCCCAACAGGCCAGCTCTACTCTTGAAGGTAGGGACCCTCGTCTCCCACTTGTCCTAGCATGCTCCCCTCCACCTTGAGATGGTGGTTTCTCCATGGTTGGGGTCATGGGATGTGTGAGGATCATGCTCATGGTAAGTGAGGTTTCCTTCGAGCATAGATTCCTTGTAATCCATGTTTCATGGGGTTTAAGGGTGGTTTAGTGCATTTACATGCTTTCCTAGTGTTTTCCCATGCTCCCCTCCTCCTATGGATGGTTTGTATCGATTTTGGGGCGGTCCTTGGGAGGAATGTACCGGGACCCCTCTCGGCTGAGATCGCGACCGCTATAGAGGTTGCGATGATGTCGCGACCGGCGAGGCTGCCGTGACATCATCGCGATGCTCTGAGGCATTGTGACATGGCCACGATGGCCTTGGACATTGTGACAGTGTCACGACGGCCCGATGCATCGCGACAGTGTCACGACGGTCCGATGCATCGCGACAGCACCAGAGACAGGTAAGTTCTTGCGGAGTTCTGTTTCTCATGGAGTCTTCACCATTTCCAGTTCTCTCTCTACCCTTGGCACTAGTGGTAGTTCCTAGTACGGTCCTACACTAGTCGTTCGCCCGGTGCTCGGCACCTCAGGGCTTGTCCCGCAAGAGAGGCTGTTAGCGTTTGCTTAGGACCTCCGTCCTCGTGCGCCTTAGAGGGAGCATTCGGGGTGACGAGCGTACTCAAGTCACGGACTCTGGAGTTGAGGGGAAAACGGTGGTGAGGACAGTGGCATCGAGTCGTTTGCAGAGCTCTCTTGGTTGGTCTAGGACACTGAGGACAGCCAGAGTTCTACTCAGTGCAGGCCAGCCAGTTCTTTTTCTCACTGCCTCGCTCTTTGTGGCCTCAGAACCACCTAGAGAGGCTAGGCATGGGACCATAGTCTGGCCAGACTACGGCAGTTAGTGTTGTGTACTTTGTGCTCCTACCCCCACTTTGATGAGAGTGGAGGTTTGGACCTGGGTCGAGGATAAGACGTCAGTGGACGCACCTGACCAGTTGACTAGTGGTAGCGGTTTCCATAGCTAGTGTCTCTTGTCCAAGCAGGGTTCGCTCTATCTGCGTTGTCAGCCGTGTGGTGGTCACGCCTTGCAGGTTCTACAGAGTTTCAGACCGTGGTGTCCTTCCGTACCGTTTCTAGTTAGTAGCTTTACTTCCGCACTTTTCTTTGTAGAGTAGAAGATATAACTATTGTTATTTAATTAATTGTATATATATATCTATTCTTCCGCCTGTTAGAGCCAGTAGGAGATTAGTAGTCCCTACTGAGCTTCTTCTATGAAGCTCATCCCTTCTTTTTCCCAGGTGAGACTTCTCAACAGCGGCAGGGCACACGTCGGGCGGAGTAGGGGGGGCGGTAGGCGTCGTCCCCACAGCTAGCAGTGGTTTCCCCCTACAGTTGTATTTCACCCTCGGGGTATGCCCCTAAGGGCTCTGTCCTTCCCCTTTTTACTTGTACTAGTGTGCGTGTGTTGGGACTGTACCTAGAGTGATACGCTGCGGACTTACTTTTCTTTTTGCTTCTGAGTGTGTGCTTCTAGTTCGGTAGTTGACATTTATTTCTCTTACATATTGTGTTAGACTTGTGTTATAGCCCTTCCGGGTCCCCGAATCCATGGGCGGCAACCGCGAAAATTGGGTCCTCGGCTTGGGCCGAGGGTCGGGTTCTCAGGGTCGTTAGAGTTGGTATCAGAGTGAGAAGTCTAATAGGACTTGTAGTGGATTTAAACTGCAACTGGAAGTCCCAACGGTAGTACAAGTACACTGCTAGCCGCCAGAGTTGGCATCGTTAACCATGTTGGTTGTGTACCGTGAAGGATATGGCTCTGCGCAGGCATAGGCAGGCCAGAGAGCTGATGGAACAGCAGGGTGAGTCAGATATGCCAGTGTCGGATCATGTTCAAGAGGATGTGCTAGCGGAGGAGTCTGTGGCACAGCCTCAGGGAGCAGCGGCAGCAGCAGCAGCAGGTGAGCAGCAGCAACAGTGGTACCAGCCCCCGCCATAGCAGTATGCGGGTTGGTTCCCTATGGCTGAGCAGTTTTTCAAGACTCTCTACTAGGGAGCGTGGCAGCCAGGGCAGGCAGCAGCGAGAGGTCAACCTCCAGTACCTCCCCCAGCAGTACCAGAGCAGTAGGCAGGTCCGCAGGTGGAGCAGCCAGTATTTCAGTAGGCGTTGGATACTGGGAGTACTCGAGCTGGTAGGAGGAGGACGGCTGTCACTGAGGATAGGACCACCCTATTGGAGAGGTTCTTGCGTCTCCGCCCGTAGGTGCTCTACGGCGACTACGACCCAGACAGAGCTGAGAGTTGGACGCACGAGTTAGGGCGTACGTTCGAGACCATGGAGTGCGCCGAGGAGGATCAGGTCAGACTAGCAGTGTATCAGCTTAAGGGGCCAGCCCATGAGTGGTGGAGAGTTCAGAGGCAGTTGTTGGATCGAAATGGCACTAGAGATGTCCTAAAGGGGGGGGGGGTGAATAAGACTTCTTGGCTTTTAAAAGTTTCTCTAAAATAACACAACACTAAATAAATTCGTTAGTACTTAGTGTGGTGTGTGATTCAAGTGTAAACTAGGCGGAAACAATCACACAAATGGACAAAGGGATTTATCTTGGTTCTGCTCTTCCTACGTGGAAGTCCTACGTCCAGTCCTTAAGCCAACCACTTGAAATTTCCACTAACTACCAATAAATTGGCCTTCTCTCACCCTTGAGAGGAATTACAATCCCACTTGCTCCCAAGCAAGTCTTCCCTAAACAGGGGCACAAGACTGCCTTACACAAGGCCTTCCCTACACAAGAGGGAAAAAACAGGAACAACCTCCTGCATGGATTACATAGAAGAAAATGATGAACATACTGTTGTGTGTTTGCTTCAAAACTGAGCAAAAAACACACTTACTTCAGAAAGGTTAACAGATCAGAGATGTAACTCAAATCCTTTTTGAAAAAATAGGGTGGACTTCAAAACAAATGCAATCACAATTGCCACCTGGACACAAGACTTCTGTGAAACTGAGAGAGCTTTGAGAATTTTTCTGAAAGGGAAGCTCTCCAACTTGTGTCTTGGAAGAAGGCTTATGAGATTTCAGGCTTGAGAAAAATTCTAAGTGTTGAGCTCACTGGAGTTGCAATCACTTGTTCTTCTCTTATCTTTTTCTTTCAAACTTCAGCTTCTTTTATATTCTTTAGAATGTAGCCGTTCGAAGGATGGCCGTTGGAAATCTGCCTGTTTGAAGAGAGACCTAGAATCCTTTGGATTTTGCTAAGCTTGTTATCCATGAGTCCTTCTATCTTTCTTCTTTCCAAGGTCTTCAGACAAGGGTTACAGCTTCACAGCTAGAAGGTCAACTTCTCATTAAGTGAATTGTGAAAGCTTATATACTCAAAACGTGGTTCAATAAATGTCTGCAGAAAAGATAGGACAAAAAGGAAGAGAGTCTCCATGCCTTTGAGGTAGGTGAGTCAGAGAAGAATAAGAAAAACATGGAAACCTCGTATAGGCATGCTTTCAGACCACAAAACAAGAGACAGACAGTTGTGCTAAAAAGTAAGGTATGGGTCTGACAGTGGTAGGTGAACCTCTGTCAGATACCCAAGCGCCTGAAACACAATAAATGCATTATATCTTATGTAGTCAAGAAAATCCGGACCATTGACATGAAGCAAAATAGGCTTAGTTTGAACAAAAGTTACAGAAATAATCTGAACATATTTAGATGAATATTTTAAGTATAATATGTCTTATCTTGTCAGGAAAAAAATAATGAAATAATGGCAACGTGATGGATTATTAAAATATTTAATCATTGAAAATTTCACTCAAAATTATATCAAACATGATAAGGAGATAAGATTATATGAGTTGTTAATTTGGAGACTTCAGTAAAGCATAAGTGCAGAACTGCCAGTGAAGTCGGATACAAAAGAGTTTACAATTCGACTCTAGAAGTCGGAGATGAACATAGAATTATTCGACTTCAGAAGAAATTAAGAGAATTCGACTTTCGAAGAAATTACAATTCGATTTCGTAAGAAAGTGTAATTCGACTTCATAAGAAAGTCTTCATGAGTCGGAGTTAGAGATAGATTCGACTTCAGAAGAAATTAAGAGAATTCGACTTTAGAAGAAATTACAATTCGATTTCATAAGAAAGTGTAATTCGACTTCATAAGAAAGTCTTCATGAGTCGGAGTTAGAGATAGTTTCGACTTCATAAAAAATTAAGAGAATTCGACTTTAGCAGTTGGATACTAAGGAGTTAGATTTATGAAGCATTCGACTATATGAGTCGAAGTTGACAGTCGGATTGAATATAGTAGTGTGGACTTAGAAAATTTTCTGAGTTGTTTTGACTTCGATTCTAAAGGAGTTGGAGATGACAGTCGGAGTCTCAAGTCGAATTCAGTATGACATAGGAAAAGTTTTTTGACTTAAGAAAAATTTCTGAGATGGAGTTTGTCTGACTACTATATGTATTATTTTTTGTGATATGTAATTGATACATTTAATTTGTAGAAAGTCTGTTTAAGGTTTTGTCATAGCAAAAACACGATATTATGCTAATTTAAAATTCTTAGATTTTATGAGGAGTAGTTGCTCAACAATTCTCCCCCTTTTTGTTAATGACAAAAAAAACTTTAAATTGGCAGTGAAAAACAAATTTAATTTGAGATAAATATTTATATACTTTCCTAGAGAGTTGTTAGCAATTTGTTCTTACTTCTTTCTCCCCCTTTGTGACATTAACATAAAGGGTAACAAAACACAAGAGAGATATGTAATAAGCAAGTAAGAAAGATCATAAACTTCATTCAGAAATTGGAAGAAGTACATGACAGAGTGTTTAGGACTTGGACAGAGAACTTGGCAAATACAAGGAGCGGGGAATCTGATCGAGATAGGGCTTGAGATGATCCCACAGCTTCTCCTCATTTTCATAGAAGAAGTTATCAAACAAACTACAATCAATGTTGTAGGTAGGACTGATGGAGGGCAGTTTCCTATGAGATTTGATATGACGTTTATGGTACCAGGTAAGCTTGTTGTAGTAATTTCGCCTGCCCAGAAGATGTTTAAGGTGAACAAATTTCCTAGAGGCTGCTAGATGAAGAAATTCATGCACTGTAATATTCCAGTGCAAGCCTCGGTACACGATTGCTTCCTTAGCCAGATAATATACTAGGTACCTCTGTTCCAACTTAGGACCAATGTTCTTCCTCAAACCCTTATAACTTTTGGACAGATACTCATAGGGAGACAACTTTGTTTTCTCACAAGCTGCATGATCTGCAGGGTAAGCAGCTGCCCACTGATCTAATGAGAACCTCTCAGACTCAGCAAAACAAAGCTGGAAATCTAACATATGATGAGAGTTCTTGGAAAGTTGTAACAACACAAATCTCTGGAAAGATAGTTTCAGTTTATACTTGATTATGAATCTGGTAGCAATCCGGATGTGCTTGTTGAAAACTGGTTCAGCAAAATCTTTTCTGGTTGCAATGGCACCTTCAAAGGATGGATACAACCCGGATGGTAATGCTACAGTCATGGAGGGATTGATTTCTCTCTGACCTCTTAGAAGATTTTCCCATTGACCTTTAGACACATCAGGCAGTCCCAACTTGAATCTAGCAAAATTAAATTCTTTCATTTTAGTGTACTTGGCCTGAGAATCTCGGATGAGGAGTCCAAACAGGTCATAGAACCTCAGATTCATGTGGAGATGAATATCCAAAAATTAGTTCGTGGATTGGGTTTCCTGGTATTTGGCTGCTTCTCCTGGATAGAGATCAAGGAATTCTTTGGGAGTTAGGCTATGGCATTTCTGAGAAATAAGTTGGAGTTCAGCCAATGTGACTTGGGTAGAGTGAATAAGAGTAGGAAGCCAGTGTTCAAATGTGAATCTTGGTGTCTCATGAACTTCAAGGAAGATTTTGATGGATAGAAATTCTCTGAATAGGTGCATATAATGTTCAGAGTGGTAGATGAAGGCATACCAAAAGGGAGGAAGAAGTTTTGCTGGGTTGTCTTTTAACTTCGGCCCACTTGAAGATGAAAGCTGAATACTAGGAAGAATTTCATATAGTTCAAGGAAGGATTTTCCAGCTGTTGGTTTGGAGGCAGTGGGAAGACAAGAAAAGAAATGTGCAGGTTGTGTGTGTAGAGTGGGAATTGTTGCCTGGGAGGGTTTGAATTAATATTTCATAGGATAGATTTTGAGCTTACCCTTTTCAATGGCAAGAGGTTGATCCCTTGGAATAGATGTAGGTGGAGGAGGATCAGATGAGGTAGAAGGTGGAGGGAGTTCAGTAGTGGAGGAGGTAGGAGCTGGTGGTGCAGTAGGTTGAGATGTTGTTGTTTGTTCAGGCTTAGAAAGAGGATCAGCAGTAGAAGTTGGAATAGAAGGAGTTGGCATAGGAGGAGTGAGAGATTTGAAAACAGGTTCACCATTTTTGAGGAGTTTTCTCCTAGCTTTCCTCTTGAAGATCTTGACCTTAGACTTGGAATCATCCTCTAAAGACTCAAAGGGTCTCTTAAGCCTAGACTCCTGCTGGGATTCCTGCTCGACTTTCTCAACTGCTGTTGCTGCTGGAGGCTTCTCTAACATTGATTCTTGTTGCTGCTCAACCTTCTGCTGAAATTCCACAATAGCCAGTTGGGGAGTAACTGCTTGTGGCTCTTGCTCTTGCTCCTTTTGCTGCTCAGGCTGCTGCTCAAATTGCTACTCAGGCTGCTGCTCAAACTGCTACTCAGGCTGCTGCTCACTGCTGCTCAGACATTTGCTCAGGCACCTTTTGCTGCTCTTGCTCTTGATGTTGGGAGGATGGAGGACCAGAATGCTGAGAAGTGCCCTGTTGGCACACAAATTGAAATAGAAGGTTCTTTATCTGTTTGACTTCTTCAGTCAAACCATCAAACTTAGCATCAATAAATTCTACTTGCAACTGAAGAACAGAAAGACTCTCCTGTTGCTTGCTCAGTAAATCCAAGATGGAGTTCACACTGTTGCTACTCTCCCCCTGAGACCTTGGCCGGGTCTCAAACTGAGAAGGGGAGGAATGGTGCTGCCTCTCCTCAAATTCTTGCTCTAATGGAGTAGATGCAGGGATATCATCATGTGCTACTCCTTTTCCTCTTAGGGCTCTTAAAACTTGATTTACTGCCTCTTCAAGTGCATCTGGTTCTCGAAAGGAGGGGGAAATATGAACTTGCTCTTCTTACTATAGAGATTGCTCTTGATCTTGAACTGGAACTTCCATTCTATTTTCTTCTTCTGTTTCTTCTTCTTGTTGTACTGCTCGAGAGGATGAGAGGATATGTGTCTCATCAGGATACACTTCATGAGTGCATTCAGGTACAGAATCCTTCAACCATAAATTTTGACTTCTGTTGACTAAGGTGTAATGGATTCTCCTCAAGGTGGATAGGCCAATTTTCTCTTTGATTCCAACAGAAATTTCTCTACTCAAATCCACTGAAAACCTTTTGAAAATCAAAGTGAGCAATGGTCCATAACGAAGGGATTCCTGCAAATCTTTTGAGGCTATCATTTTCTCCAAAATGACTGCTGGCAAATTTACTCTATGCCTCTGAATAGCCCAAAATAACAAGTTGCCATCCCTGGATGTTACGAAAGAATGGGTCCCTGCCCTTGGAGTTATAATGTTTGAAATAAATGAATGGATTAGCCTTTTTCTACTAACAGTTCATTCACCAAAAGATCCTTCTTGCTGACTGTTGCCAAACTACCAATAATCCCCAATTTCTGCTTATCGAATGCCACTGTCTCACTAAGCTTGTGCCTGGAATTTGGGCAATCCAAAATTTCTACCAATAATTCTTCAGAAACAGTGATTTTGGTCCCCTTTACATATCCTGAGACTGAGTTTTCGGAGGACACTTGAAGAGTGACATAGAAGGCTTTAAGGGCATTTTCTACGGTGGGTTCAGAAAGTTGACAAAGCTTAGACCAACCCATAGCTTCTAGGGTTTCTTCTACCGATGACAGACTATCGCTTAAATGGGAGAAGTCTACAACTTTCCCTAGACAGATTGAGATCTTAGCAGATGCTAGGCGTTGGAGTTGCTCAAGAGTCAACTGGGCTTCTTCCGGAGCCCTAGATGAAGCCATCTAGATAGAAAGCAACAGAGAAGGCTTAGGGAACTGTCAAAGGAGTGAGAAAAATATAGTAGAGAGTTCGCGGAACCTACCTTGCTTCAGAAAAAAATGGAGTTCTTGAAGTTGCCCTGAAGACGTCTGCCGGAGAGGATGAACAGTGAAGGCGCGAAGAAGACAAGGGAGTTGAAGACAGAGTTTGAAAGGGTGTCTTCGCACAAGGAAAGGGTTTTCTTAAATAAGGAGAGGAAAAAGTAACTGGCCGGAGATTTCATGGTGAACGGACGCGATTGATTGATTTGACCGTTACGTCATAAATGTATCCGTTTAAAAATTGGTTTCAGTTATTCCTTTTTACTATTATAAGCGCCTTTTTTTTTTAGATTTCAACTTAATAAGTCGGATTGTGTCTCCGACTTCACCAGTCGAATGTAAGATTATAACATGAGTCGGATACACTTCGACTTCACAAGTCGCAGTGCTGGGACTTAGAAGATTTCACAGAGAAGTCTTGACAGATATACAAGGGTGAAATATTTCATAGCAATTTCTCAATACAAAGCTCAAGTATCAATTTACCTTGGCAATTTAATCAGGATTGCACATACCTATCTCTCTTCTAATAGATGTAAATCTATCCTCAGGAAGAGGTTTGGTAAAAATATCAGCAAGTTGATTTTTAGAAGACACAAATTCAAGTAAAATATTACCATTACTTACATGGTCCTTGATGAAGTGATGTCTAACCTCAATGTGCTTTGTTCTTGAGTGCTGGATAGGATTTTTGGTCAAGTTAATTGCGCTTGTGTTGTCACATAGCATTGAAATTTCTTGAAGTTGATGACCATAGTCTTCCAATTGATGTTTCATCCACAAAAGTTGAGTACAACAACTTCCAGCTGCAATGTATTTAGCTTCTGTAGTGGATAATGCCACTAAATTCTGCTTCCTGGAAGACTAAGAGATCAAGCACCCTACAAGAATTTGACAAGTACCACTAGTGCTTTTTCTGTCTATTTTGCATCCAGCATAGTCAGCATCACTATATCTAATTAGCTTGAAATTTGAACATCTAGGATACCATAATCCTAATTTACTTGTATTTATAAGATATCTAAAAATTCTTTTAACAGTATGAACATGAGATTATTTTGGATCAGCTTGAAATTATGCACATAAATAAACACTAAACATTATGTCTGGTCTACTAGCAATAAGATAGAGTAGTGATCCTATCATTCCTCTATAGACCTTTTGATCTACCTTCTTACCAAGAGGATCACTATCTAACTTAATTCCTGAGCTCGTGGGTGTTCCTAATGGCTTACACTTGTCAAAACCATACTTAGAAAGTAAATCTGAAATGTACTTAGTTTGACAAATGTGAGTACCTTCCTTGGTCTGCTTGATTTGCAACCCAAGAAAATAATTAAGCTCACCCATCATGCTTATTTCAAACTCACTTTTCATATGATTTTTAAAGAATTTACAAAGTGATTCATTAGTAGAACCAAAAATAATGTCATCAACATATATTTGTACAATTAAAATTCCATCTGAAAATTTCTTTATAAATAGTGTGCTATCTACTTTACCTCTTATAAAAACATGTGATATAAGATAAGCACTCAATCTTTCATACCAAGCTCTTGGAGCTTGTTTTAGACCATACAGTGCTTTCTTTAAACAGAAAACATGATTTGGATATTTAGTATCTTCAAATCCTGGGGGTTGCTCAACATATACTTATTCTTTTATGAAACCGTTCAGAAAAAGCACTTTTGACATCCATCTGAAATAAGTTAATATTAAGGGAACCTGCATATGCTAATAAAATTCTGATTGCCTCTAATCTAGCTACTGGGGCATATGTTTCATCAATGTCTATGCCTTCCTTTTGGGAATACCCTTGAGCTACAAGTCTGGCTTTGTTCCTGGTGATTACTCCTGATTCATCCATTTTATTTCTGAAAACCCATCTGGTTCCAATGACTGGATGATCAGAAGGTCTAGGGACAAGAGTCCAAACCTGATTGTGTTGGAACTGATTAAGTTCCTCTTGCATAGCAAGGATCCAAGATTCATCACCCAGTGCATCATCGATTGTTCTAGGCTCAATTTGAGAAACTAAAGCAGAAAAATCACAAGGAATTTGCATACCTCTTGTTTTTACCCTATGTTGAGGATCACCTATAATATTTTCTCTTGGATGATCTCAGTGATACCTTAATTCTCTAGGTAGTCCTTCTTGTGGTTCTTCTTGTTGTTGAAGATCTTCCTTTTCTTCTTCTTTTTCTTCCTCTTCAAGAGAAGTTCTTTCTAAATTCCTGCACAAATCCTCAACACACTCTTCTTCTTCTTCTATTCTTTTAATAGAAGGGTTAGTTTCATCAAATAATATATGCACAAATTGTTCTATGGTTAATGTTCTTCTATTAAAGACTTTATAACCCTTAGGTTTTGAAATTTATCTTAGCAGAAATCCTTCATCACTTTTAGCATCTAATTTTCCTAAGTTATCCTTACCATTATTTAAAATGAAACACTTACAGCCGAAAGGTCGAAGATGACTGATGTTGGGCTTCTTTTCCTTGTAAAGCTCATATGGTGTCTTCTTTAGAATAGGTCTGATCATGCACCTATTGATGATGTAGCAAGCTGTGTTGATTGCATCTACCCAGAAATATCTTGGTAAATTATATTCATTTAGCATAGTTCTGGCCATATCTAGTAGTGTCCTATTTTTCCTTTCTGCTACTCCATTCTGTTGAGGTGTCCTTGGTGCTGAAAAGTTATGTTCAATTCCATTTTCTTCACAGAAATTCATAAACTCTCCATTCTTGAATTCTCCACCATGATCAGATCTGATACTTATAATCTGGAATTTCTAGTTCTTTTGAACTATCTTGCTGAATTTCAGAAAGGCTGAAAGAGCTTCTGATTTGGCTTCGAAGAAAGACATCCAAGTGTATCATGAGTAGTCATCCACTATTACATAGCCATACACTTTTCCTCCAAGACTGACTGTCCTTATAGGTCCAAACAAATCTATGTGAATTAGCTCCAAAGGTTTGGCAATTGTAACAACTGTTTTGGAGTGGAATGAAGTCTTGGTTTGCTTTCCTTTTGCACAGGCCGAACATATTCCAGACTTCTTTACTTTCATCTTCGGAAAACCTTCAACCAAATCATGCTTTATCAATTTCTTGATAACTGAAGTACTTGCATGACCTAGTCTTCTATGCCACAAATCAGACTCTTCACTCTTAGAGGTTGCGAGACATAAGTTTACTTCTTTTAATTCTGCTAGCTGCAATGTGTACAAATTCTTCACTCTTTGAGCTTCGAACACAATTTTTCCATCCTTTTGAATAACACACTTATCATTCTGAAATTTTACTAAATGGCCTTTATCACATAACTGACTGATGCTTATGAGATTATGCTTTAATCCTTTTACATACATGACATCTTCATTCAAATTCTTTTCCTTAGTACCAACTGTCCCACATTCTAAAACTTTTCCTTTTCCATTATCTCCATAGGTGACTTGACCAATTTCATCTCTAAAACTTGTGAACAACTTCCTATCACCTGTCATATGCCATGAGCATCCACTATCCAAATACCATTTGGATGCCCTCAGCTGACCCAGCAAATAAAGTCAAGTTGTGACTTTTGGTACCCAAATTTTCTTGGGTCCTTGATGGTTAGTTTTAAGAATCCAACGTAAGTGTCTAGTGGTGCATGTGCTGACTGTGTGTCCTAATTGATTGCAGTGACTACAACATAAATCAAAAGCATTCTTAATATGTGCAGTGTTGTTAAATTTCTATTTTTATCTGTAAACATGCTGATTTACCTTTTTAGGATTTTTAATTTCTTTTTCTGATACAAATTTAGGAGTTGGATAAACTTTAAGATGAACAATGTCTTCTTCATTAATTGGAGGTATGTACCCTACTCCATACTATTTCTTTCCTATCCTAGATCCATTTAATTTAACAAACAGAGAAGTTTTACATTTAGAAATTTTTTCTATAGTAGCTCTTAGGTAATTATTTTCTTCTTACAGTTTTTCTTCATCCTTAAGTTCCTTTAAGTTTGATTCTATTTCCAAAATCTTACTGTTTTTATTTTTTAAATCTTCACACAGTAATTCATTAGCTCTTTTGGTTTCATTTAAACTTTTACTTAACCTTTCTGCTTCATTTTTTAGAAAGGTGTTAGCCTTTTCTTGGTTTAGTAAGTTTAGTTTAACTATTTTCATTTGCTTAACTATTGTTTTATATTTTTCATATAGTTCATTAAAGGCATCTTCAAGACTGTCAGAATCTGATTTAGAACAAGAAGTAAAGGAGGTTTCAAAATTTACCTGCTTCAGTCCTGCCATGAGGGCTAGATTTGCTTTTTCTTCCTCTTCAGATTCTGAGCTTGAGGATTCTGAACTGGTTGCCTCATCATTGTCCCATGTTGCTGCCATTGCATTTTTCTTGTATTTTCTGAACTTCTTTTCTTTGCCTTTCTTCTTGTCGGATCTTTCAGCTTGATCCTTCTTCTTCAGTTTAGGACATTCAGACTTGTAATGTCCAGGTTGGTTGCATTCATAGCAAGTTGGCTCCCTCTTCTTATCTTTCTTGAAATTTTTTTTGGAGCCAAACTTTTTTTTCTTTGCAAGGATTCTCTGCAGTTTTCTTGATAGCATTGCCTCATCATCACTGTCATCTGATTTTTCTTTGGAGTCTTCAGATGAGGAAGAATCTACAACCTTCAAAGCATTTGGCATTTTCTTTTTCGAAGAGTTTTCAGAAAATCTTTCCATATTAATTTCATGAGCCATGAGAGATACAATTAATTTATCAATAAACAATTGAGTTAAGTCATGAGCTTCTTCAATGGCAGTAACTTTAGGGGTCCAAACATTTGTTAGAGATCTTAGGATTTTTCTAACCGTTTCTTCATTGGTTAGAACTTTTCCTAAGGAGCTTAATCCTACAATTATATTGGAGAATCTGTTATACATCTGAGTTATGTTCTCATTTGGAAGCATTTTAAACTATTCATATTGGGATACAAGAATGTCTATTCTAGTTTGTTTAACCCTATCAGTACCTTCATATGTGACTTGGAGTTTGTCTCACATTTCTTTTGATGTTCTACAAGCCGATAACCTATTAAATTCTCTTTTAGACAATGCACAACAAAGATAATTTTTTGCCTTATAATTTAATGACATATTTCTTTTATCTACTATTGAAAGACCAAGAATTTGAAAGTCACCTTGTTCTATTACCTGCCATAGGTCAAAGTCTGTTCCTCTGATGAAGCACTCCATCTGCATCTTCCAATATTGATAATCCTCACCATCAAAGAATGGTGGCCTTGTAACAGACTGTCATTCATAGTTGTGAGCTTCAGATGCCATTTCTTCTCAAATCATTAGATATTTCTGAGAAGACCTCGCTTTGATACCACTTGTTGGATCGAAATGGCACTAGAGATGTCCTAGAGGGGGGGGTGAATAAGACTTCTTGGCTTTTAAAAGTTTCTCTGAAATAACACAGCAGTAAATAAATTCGTTAGTACTTACTGTGGTGTGTGATTCAAGTGTAAACTAGGCGGAAATAATCACACAAATGGACAAAGGGATTTATCCTGGTTCGGCCCTTCCCACATGGAAGTCCTACGTCCAGTCCTCAAGCTAACCACTTGAGATTTCTACTAACTACCAATAAATTGGCCTTCTCTCACCCTTGAGAGGAATTACAATCCCACTTGCTCCCAAGCAAGTCTTCCCTAAACAGGGGCACAAGACTGCCTTATACAAGGCCTTCCCTACACAAGAGGGAAAAAATAGGAACAACCTGCTGCAGAGATTACACAGAAGAAAAAGATGAACAGACTGTTGTGTGTTTGCTTCAAAACTGAGCAAAAACACACTTACTTCAGAAAGGCTAACAGATCAGAGATGTAACTCAAATCCTTTCTGAAAAAGCAGGGTGGACTTCAAAACAAATGCAATTACAATTGCCACTCGGACACAAGACTTCTGTGAAACTGAGAGAGCTTTGAGAATTTTGCTGAAAGGGAAGCTCTCCAACTTGTGGCTTGGAAGAAGGCTTGTGAGATTTCAGGCTTGAGAAAAATTCTAAGTGTTGAGCTCACTGGAGTTGCAATCACTTGTTCTTCTCTTCTCTTTTTCTTTCAAACTTCAACTTCTTTTATATTCTTCAGAATGTAGCCGTTTGAAGGATGGTCGTCGGAAATCTGCCTATTTGAAGAGAGATCTAGGATCCTTTGGATTTTGCTAAGCTTGTTATCCATGGGTCCTTCTATCTTGCTTCTTTCCAAGGTCTTCAGACAAGGGTTACAACTTCACAACTAGAAGGTCAGCTTCTCATTAAGTGAACTGTGAAAGCTTATATGCTGAAAACGTGCTTCAATAAATGTCTGCAGAAAAGACAGGACAAAAAGGAAGAGAGTCTCCATGCCTTTGAGGTAGGTGAGTCAGAGAAGAATAAGAAAAGCATGGAAACCTCGTATAGGCATGCTTTCAGACAACAAAACAAGAGACAGACAGTTGTGCTAAAAGTAAGGTATGGGTCTGACAGTGGTCGGTGAACCATTGTCAAATACCCATGTAACTGAAACACAATAAATGCATTATATCTTCTGTATTCAAGAAAATCCAGACCATTGACATGAAGCAAAAGAGGTTCAGTTTGAACAAAAGTTACAGAAATAATCTGAACATATTTAGATGAATATTTTAAGTATAATATGTCGTATCTTGTCAGAAAACAAATAATGAAATAATGACAATCTGATGGATTATTAAATATTTAATCATTGAAGATTTCACTCAAAATTATATCAGACATGATAAGGAGATAAGATTATATGAGTTGTTAATTTGGAGACTTCAGCAAAGCATAAGTGCAGAACTATCAGTGAAGTCAGATACAAAAGAGTTTGCAATTCGACTCTAAAAGTCGGAGATGAACATAGAATGATTTGACTTCAGAAGAAATTAAGAGAATTCAACTTTAGAAGAAATTACAATTCGATTTCATAAGAAAGTGTAATTCGACTTCATAAGAAAGTCTTCATGAGTCGGAGTTAGAGATAGATTCGACTTCAGAAGAAATTAAGAGAATTCGACTTTAGAAGAAATTACAATTCGATTTCATAAGAAAGTGTAATTCGACTTCATAAGAAAGTCTTCATCAGTCGGAGTTATAGATAGATTTGACTTCAGAAGAAATTAAGAGAATTCGACTTTAGCAGTCAGATACTGAGGAGTTAGATTTATGAAGCATTCGACTGTATGAGTCGAAGTTGACAGTCGGATTGTATATAGTAGTGTGGACTTAGAAAAATTTCTGAGTTGTTTTGACTTCGATTCTAAAGGAGTCGGAGATGACAGTTGGAGTCTCAAGTCGGATTCAGTATGACATTGGAAGAGTTTTTGGACTTAGAAAAATTTCTGAGATGGAGTTTGTCTGACTACAATATGTATTATTTTTTGTGATATGTAATTGATACATTTAATTTGTAGAAAGTATGTTTAAGGTTTTTGTCATAGAAAAAACATGATATTATGCTGATTTAAAAATCTTAGATTTTCTGAGGAGTAGTTGCTCAACAGCAGACTCACTTCCCAAGGCACCGTTTGGATCAAGTTACTTGGTAGAAGTTCTTGGAGGTCTTCCACGACGAGTATTTTCTTGATTATGCTCAACGTGAGAGGTGAGATTAGTTTCATGAGTTGGTTCAGGGTGATCTGACGGTTGCTCAGTATCCCCAGAGGTTTGTCAGATTGTTAAGTCATGTTCCTCACGTGGCAGGCAGTGAGCAGGCTTGTGCAGAGAGGTTTATTGTAGGACTAAGGCCGGATTTGAGATGGGGCGTGACTGCCCATATGTGCACCACCTTGGGAGTGGCAGTGGCTAAGGCCATCGCCTTAGAGAGAGAGAGATCTGGCAGCCCCAGCAGCAGTAGGGAGGAGCTTCCTCCAGGACCACACCGTATCAGTGCCCCGCAGGTAGTCGTGGTAGTGCGACTTCTTCTTCTTCGGGCTCAGGCAGTTCGGGCAGTTCTGATTTGCGCTCGAGGTTCAAGCAGATGACCACTCGTGGAGGTGGTCGGGGCAAGTAGCAGAAGCGTCAATCGAGGTTTGTAGAGCAGTCGGTCCAGTAGGGAGCTGAGTAGGGTAGGCAGGAGGCAGTCTATTACACTTGTGGTTTTCCATGCCACTTCAGGAGGGATTGCCCGATGGGGCAAGTCCAGCAGCCGCAGTAGCCAGTACAGTACACTCAGTAGTAGCTGCAGTACCAGTACCCCCAGCAGCAGCAACAGCCATCCCATCAGCAGCAGCAGGGGCAGTACCATTTACAGCCTCAGCAGTTTCAGCAGCCACAGCAGTTTCAGCCGTACCAGCAGCAGCAACAGCAGTAGTTTCCACAGCACCAGCTGTCGGCGCAGTAGTAGCAGCCCCTGCAGTAGCAGCAGCCCCAGCAGGCGCCGCAGCGTGAGCTTGGACTTGGTCATGTGATGGCTCTCACCAGGCAGGAGGCCGAGGCGTCGAACCTGGTTATAGGTACTTTGCCTATCCTTGGTAGAGCTGCTCATGTTTTGGTTGATCCCGGTGCCTCTCTCTGTTTTGCTTCCGAGGAGTTTTACGAGTCACTGGTTCGTCACACCCTTGAGAGGCAGTGTGATTTGATGGTCAATCTCCCATCCAGTGATTACATGTGTTCTTTCGGTTACCTGGAGGGTGTTACAGTTGAGGTCCAGGGACACCAGTTTCCGGCCAGGTTGTACGCGTTGTAGCTCCGTGACTTTGACATCATCATGGGCATGGACTGGTTGGAGGCTCACTCAGCTGTAGTGGATTCTCAGTGGAAGACTGTTCAGTTTGAGATACCTGGAGTGTCTGTTCTCAGCTTCCGAGGTATCCGGTCTACCCGTCGACCTTTTATTTCTTATTGTAGAGCTCTTCGTTTGATCCGCGATGGTGGCGTAGCATATCTTGCTTCTGTTTGTTCTTCTGAGCCTAGAGGGTCGTCGGTCTTTGATGTACCTGTTGTTTGTGAGTTCTCTGATGTTTTTTCGGAGGATCTACCTGGGTTACCGCCTAAACGGGAGGTGGAGTTCTCCATTGAGCTTTTGCCCAGTACGATGCCTTTGTCTAAGGCACCATACCGGATGGCTCCAGCTGAGTTGCGCGAGTTGAAGCGCCAGTTGCATGAGTTGGGTTTTATCCATCCGAGTTGTTCTCCGTGGGGTGCACCCATATTGTTAATAAGGAAGAAGGATGGCAGCTTGAGATTGTGCATCGATTATAAGCAGCTGAACCAGGTAACAGGGAAGAACAAGAATTCGTTGCCCAGGATCGATGACTTGTTTGATCAGTTGCAGTAAGCCAAGGTGTTTTCGAAGATTGACTTGAGATCAGGCTACTATCAGTTGAGGATCAGAGAGTCAGATATTGGCATGACAGCTTTCCGTTCGAGGTATGGTCACTTTGAGTTCGTCGTGATGCCGTTTGGGCTCACGAACGTGCCAGCAGCTTTTATGGATTTGATGCACAGGGTGTTCAGTGAGTGTCTGGATAGGTTTGTGGTCATCTTTGTAGATGACATTTTAGTCTACTCGACTTCTGAGGAGGAGCACAAGGAGCATTTGAGGATCATGCTAGAGACGTTACAGAGTCACCAACTTTATGCCAAGTTCGACAAGTGCGAATTTTGGCTGAGGGAGGTGCACTTTCTAGGGCACGTGATCTCAAGTTCTGGCATGGCAGTGGACCCTGCCAAGGTTGAGGCGATGCTGATTTGGGAGCAGCCCACCTCAGTGTCAGAGGTTTGCAGTTTTCTGAGTTTGGCAGGCTATTACAGGAGGTTTATCCAGGATTTTTTCAGGATTGCAGAGCCGTTGACCAGATTGACCAGGCTTGAGGCCAGATTTGTTTGGACTGAGGACTGCGAGCGGAGTTTCCAGGAGCTGAAGACGAGGTTGACTTCAGCACCAATGTTAGTCTTGCCGTCAGGCAGCGGAGATTTTGTGGTCTACACCGACGCTTCGAGGTCAGGTTTGGATGCAGTGCTGTTGCAGCATGATGGGGTGGTTGCCTATGCTTCTCGGTAGTTGAAGAAGCATGAGGAGAACTACCCTACCCACGACTTAGAGTTAGCAGCAGTGGTGTTCACTCTGAAGTTGTGGAGGCACTATTTGTACGGCGAGGTGTTTGAGATCTTCACCGACCATCAGAGTTTGCTGTATATCTTGACTCAGAAGGATTTGAACTTGAGGCAGAGCAGATGGATAGAGTTTTTGAAGGACTACGACCTTACCCTCTCCTATCACCCGGGAAGGGCTAACGTCGTAGTAGATGCTTTGAGCAGGCGTGTTCGCATGAGTTTGTTGATGGTTCGAGAGTGGCAGTTGTTTGAGGACTTGTCTCAGGAAGTTTTCTGCCCTTCAAGGTACAGAGACCATGCAGTGATAACCATCTTGTCAATTCACCCGTCAGTGTACCGCCAGGTGCTGGAAGCATAGCAGGAAGATACAGAGTTGGCAGATATTTTGTAAATGCCAGATGTTGAGCTGGATTAGGACAGTGACGTCAGGTTCAAAGGCAGATTGTATGTTCCCTGTGATGCGCGCCAGGTGCTGCTGTCAGAGGCACACCGGTCGAGGTATGCTGTTCATCCTGGTTCCACTAAGATGTACTATAACTTGAGGAGGTTCTTCTGGTGGCCAGAGATGAAGAGGGGCGTGGCAGATTTTGTCACTCGGTGCCTTACCTATCAGTAGGTGAAGGCTGAGGATCAGCATCCTGGTGGTGAGTTGCAGTCGTTGCCCATTCCTGAGTGGAAGTGGGGCGACATCACCATGGACTTTGTGGTTGGTTTGCCCCGTACTTCGTAGAGGCATGATGGTATCTAGGTGATTGTGGATAGGTTGACCAAGTCAGCGCACTTCCTTCCAGTTAAGATGTCTTGGTCAGTGGACAAGCTTGCCAGACTATATGTGGACCAAGTTGTTCCGTTGCACGGAACCCTAGTTTCTATTGTCTCCGACAGAGATCCGAGGTTCACTTAGGGGTTTTGGCACAATTTGCAGAGAGCTCTTGGTACAGAGTTGAGGCTGAGTTCGGCATATCACCCACAGTCAGATGGTCAGTTAGAGAGGACTATTCAGACTTTAGAGGATATGTTGAGAGCTTGTTGCTTGGACTAGGGTGGCATTTGGGAGTCCCACCTTCCGATGGTAGAGTTTGCTACAACAACAGTTACCACTCGAGCATTGGAATGGAACCATACGAGGCTTTGTATGGTCGGCCGTGCAGGACCCCACTTCACTGGTTTGAAGTGGGTGAGAGGCAACGTTTGGGACCAAAGATGGTGCAGAAGTGTGCAGACACGGTCAATTTAGTCAGGTAGAGGCTTCAGGCAGTACAGAACAGACAGAAGAGCTATGTAGATGTCCACAGGAGGCCGTTGCAGTTTAGCATGGGTGACCTTGTGTTTTTGTGGGTTTCGCCGACCAAGGGTGTTATGAGGTTTGGCAGAAAGGGAAAGCTCAGTCCAAGGTATATTGGACATTTCCCTATCACAGAGAGGATCGGCGAGGTTGTTTACATATTGTGTCTCCCGACAAAGTTGGCAGGCGTGCACAGTGTTTTTCACGTTTCTCAGCTCAGAAGGTACGTTGCAAATCCGTTGAACTTGTTGAACTACTCACAGCTTGAGGTAGCACCAGACTTGTCAGTGCCAGAGTACCCAGTCAGAGTTGGGGACCGCAGGGTGCAGCAGTTGAGCAAGAAGCAGATTCCGCTGGTCAAGATTGTCTGGGAGAACCGCGTTGGTGGCAAGGCCACTTGGGAGCCCGAGGACGAGATGAGAGAGCAGTTCCCGTATTTGTTTGATTGATTGGTACGTTGTTTTCCCTTCTTACGTTGCTTCCTGTTGAAACTGAGTTTCTTTTAATTTTGAGGATGAAATTTCTTAAGGAGGGTGGGATGTAAGACCCGGCCCTCTTGGGCCCTTGGCCCAATCCTCAGGGTTGCGACAGGCACCCTAGTCGTGGCATGGTCGCGCCAGGGGAGCCCGTCGCGATAGGCTTCGGGACGTGGCGCGCCTGCCCATCGCGACATGGTCGCGACGGGGGTGGACGTCGCATTCTTGTCGCGGCATCTGAGGGCGTTGCGACTACTTTTCTGACCGATTTGACCGATGTCGTTTCTGTCAGAATGACTTTGTCAGGTGTCAGGTGTGTATAGCATTGACACGACCTGACAGACCGTCGCATTCTGGTTTCCCAGTCTTTGAGGTTTGACCGCCTTTTGGGGTCGCGCCTGGGGTGGCTATCGCGACATGGTAGCGATGCCTGGTGGTGTTGCGATATGCTTGTTGTCGCGCCAGGCCGACCCATCACGTCTCGGGGCCCATCGGTTTAAAACCGGGGTCGGTGCCCCATTTCCCACTCTCTTCCTTTCCTTCTTCTTCTTCTTCCTTCTTCCTCTCCCGAACTCTCTTGTGTTCTCCGACGGTTCTTGGCATTTGTGGTGCTCGTGGTGAGGAGGTGTCGTCTCCATCATGTAGGGGACGTGCTCGTGGTGCTTGGAGCGAGGAGGAGGTGGCCATTCCGATGTGAAGGCCCTAATGGGTCAGATATCCTAGCCACCTACATGCTATAGGTACTTAAAGTATATGTACTTGTGTAGGTTAAGGTTTTGTTTGGATGGTGCTTATGGGTTGTGTTTTTGCAGGAGAGAGCCGATGTTTGGTGGGCCTCCATACTACGTACCAGGTATGAGGATGGTGCCATTGAGGAGACTTGGGCCGAGTTCACGAGGCTATTTCGGGCCAAGTTCATCCCTGAGCACATCTAGGACAAGATGGAGCAGGAGTTTCTCTCTCTTACTCAGGGCTCCATGATGGTTCTGGAGTACAAGGCCAAGCTTGCCGAGCTTTCCAAGTATGCTTCTCATATAGTTGCCGATGAGCGTAGGAAGGCCAAGAAATTTGTGATGGGACTCAAACAATCACTTAGGTTGAGGCTCGTTGCTTTTGACCACCACACTTTGGACGAGGCTCTCAGCGTAGCATGCAAGCAGGAGAGCGAGATGGATCAGTACCTAGAGGAGAAGAGGGCAGCTTAGAAGAGGTCAGCGCCACCTTTCCAGAGGCAGGACAAGAAGGAGGCAGTGTACCAGTCACCCCAACGTCCAGTGGCGGCTTCTAGTCAGCATGCGGTTACACCTCAGTCACCCAGCTTCAGGCCCAACGACAAGAAGGCGTGTCCTCACTGTGGAAGGACACACGGCGGCACCGAGTGTTGGAAGTTGGCAGGGAAGTGTCTCAAGTGTGGCAGCACCGAGCACCAGATCTGAGATTGCCCCAGACATCAGTAGAGTGTTCAGCGTGGAGCGCCAGCCCCAACAGCGGTAGCAGCAGTAGCGCCAGTGACAGGGAGACCAGGAAGGCCCCGGGCCCAACCCCGAGTGTTTGCACTAGAACGACAGGATGCAGAGTAGGCCAAGAATGTCACAGAAGGTACGGTTCTAGTCATGGGTGTGCATGCTCGGGTGTTGTTTAATATGGGTGCCACACATTCGTTTATTTCCGAGTGGTTTGCCAAGCAGTTAGCAGCAGAGTTCGGAGTGGAGGTAGAGGAGTTAGAAGTCCCTTTGTCTGTGCACACACCAGTAGGTATGGTATCAACTAGGAAGTGCATTCCATCTTTACCTGTGTGCATTGAGGGACCCTAGTCTCCCACTCATCCTAACATGCTCCCCTCCCCCTTGAGATGGTGGTTTCTCAATGGTTGGGGTCGTGGGATGTGTGAGGATCATGCTCGTGGTGAGTGAGGTTTCCTTCGAGCGTAGATTCCTTGTAATCTATGTTTCATGGGGTTTAAGGGTGGTTTGGTGCATTTACATGCTTTCCTAGTGTTTTCCCGTGCTCCCCTCCCCCTATGGATAGTTTGTATCGATTTTGGGGCGGTCCTTGGGAGGACTGTACCGAGACCCCTCTCGGCTGAGATCATGATCGCTATAGAGGTCGCGATGATGTCGTGACCGGTGAGGCTGGTCGCGACATCATCATGACGCTCTAAGGCACTGCGACATGGTCACAACAGCCTTGGGCATCGCGATAGTGTTGCGACGGCCCGATGCGTTGCGACAGCACCAGAGACAGGTAAGTTCTTGCAGAGTTCCATTTCCCATGGAGTCTTCGCCATTTCCAGTTCTCTCTGTACCTGTGGCACCAGTGCTAGTTCCTAGTATGGTCCAACACTAGTCGTTCTCCCAGTGCTCGGCACCTGAGGGCTTGTCCCATGAGAGAGGTTGTTACTGTTTGCCTGGGACCCCTGTCCTCGTGCGGCTTAGAGGGAGCGTTCGGGGAGAAGAGCGTACTCGAGTCACGGACTCTGGAGTCGAGGGGAAAATGGTGCTTAGGACAACGACGTCGAGTCATTTGCAGAGCTCTCTTGGTTGGTCTGGGACTTTGAGGATGGCCGGAGTTCTACCCGGTGCAGGCCAGCCAGTCCTTCTTCTTACTACCTCGCTCTTTGTGGACCCGGAACCACCTACAGAGGCCAGGCGTGGGACCGTAGTCCGGCCAGACTACGGCAGTTACTGTTGTGTACTTTGTGCTCCTACCCCCACTCTGACGAGAGTGGAGGTTTGGACCTGGGTCGAGGATAAGACGTCAGTGGACGCACCTGAACGGTTGACTAGTGGTAGCGGTTTCCATAGCTAGTGTCTCTTGTCGAGGCAGGGTTCACTCTGTCTACGTTGCCAGCCATGTGGTGGTCACATCGTGTAGGTTCTACGGAGTTTCCGACCGTGGTGTCCTTCCGTACCGTTGCTAGTTAGTAGCTTTACTTCTGCACTTTTCTTTATAGAGTAGAAGATATAACTATTGTTATGTAATTAATTGTATATATATATATATATATATATATATATTCTTCCACCTGTTAGAGCTAGTAGGAGATTGGTAGTCCCTACTGAACTTCTGTTGTGAAGCTCATCCCTTCTTTTTCCCAGGTGAGGGTTCTCAGCAGCGGCAGGGCATGCGTCGGGCAGAGTAGGCGGGGCAGTAGGCGTCGTCCCTGTAGCTAGCAGTGGTTTCCCCCTACAGTTGTACTTCACCCTCGGGGTGTGCCCCTAAGAGCTCTGTCCTTCCCCTTTTTACTTGTACTAGTGCGTGTGTGTTGGGACTGTACCTAGAGTGATACGCTACGGACTTGCTCTTATTTTTGCTTCTGAGTGTGTGCTTCTAGTTCGGTAGTTGACGTTTATTTCCCTTACATATTCTGTTAGACTTGTGTTATAGCCCTTCCAGGTCCTCGGATCCATGGGCGGCGACCGCGAAAATTGGGTCCTCGGCTTGGGCCGAGGGTCGAGTTCTCGGGGTCATTACTCCAGTGTTGTCCTCATATGCGAGTTCGGTCACTCCTCCGGCCTACGCGAGTTCATCTGCTGCGACGCCGGGCAGTGGTAGAGAGGACATTAGAACCCCCATCCGAGAATAGCTACAACTGAGTTTTGGCACCATGGTCGCACAGTTGGTCGCTGCCATCCGAGGAGCAGGCCCCTCACAGTGAGCCCCTGAGGTCAGTATTACTATTAATTTCATATATTTGAATGAAATGAAACCACTAATCTAAACTGTTAAACACACAATCCACTAATCCTAAAAAAAACATAAATGAAAAGGATCAAAACATGCAACCTAGGGGTCCAAAATCAGAAATAGGCGTTCCGTTTGCTCCGACACGACCGGGTGGGTGAAAGTGACGTGTAGGAACTGAAGGAATCCTAATCGGATTCCCAGTTTGGGATCGGCACTCAAATCACTGATTTAAAAAAAACTTGTGTAAAGGATTAGAACATGCAAGCCAAGGGTCCAAAATCAGAAATAGGGATCCGATCGGCGTGTTGTTCACTTCGAAACGATCGGGTGGGTAAGAGTGACGTCTGAGAATTGACGGAATTCTATCTAGATTCCAGGATTGGGTTCGGCACTCAAATCACTAATCTAAAATAAGCATAAATGAAAAGGATCAAAACACGCAACCCGAAGTTCCAAAATCAGAAATAGGGATCCGCTCGGCGTGCCGTTCACTCCGACACGACCGGGTGGGTAAAAGTGACATATGGGAACTGACGGAATCCTAATCGGATTCCCGGTTTGGGTTCGGCGCTCAAATCACTAATTTTTTTTTAAAAAAACTAAGTGTAAAGGATCAGAACATGCAACCCGGGGGTCCAAAATTAGAAATAGGGATCCGATCGGCATGTCGTTCACTCCGAGACGACCCGGTGGGTGAGTTTGACGTATGAGAATTGACAAAATTCTATTCGGATTCCCGAATTGGGTTCGACGCTCAAATCACTAATCTAAAAAAAACATAAATGAAAAGGATCAAAACACGCAACCCGATGGTCCAAAATTAGAAATAGGGATCAATTTGGTGTGTCGTTTGATCCAACACAACCGGGTGGGTGAAAGTGACGTGTGGGAACTGACGGAATCCTAATCGAATTCCTAGTTTTGGTTCAGCACTCAAATCACTAATTTAAAAAAAAACCTAAGTGTAAAGGATCTGAACACGAAACCCAAGGGTCCATAATCAGAAATAGGGATCTGATCGGCGTGTCGTTCACTCCGACACGATCGGGTGGGTGAGAGTGACGTGTGAGAATTGACGGAATTCTATTTGGATTCCCGGATTGGGTTCGGTGCTCAAATCACTAATCTAAAAAAACATAAATGAAAAGGATCAAAACACACAACCCAGGGATCCAAATGAGAAATAGGGATCCAATTGGCGTGCCGTTCACTCCGACACGACCGGGTGAGTGAAAGTGACGTGTGGGAACTAACAGAATCCTAATCGGATTCCTGGTTTGGGTTCGGGGCTCAAATAACTATTTTTTTTTAAAAAATCCTAAGTGTAAAGGATCAGAACACGCAACTCGGGGATCCAAAATCAAAAATAGGGATCCGATCGCTGTGTCGTTTGCTCCGACACGACCGGGTGGGTGAGAGTGACGTATGAGAATTGACAGAATTCTATTCCGATTCCCGGATTGGGTTCGGCGCTCAAATCTCTAATCTAAAAAAAACATAAATGAAAAGAATCAAAACACGCAACTTGGGAGTCCAAAATTAGAAATAGGGATCCGATCGGCGTGCCATTCACTTCGACACAACCGGGTGGGTGAAAGTGACGTATGGGAACTGACAGAATCCTAATCGGATTCTCGGTTTGGGTTCGGTGCTCAAATCACTCATTTAAAAAGAACTGATGTGTAAAGGATCAGAACACGCAACCCGGGGGTCTAAAATCAGAAATAGGGATACGATCGGCATGTCGTTCGCTCCGACACTATCGGGTGGGTGAGAGTGACGTGTGAGAATTGACAAAATTCTATTCGAATTCCCAGATTGGGGTGCTCAAACCACTAATCTAAAATAAAATTCAAGTGTAAATGATCATAAATATTTTCTAATTAAACTTAGTGAATAATCATATATTTTAAATTTAAATTTTTGAAAATAATGTTTGTATTTTATATTTTATCTATGTTTCTCATATTTTTTTTTAATATAAGATCCTCCGGCACCTGACGATTATGAGGTGGGGATAGCAGACGATCCAGCAGACCTTTCTTGATTTTTATTTCTTATTATTGTGTATGATTTATATTTGTTGTGATTGATGATTTTAGGTTAATTGTTATTTATTGTGGAACGTATGAATTTTTTAGCAGGTTTTATAATTTATCAATGTTAATTTAATTATGTTTTAAAAAAATTAAGTGGGCTATTTCCGACGGATTTTCCAACGGATATTGTCCGTCGGAAACAACGTCGGCACATAAGACTGCCGACGGAACCTATTCATTGGCAAAACTTTCAGAATTTTCGACGGTTTAATGACGACAATTTCCATCAGAAGTTGTCCACTACCGAAGGTGAGTTCCGTGAGTGAATCCGTCGAAAGTTCCGACAGACTTTCTGACTGAATTTTCTGTCAAAATGTACCAACTAATTTTCCGACGGAATATACTGACAACTTTCCGTCAGAATTGACCGATGAATTTTCTGACGGACTTTACCGACAACTTTCTGTCGGAAGTACCGACGGATTGCCGACTGATTTGTTGCCCGTCAGTAATTTCTGACGTTATTTTTCTGACAAACAGTTTCAGACGGTCGTTCGCCGGAAAGTTGTCGGAAGGTCTTCTTTCCGACAGATTTCCAATGGATTTCCGACAGAACCTGTATGTCGGAAAACTCGATTTTCCTTGTTGTGGTCGGAGACCTCAGTACGCATCGTGTGGACTAGTCGAGTCTCTAAACCAGAGATCTCATCTCGAATAAAGCCCATCACATTACCATGAGCAGTACCAGGGGGTGTGGGCGTGGTGAATGGACTGGTCACCTGTGAGCCTAAACTCTAAGCTTGTGTCCAGACTTTGCCTAAAACCATGTACATGGCCCTTCTTTGGTGCGCCAGATGATGCAACCCATACCTAAGGATCTATGTACGACTGGTGGACCTCCTCTGCCTACTTGTCAGCCATCTACCGGCTATATGACTCCTACAAAATGAACAAAAAAATTTGTAAATTTTATATTAATCATTACTGAGAAAAAAAACCTTTGAATACTATAAAAACGTACTGCAACCTCCCGAGCTCCCTCACTAACATACTGAACCATCCCCTTTTTCTTATGGGTCTCATAAAAAACTTCCTGGAAACTCGATGCATGCTTTAGCACCTTTTCCTTTTTTAAAAATCATATTTCATAAATGAGTATCTATATAAATAAAATATATCACAATTGGACATATGACTTACCAATCTTGCTTGATTGGTCGCAAAAAAGACATTCCCACTTGTATGTTTGTTAGTCTCTGGATTTGCAGCATGATTGACTTTCATTGTTGTGGAGGTTTCTTTTCCCCTCTCATCGACCCATCTATCGCACAGACTTTGCCAATACTCCGTCCTCATCCAAGTAGGACTATGCTCCTTCCAGAGAGTTGGCTCTAGGCTCTGACAAATACTTTGTGCACTTTTTCTCGCATTGTACAATAGATGTTTAAAATTGGACCATACGGTGGTCGTCCATACTAATCGAGACCACGCCTTGTCCGAGGGTCGTATGAATCGATGATTGCTCTGTATGGAAAAGTGTTAGTTTAATGAATGTAGGAGTATGGAAAGCAATAAATGAAATATAGAATTACATACCATGAACATCTAATATAACAACTCATGTGAAAGGTTGCAGAATTCCCTATATGGTAATCTAGAAGGGGGGTTGAATAGATTACTGTCAATTAAAAAGTTCTTATCACCTTCTTTTCACGAAGACACAAACTGTGAAAACTGTAATAGAGTTTAATCTAAACTTTGATGTGTGTAACTTGACAATAGATAGAGAAACAGTCTATCAGACGTGTGTAGAGACACTGTGCCTACCAAACATCTAACGTAGAAATGTTCAAACCATAGGACACAGAGTTTTACGTGGTTCGGAGTACACAACTTGTGTATCCTACGTCCACGGTCCACACACACACGCAGAAAAGACTGCTTATGAACTAGTTCAACGACTACAACTCACACACACGAGTTGTCTGATGTGAAACCACAATCAGAACAACACAAGCCACGTGAATCAAGCACAAGGACTGCTTGAGACACAACCACACACACACGGATATGTAAAAACTAAAACAGGGAAGAGTTCTGAGTTGAAACACAAATCCTGATTAAGAACTCTTCTGATGAACGTCTGGATGGACTTCAAGCTTCATCTTGAGGGACACAACTTGATGGAGAGGCTTGAATCCACGACGATCAGACTTCAATACTGCTGGATCAACAGTTGGTTCAATCTCTGAACAGCAGGGAGAAGCAGAGCAGCAGCAACACCTCTTGTTCTTGAACTTTCTCTAGGGTTTTTGGTGGAGGCTGCTTCTGTACGAGATTACCTTCAAAAGATAGCTTATATAGTGGTGTCCATATATGGAGAGACGTGGTAGTTGGAACCACCATGTTTGGCAACTTAAAAACTTTCCGTATCTGAAGGTTTTCTTCGTCTGTCGACAACATTGGGTGCTCCTGTCGACAGGTTCTGACAAGCAGAGGACTAGGAGTTCAGGAGACAGTTTCCTGTCAGTGGCTGTCGACAGGCGACACTGGTGCTGTCGACAAGCACTCCTGTCTTGAGGTATGGCTTTCTGGCCTGATTGTAGCTATCAACAGGGGCCTTTCTGGCTGTCGACAGGTACCTATTTTTCTTGCTTTTCTTAATCTTTTGAACCTTGTTTTGGTACATGTCTTGCATAGTATCTCACCTATATAAAAGAACTTAGTTAGGGAGATATAATGACATATAAATGATCAATTAACATGTTTGTTTCATTTGCATTCCAAGAGTCATTATCATCAAGTTTCATTACTTAACACTCACCAAATTTGTCCATGAAATGTTCATGCTCATCATCAAAAATAAAGATGTGATTTGTTGGCTTAGCATTCTCATTAAGCATTCAACATATGAGAACTCAACATCATGGACGTCCATTGAAAAATTATTGAATCTATGTATAGGCCTAGGAAAGTGTGCTTGAATTGTTCTTATGATAATTAGGACACTTGGGCGAGCTCTAATTTATCCCTGCAATTATAAAAGTTAAAATAAGTTGATGAATTCAATAGCTGCCCTTAACATAAGATGCAAATAATTTATGACATACTCATTTATCCACACCTCCTGTTGGGTGTCATTAGCGTAACTACCCCCCCCCCCCCCCCCCTCATGTTGACTTACAACATCTTCTGCATGTGGCACTGTAGAGACACCTACCACCAAAACTAAAGGTGTAGGAGCACTCGAGCCTGTACATAAATTTGAGAGGCAGAGGCAATATAAATAATCAAGACCCAAAAACCTCGATGATTTAAATATACATACCTGCCGTGAGAGAAGGAGACACAGAAGGACCAGAGCCTGTAAGAATTTAAATGGCATAAATAATACATACAATCAATACGCAAAGCAACTATAAATTTAAATATGCATACCTATCACGAGAGGAGGAGGCGCAAGAGGCGTAGAGGGACTCAAACCTGTTAGAATATGAAATACTAAATAATATATAATCATTATACAAAAACTTACAAATTTAAATATGCATACTTGGTGCCCTAGAAGGAGGCACAGAAGGACCCAAACTTGTAAGAATTTAAATGACATAAATAATATATACAATCAATACACAAAGAAACTACAAATTTAAATATACATAGCTGTCGAGAGAGGAGGAGGCGCAAGAGGTGTACAGGGACTCGATCTTATTAGAATATGAAATACTAAATAATATATCTAATCAATGTACAAATACTTACAAATTTAAATGTACCATCCTGAGTTTTGGTTGCCTTGGAGTTGTTTATGGGATCGCGATGGATCGGGTTGTCGCATTCTGAACGTGACGTGTTCCATGTCACCTTCTGGTTGAGAAGGTGACGGCCCCCGTGTCGCATTCCTGTTGTCTGTGGCTGGTGTGCCACGTGTCCGCAGCTTGTGTGTGAAGGCGACGTGCCAGTTGTCGCGTTCACCAAAGGCACCTAGATGCGTGACACGTGGCCTGGGGGTTGTCTGCCTGTCAGAAGATCTGTCGGAACTTTTGAGAAGGCAACAAGATGCTTGTCCCGTTCTGGTGAAGAACGCGATGCCTATCTTGTCGTGACCTCAGTTCTGAGGCCTTAAGGCATGCATACCCCTCTTTCTTCTTCCTTCTTCTCCTTTCTCCTTTCTTCTTCCTCTCTCCATGGTGGGGGAGTTTCCTCCCTTCTTCTCAGGCTTTGGGCATGGGGAGGTCCCAACGTGCTCGTGGGGGAGCGTTGGAGCGGCGTGGAGTGAGGAGGAGGCGGCCAATCAGACGTGAAGGGCCCCAACAGGTCTGGCTTATCTTTTCTCAATAGGGATCTCATGCTCTCTCTTACTGTCTTGAGGAGATGGAGGTTGTTTTGGGCTATCCTCCCTGTACTCGAGGCTTGCTTGTGGTTTTGCACGGGAGAAAGCTTGTCGGTGATGCTCCCTCTTGTGTGGTTTAGTTCTTGTGGTTTGTGGGCGAGGAGAGGTGGCATTGGTGTCCCTCGAGCCATTTTCAGTTTCTCTCTAGGTGTGCTCTTCTTCTCCCTTATTTAGTGGTAATTTTGTAGCTTGGGGGACCGTGGTATGGCCCCCATTCGTAGTTTGGGCTTCTATCTGAGGTCGCGACAGGTTAGCTGTCGCGACACCAGAAGAAGGCGACGTGCAACCTGTCGCATTTTGATGGCGACAGGTTGGCCGTCGCGTTCCCCTTTGCCCTTCTATTTCCCTGTTTCCAGTCTTGGTGGGGGTGGCCCATGCTCAAGTTGGTTAAAGGGAGGTCTCCCCGACTTGGCACGGGGCTTGTCTTCCTGGTTGGTGGTTTACCTTCGTATTTCTCTTGGGTGTGGGCCTTGGGGTAGTTCTACTCTTAGGGTCTTACCTTCAGATGAGGAACACGACGGGTCAATACGTCGCATTCTGAATCTGAAGGCGACACCTTCCTTGTCGCGTTTTGGTCACGACAGTTTCCTTGTAGTGTTCTGGTCGTGACAGGTCCCTAGTCGCCTTCCGACTTTGGTGTTGTTTGGCTGCGGGTCTACTGTCCTGCTTGGGGTTCGGCCTTTTGATGCTGAATGTGATGGGTTGATACGTCACGTTCAGATCAAAAGGCGACACCCTGGTCTTCGCCACCTGATTGCGACAGGTTGGTTGTCGCCTTCTGTTTATGAAGGCGACGCCCCTGTGGTCGCGTTCTTGTTGCCGCGTTTCTGGCCGTGGTGTGTTTGTCGGGGTTGGCCGACGACCCTTCTTGGTGTTCCAGGATGGGTGTCATGCGTGCCTGTGCATGCTGGGCTTGTCTTGGTTACAAACCAGCTGTTCCATTTAATTGTTGTGGTTGCCCCGCCTGTTCTCAGTTCGTCCGGTGCTTGGCATTTGAGGGCTTGTGCGTTGTAGAGGTTTCACCGCTACCTGGACCACCAGTCTCCGCGTCCGTTGAGGGAGTTCTCCAGGCGGCGGGCGAGCTCGAGCTCAGACTCTAGTAGTAGAGGGCAAAACGATGGTGGACAACGATGTAGAGTCGTTTGTAGAGCTCTCTTGGCTGAGTCTGGGATGCCGAGGTGGTTTGGTTGTTGTTCCAGCGCAGATCAGCTAGTCCTTTCTCATTGCCTCTCTCGATGTTGGTTCCGAAGCCACATCATGGTTTCAGGCGTGGGGCCACAGCTCGGTCAGGCTGCAGTTGTTTGTTGTGGTGTTCTCTATGGTGGCTCACTGACCTTACTCTTCCTGGGTGGTTGTAGGCAAGAGTCGGTGGCTGCCGAGCAGAGTAGTGGCCGGTGTATCCTTCTCTTAGCTGCCAACGGCAGTGGCTTGGTTGCTGTTGTTGTGACGACGTTTCCTTGACGGTGTTTCCAAGTGTGTTCTCGTTACCCTAGCCTACACAGTGGTTGTAACCTGGCTGTGTCTAGTTTCCATGGGCATTATTGGTCTGGCCTTGTTGGCTTGTGCTTCTAGTGGTTTCCGCGTCGCGTGTTCTCTCGGGGTGCCTTATGCAGGCTCCCAACTGCCGTTCTGTAGGCATTTCCTTGGTGCCAGTCCGTGTGGCACCGGTGTGTGTGTTTCCCTCACCTCGTGGCATGTCGATTGTCCAGGGTGGTTCTACTTATGGGCCTACAACCTTGTGGAGGTCTGTGGTGGCCGTGTTTATGGTGAGACGTTCTTCTCACGTGGCTACTCAATGTCATTTGTGTTGACACCTGTCTGCGTACCTTCCTGACCTCGTGGAGTTCTGGGATGCTTGTGCTTGTGTGGTGAGGCTCGGGTCTCACGTGGTTGCTCCGGTGTTCCGCGAGCTATTTGTCTCAACGGGTTGCCGAGGGTCGCTTCCGTATGGTTTCTGACTCTGCTGGTTTTGCGGGAGTCGTGTCTTGCCCGACCTGGTTGTTGGTCGTGGCGTTACTATGTTCAGCTTCTTGGTAGTACTCTGTAGTAGGTGTTTCTCACTTTACTGCTTTCTAGAGTAGTTGCTTCCGCTCTTCTTTGGAGTTCCTGCTGCTCTGGCTGGTAAGGGACTGGTTATCCCTACTGAGCCTTGTTCGTGAGGCTCACCCCCCCTGCTTTCTTCAGGTAGGGACTCGCTATCGCAGGAGTCCGTTGCCAAACGGTTGTGGTGGCGGTTTGTTACGCTGTGCGTTGCCAGCAGTGTGAGAATGTGAGCATAAGAGTTCTTGTACTGGTGTGAGTTGAGAGTTGCCTTTTTGCAAGTCCACGAGGTATGCCTCTTAAGGATTGCACTTTTATTTCTATACATGTACTTTTATTTGGGACATGTTGTACATACTTTCTTTATTAATGTACTGTAGTACCCTAGAATTTCTTTAAATGTATTCTGTTCATTGTGTGTTTATTTTTGCATAAATTGATTTCTGTTCTGTGTAGAACTAGGCGTCAAGATCATTGGACGTTAAAGCTTGTAAGCGGCAACATCGCATGCCGTTTATAGGATGTTAACGACGATAGGAATTGACGTTAATATTTTCTGAATTATTTTAATTATGGGCAAGAATATAAACGACATCAACGATGGATGTTTATATCTGGGATAAACGACAACCTATATTGACGTTAAGTCGACTTGCCTGTTTTTGAGCTTTCCGTTCCGGATCAAGGAAAACGGCCGTTTCGGGAAGGCTTTAATGAGCTGATCCGAGGCGTTTAGATCCGAGGGTCAGGGTTGGGTTTGGCTTTTGCTTGAGAGGTCTTTATAAGACCAGATCTCGCAGGAAGAAAGAGGGTTTTTGCCTTGGTTCTGGAAGAGAGAAAGAGGGTCGAGGAAGGGATTTGCAGAGCGATCTGGTGCTTGTTCGTGCGGATTGAAGGCATCTTCACCGAGGAGAATCATAGGACTACGTGCCCAAAAGCTCATCCAGGCGGAGGAACTTCATCGGAGGAGGTTTCGGACTGCTTGAAGACGGAGGAAAGAACTGTCTCCCTGGCGAGACGGGCTTCTTCGAGCTCGGATTCGACACTCCATTAGGAGGGATTGAGGCAAGTTACATGGGGGATTTAGTTTAGGATATGATATACTAAGTAATTAACATTTTTCCGTATTTTTTTTTAAAGCATGTAAACAACCTACGGGAAGGGTTAGAAACGTTGTCATTTCATGCAGGTATATGTGTTTTTATGTCTTAGAACTCGACGTCAAGGGTATTGCCGCCTATATTATGTAAACGGCAATATCGACTGCCGTCTAGTCCATCCCGAAATATATATGTATTTTCTATCTTTTTATATGTAAACGGCGCTATGTGCGGCCGTCGGTCTGTGTTAACGGCGCTATGTGCCGCCGCCTATAAATACTTAACGACAACGTATATGGACGTCGATTATAGTAAACGTCTTACCATTGACGTCAAATTTACCAGAATTGTATATTTCCAGAAATCCGAGTGAATGGGTTGTAAATGCATAAATTATGAATGTATGCGTTTCAGCCATGTAAAATTAGAGTATGATAATGTTATGGACTGTCTATTTCTGTAATGTGCAGGTTCTATATATCTATATATATATGAATTGATGAACATGCATAGTTACATGACAATAATGAAGGTTTAAATTGTATAAGATAAGTGCAATGATGTAAAAGAAAGCATGTTAATTGATGTTTAGATTACTGCAATAAATATGATGTGTCTGTTTCATGTGAAAATTGTGAGCTTTTCTCAATATTAAACCATGTTAGTTAGTTGATTTAATAGAGTTAATTTCATGAAAAATAGTTGCAGAAATCAGAAAATTATGAAATTTGGCATGTGTATTGTGATTACTGATTTCGAATTTTTGTTAAAATTTCAGAATTTTCAGACATGTGTACGTTCTGTTATAAATTTCTGAACCATATATTACACATAGAATTGAATAAAAATGAATGAAAATGCAAGAATGAAAATTTGTATCATGATAGAAATCTGTTGTACAGTAAATAGGACTTCAGAACTGAAAGTGTTGTACTTCGAAATATTGCATTGACTCATGTTAATTAGTATGAAATGAAATGTCACTATCTATTATATATGTTAGTATATGCATTATAACAATGATGCCAATAAGACATTGCTATCTTAGAGATTCCTACAAGGAACTACACCGTAGATGCCCCTATGGTAATGGTTCACCTGCATGTAAAGAAATGAATCCGTGGGCAACGGATTGAAATCCTGGAGGTAGACTTGTTCTACTGGTCAAGGTGGGAAGGACTTTCCCCGGTTTTGCGCAAATACCATGACTTCATCACCGCATTGCCTAGGTGATAAGTGAATGATAAATGACTACTGATCTCTAATTTAGTGTGGGCTATGTCTTGGCAACTATATGAAAATGACTACAAGTTACATGTCTATTTGTTCTACATGCTACAAGTTACATGTCTATTTGTTCTACATGCTACATACTACATGTTATATGCTCACATTCCTACATGTGAACTTGTTCAAAGAAATTCATGTTACATGTTGATGTTTAATATTACTACATGAAAATTATTATGTAAAAGAATAGATTCCATGAATAAGTAATTCCATGCTACATGAGAAACAATTTTATTTCCTTAATAGTTAGTATCACTATGAAATGAATGATTGTCGATGGACATAGAACTATAGTAAGAAAAGTATATGATATCAATGAATGAAATGCTAATGTACTACCATGTTTTAAAATTTATATACTGTTAATATCTTGAACTGTCTTCCATGTGATTTGCTGGGTCTTGTAGACTCATACTTGCTTAACATTTCAGGAGAGCCACAGGATACGGAGGAGTTAGTGCAGACTGACTCAGAGCGGGAGGACGTGGAGACTTAGATGATATAGAGAGTTTTGAGTGAAAATTGTATGTGAGAATCTTATGTAATTTCCTTTATGCATCTGATCATTGAATTGTAATAGACTTTGGACTATTGTTATCTTTTATGCATTAGATTTGCTTTTGAATAAAATGCTGATTGCAAGTGTTTAATTCCATGATCTGTTAATTATCATTGGAATTGAATAGTTATTTGTGTATATTTCAACCTGTATTGAAATTGTTGGATTCGTTCCACTGTAATACCTCTACTAGATCCAATGTGAGTTGGTGTAACTGTACTGGGTCTAAGAGGGGCGTTACAGAGATTGGTATCAGAGCGATCCAGGTTGAACATGTACATAAATAGAATATCAGTATTGTATTCATATTTCAAGTCTGCATAAAGAATTAGTCCAAGTCATGTAGAATGATAGGTTATTAAATAGGATGTTTATTTTGCAGACTATGGCGACTCGTGGACGTAGAGGAGCTGGCCCGGCTCGAGGTGATGAGTCAGCGGGTGATCAGCAGGCTCAGGACCAGACTGGTGTACCTTTGCCACCCCCACCACCACCTGTAGACTACGGAGCATTGATGCAAGGATTAGTGCATGCGATGCAGACTCAGGCTCAGACTACAGCGGCATTGCAGGCGCAGGTTCAGGTCAGTAGCTGCAAGAATTATTCAAGGTGTTAACTGAAAGAGTTGTCATCTGAGAGATGTTTTGGATTGTAGGCTCGAGCACCTGCTCAGGATGCAGTTTTTGGAGGAGTGCCTATGATGGAAAGATTTCGGAGGATGACCCCGCCTTTCTTTAAGGGGGAGAGTGATCCCATTCTTGCAGAGAGTTGGCTTAGAGAGACGGAGAAGATCTTTCGTGCCCTTCGTTGTGCGGAAGAGGAGAGAGTGTCCTTAGCTACTTATATGCTACAGGTAAAGATAGATTTTAAGGAGTTTATGGGTATTGGTTGGAATATATCTTAGATGTACTTACCTTCTTTTCAGGAGCGTGCCGATGTGTGGTGGTCCTCTATACTACGCACACAGTTTGAGGATGGTGCTATGGAGGTCGCATGGACTGAATTCGTCCGTTTGTTCAAGGCGAAGTATATTCCAGAGCACGTGCAAGACCGCATGGAGCATGAGTTTTTGACATTGACCCAGGGGTCAATGAGTGTACTTGAGTATGAGGCAAGATTTGCGGAGCTGTCCAAGTATGCGCCTCACATTGTGGCAGATGAGCGGAGGAAGGTAAAAAAATTTATCATGGGGTTGAAGCCGTCCCTGAGGACGAGGCTAGTGGCATTAGGACATCGTTCCATGGAGGAAGCCTTGTCAGCAGCTTGCATGCAGGAGGCGGAGATGGAAGTTTACCTTGAAGAGAAGAGAGCTTCTTTGAAAAGGCCAGCATCAGCTTTCCAGCGGTAGGATAACAAGAAGAAGACCCCAGTTTTTCAGCAGAGAGCAGTGGTTCCAGCGAGAGCAGCGGCACCGACTCCAGGCGGAGGTATGATTGCAGAGAAGCCAGTGTGTACCCAGTGCGGGAAGCGTCATGGAGGCAAGGTGTGTTGGGTGACTACCGGGAGATGCTTGAGATGTGGTGACAAGAACCACAAGATCAGAGATTGTCCGAAGATGGCGCAGCAGACTGCAGCGGCAGCAGCACCAGTAGCAGCGAGACCGGCACCGAGAGTAGCAGGGAAACCGAGGGCTCCGGCTCGAGTGTTTGCCTTGGCTAGAGACGAGGCAGAGTTGGCAGAGCACGTCACTGAAGGTACAATTCTAATTATGGGAATGCATGCTAGAGTCTTATTTGATACCGGTGCTACGCATAGTTTTGTTTCCGAGAGATTTGCCAAGGTCTTGACTAAGGAGAATGGTCTAGTTCCGGAAAAGTTGGAGGTTCCCTTGTCTGTTCATACTCCAGCAGGAACTATCTTGACCGAGCAGTGTTTTTCGTCGATTTCTGTGTGCATTGAGGAGCAAGTTTTGCCTGGTAGATTCTATTTGCTGAAGATGAAGGATTATGATGCTATCTTGGGGTTTGATTGGCTCGAGGAGCATTATGCTCTGATGGATTGTCGGCGGAAGCTCATTTGTTTTTCGGATTCCGGGAAAGGAGGAGTTTGTTCACCCTTTACCCAAGATCATGTCGGGTAAGTTTGTGATTTCGGCTTTGAAGGCATCTCGGATGTTGAGCATGATGAACAGTCCATCCCCATGTACTTTTAAATTAATTACTTGCCTATTTTGGTGATAAACAAAACACTGTCAAAAGTTTCTCTAACCTTGTTTATCTAGCCATAAGCACAGGAATTACCCAAAGAAAGTCAAGCATTTGTGGTAAGTCTTACATACATCTTTTCTCAGAAGAGCCATAACGACTTGCTCATTATAACGACTCTGTAAGTTATCGTAACGACTTCTTCAGAAGTTATAACGACTTGCTCATTATAACGACTCTGTAAGTTATCGTAACGACTTTTCAGAAGTTATAACGACTTGCTCATTATAACGACTCTGTAAGTTATCGTAACGACTTCTTCAGAAGTTATAACGACTTGCTCCTTATAACGACTCTGTAAGTTATCGTAACGACTTCTTCAGAAGTTATAACGACTTGCTCCTTATAACGACTCTGTAAGTTATCGTAACGACTTCTTCAGAAGTTATAACGACTTGCTCGTCATAACGACTCTGTAAGTTGTCATAACGATTTCTTTAGAAAGTTACAACGACTTGCCATGTTTCATAACGATTTCTTTTGAGAGCTACAACGACTTGCCATGTTTCATAACGATTTCTTTTATCATCTGTTATAAAACGACTTGGTTGTGATAACGATTTCATAAGTTATCATAACGACTTCTTATCAGTCTACAGCAACTTGATCATAACGATTCTATCAATTTTCACAACGACTGCATAAGTCATGTTTCCATTTAATTAAACGTTTTTCCTTGATTTAATCTACGTTGAATAGTCAAAGTCGCATCTCGTCTGATTGACTGCCATGCATTTAATAAAGACTGAACGTATCTCTGCATGGACACAGAACATATCTTCCATTCTGGTGTATCTCTGCATGCATCTTTTAGAACGATAAAGTATTACTACTATATTTGTGTCTATCTGCTTTGACGTTGATTGACATCTGGAGATAGTATAGCTGTCTACCATTAAAGCTCAACCTTGCAGAACCTTAAGGATGTACTATCCTACAACAACGGACACAGAAGGAACTACAAGCAAACTCAGAAGATCTTATCTCTTTGCGTGCTCCAAAGAACAAAAGACTGTTGACAGGAAGCTTCCACAAAACCTTCAGTCTAACGTACACCAAAGCTGTGAGACAACGGTCATCTCCTTGTCCTCATTCAAATCGGAGATACAAATACAAGATGAAGCTCGGAAGACAAAATGAAAAAATCGAAGCAGAGAAAATTCAATTCATACTGAAGAGCGGCTAGAACTCTGCAGCTTTCAAGTCTTCAAATTTTTCTCTAGAGCCAGAAATTCAGTCTTTTCGATCTTGGCTCTTAGCTCCCTGTGCTGTGAGAAGAAAAATTAAGGAAGAGCTAGTTTAGTTCTGAGAGAGTGCACTTTGTGTAGATCTTCGTCTCTCAGTGCTTGTAGCTTCAGATTGAGTTTTGTAAAAGCTTGATCTAGGGGCTAGTCTTTTTCTCTCAAGAATTTTCCTGTGTTATTCCCTTCGTGTGTGAAGGAAGACCTGGTGGTTTCCAGGGTGGTGTTATTCCCTTCGTGTGTGAAGGAAGACCTGGTGGTTTCCAGGGTGGTGTTATTCCCTTCGTGTGTGAAGGAAGACCTGGTGGTTTCCAGGGTGGTGTTTTTCCCTTCGTGCGTGAAGGAAGACCTGGTGTTGCCAGGGTGTTGTGTTCCCTTCAGGGGTGAAGGAAGACCAGCTAAGCTGGGTGGTTGTTTTTGTCCATAGGGGGACTGTACCCCAGTTAGTGAAATCCTGAGGATTGCTCAGGGACTGGACGTAGGACTCCTAAGGAGAGGAGATCCGAACCAGGATAAATCTGTGTGTTGTGTGATTGTCTTCTTTGTGTGATTGTGTTTCTACTAACCATTACTAATCCCTTTCAAGAACTCTTTATGTTTGTTTGAGTTCAGGTTTTTATAAGATAAATTTTTAAAGACCCATTCACCCCCCCTCTGGGTTAGCCAACCGGGCAACAAGTGGTATCAGAGAGAGTCTCTTCGACAAAGAACAAGATCCAACGATCTGAAGAGTAAAGATCCATGGCAGCCCAAGGTCACTTCGAAGGTCAGTCTGTCAACAGACCTCCTTTGTTCGATGGTGAAGATTATACGTATTGGAAGACCAGGATGGAATACTTTCTACAAGGCCACGATTATCAAATCTGGTCAATAGTGGAAGAAGGTGATCTGGTCGTCACAAATGAGAAAGCACAATGGACAGATGAAGATAGAAAGAAAATCTCCTTGAACTGTAAAGCTAAGAGCATTCTATGTTGTGCTCTAAGCAAGAAGGAGTTCAACAGAGTTTCAGCATGCAAATCCTCCATGGAAATGTGGGAAAAGTTAAGGATTACATATGAAGGTACAGACAAAGTAAAGGAGACAAGAATCGACATTCTTGTCACTCAGTATGAAAGATTTCAAATGCAAACAGGTGAGTCTATTACCCAAATGTTTAGTAGATTTACTGACATCACTAATGGCCTAGCAAGTCTAGGAAAGTCATATGAGAATGCAGATATGGTAAGGAAGATTCTCAGATCCTTGCCATCTTCATGGACGGCAAAGGTCACAGCTATCGAAGAAGCTAATGATCTTAAGAAAATGTCAGTAGAAAAACTCATCGGGTCTCTCATGGCCCATGAAATAAACATGGAAAGACTAGGAGAATCCTCCAGTAGAAAGAAGCAGTCAAATGCGCTTAAAGCTAATGGGGACTCATCAGAAGAATCCTTAGATAACAGTGAAGATAGCAAAGATAGTGATGATGAAGAAGCCATGCTCTCAAGAAGATTGCAGAGAATCTTGGCAAAGAAGAAGAAGTTCCAGTCTGGTAGGAGGTACTTCAAGAAAAACAAAGATCTCAAGAGACCAGATGGAAAAGATCAGAAGAGGAATGAGCCACTTTGCTATGAATGCAAGAAACCTGGACATATCAAGGCAGACTGTCCAATGCTAAAGAAAAATGATCACAAGAAGAAGGACAGCTCCAAGAAGTTCAGAAGATTCAAAAAGAAAGCCATGGCAGCTGCATGGGACAACAGCAGCGACTCAGACAGTGAGTCAAGCTCCAGCAGTGAAGAAGAAGAAGCCAACCTGGCTCTTATGGCAAATACCGAGGATAAGGTAACATCTGATTCCTCTTTCGATTCCTGTAATGACTCAGATTCGGATAATTTGGAAAGTGCATTTAATGAACTCTACGATAAGTATAAAGAAGTGTGTAAACTACTTAAGCTAAGCAAGAAAAATATCACATGTCTCGAAAATACCAACTCAGATTTAAAATCTGAAAATGAAGAACTAGAAAAACAAATAATTGAGCTTAAGAGAAGAAATGAACTATTATGTGAAAACTTAAAAGACAAGAACAGAAAAATCATTGACCTAGAAAAACAGGAAAGCTCAGATGATTTAAGAAAAACGGTAAATGAATTAAATGAAGAAAAAATACACTAGCAAGCACCTTAGAAAAGTTTACAAATGGAAAGAATTCCTTATTATTAAAAGGTGCTAGAAGATCTGGTAAGAATAAACGAGGTTTAGGTTACATACCGCCAGAAAATGAAGAAGAAATAATCTATCCAGAAAAATATCCAACTCCTAAGTTCACTCCAGAACAAGATGTGGCATATAAAGCGAATTTTAAATACATAGTAAGAGTGACAATAACATCATGTTGTAATCACTGTAATAAGCTAGGACATTTAAAATCCACCTGTCCAACAAGACATAAGAAGTGGATAATAAAAAGTAAAAATAATGATACTGACCCATCAGGACCCAAAGGAACTTGGGTACCTAAATCTTGATGTCTTTATTTCAGGCTAACCTTCGAGCATCCAAATGGTATTTGGATAGTGGGTGCTCAAGGCACATGACAGGAAACCTGAAGCTTTTCTCCCATCTTCAAGATGAAGAAGGAACAGTCACTTATGGAGATAATGGAAAAGGAACTGTAGTAGGCAGTGGATCAGTTAACAGCAAAGGAAAAACAGTCATAGAAGATGTACTGTTAGTCAAAGGTTTAAAGCACAACCTCATAAGTATTAGTCAGCTGTGTGATAGAGGACATCAAATCAAATTTCAAGAGTCAAAATGCAGCATACTAAAGGATGGAGCAGTCATCTTTGAAGCAAATAGAGAGAAGAATCTGTACGTGCTCTACCTTGAAGAACTCAAAGAGCAAAATGTGTGTCTGGCAGCCAGCAAAGACAAATCAACCGATCTGTGGCACAGAAGGTTAGGCCACTGCAGCTTGGATGGCATGAGCAAGCTCAGAAAGAGAAACCTTGTGGAAGGACTACCGAAAATCAATGGTAAATTAGAAAGTGTTTGCAGACCTTGTGCTAAGGGAAAGCACACTAAGAGTTCCTTCAAGTCAAAGACGGTGGTGACCACCTCAAAACCCTTAGAGCTCCTGCATATGGATCTATTTGGGCCAATGAGAACTACCAGTCTTGGAGGAAAGAATTTCGGATTTGTTTTAGTAGATGACTACTCAAGATTCACATGGGTATCTTTCTTAGAACATAAAAATGACACTTTTGATAATTTTGTTAGTTTCAGCAGAAAAATCCAGAAAGATCAGAAGTTCAGCATAGTATCCATTCGATCTGATCATGGTGGTGAGTTCCAAAATGAAAAGTTTGCTAGATTCTGTGATGATCAAGGAATTCAGCACAATTTCTCAGCACCAAGGACACCGCAGCAAAATGGTATAGCCGAACGGAAGAACCGAACTCTCTTGGATATGGCAAGAACTATGCTTTGTGAATATGAGTTACCAAGATATTTCTGGGCAGAAGCAGTCAACACAGCCAGCTACATTGTCAACAGAGTCATGATCAGGCCAATCCTGAAGAAGACTGCATATGAGCTGTTTAAAGGGAAGAAACCAAAGATCAGCCATTTCAGAACTTTTGGATGTCCTTGCTTTATTCACAACAACGGAAAAAGGGATATTGGTAAGTTGGATGCCAAATCAGATGAAGGCATCTTCATGGGGTACACCTCTAAACCCAAAGGCTATAGAGTATTTAATAAACGTACTTTATTGATTGAACAGTCTGTACACATTATTTTTGATGAAACTAATCCCTCCTTGAGAAAGGAAGTAGAGAGTGATATCGATGACGCAGATGAACTGTCCAATAAACTGAAAGACACATCACTTGAAGATAAGGATGATCCGCCTCTGGAAGAAATGCAACAAGAAGAAATTTCTCATGAATCTCTTCCAAAGGAATGGAGATACAAGAAAGATCACCCACCTGAAAACATTATTGGTGATCCATCGGTAGGGGTAAGAACAAGAGGTAACTTGATTCCTTGTGATTACCTCGCCTTTGTTTCTCAATTAGAGCCTAAGACAGTCAATGAAGCCCTAACTGACGAATCCTGGATAATAGCAATGCAAGATGAATTAAATCAATTCAAGAGAAACCAAGTATGGTCACTTGTTCCTAGACCATCAGACCATCCTGTGATCGGCACTAAATGGGTGTTCAGAAACAAATTGGATGAATCTGGTGTAATTCTAAGAAACAAGGCCAGACTGGTGGCTCAAGGCTATTGTCAAGAGGAAGGCATAGATTTTGATGAAACCTATGCACCAGTGGCTAGACTTGAGGCCATTAGAATGCTACTAGCTTATGCTTCTGCATTAGATTTAAAGTTATTTCAAATGGATGTTAAATCTGCATTTCTAAATGGTTTTATAAAAGAAGAAGTTTATGTGGAACAACCGCCGGGTTTTGATGATACAGACTTTCCGAATCATGTTTTTAAGTTGCATAAGGCTCTATATGGTTTAAAACAAGCACCTAGAGCCTGGTATGAAAGACTTAGTTCTTTTCTCACAAAACATGGTTTCAATAGAGGTCAAGTAGATAGCACTCTTTTTATAAAAACAAAAGCCAAAAATATACTGTTGGTTCAAATTTATGTGGATGACATCATCTTTGGATCTACTGATGAATCCTTGTGCAAGTATTTTGAAAAGCTAATGCAGGGGGAATTTGAGATGAGTATGATGGGAGAGCTCAACTACTTCCTTGGACTTCAAATCAAACAAGGAAAGGAAGGAATTCACATCTGTCAAGCAAAGTACACCAGAGAACTGCTAAAGAAATTTGGATTTGAAAACACCAAGCCACTGTCAACACCAATGAGTACATCAACTAGGTTGGACAATGACAAGGATGGTAAGAAAGTAGATCAAAAGATCTACAGAGGTATGATAGGTTCATTACTTTATCTAACCGCAAGTAGACCTGATATATTATTTAGTGTATGCATGTGTGCTAGATATCAAGCCGACCCTAGAGAATCACATTTAATTTCTGTCAAAAGGATTTTCAGATACTTAGCCAGGACTCATGATCTAGGACTATGGTATCCAAACTCCTGTGATGTAAAATTAGTAGGGTATTCTGATGCTGATTATGCTGGATGCAAGGTAGATAGAAAAAGCACCAGTGGTTGCTGTCAATTTCTTGCAGGGTGTTTAATCTCATGGTCCTCAAGGAAACAAAATTCAGTAGCACTATCTACAGCTGAAGCCGAGTACGTAGCTGCTGGAAGTTGCTGTACACAACTCTTATGGATAAAGCAACAACTTGAGGATTTTGGACTCAAAGTCAAGAAAATTCCTCTGCTATGTGACAACACCAGCGCTATCAACCTCACCAAAAATCCAATTCAGCACTCCAGGACCAAACATATTGAGGTCAGATATCATTTTATTCGTGATCATGTAGCAAATGGCAATATTGAAATATCGTTTATTGATACAAATAATCAGCTAGCAGATATTTTCACAAAGGCCTTACCTGAAGAGAGATTTACATCTCTTAGAAGGGAGTTAGGCATGTGTATTTTGTGAAAAGATCTTCATTTAAAGCTGGTATAAAAATTCTCAGAATTTAAGAAGGTTCTCTCTCTCTCTCTTTCTGTGTCAAAATCAATTCAAAAGTCTCAGTTTAAGCGTTCCGTCCGATAAGTCATAGTTTTCAAGACGGTCAACCTCGCTTGTCGTTTTCTGACGCCTCACCTTTTGGAGCATTTATTTTCTTTAAATCGATGCGTTAACGATTCCTCTTCCTCATTCACTTTTTCCCCTCCTTCGTCCCGACGCATGAGCCGATGCCCTAGCGACTCTTGCCTCTACCCTCTGCAAATTTGAAGCTTCCATCTCCTTCCCGCGAAATCGTTTGAGGGTTTCCTCTCATCACCCTTCTCGTCACCCCTTCAAACCTTCTCCCACCTGAATCCATGGCCGCACCAGCTATTGCCGGAAGTGTGGGTGGCTACAGCGCCGAATACCTCTCCCCAGCGCAGGAGGAGCGCTTCACCTTTGTGAAGACAAAGCTCTGTGGTCACAAGGAAGTAGATGTTTCAGATCTGCAGAAAAATGGAATGAGCAGCCTCATTGAGAAGATCGACCAGATGAAGTGGAAAGGGCTTACCACTTGCTCAGAGGTAAGTTATCCGGACCTGGTAAAGGCGTTCTTTGTATGCTTAAGAACAGAAGAAGATGGGGCCCTCGTTTCTTCAGTCAAGGGCACCGTAATCAGAATCGACCAGGAATTGCTTAGGATGCTATTTGGAGTAAGCATATCGGGCTTCAGTGGAATTCATTCTGTAGATACCCAAGAAAAGGGTTTGGGGATTGTTGGGCCAGGGTTCAAGATGAGGGATGGCAAGCTAGATATCAATCAGTTAAGTGCCTTCAACCGCCTCCTTCACTTTATCGTTTGTCAGATTTTGGTTCCCCGAAGTGCAACCTTCTCCGCTTGCACTAAGGCTGACTCCGATCTGATGTACTGGGCCATTAAAAATGAGGAAATCAATATGGCCGCAGTGATGATGGAGAGAATGAAATTTGCCAGGGAGCAGATTTGGGACACTAAAAGCAAGTTGAATGTGTCCCTTCCCTATGCCCATTTACTCACCAGAATCTTCAGACACTTCGGTGTAGATGTCTCAGGGGCAGTTGTGGAGAAGATGGGCCAAGCTATCAGGTCCAGAAACTTAAAGAAGAGCGGTTTTTCTGTAGTCAATGGGGTCTGGTTCAAGGCTTCAGTTGCAGAAGGTGAAGGTCTCATTGGTGAGCCTTCAGTTACTCAAACCCAGTCAGAGGCAGATTCTGTGATGCCCGAATTGCCACTGGAATCAGGTTCTGTTCCAGTCATTGTAGAAACAGAGCAGGAAGGGCCATCTATGGCCAGAAATCAGTCAGAGGCAGCAACAGCAGTGAGGGCAGAGGAAGACAGGCCAGCTACAGCAGATCCAGTTGTGCCTCCTGTTGAAAGGAGAATTGAGGACATTCTTCCTGAAGACATCTGCCTGTTATGGAGCAGTCTGTGGCATCAGGCCACATCTTTGTAGACGGTCCAGTAGAAGAAGAGCAGCAAAATCCTAAGGATAATTCAATGGAAATGGATGCTCCCTGTCAGGGGGAGACTGGTGCAGTTGCAGAAGATGCTCCACTTGAGGGGGAGCAATCCCAAGAAACACCAGATGTTGTACCTCCAGCCACCAGCGATCAGGAGGAAGACCAGAGAGAGTCTGAAAATTTGGATGCCAGAGAAGGGGAGACAGCTAGTTCATCAAGCTCTGATGAGGACAATAATCCACCTCCTCCAGCTACAAAGGGCAAAGAGAAAGATATAGCTCCTGAAGTACCCCTTTTAGCTGATGCACCATTTGAAAGACAGGTCAAGCAAAAGATTATCATCAATTTAAAACCTGTGATTGAGAGGTTGGATGCTCAGGGTGAGCTGCTTTGCTCACTTCAGACTGATGTGAATTCCATCTTTCTAAGCCAAGCTTCAGCCCGCAAGGAATTGGTTCAGATTCGCTCTGCCATGACATGGTTTCATCAGGAAATGGGGACCATGAAGAATTTGCTATCTGACATCCTTCAGGCAGTTGGAGCTCAAGCTCCTGCTCCTCCAGCAGCTCAGGAGCCTCACTCAAGTGTACCTGAGCCCTCCGGGCAGTCAGCAGCAGCAGCAGAAGCCCCAGCTGAAGAGTCAGGGCCATCAGTGTCAGCTGAAGATTCAAGGCCATCAGGGCCAGTTGTGATGGAATCAGGGCCACCAGGGCCGGCAGTGTTGGATCCGTTGCCTCCCTTGCCTGAAGAAGTGGTTTCAGATCCTCCACCCCTTGCTCCCACTTCTACCAACACTCCCATTCCTCCTTCTCCACCCTCTAACTCCACAGCTCCACCTGCTCCACCTCCCTTCAAAAAGCCCAGATCCAGGCCCATTTCCTCTCCCACACCTTTTCCTCCTCATCCCATCACATCCTCTCCTGTTTCTTCTACTTCTCATCTTCCTCTGCTCAAGAATTTGAGGCCCCTCCAGCATCCTCAGCTGGAGCCTCATCCTCTTCTGGTACATCTTCACTTCCAGAAGTAGGATCTCTCAATTCTGATGCATTTCTGAACCCCCCTGCACCTCCCTCCTTTATCACTATTTTTCCTACAGATGTCCAAGTCGACTCACCCTTTCTTGATAAAATCAAGGATGAGTTTGAAGAGGTCATTCTTAAATCTGTGCTAAAGGTAGGTGACCACCTTTCCAAGACAGACTCTTCCAGTACTGTCTCCAAGAAACGAAAGCTTTCTTCCTCCACATCTCCTCTTTACCCTCCCTTGTGGTTTTCTCTTACAGTCACCCACAAGCATACCTCTCTGTACAAAGAATACCTTCAAAAGGTTGTCTTTGCCACTCTTCACAATCTTCCTTTTCTTAACCTCTCTGACCATTTAGATGTTATTCTTCCCTATACTCCTCTGTCTAAGGCCGACAAATCCAAAATCTTCTCCTCCGCCCACTCCAAAACTGAGGAGCAATGGGCTAAATCTCATAAAGATCTGTACAGTCGCTTCCTTCAGGCTAAGGCAGCAGGTTTCCACCCAGGGATCACTCCTTGACCCTTTCTGAGTGGTTTCAGTTTCACCACCAGAACACCTGGGCTCCTGCCATTCAGAAGCTCATCAAGCTGGTCAGGCATTTCCAATCATTCAACAACTACAGGTATCTCAACAATTTACCTGAAGTTCAGCTCAGCCAGTTCAAGAGAGCCATCAAGGTCCTAACCCACTCTGAGCAGTCTGAGGAAATCAGAGTAGATTTTGCCACTCTTAATTTACCTGAAGAGATTTTCCTGCCTCAGATTCATTTCCTGATTATGGAATCTTCGGTTGGTTCCATCGTTTTTGAGCATTTTGCAAGGGTTATGGGCAGAATCAAGATTCAGAAAGGCCTTCAGGTTGGTTTTCCTAGATTTCTTTTCCGGAATACCATAGAGGGTTTGTCAACTCTGCTGTCCTTGCCCCTCTCCTCTCAGAATGTGAAAGGCTGAATGCCTCCGATTGGTCCAAGTTTTACTCTCTGTCTGCTCAGCAGCTAGCACATCTGAATGCTGCTCAAGCCAGGGAAGGGAAAGCTCCTATCTCTCCTGCAACCTTCTTGGATATGAATTCAATCCAGCTGGTCCTTGATCCCTACCACGTTTGGGCTGAAAGATACAAAGTGTTTTTAGCTCTTCGCCAGGAACTCAAGGACAAACAGATTTTCTACTCTGTCACCATGGATCAGTTTCTTGCCTGTGCAAGTTTTGGTAAAACAATCATCACCTGCTCCTCCATGGATCCAGACGAGTATGACCTGTTTCTTACCAAGCAGCGCAGCCTCTATCTATCCAAGATGGCTCCAATCATGGGACCATCCTTCTCCATTGAGAGCGGTGCCTTTAGGCAATTCTTCAAGCGTCAGGAAGAGCAAGCCTGGGAAGCTATTTCTCATTATGCCTCCCTTCTCTCTCCTGCTTATTATTTGCCTGTACCTCCTCAATCTTAATTGAATGGATTGTGCTCCTTCTCCTCATTGTCTCTTATTCTTTGTCTCTTTCCTTTTGCTTTTTGCTTAATGACAAAAAGGGGGAGAATGATTACCTACTTGTATCTGACACATTCCTGAATCATGACTCAAGTACTTTAATTCATGTTTAATACTCAGTACTACTTAAATATTGATCATAGTTTTGTCATCACCAAAAAGGGGGAGATTGATGAACAGTCCATCCCCATGTACTTTTAAATTAATTACTTGCCTATTTTGGTGATAAACAAAACACTGTCAAAAGTTTCTCTAACCTTGTTTATCTAGCCATAAGCACAGGAATTACCCAAAGAAAGTCAAGCATTTGTGGTAAGTCTTACATACATCTTTTCTCAGAAGAGCCATAACGACTTGCTCATTATAACGACTCTGTAAGTTATCGTAACGACTTCTTCAGAAGTTATAACGACTTGCTCATTATAACGACTCTGTAAGTTATCGTAACGACTTCTTCAGAAGTTATAACGACTTGCTCATTATAACGACTCTGTAAGTTATCGTAACGACTTCTTCAGAAGTTATAACGACTTGCTCTTATAACGACTCTGTAAGTTATCGTAACGACTTCTTCAGAAGTTATAACGACTTGCTCTTATAACGACTCTGTAAGTTATCGTAACGACTTCTTCAGAAGTTATAACGACTTGCTCGTCATAACGACTCTGTAAGTTGTCATAACGATTTCTTTAGAAAGTTACAACGACTTGCCATGTTTCATAACGATTTCTTTTGAGAGCTACAACGACTTGCCATGTTTCATAACGATTTCTTTTATCATCTGTTATACAACGACTTGGTTGTGATAACGATTTCATAAGTTATCATAATGACTTCTTATCAGTCTACAGCAACTTGATCATAACGATTCTATCAATTTTCACAACGACTGCATAAGTCATGTTTCCATTTGATTAAACGTTTTTCCTTGATTTAATCTACGTTGAATAGTCAAAGTCGCATCTCGTCTGATTGACTGCCATGCATTTAATAAAGACTGAACGTATCTCTGCATGGACACAGAACATATCTTCCATTCTGGTGTATTCTCTGCATGCATCTTTTGAACGATAAAGTATTACTACTATATTTGTGTCTATCTGCTTTGACGTTGATTGACATCTGGAGATAGTATAGCTGTCTACCATTAAAGCTCAACCTTGCAGAACCTTAAGGATGTACTATCCTACAACAACGGACACAGAAGGAACTACAAGCAACTCAGAAGATCTTATCTCTTTGCGTGCTCCAAAGAACAAAAGACTGTTGACAGGAAGCTTCCACAAAACCTTCAGTCTAACGTACACCAAAGCTGTGAGACAACGGTCATCTCCTTGTCCTCATTCAAATCGGAGATACAAATACAAGATGAAGCTCGGAAGACAAAGAATGAAAGAAAAATCGAAGCAGAGAAAATTCAATTCATACTGAAGAGCGGCTAGAACTCTGCAGCTTTCAAGTCATCAAATTTTTCTCTAGAGCCAGAAATTCAGTCGTTTCGATCTTGGCTCTTAGCTCCCCGTGCTGTGAGAAGAAAAATTAAGGAGGAGCTAGTTTAGTTCTGAGAGAGTGCACTTTGTGTAGATCTTCGTCTCTCAGTGGGTGTAGCTTCAGATTGAGTTTTGTAAAAGCTTGATCTAGGGGCTAGTCTTTTTCTCTCAAGAATTTTCCTGTGTTATTCCCTTCGTGTGTGAAGGAAGACCTGGTGGTTTCCAGGGTGGTGTTATTCCCTTCGTGTGTGAAGGAAGACCTGGTGGTTTCCAGGGTGGTGTTATTCCCTTCGTGTGTGAAGGAAGACCTGGTGGTTTCCAGGGTGGTGTTTTTCCCTTCGTGCGTGAAGGAAGACCTGGTGTTGCCAGGGTGTTGTGTTCCCTTCAGGGGTGAAGGAAGACCAGCTAAGCTGGGTGGTTGTTTTTGTCCATAGGGGGACTGTACCCCAGTTAGTGAAATCCTGAGGATTGCTCAGGGACTGGACGTAGGACTCCTAAGGAGAGGAGATCCGAGCCAGGATAAATCTGTGTGTTGTGTGATTGTCTTCTTTGTGTGATTGTTGTTTCTACTAACCATTACTAATCCCTTTCAAGAACTCTTTATGTTTGTTTGAGTTCAGGTTTTTATCAGATAAATTTTTAAAGACCCATTCACCCCCCCTCTGGGTTAGCCAACCGGGCAACAGAGCAAGGGTTGTTCGGGTTTTCTGGCTAGTGTGGTTGTGACCGAGGATTCGAAGAAGGCTCTTTCTGTCGAGAATATTGAGGTGGTTAAAGATTTCAGCGATGTCTTTCCTGAAGATTTGTTGGGTTTGCCACCTGCAAGGGAGTTAGAGTTTGGCATTGAGCTTGTACCTGGCATAGCACCTATTTCCATTGCACCTTATCGCATGGCGCCAGCGGAATTGGCAGAATTGAGGAAGCAGCTGCAGGAATTACTTGATAAGGGCTTCATCAGGCCGAGCATTTCGCCTTGGGGAGCACCTGTTCTTTTTGTGAAGAAGAAGGATGGATCGATGAGGTTGTGCATAGATTACCGTAAGCTTAACCAGGTAACTGTTAAAAACAAGTACCCTTTACCTCGTATTGATGACTTGTTTGATCAGTTGCGAGGAGCTTCTGTATTCTCTAAGATTGATCTGCGTTCTGGCTATCATCAACTCCGAATTAAGCCGGAAGATTCTGCTAAGACGGCTTTTAGGACAAGATATGGCCATTATGAGTTCCTTGTCTTACCCTTGGTTTGACAAATGCTCCAGCAGTTTTCATGGATTTGATGAATAGAGTTTTTCGGCAGTATCTGGATTCTTTTGTGGTAGTCTTCATTGATGATGTGTTGATTTATTTGCCCGATGAAGAGTCTCATAGAGAGCATCTGAAGATCGTGTTGAGTGTCCTGAGGGAGCATAAGTTGTATGCTAAATTCAGCAAGTGCAACTTCTGGATGAAAGAAGTCCATTTCTTGGGTCATGTTATATCTGGAGAAGGCGTGTCTGTAGATCCAGCTAAGGTGGAAGCTGTTCTTGATTGGGAAACACTGAGATCTTCGGCTGACATCAGGAGTTTTCTCGGTTTGGCTGGCTACTATAGGAGATTCATCGAAGGATTTTCATCTATTGCGGCGACTTTGACGAGGTTGACAAGGAAAGGAGTCAAGTTTGAGTGGTCAGAGGCTTGTGAAAGGGCGTTCCAGGAATTAAAGGCTCGTTTGACCTCAGCGCCAGTGCTTGTTTTGCCCAATGATGTAGATTCTTTCTCTATCTACACAGATGCTTCGAAGATTGGGCTTGGTTGTGTTCTGATGCAGGATGGTCGAGTTGTGGCGTATGCTTCTAGGCAACTTAAGGAGCATGAGCGCAACTACCCGACGCATGACTTGGAGTTAGCAGCTGTGGTCTATGCTTTGAAAATCTGGAGGCACTATCTATATGGAGTTAGATTTGAGCTCTTCTCAGACCACAAGAGTCTCAAATACCTGTTCTCGCAGAAGGAGTTGAATCTGAGGCAGCGGAGGTGGATAGAATTCATGAAAGACTATGATTTTGATCTGTCTTACCATCCAGGAAAGGCCAATGTAGTGGCAGATGCGTTGAGCAGGAAAAGACAGATGATGAGGCAAGACTGGAAGATGCTAGATGAAGTTTCAAGTTCTTTAGCTGTCCTAGAACCTCAATTGTGTAAATCGTTCATGGCACAGTTGTCTTTGAGATCATCTATTCTTGATCGGGTCATTGCGTTGCAGAAAGATGATCCGTTGTTGCAGGAGTTGGTTGGAAAGAGTGGAGTTACCAGAGATGAAGATGATGTAATTCGGTTGAATTTTAGGGTTTGTGTCCCTAATAATATTGATCTGAGAAAGGAAATTTTGGAGGAGGCTCATAGATCCCAGTTCTCTATTCATCCAGGCAGTGGGAAGATGTATAAGGATCTGAAGCGTTCTTTCTGGTGGTCTGGCATGAAGCGAGATGTGGCTGATGTTGTGGCAAAGTGTCTGATTTGTCAGCAGGTGAAGGCAGAGCGTCAACGACCTTCAGGTTTGATGCAGAGGCTAGATATCCCTCAGTGGAAGTGGGAGCAAGTGACCATGGACTTTGTATCCGGATTGCCTAGATCGGCTAGAGGAAATGATTCCATTTGGGTGATCGTTGATAGATTTTCGAAGAGTGCTCATTTCCTTGCCATGAAGAAGAAGCAGTCTGTTGAGAGCTTGGCCAGGCTGTACATTGATAATATTGTGAAGCTGCATGGGATTCCGAAGTCGATTATCTCAGATCGTGATCCGAGATTCACTTCCAGGTTTTGGCAGAGTTTGCAGCAAGCTTTTGGCAGTCAGTTGAAGTTGAGTTCGGCATTTCATCCGCAAACGGATGGACAGTCCGAGAGGACTATTCAAACGTTGGAAGATATGCTTCGAGCTTGTGTTTTAGAATGGAAAGGGGATTGGGAGCGCCATCTATCTCTTGTGGAATTTGCTTATAATAACAGTTTCCATTCGAGCATAGGTATGGCACCTTTTGAAGCTTTGTACGGAAGACCCTGTAGATCCCCTTTGTGTTGGGAGGAGTCAGGAGATCGACATCTGGTTGGACCTGAAGTAGTGCAAGAAACTTCAGCAAAGATTCAGATGATTGTGCAGAAAATAAAAGTGGCTCAGGATCGTCAAAAGAGTTATGCAGATGCAAGAAGAAAGGATTTGGCATTCGAGGTTGGAGACCATGTTTTCCTTAAGGTTTCGCCAACCAGAGGTGTAGTAAGATTCGGAAAGAGGGGTAAGCTGAATCCGAGATTCGTTGGACCCTTTGAAATTCTGAAGAAGATTGGGAATGTGGCATACCAGTTAGCTTTGCCACCATCTTTAGCAGCGGTGCATCCAGTATTTCATGTTTCCATGTTGAGGCAGTATGTTAGAGATCCGGCCCATATGATCAGTTATGAGCCGATTCAGTTGCAGCCAGATTTGTCTTATGCTGAGCAACCTGTGGAGATTCTGGACAGGAAGGTGCAAGAATTAAGATCAAAATCTATTCCATTTGTGAAGATTCTATGGAAGAACTTCTCACGTGAAGAGGCAACGTGGGAGCTTGAAGAAAGAATGAAGAAGCTTTATCCGTCCTTGTTCGGTGAGTAACTTAACTCAATCTTCGAGGACGAAGATTATTTTAAGGGAGAGAGGATGTAGTACCCTAGAATTTCTTTAAATGTATTCTGTTCATTGTGTGTTTATTTCTGCATAAATTGATTTCTGTTCTGTGTAGAACTAGGCGTCAAGATCATTGGACGTTAAAGCTTGTAAGCGGCAACATCGCATGCCGTTTATAGGATGTTAACGACAATAGGAATTGACGTTAATATTTTCTGAATTATTTTAATTATGGGCAAGAATATAAACGACATCAACGATGGACGTTTATATCTGGGATAAACGACAACCTATATTGACGTTAAGTCGACTTGCCTGTTTTTGAGCTTTCCGTTCCGGATCAAGGAAAACGGCCGTTTCGGGAAGGCTTTAATGAGCTGATCCGAGGCGTTTAGATCCGAGGGTCAGGGTTGGGTTTGGCTTTTGCTTGAGAGGTCTTTATAAGACCAGATCTCGCAGGAAGAAAGAGGGTTTTTGCCTTGGTTCTGGAAGAGAGAAAGAGGGCCGAGGAAGGGATTTGCAGAGCGATCTGGTGCTTGTTCGTGCGGATTGAAGGCATCTTCACCGAGGAGAATCATAGGACTACGTGCCCAAAAGCTCATCCAGGCGGAGGAACTTCATCGGAGGAGGTTTCGGACTGCTTGAAGACGGAGGAAAGAACTGTCTCCCTGGCGAGACGGGCTTCTTCGAGCTCGGATTCGACACTCCATTAGGAGGGATTGAGGCAAGTTACATGGGGATTTAGTTTAGGATATGATATACTAAGTAATTAACATTTTTCCGTATTTTTTTTTAAAGCATGTAAACAACCTACGGGAAGGGTTAGAAACGTTGTCATTTCATGCAGGTATATGTGTTTTTATGTCTTAGAACTCGACGTCAAGGGTATTGCCGCCTATATTATGTAAACGGCAATATCGACTGCCGTCTAGTCCATCCCGAAATATATATGTATTTTCTATCTTTTATATGTAAACGGCGCTATGTGCCGCCGTCGGTCTGTGTTAACGGCGCTATGTGCCGCCGCCTATAATTACTTAACGACAACGTATATGGACGTCGATTATAGTAAACGTCTTACCATTGACGTCAAGTTTACCAGAATTGTATATTTCCAGAAATCCGAGTGAATGGGTTTTAAATGCATAAATTATGAATGTATGCGTTTCAGCCATGTAATATTAGAGTATGATAATGTTATGGACTGTCTATTTCTGTAATGTGCAGGTTCTATATATCTATATATATATGAATTGATGAACATGCATAGTTACATGACAATAATGAAGGTTTAAATTGTATAAGATAAGTGCAATGATGTAAAAGAAAGCATGTTAATTGATGTTTAGATTACTGCAATAAATATGATGTGTCTGTTTCATGTGAAAATTGTGAGCTTTTCTCAATATTAAACCATGTTAGTTAGTTGATTTAATAGAGTTAATTTCATGAAAAATAGTTGCAGAAATCAGAAAATTATGAAATTTGGCATGTGTATTGTGATTACTGATTTCGAATTTTTGTTAAAATTTCAGAATTTCCAGACATGTGTACGTTCTGTTATAAATTTCTGAACCATATATTACACATAGAATTGAATAAAAATGAATGAAAATGCAAGAATGAAAATTTGTATCATGATAGAAATCTGTTGTACAGTAAATAGGACTTCAGAACTGAAAGTGTTGTACTTTGAAATATTGCATTGACTCATGTTAATTAGTATGAAATGAAATGTCACTATCTATTATATATGTTAGTGTATGCATTATAACAATGATGCCAATAAGACATTGCTATCTTAGAGATTCCTACAAGGAACTACACCGTAGATGCCCCTATGGTAATGGTTCACCTGCATGTAAAGAAATGAATCCGTGGGCAACGGATTGAAATCCTGGAGGTAGACTTGTTCTACTGGTCAAGGTGGGAAGGACTTTCCCCGGTTTTGCGCAAATACCATGACTTCATCACCGCATTGCCTAGGTGATAAGTGAATGATAAATGACTACTGATCTCTAATTTAGTGTGGGCTATGTCTTGGCAACTATATGAAAATGATTACAAGTTACATGTCTATTTGTTCTACATGCTACAAGTTACATGTCTATTTGTTCTACATGCTACATACTACATGTTATATGCTCACATTCCTACATGTGAACTTGTTCAAAGAAATTCATGTTACATGTTGATGTTTAATATTACTACATGAAAATTATTATGTAAAAGAATAGATTCCATGAATAAGTAATTCCATGCTACATGAGAAACAGTTTTATTTCCTTAATAGTTAGTATCACTATGAAATGAATGATTGTCGATGGACATAGAACTATAGTAAGAAAAGTATATGATATCAATGAATGAAATGCTAATGTACTACCATGTTTTAAAATTTATATACTGTTAATATCTTGAACTGTCTTCCATGTGATTTGCTGGGTCTTGTAGACTCATACTTGCTTAACATTTCAGGAGAGCCACAAGATACGGAGGAGTTAGTGCAGACTGACTCAGAGCGGGAGGACGTGGAGACTTAGATGATATAGAGAGTTTTGAGTGAAAATTGTATGTGAGAATCTTATGTAATTTCCTTTATGCATCTGATCATTGAATTGTAATAGACTTTGGACTATTGTTATCTTTTATGCATTAGATTTGCTTTTGAATAAAATGCTGATTGCAAGTGTTTAATTCCATGGTCTGTTAATTATCATTGGAATTGAATAGTTATTTGTGTATATTTCAACCTGTATTGAAATTGTTGGATTCGTTCCACTGTAATACCTCTACTAGATCCAATGTGAGTTGGTGTAACTGTGCTGGGTCTAAGAGGGGCGTTACAGACCTTCCTGGGAAGTCTACCAGCTGGCACAGTTGTTGGGCCAGTTTGCTGGTTGGGTCGTCACAAAATGGTATCAGAGACTTACCCAGCCGGAAGTGCAGGAACTAAGTGCCACACAGGACAAAGTGCTACACTATGGGAGCCACCTCTTGAAGCCATAATGGCGCAAAGTGCTGCATAGTGGGAGCCACCTCTTGAACCTGTGGGGGCCACCTCTAGAATCCTGCCTGCCTAGGGTTTGATTGTGTGCTATGTGTGAGCAGCGACGAGGACGTTGCTTATATAAGAGGGGTAGATTGTAATACCCCATATAAGAATATGTTAAATGGACTAAATCAGCAGACTACCAACAACCCGGACTAGTCATTTTTAGAGCTCGAGTAGGAAAAGAACTCTGAAGTTAAGCGTGCTCAGTTGGGAGTAGTCCCAGGATGGGTGACCTTCCTGGGAAGTCTACCAGTTGGCACGGTTGTTGGGCCAGTTTGCTGGTTGGGTCGTCACAAACGAACTTTCTTGTTATTGTTATTTGAATTCTTTGCTTATCTCACTGGACTAAATTCTAACCCTTCTGGATCTTCGGATCCATGGGTGGCGGCGCGATCTTTGAGGTCCCTGGCAAGGGGTCTTGGAGGTCGGGTCGTTACAATGGTATTAGAGCTCTAGGGTCCAACGAGATTTGTAATGAGTTAGTAACTATGGTTGTCCCAAAGAAAGGTACTAGTACGCTGCTAGCCCATCCGTGTAGAGTTGTTGTTAGGTGTGAGCATTTGGTTCTTTGTTTCAGGTGGCTAGCTTTCCAGCAGAGTTCGAGTGTGAGCTGCAGGAGAGTGTTGCTGCTATTGCTGGGTGCGTGTGCTATGAGCATGGTTGCATGTTCGCTCGTGTTGCGGTTCGGTTCGTCATCGGCCTGCGCGTCTGTGCGGGTGTGTTGAAAAGGCTGAGAGAGCCTACGTGTGGTGTGGCCTTCACCGGTGCAAGGTTGTGGTCTGTGGAACCAGTCGAAGGTGTCTTTGCCTTGTTGGCTGTCCCCTTGTTGTTGGGGTGTTTGCTGTGTTTGTTGTATGTTTGGTCTCGTGTGCCTGTGCGCTGTTGTGCGCTATGCTCTGCTCAGTCGGCGTCGTTGCTCGAGCTAAGCAGGTGCTTTGTGTACTGTGTTGCACTACTAGTTGAGTGCTGCAACACCTGCCTGTGGTTGTTGCCGGCCTTGTGATGGCTGGTTGTGAACTCTGGTAAGGTGCTCCCGGAGTTCTTCTCCGTTGGTTTTGGTGGAAGTAAGGTTTCCCCAGAACTATGTTGTGCTCATTTTTGGTTGCTGTTGAGTTGCCCTCTAGGTTGAGGTGCATCGCTTGGTTGTCTGTGTTCTGGTGATGTTTCCCAGAACTGTTTGTTGTTGTCTTTGTGAGGGTTTCTCTCTACGAGGCTGTCTCTATGCCCGTTGATGTCATCTGCTGTGTTTCCTCTTTGGTTTGAGGTCTGTGTTGTTTGGTTGGTCGTGTTGCACTATCACTCTATTTTGTTGTGTAATTTTATTGGTTGGACTGTTGTGTATAGTCTGCTTGTCTGCCTTTGGTCAAGGTGGGGGGGACCTTGACCATGTGTGTGGCCCTTTATTTGGCCGGTTCGCCGTGTTGTTAGCTTCCAAGTCTCTTGGTTATGCTGGCGGGACTGCTTGTGTGTCTCTGTGGTTTAGTTTGTTTCCGCTTGCGTTTTCGTGCTGATGCTCTCTTGTCGACTGTTGTTTGGCAAGCATCGTGGGTGTTCGGCTGGCTGTGTCTCTTGTGTGAGTGCTAGCCTTGTGCTGGCTGTGTCTCTTGTGTGAGTGCTAGCCTTGGCTAGTGTGCCACGTGTCTGCAGCTTGTGTGTGAAGGCGATGTGCCAGTCATCGCATTCACCTGAGGCGCCTGCATGCGTGACACGTGGCCTGAGGGTTGTCTGTCTGTCAGAACTTTTAAGAAGGCGACAAGATGCTTGTCACGTTCTGGTGAAGAACGCGATGCCTATCTTGTCGCGACCTCAGTTCCTAGGCCTTAAGGCATGCATACCCCTCTTTCTTCTTCCTTCTTCTCCTTTCTCCTTTCTTCTTCCCCTCTCTGTGGTGGGGGAGTTTCCTCCCTTCTTCTCAGGCTTTGGGCATGGGGAGGTGCCAGCATGCTCGTGGCGGAGGGTTGGAGCGGCGTGGAGCAAAGGGAGGCAACCAATCCAACGTGAAGGGCTCCAACGGGTCTGGCTCATCTTTTCTCAGTAGGGATCTCTTGCTCTCTCTTACTCTCTTGAAGAGATGGAGCTTGTTTTGGGCTATCCTCCCTGTGCTTGAGGCTTGCTTGTGGTTTTCCACGGGAGAAAGCTTGCCGGTGATGCTCCCTCTTGTGTGGTTTAGTTCTTGAGGTTTGTGGGCGAGGAGAGGTGGCATTGGTATCCCTCAAGCCATTCTTAGTTTCTTTCTAGGCATGCTCTTCTTCCTCCCTTGTTTAGTGGTAGTTTTGTAGCTTGGGGGACCGTGGTATAGCCCCCATTCGTAGTTTGGGCTTCTGTCTGAGGTCGCGCAGGTTAGCTGTCGCGACACCAGAAGAAGGCGACGTGCAGCCTGTCGCGTTCTGATGGCGACAGGTTGGCCATCGCGTTCCCCTTTGCCCTTCTGTTTCCCAATTTCCAATCTTGGTGGGGGTGGCCCGTGCTCAAGTTGGTTATAGGGAGGTCTCCCCAACTTGGCACGAGGCTTGTCTTACTGGTTAGTGGTTTACCTTCGTGTTTCTCTTGGGTGTGGGCCTTGGGGTGGTTCTATCTAAGGGTCCTGCCTTCAGATGAGGAACATGACGTGTCTATATGTCGCATTCTGAATCTGAAGGCGATACCTTCCTTGTCGCGTTTTGGTCACGACAGTTTCCTTGTCGCATTCTGGTCGCGACAGGTCCTTTGTCACCTTTCGGCTTTGGTGTTGTTTGGCTGCGGGTCTATTGGCCTACTTGGGGTTCGGCCTTCTAATGCTGAATGTGATGGGTTGATACGTCGCGTTCAGATCAGAAGGTGACACCCTGGTCGTCGCGACCTAATTGCGACGGGTTGGTTGTCGCCATCTGTTTATGAAAGCGATGCCCATGTGGTCGCGTTCTTGTTGCCGAGTTTCTGGCCGTGGTGTGTTTTCCGGGGTTGGTCGACGGTCCTCCTGGGTGTTTCGAGAGGGGTGTCATGTGTGCCTGTGCCTACTGGGCTTGTCCTAATTACAAACCAGCTGTGTCGTTTACTTGTTGTGGTTGCCCCGCCTGTTCTCAGTTCGCTCAGTGCTTGGCACTCGAGGGCTTGTCCATTGTAGAGGTTTCACGGTTACCTGGACACCCAGTCCCCACACCCGTTGAGGGAGTTCTCCAGGCGGCGGGCGAGCTCAATCTTAGACTCTGGTAGCAGAGGGGAAAACGGTGGTGGACAGTGGCGCAGAGTCGTTTGTAGAGCTCTCTTAGCTGAGTCTGGGACGCCGAGGTGGTTTGGTTGTTCTTCCGGCGTAGATCAACTAGTCCTTACTCATTGTCTCTCTCGATGTTGGTTCCGGAGCCACGTCATGGTGTCAGGCGTGGGGTCGCAGCGCGGTCGGGCTGTGGTTGTTCGTTGTGGTGTTCTCTGTAGTGGCTCACTAGCCTCACTCTTCTGGGGAGGTCGTAGGCAGGAGCTAGTGGCTGGCAAGCAGAGGAGTGGTCGGTGTGTCCTCCTCTTAGCTGCCAGTGGCGGTGGCTTGGTTGCTGTTGTTGTGACGTCGTTTCCTTTACGGTGTTTCCAAGTGTGTTCTCGTTGCCCTAGCCTACACAGTGGTTGTAACCTGGCCGTGTCTAGTTTCTGTGGGCATTATTGGTTTGGCCTTGTTAGCCTATGCTTCTGGCGGTTTCCACGTCGCATGTTCTCTCGGGGTGCCTTGTGCAAGCACCCGACTGCCGTTCCATAGTCTGTTCCTTGGTGCTAGTCCGTGTAGCACCAGTGTGTGTGTTTCCCTGACCTCGTGGCGTGTCTGGGGTCTAGGGTGGCTCTGCTTGTGGGCCCTCGACCTTGTGGAGGACTGTGGTGGCCGTGTTTATGGTGAGACGTTCTTCTCACGTGGCTGCTCGGTGTCATTTGTGTTCACACCTATCTGTGTACCTTCCTGACCTCGTGGAGGTCTGGGATGGCTGTGCTTGCATGGTGAGACTCGAGTCTCACATGGTTGCTCCGGTGTTCCGTGTGCTCTTTGTCTTGGCGGGTTGTCGAGGGTCGCTTCCGCATGGTTTCTGACTCCGCTGGTTCTGTGGGAGTCGTGTCTGGCCCGACCTGGTTGTTGGACGTGACATTACTCTATTTCGCTGCTTTGTAGTACTCTGCAGTAGGTGTTTCTCGCTTTACTACTTTCTACAGTAGTTGCTTCCGCTCTTCTTTGGAGTTCATGCTGCTTTGGCTGGTAAAGGACTGGTTATCCCTATTGAGCCTTATTCGCGAGGCTCACCCCCCTACTTTCTTCAAGTAGGGACTCGCTGTCGCAGGAGTTTGTTGCATGACAGTTGTGGTGGCAGTTTGTTATGTCGTGCATTGCCAGCAGTGTGAGAATGAGAGCGTGAGAGTTCTTGTACTGGTGTGAGTTGAGAGTTGCCTTTTTGCAAGTCCTCGAGGTATGCCCCTTAAGGATTGCATTTTTCTTTCTGTACCTGTACTTTTATTTGGGACATATTGTACAGAATTTCTTTATTAATGTATGAACTTTCTTGTTATAGTTATTTGAATTCATTGCTTATCTCACTGGACTAAATTCTAACCCTTTCGGGTCTTCAGATCCGTGGGTGGCAGCGTGATCTTCAGGGTCGGGAGGTCGGGTCGTTACATTAAATATGCATACTTGGTGCCCTAGGCGGAGGCGTAGAAACCTGAACCTGTATGATTTTAAATGGCATAAATCATACATATAATCAATGCACAAAAAACTACAAAATTTTAATTATGCAGACCTGCTATGGGGGAAGAGCCCCTCCCACTACTCAACCTCCTCTCACCACTGGAGCTCGATCGTGCTCCTCGAACCATATCTTGATGGGGAACAACAAAATTCATGCATATTAGTCAGCAACTATATATATAAGGAAGGATGTGACATTTCTAAGAAAATTGACATTATAAATAATAAAAAGATGTGAAAATCTTCTATCCATTTTCAAACAATATCCATCTCCTCCTCAAATGCTGACAATATATCTAATTCAGCCCCATCGTTGTCATCATCTTCATACTCATCGCTAGTATGTTCCTCCTCCTCATTAGAATCCTCATCGAACACCTGACATACAGTGATATTTGTTCGCCTTCTAGTACCCCATTTTATCTCATGTGAATCGACTTCTTCGACTTCATTCTCTTTACATAAGGAAAATGGCTCTTCAGATTCATCCAAATCGGTATGAGCTGCCAACTCTATATCATCTACCAAGTCTACTTGAAAGAATTTGGCATTGACAACTTTAGGTGTCTGATTAGTCAAATCCAATTCATAATTGGAGAAAAGCATTGATCTAACCCTGCAAATTACCCACCAATTGTAATCACGGGGAATGTGCACCCCAAAGACACGCAACAGGATGTTAAATCTAATAATATGGAAAATAGGATGTGATCGCCACCTAGAAAGTTGCCAAATGAGAAGAAAATAACATAGGCTAACTAAACTAGGAAAAGGAGAGATAAAGGAGGTGGACCTGGTATCGCGGTCGTCATACCTGCCGCGACGATGCTGCTAACACGTCACTTGATCCTGACGCGTCTATTTTCGCGTCGCCTTCCGCCGTCACGTTCTCTGTGTACGGGAGATGTTGGATATGGACCTTCTTCCCACCCTCCAGCCGGCCGGAGGACGAGAGCTCCTCGTGGAAACAAGTTTGGGTGCCTGCCAAAACAAAAGAGACAAGAAAAGCCCTATTAGTACATGTTAAGCATAGTATCTACTCCAAAGATGAAAAGAAAAGGGGAAACATGGTGGGAATGAACCTGGGGGTGGTTTTAAACCCCTAGGGTGTGTGAAAATGTGGGAGAGTGAGACTTATCTATAAATAATATAAAAATGCATGGAGAAATGAAGGAGAGAGAGGGGGGGGGGGGAAGGATGAGCCCCATTAGGGCGACTCCCTGTCTTGAAGAATGTCCAGATGGTGTGCAATGACTTCAGGAAAATGTAGGAGCCATCCTCTTCATGTCCCACGCCCCATAGATGTTGAAATGGGCAAGTTTTGTGAAGTGGAATGTGAAGAAAAAAATGGAAGTGGAGGGCTGCGAGGCTAAGTGGAGGTTGAGTGGAGAATTCGGCAGCCCTTCAAGGTGAAAAATGGGGCTCCCCTGTCCATGAAGAGGGGGACTTGTTTTTATAAGCCTTTGAGTGAGAATATCTCATTAAAATGGATAATAAGTGAAATGGGAGATAAATGCCAATGAAAATCGCATGGGAGAGTCCTTGGGACCTTCAAGAGAGTCCCTAGGGCCCAAATCCCGCCCAAGGGGTTGAGATATTTCCTGGGGATAAAGATAAACCCATGGGAGGATAAATAGGAGTTGGTTGCGGAGGCCTGCATGGGCAGCTGCTGTCGTGACATATCGTAGGGCCGCGACATGGAGACGCGATGGGGAGGAGCGACGCGAAAGTATGCCCACGTGCATGGATATGCATGGGCTGTCGCGGTAGCCCGTAGGTTCGTGACACTGAGACGCGGCGCTACGATACGACGCATCAAGAAAATCAAATAACTGTGAATTATCAGCCAATCATATGAATGGATAAGACTTATATATGTCCAAGGACTCTCTCAAAGTGATAATGGGCGGGATTTCAAGGCAATTTTAGTTGTTAATGGGCTCAAAACAAGGCTAATGATGGGCTCAAGGTGAGTGACCAACTAGGGGCTCACTAAGATAGCAAGAAATGTGGTCCAACTCATTAGTCAGAATCGGGTGTCTACAGATTGCCCCTCCTTGGCTTCCACTTTTCAAGGAGACGAAGCGGAAGTGTAGTGGAGGTGTCACGAAGTGACGGCGGAACGGAAATGATGCGGAGTGGACTGAAAAGTGGGAGCCAAGGTAAAGAGACACCCGGTCTAACAAACGAGCAATTGGAATCTTCGTGAAAGCCCCGAGTCAGCTGCTCGAGCAGAATGTAAAGAAAAGCACAAGTCTGGACGAGAAGGAGAAAAGAAGAGGATGATCAACCCCTAGATTGAGACGTACCCTGGCCGATTGGCCTGCAGGTTTCGTTTTGGAGGGACATGTGCGTGCCAGGCAGGTAACTCATGACTATGTTTTGGGAGCGGTTCGCAACCAAAACGGATCAAAGGAATAGGACGAAAATTGGATAGAGAATCCAAACAGGGAAATTCTTGTCAAACTGACGGGAACAACTCACTCGGAGGCAAACCTTCCGATTCGGAATGGAATTGGATTTCTTGTTTGGAATATGAAGGATGATTGGGCACTCAACAAGGGCTCATCAATGGTCAGCAATGAGTCAGGAAAGCTCAAAGTCCTACATGATGCATGCTGGGCTAAAATAAAAGAAACCATCAAAACAAATACAAAGAAAATGAGAAAATAGAAAATATATCAAGGATAATATTGTTAAGCCAAATAAGAGCGGGTCAAGAGACTACCCACAACTGTAGTGCAGGCCTGAATCCATCGTCCCCAAGCTTACCCAACTCAACGGCCTATCCAACGATTAACAATGTGCACCTAGATTATCACTGTTTTTGGTAAAGGGGAACTCCAATCCCAGAGCACATTGAGAACCAGTTGGTCCTTGAAATGATATAATAGCTAGAATACCATATAGTAATGCGGGGAAGTAAGGGAAGAAATACTTACCTGACTTACCTGTGACGACCCTTTTTTTGTAATTTTCTGGTTTTCTGATTTTTTGTTTTGTTTTTGTTTTTAAAGAGACAGACATAATAAGCACAAAATAAGAATATATACACAAGCATAATTAAACAAACAAACATACTGATCACAAACATGGAAATAACACAGTAGACAAAAAAGCGACGCCTCGGAAGGCCGCGACACGGTCGTGGCGCCCCGCCATGTCGCGACCTGGTCACGTCATATCGCAGCGTCGTGACTCCGACCGAACTTACAAAATGCAGAAGCCTCAAGCTTATCTCTATCCTAATACTCCTAGATTACCAATTAGGACTCCTAAACCTCTCCTAATCTTATCCTATCACCTAGTTGTGAAGTTAGGATGTGTTTGCACCCCCTTAGAGTTCTATAATAGGTGGTTTGGGGTGTTAATCCCGCAGCTAATTCTCTGCTTCCTCTCTTCTTCAATTTTCTCTCTCCTACAGCCATGAAGAAAGGTTTTCAGCTTTCCAAGAGGAAGTCCCTCCTTACTCCGGTCCAAAAGAGGTTAGGGAGTCTTACACCAAGCTCCAGCAACTCTCCTCCATCCCGGGGCACATATGCATGCGCCCGGAGCTCCAAGTAAGTCTTCTTCTTTCTCCTAAAATCTGAATTTCTGCTCTGTTTTCCCCTGCTTTCTTCTTCTTCTTCTTTCTCTCCGTTCTCAAACTTCCTCTTCTATCTCTTCAGATCTTACCGAGGCAAAGGAGATTTTCTAAAGTGCCCTGGTTGGCTCCCATGATCGAACTTCTCCCGCCCACCTCAATCCGGCAATTGAAAGAGTGGGGACTCTCCACGTTATTCGTCCTCGCAAAGCAATACCATAAGTTCATGCACGTGTGGGATAGCATCACGGCACTGGTTGAGCTATGGCACCCGCAGACTCACACCTTTATCTTCCCTAAGTTTGAGGCGACAATCTTGCTGGAGATTATGCTCGGCCTCCCAAAATACAAGTGCGGGGAAGAATACGCACTCTCCCACACTGTGGCGCCGATCAACTCGTGGGGGATTTTGAGCGAGATTACTACAAGGAAGGTGGATCTGCAAAGCATGACAAGCCGGCACTTCGTGCATCTCCTACCAATCGCCCAATGGATCACTTCTCAATGCAAGCGCTGGACCGAGAACCATCTTGCCATCGCTAAAGCGGCCACCATCTGCATCTGCAGTATTATACTCTTCCCGGTCGAAGATGGAGCTATCTCTATCGCCAACCTGAGCATCATCGACTCCATCTCGGAAGGTATGAATATCGGCCAAGCGATCCTGGGTTACCTGTATGCCGGACTAACCTCTGCAGCCACCGGGGGCCCCTTCTATGGCTCCGTCGTCGCCCTCGAGCTCTGGATGGGCATGCACATCAACTTCCGGGCGATGGATACCTTGGGTACGGAGTGCAAGACAATGCTCCATCACCCGCTGGCTTATGTGGGCGGCCCTCTCCATATGATGACCCAAGCGTGGTGCAAGACTGCCCAAGTGAAGGGCTTGAAGGCGTGGCGCGAGTACTTCAAGCAAATGACTGTGGCGGCCTTTGAAATGCGCCCACGCTTCCTCCACAACCGGACGATCCATATACCCCAGCATCTCGGGCTAGCACTCCGCCTTCTGGGCAATGAAGCCCTCGTTAACTACAACCCAAACCGGTGTTATCTACAGTGCGGGATGGCACACACCGTGGTTCCGCATCTCTCGCACTACCCAGCTATTCAATAAAGGAAGATGGGCGATGAACAGGACGAGAGGGATGTGCGGAGTGCCATGGTGCACTGGGATGGAGCGCCAAGGCGATGCGATATGGTCGCGGCACACCGCCCTGTCGCGACAAGGTCGCGACCGTTACAAGGGTCGCGACTCAAACCGAACACCTAAAACTAGTCTGCTTATCAAACTTTTATGCATGCAGGGCGAGATGAGGGCCCGGGTGTCTTGGACCCTAGTTCTTGCTGTCTTCATAGCATTCCCACCTTTCCAGAGAGAGAGATTGGAGGAGATGGGGTTTGTGGAGATTCTGAGGATAGAGAGAATGAGGTCGGACCCCGCGCTCACCCAGGCTCTGCGGAGCAGGTGGGATACGGAGGCGACCGCCTTCGTATTCCCATGGGGACACATGATCCCCAGCCTGGAGGATGTGAGCCGGATCACAGGGCTCCGAGTGTATGGGAGGCCGGTGAGTGGATTCACTTACCCTTGCTACCATGATCTTGCCGTGCGACTCCTAGGGCTGCCTGTAGACCGTAGGTCCTCCCTAGTTCCCAGGGTAGTGCTACAGGAGAGTCTGGGGTTGTTTGAGGCAGGGAAGAAGGTAGGGGAGACAGCAGATGAGCACTTTTAGAGACTAATTCGGGTGAGTAGGAGGGAGCTCGCAGGCGAGCCGAGGGCAGCGGCGGACCTGGACTAGCGTCACTTCCTCGTCCTCTTTCTTGGTAGACTCTTGTTTGCCACGAGGGGTGACGCAGTCCATTGCCGCTTCCTGCCTCTACTGGAGGATTTGAGCGAGGTGGGGGACTACGCTTGGGGAGCAGCGTTCCTGGCGCACCAGTTCGACAGCTTGGGCGCCTCCGAGCGGCAGACCTCGACGAGTAGATTCTTCCCTTTCCTTCAGGTACACTACTTCTCCCTAACCCTTGAATTTAACTGCATTTTGCTTTAAACTGCGATCTAATCTCTTTCTCATTTTGCAGGTCTGGACTTACCTTCACCTCCCAGCCTTAGGGAGAGGGATCCTCACACGGCCGGGCCTCGTGCCTATTGCACGCCGTTGGGATTCCTGCCGGGACACCCGCAACCTCAGCGATCAGCTAGCGCGCCTCCAGGAGGCCATTGGCAGCTACCCTCATCTGGATGTAAGTGCTCTAACCTTTCTCTTCAAGAATTAGTGCTTGATTTGATATAATTGCTTGATGACTGATTGTGCTTTAATGTGCAGGTGGTGTGGCAACCATATTTGGATGAGAGCAACGAGGGACCGCCTTGGTTGGTGCAGGCCCGCCCCTACTTCGGTAGGTCGGTGTGGGTGCATGCATTCAACCTTGTGCTACCTCTGCATCTGTTCCTATGCCAGCGCTCGCTAGGACTTCGGCAGAGTGCTGTGGAGTTCCCTACTCGTGACCGGTTCCGCAGACCCAGTCGGAGCTTTCGGGGGCTCCACGACACGACTGACTGGCGTGAGCGGGCAAAGGAACAGATCCAAAACTGGGAGCACCGGGGCAAGGCTATCAAGTCTACCGCGACCACGGACGATGCGTACCTCCAGGCATACGCCTTGAAGTACGGAGGAAAGGTGTACAAGAGCGCCCGACACCAGGTAAAACCCCTAAACTACAACTCTTTGAATTTAATTTTATGGAATTGAACTGATGAGTTGGACATGGATTGCAGGTGAACGTAGCTGGCGAGACTGCATCACTCCGAGCCCTGCTCTTCTTAGCGACGCAGGATCGCGAGGGGGCGCAGAAGGAGGCAGAGCAGCTAGTAAGTACTTACTCAGACTTCGGTACTTAACCACTTTCAAAGCTGATTTGGGAATTTAACATGTGTTTTCTTGTGCAGCGGAGGGAGTTGGAGAGAGTAAGGAGTGCCACAGCTGCTGGTGCCTCCTCCTCGAGAGCAGCGGAGAGCACCCAGTCGGATCTGGAGGATCGACTGGCGGCTGCAGTCAGGCGCGCGGAGGAGACATAGAGGGACCTGGAGGAGCGGGTAAGTAAGATAGACCCTTTAGATTGAAAGTTATAAACACTTGGTACTGACTAGACCGTTCCTTTGTAGGAGAGGGAGCTGAGGACTGCCACCGACCGCGCGGATCAACTACATGGGCAGATTGACATGGCCAGGGGCGAGAGAGATCAGCTGCGCATCCGGGCGGAGGCAGCAGAGCAGAGGGTGGCAGAGGCTACGGCAGAGCTGGCGACACTGCGGGTGCAAGGGTCGTTAGCGGACCAGACAGAGATGGTGAGATTGTGCACAGAGGTGATGGCGCAGCAGATCAAGAATGATGAGCTCTGGGGTATGGTGAAGACCTTCAGAGAGGCAGCTAGGAGTAGGAGTAGGACTGGTGTTAGTGGGGCGAGTGGCGCCTCAGTTAGACAGTATTTGGCAGGTTCCTCCAGTCGGCGAAGGAACGAGGAGGATGAGAGGCGCCACCGCGGTGAGGGTAGCGTTCAGGGTGGTAGGGATGGTGGTGAGATGCCACCACCAGCAGAGAGACAGGAGGGATCTAGGGAGAGTGGTGGTGGACAGTGAGGTGTTTGTGAACCACCTCCCCTCTATCTTTTGTACATATTGTTCATCTCTTAGTGAAAATTTTATTTTATGTCAATCTTTATGGAATGAATGATCTGCAATTGACACGAATGTGAGATGAGATTCAAACACGGGAGAGACAAAGAATACTGAGTATAACACTGCGTGTCCCTTAGAATTACCTATCCCTGCACACTTGACAAAACATGTTAGATCTGTTCTTTGGCTCAGCCCCTTGCGCTTAAATAATCATGAACCCAACTTCGTAATTGTCAAGGGGCTGAGCCTTATTAAATAGGCGGAAAGGAAAATAAACAATGCATGCTAAAGGAAATTGGTATGCACACACATTATTTTGGATTTTTAAAGATTTTTTGTTTTTTGTTTTTTTTGAGATTTTCTGATTTTTTTTTATTTTGAGATTTTTTGATTTTTTTTTTGAAATTTTTGAGATGTTTTGATTTTTTTTATTTTTGATATTTTCTGATTTTTAAAATTTTTTGAGATTTTCTGATTTTTTTTTAGATTTTTGAGATTTTCTGATAACAACACATCTTGCTCTTTGAGTAATTAGCCATGGACCTCATTTCCATCTCTTGTTTGGCGAATAATATCTATGTGCAGCATGCATTTATCTTTGGCTTACTAAGGTTTCCTGCCCCTTGAATATTAATGTTCCAACACAGACCAGATGTAGGGGTTCTTTGGTCATTTTAGGAAGAACATGAAGATTAGAGATGAGACAAGACTTGGTCTTGGGGTCGGGGTTACTGGCTTGTAAGACTTACAATGAGTATGTTATATGTGAAATCCGTCTGTTGTCTAGGGACTTTAAGGTCATTGCTCTTTTTGAATTGGGGGCATGCGTACGACCGGGCTCAAGGGCGTCCCGCGGGGAACTATACTGCCACTCTTTGACATGCGCCTTATTTCTTATCATTTTTCTTTCGCTATTTCATCATTTCTTTTTGCTTTTCTTTTGAATTGACTATCCCTCTTTGAGACTTCATACACATGATCTATACCGCTTGCTGGTCTACATGCTAGCCTCCCCTTTGCCCCTGGACCTTGTCCGAGTAAGAAGAGAATTGACCTCAGGTTCCCTACACGAGGGTTGAGCAGAAACACCATAAACAAAGGGGAATTGACCTTAGGTCGCCGTGTTGTGTGTGTGTGGCTGGACATAAAGGTCATTTGCCACAATGAGGGGGAGTGAGGCATATGGCCAACAACATTCTTTTGCAAATTGGTGTTGTTATCAACATTAGGGGTAGAATCTTTTAAGGTACAAACCATTCCATGGGTGAGAGAGCTCCTCACCATCGGCATTAACTAGCCTATACGCGTTTCCGGGGTACACTTCCTTAACGACGTACGGCCCTTCCCAGTTTGCTGACAATTTGGATCTCGGACCTCCAGGTTTTATAAACATTCGCTTCAAAACCATGTCTCCTTGTTGAAATTTGCGCTTAATCACTTTCTTTTGAAAAGACCTTGAGAGTCTATTTTGATATGAAAGAACATGATCGGTTGCGGCTAAACGTCGTTCATCTAAGAGTTCTAACTATGTAAGAAACGCCTCCCGATGTTCATTGGGATTAAGTTTCTTGTCTAGCTGAACCCTTAGCGAAGGAATGAGGATCTCGTGTGGACATACCGCCTCCATCCCATATGTAAGTGAGAATGGAGTTTTCCCAGTGGGCGTGCGGACGGAGGTGCGGTAGGCCCACAGAGCTTCGACTAGTTTCTCTGGCCAATCAGTAAATTTATTAGACTCACAAGTTTTCTTTAGAATTTTCAAAAGCATTTTGTTTGTGGCTTCGGCCTGGTCGTTGCCCTGCGGATAGTATGGAGACGAATGATGCAAGGAAATGTTGAATTTCTTACATAGGTCTTGAAGCTCTTGAGATATGAATTAGGGTCCATTGTCGGTAACGAGGCTGCTTGGCACTCCGAACCGCGCGATGACGTTCCTCATGATAAATCTGCACACGGTTGAACCATTGATTTTTGCAAATGCTTCAGCTTCGGCCCACTTGGTGAAGTACTTAGTAGCAGTGAGAATGAAATATTTTTGTTTTACTTGAGCATTAGGATCACCAAGAGGCCCAATAATATCAAAGGCCCACATGGAGAAAGGCCAAGGGGAAGATAGTGGATGAAAAGAGGAAGAAGGGTCATGGATTTTATCGGCATAGATCTGGCATTTGACACACCTACGAACGTAGGTGGCACAGTCTTCTTCTAGGGTTGGCCAATAGTAGCCCTGCCTAAGAATCTTTTTAGCCAACATTTGGCTATTCACATGCCCTCTGCATTCACTAGAATGGGATCCTTCCACTACCTTCCAAGCCTCTTCGTCTGTCAAACATCGGAGGAGCATTCCATTTAGAGCGCATCTATAGAGCATTTTACCAATAATGGTATACCTCAACGCTGCTCTATAGATGGCTCTCTTATCCTCGGCTTCAGCTTCCTCTGGGAAGGTACAATTCCTACAATACTATTCAATTTCATGGTACCACGGCCTTTCTTCTTTCATCATTTCTCCTAGTTCCACAAGCATCAACTCCTTTGCTTCTTTTCTCTCAGCCTTCAAAACTAGAGAGCTCCTAAGGTTAACGAACCAAGGATCCTGAGTGGAGGGAGCCTCTAACCTTTGAACAGTGATTGTCTCAGCACTACGGCTGAGAGGGAAGGAGAGAGAGGAGGCCAAGGATGTCAGGTCATCGGCTAGGATATTCTGAGAGCGAGGAGTATGAATGTAGATGAGTTGACGGAATTGCTTGGCTAGGAGTGTGACCAGATCTTCATAGGGCTTGAGTTTAGGGTCACGAGTGCGGTAAGTAGAAAGGACTTGCCGAAGGACGAGTTGAGAGTCTCCTATGATCTTGAGATGACGTGCGCCTAAGAGGTAGGCAAGCTTATGACTGGCAAGGAGAGCCTCATACTTGGAGATATTGTTGGTGGCATAGAATTGGAGCTGATTGGCTAGAGAAATGGTGATCCCTTCTAGGGTGAGCAAAACAACACCTATGCCCCATCCCCTAGAATTGAGAGCTCCATCGAAGTGGAGCGACCAGAAGAGATCGCGAGAGATGAGTGACAGGTTTTCATCGGGGAATTCCTCTTGAACCGTGTCACTGTGGGGGAGAGGAAGGTGAGGAAGGTGCTCAGCAATGACATACCTTTTTATGGCTTTCTGAACTATAAATGTGATATCGAATTGAGAGAGGAAAGTTTGCCAGCATGACAATCTGTCGGCGAGGACTGGCTTCTCCAGGAGATACCTAATAGGGTCCATTCTAGAAATCAAACTCACCTTATGAGCTAGGAAGTAGTGCTTCAATTTCTGCACTACCCAAACTAGCGCTGCATATGTTTTCTCCATCGTGGTGAGTTTGAGCTCGGAAGGATTGAAGAGCCTAGATGGGTAATAGACTGCCCTTTCTTTGCCGGATTTGTCATGTTGAGCAAGGACAGCTCCTAGGGAGTCCTCAATAGTCGACAGATATAGGATCAAGGGTTTCCCAGGGATAGGCGCCTGAAGCACGGGCAGATTTATGAGATAACTCTTGAGTTCATCAAAGGCCTCTTGGCACTTGGCATTCCATTCGAAACTTACTCCTCCTTTCAACAGTTCATAGAAGGGACGGCATCTTTGGGAATGCTGAGATATGAATCTCCTTATGAACTGAAGCTGACCAATCAAACCTCGAAGCTCAGATATGTTCTTGGGAGGAGGCATTTCATTTATCGCCTTGGCCTTGTGCGGGTCTATTTGAATCCCCCGTTTGCTAACTATGAAGCCTAACAGCTTGCCTGAAGAAACCCCAAATACGCACTTCTTCGGATTCATCTTCAATTGGTATTCGTGTGCGCGACGAAAAACCCTGGCAAGCACGGAGGAGTGTTCTCTTCTGGTCCGAGACTTCACCACGATATCATCCACGTATAGCTCAACATCAATATGAATCATGTCGTGGAAGATAGCTAACATTGCCCTCTGATAGGTGGCGTCGGCATTCTTTAATCCAAATGGCATGACCACATAGCAATAAGTTCCCTAGGAGGTGGTGAAGGAGGTCTTCTCTTGGTCCTCCGGGGCTAGATGGATCTGATTATAGCCTGAATACCCATCCATAAATGATAGAGTTTTGAACCCTGCAGTGTTATCAATTAAGACGTCCAAGTGAGGTAACGGGAAATCATCCTTTGGACATGCCCTATTCAAGTCCCGGAAGTCTATGCAAATGCGCACCCTTCCGTCTTTCTTCATCACCGGGACTATGTTCGCCACCCACAATGGATAGAGGACCACACGAATGAACTTGGCTTTGTGTAGTTTATCAATTTCCTCCTTTATCTTCAAAGCAATGTGGGGCAAGAACCTCCTTAGCTTTTGCTTAACGGCAACTGCCCCTGGCTTCAAGATTAACCTATGTTCTACCAATTCGGGGTCAATGTCGGGCATGTCATCATAGGACCAGGCAAAGGAATCTTTAAACTCCCTTAACATCTCTATGAGTGCCTTTTCTTCTTCAGGAGGGAGTCTGGAAGCTATGGTCAAGAGCCTTGGGTCCTGTTATGTTCCCACGTTTACCTCTTTGGTGGGTTCGTCTACTGCCGAGGTGGGCTCATCGAATCTTCTCATGCCGCTTGCATACATCTCGGCAGTATCCTCTATCTCGCAATCATTTTCCTCCAATGGTTCATCTTCGGCCAAGATCTCATACACTCCGAATCCATCGTCTAGCCTTTCCTCTTTGTGCAGATCCTCTATGTTCAGAACTACTACTTCTTGAACGAACTCTTCGACAGCTAGAAGAGCGGCACACCTTTGCACCAAGTCTAAAAGATACCTACGGGGTATGCCACTACCCTTCTTTTTCCTAGACTGGGACGGGGACTTGCTAGATTCTACCCTTGAATCTAAACTAGGCTTGATATTTACAGAAGGCTCCGGAGGAGTATCCGGAGATTTATTTGAAAGGAAAGGAAAGGGTGTGGCAGAGCCGCAAAGGTCCTCCAATGGGACTGGAGGAGGAAGCGAGCCACCCGAGATCAGGGTTCCGGCAGTAGATTTGGGGTGCAGGGGAACAGAAGGCCCCTCACCCAGATCACCCAGGACGACCATGTCTGTCAACAGGCGAAAGCACAGCTTGAGCAGAAGGAGGAGAAGGACGGGGATCGCCGCCCAGGAGAAAAGGGGAGTGACGGGGATCTCCGTCGAGGCAGAGGGTGACAGGGATCGCCGTCGAAGCAAAGGGGAAGCGCGAGGGTGACGGGGATCGCCGTCGAGAGAAACTGCTAAAACTAGACAGCTGAAGGCAGAAAGCGGGAAGGATGAGTCAGGAAAGAAAAGGAGGACAGGGATCGCTGTCCGACGAAGAGGAGAGAGGAGAAGACGGGGATCGCCATCCGAAGAAAAGGGAAAGGAGAAGGTGGGGATCGCCGTCCGAAGAAAGGGGGGAAAGACGAATGGGGAACACACATTTTTTTTATTTTTTTATTTATTTTGATTTTGATTTTTTTTTATTAATTTTTTTTTGTTTTGTTTTGATTTTGACAATGAAAAGAACTACATTACATTAGGAGGCTTCGGAAAAAGGACAGGACCGAGCCATTAAGGAAGATGGTGAAGAGGGGTGAAGGGCGGATTAATGCTCCAACAGCGTCGGGGGAGAATTGGAGAATGAAGGGTGGAGATAAGGGAATAAAATCAAAATTATAGACAATGATGAATGAAACAAATGAATGGGAGGCCGGGAAAACCCTGGCCAGAGCTCCTTTGTTAAATTGGTTGGACTTATGATGTCCAATTCCTCACCAAATCCAAGCAACTGTCACTTGGTGGTGGCTGCTGATGCTGATGGGGCTGCTACCCGAGACAGTGACATGTCATCCTCGTTGAACAAGTGGTTGACGGCTGAGATTAGATCTTCCAACTCTGGTTCCTCTGTCTCGGCTTCTGGTTCATTGAACAACAAACTGACCGCTGAAATCAAATCATCAAGGTCTGGTGTTTCTGTATCTGACTCAGATCTCTTCTTCTTATTGGGTCGCTGAGCTTCTAGGGCTTGGTCTGCTGACTTTGGTGCCTCTTCCATCGTGGTGTTATATCCAGGCTGCACCGGCCCTCTGACAAAATGATCATACAACGTCCAGGTGAGGGAGCCATGGTCTGACTGTGAAGAAGATGAGAATGCAGCCCATTCTGAGTATCCTAGACCATGTTTTGTGAATTTCTTTGTGCTGGCCACTGTTTTGGTCCTCCCTTGGAGATGAGCACCCAAACCTTTTCCTGACTGATAGCCGAGCCTGAACATGATATCCCAACCTTTTGTGTTTGTGGTCACATCCTTCCTGACAGCTATCACTGATGGGGACCCGATTGGACGGTTAGAAGAGAATGTATAAGCCCAGGGATAGTTGACATCGAGCACTGAAATGACGGGCATATTGGATGGCCATACTGATGGCAATACTCTCTCAACAGCTTCGACTATGTGGGTCGTTGCTACGCTCTTAACCTTGACTAGCCGCCCTTGGAAGGGGAATTTCAAACATTGATGTGTCGTGGAAGGCACTGCCCCTAGTGACTCAATCCACGGGCGCCCTATGATGGCCTTGTAAGTGTGATTGATGTTCAACACATAAAATTCAATTGACATGACAAGTGGCCCCAGCTCTGTTTGCAACATGACAATCCCATGACAGGCACGTCGTGAATTGTCGTAGGCAGCTATGGTGGTGGGGGTGGGCTGCAATTGGCGCTCTAAGATGTTGCAGGCTCTTAGGGTGCTCAACGGGCATACATTAATGGAAGCCCCTGTATCTACTAGCGCTGCGTCAATAGCCACTTTGTTTATAGTGAGTGTCACACACAAAGGCATCTTCCTGGCTTTAGGGGCAGCTAATTCACCATTAGAAAAGGTAATAGTGGGTCCCCTATTCACAATAGAAAGTACCGAAGGAAGATTGTCGGGGTTTATGTCCTCACTGACCATGACCCTCTGCAGGAAGGCCCTTAGGGCATCTTGGTGAGTCTGTGACCTTTTGATCAGCTCTAATATGGAGATTTTGGCGGGGGTTTGATCCAAATGCATCAGAATGTCATATTGGGTCCCCGGGACCGGGTCTATCTCTTCCATATCTTGTTGTTGTTGAGTGCTGGTTTGCTGTGCCGGTTGACCTGGCATGGATACGGATGCATTAGGGTACATCCGATGGAACATCCGCCTGCTCCGCAGGGTGAGGTTATGGTGGAGTGGAGGAGGTGAGGTGTCAAGAATGGAGGGGTTGGCTAGTAATGGAGCTGGTGTAGGGGAGAGAGAGATGTTGCTGGACGAAGGGATAATGGGTGATATGACTGGGGAGTTGTAGGATGGTGAGGTGATGGTGGAAATAGTGGGTGCGAAGGAGGGAGGCCCAGTGGATGTAGGCGTGGTGGCAGGGGGTGTGATATGTGAGATAACCAGAAGCTGGCCCACTTCGTATTCATCATCGAAGGCCCATTGAGCTTCTGGTGGTAGGTGGTGGATGACTGGGTTAACATGCGCGGATGGAGGAGGTGGTGGAGCAGGTTGGGGGTTTGGAGTAGGCGGGTGTTGAGGCATGGGGTTGCGGATTATGCCAAGGTCATTTGCCGGCTGCTGCGGCTGCTGTTGTTGTTGCTGTTGTTGGTACTGTTGTTGGAAGGGTTGGAACTGCTGTTGTTGTTGTTGTTGTTGTCGTGGCTGCTGTTGCTGCTGTTGCCTCTGACCCTGTTGATCTCTTAAGGTCTGGATCAACCTCTTCATTTCTGCCCAATCAATTTGGTTCTGCTCATGAAGGTCATATATTATGTCCCAGAATTGGAAACAATCCGACACATTGTGGCCCGGATGGCGATTGTAGACACAATACATTGTTTGGTCCGCTGCCATATTCCAATTTGCCTTCTCAGGAGGGAGTCTAAAGGCATTCAAGGACATGAGGGCTGCAAAGACATCGGCCAAAGACTCGGGCAGAGGAGGATATTGGGCTCTTTTGGGTCCGTTTGGCTTTCTGGGGGCATAGCCATTCTGAGGAGGAGGAACTTGGGAGTACTGGCGCTGGTCTTGCGGAGGGTTCTGACCCTGGGGAGGTTGCTGCCTGTTGTTACTCCATGGCTGCTGAGGTTGCTGGGTGTATGGAGACCTACCGAGCGGGCCTTGGGGGTTACTTACTACACCCACTTGCTCATTGGTTTGGATCCCCTCGGTGACTGGGCCTTGAGGCTTCTTGGTGTAACGGGATTTAGGGGTCTCAAACATAGAGTGTATGGGCGAGTCCTTGAGTTGGGTCTGAATGAAACGGGCTCGGCTATATAGCTGGTGCATGGTAGTAATGTCATTCATGGCCAAGATGGCTCGGCAAGTTGGGGTAGCATTGGAAATTAACAACTTTACTTTCTCCTCCTCCGGCATGGGGCAGCGAACCTTAGCAGCCAATGAACGCCATCAGTCAGCATAAGTTGAGAACTCCTCCTCGGGCTTCATCTTTTCAGCAACTAGATCCACAAAGGAGTATTCGGGTCCAACCCGATCTTGGAATTGCTGTAGGAACCTCTCTTGAACAATTTGGAAGTCCTCGGCTTCCTCAGGGGGCAAAGAATAGAACAATTCCAGGGCCGAACCATCTAGGGATTTTCTGAACAAGTATGCCATAAGGTGGCGGTCATACTTTTGCGGTGCAGATTCATAGACAAAATCCTTTAAATGAACATATGGGTCCCCTACCCCAGAGTACCGCCGATAAATAGGGAGCTCTGACTGGGGTGGTACCCGGAGGTGTTGGAAGGATGGGAGAGCAATGTCGGCTACCTTCCGAAAATCAATTTTCCTCCTGAGGTCATGGAGCTCCTTTTTCATACTTGTCCACTCCGCAAGAAAGTCGGAAGGAGTTTGGATATGGTGCGCAGAGACAAGGGAGCGAGGTTGCTCAAAAGAGTGGGACCTCTCACGGGGGAGGGGGGTAGGTTCAGCCATATAATATGTTGAGGTTGGAGGGGATCGAGGCCGAATTTCTCGTGCCGGAAGATAGCTTGGTTCAAAGAAATGGATGGCCTGAGGACGGAGGGGTGTGGGATCTGCCCCTGAGGAAGGAAGGTGGGGTGCTGAGGCAACACGGGCAGAGGAATCTGCCGGTCGGACTGAATTCTGACCTGAGGGGGATAGAGGTCGCTTCCCCTTGGCAACAGCTAGAAATTCGCAGACTTGGTCCGGAGTGAGATGGGGGAGGAGATGACTAAATTGTGAATGGGGGTCATCTCCTCCAGGAGGAGAAGGAGGACGGGATTGACTCCCGATGACGAGGGGAGGTTGGATATGCTCTGGGAGTATGGCCGTAGAGGGTTGGGCCATATCCTCGAGGAGCCCAATGGGCAGGACATCGTCAGCAAGGACCCGGAATTGGTCCATGTCGAACAAGGGATTATGATAGAATACAAGGATCGGAGGGGACTGACTCGATCTCCCTAAACAATGACGCATGCACCCCCCCAAAACAAATAGGGGGTGATGCTGACAACTCCTTGACTCTAGCACAGCAAGAAAGACTGAGAGGAGGAGGGATGAACCGAAACACTCAAGTTGTCATGATTAATGCGTAAATTTCTTAAGGTTCGAACTTGACCTTTAGATGAATTGATTAAGGGGATGTCACTCGGTCAAGTGGGCCCTAATAGGTAGGAACTCGAGTCCCCCAATGTTGCTAAGGGGTGGGACACTCACACGCGAGGGGTGGCTCAGACTAATGGGTGCGACGGGTACAGCCGGCTCGGTGAACCGCAACGTGCGTACGGTCACGAGGACTTACGGAGGTCCTCGGAAGGTGGGCCCGAGTCAGCCTACGAGTGCTCGTAGGTGAGAGGGCTTACTCGACCAAGGGGGGAACCTGAACAAATGGGATGAATAGTGTATGCCAAAGGGTCTAAGTGCCCAAAAATGTATGCAAGAGTAACAAATGAAGATCAAACAGGGTGACAAACAAGCTCTCGGGCAGAGTCGTGGCAGCCGTATACACCGCGACCTTATCGCGACAGGGCGGCCTGCCGCGATAAGAGCAGAAGCCCGAGAACAAAGTAAGTCGTAAACCAGACTCAAACAGACTACCCTAACAGATGATAAAAGTGCAAAAATCACTAAATTGATACAGAACGGATCATGAAGCACCCAGAAACTGATTCATGGATGAAAACATTAACATACAAACCGTACCTGTTGACGCGATGCTTATGCTTGACGCGACCTTGTCGCGTCCCTGCGCTATGCCGCGACAGATCCTGAAAACTTACAAATGAAAAGAAAAGGAAAACCCAAACCCTAACAGGATTCTAACATCCAAAAACACTACAATACATGGTACAGAGACATGGAACAGGGATGCATGATCTCATAGAAGTAGGATAAGGCAGATATGAGAAGAAAAACGCTAACCTGTTATCGCGTCCTTATCGGGTGCCGCGATATTATCACGTCACCGCGATACGCCGCGACACGAACCGAGGGACAAAAAGCAGGAAACAAAAAACAAAAAAGACTAACAGGGCACTAAAATGACAAACAAGGAAGAAAACATGGCAAGCAGGCAAACTAAATCCACGAGGGTAGCACTGAAGGTCCCACCGTGATCGCCAAAAGGTGTAATCACGGGGAGTGTGCACCCCAAAGACACGCAACAGGATGTTAAATCTAATAATATGGAAAATAGGATGTGATCACCACCTAGAAAGTTGCCAAATGAGAAGAAAATAACATAGGCTAACTAAACTAGGAAAAGGAGAGAGAAAGGAGGCGGACGTGGAATCGTGGTCGTCATACCTGCCACGACGATGCTGCTAACGCGTCACTTGATCCTGACGCGTCTATTTTCGCGTCGCCTTCTGCCGTCGCGTTCTCTGTGTGCGGGAAATGTTGGATATGGACCTTCTTCCCACCCTCCAGCCAGTCGGAGGACGAGAGCTCCTCGTGGAAACAAGTTTGGGTGCCTGCCAAAACAAAAGAGACAAGAAAAGCCCTATTAGAACACGTTAAACATAGTATCTACTTCAAAGATGAAAAGAAAAGGGGAAACATAGTGGGAACGAACCTGGGGGTGGTTTTAAACCCCTAGGGTGTGTGAAAACGTGGGAATGTGGGAGAGTGAGACTTATCTATAAATAACATAAAAATGCATGGAGAAATGAAGGAGAGAGAGAGGGGGGAAAGATGAGCCCCATTAGGACGACTCCCTGTCTTGAAGAACGTCCAGATGGTGTGCAATGACTTCAGGAAAATGTACGAGCCGTCCTCTTCACGTCCCACGCCTCATAGATGTTGAAATGGGCAAGTTTTGTGAAGTGGAATGTGAAGAAAAAAATGGAAGTGGAGGGCTGCGAGGCTAAGTGGAGGTTGAGTGGAGAATTCGGCAGCCCTTCGGGGTGAAAAATGGGGCTCCCCCGTCCATGAAGAGGGGGACTTGTTTTTATAAGCCTTTGAGTGAGAATATCTCATTAAAATGGATAATAAGTGAAATGGGAGATAAATGCCAATGAAAATCGCATGGGAGAGTCCTTGGGACCTTCAAGAGAGTCCCTAGGGCCCAAATCCCGCCCAAGGGGTTGAGATATTTCCTGGGGATAAAGATAAACCCATGGGAGGATAAATAGGAGTTGGTTGCGGAGGCCTGCATGCGCAGCTGCTGTCGCGACATATCGTAGGGCCGCGACATGGAGACGCGACGGGGAGGAGCGACGCGACAGTATGCCCACGTGCATGGATATGCATGGGCTGTCGCGGCAGCCCGTAGCGTCGCGACACTGAGACGCGGCGCTACGATACGACGCGTCAAGAAAATCAAATAACTGCGAATTATCAGCCAATCATATGAATGGATAAGACTTATATATGTCCAAGGACTCTCTCAAAGTGATAATGGGCGGGATTTCAAGGCAATTTGAGTTGTTAATGGGCTCAAAACAATGCTAATGATGGGCTCAAGGTGAGTGACCAACTAGGGGCTCACTAAGATAGCAAGAAATGTGGTCCAACTCATTAGTCAGAACCGGGTGTCTACACCAATCATTTCTTTCTTTATTCCTAGATGATGGATACACTTGTTAGGCTTGTGAGGCCAAAATGAACGGCTCGTAAGTATTCAATTTGGATTTATGTTTAACATTGACAATCCCATATGTTGTGTCGTTTCAAATAGAATTGGGATCAAACCAATAACACTTAAACAAGAATATATAGTTGTCTTGTCCTAGATATTGCAATTGTAAGATCTCCTCTACAATACCGTAGTAATCATATTCATTTTCATTGTATGTACTTCTTCTAACACATACGTTGTTGTTCATCGTAGACTTACTCTACCCATAGTCTCTTGTGTGAATATGTATCCATTCACAATAAATCCTGGGTAGCTCTGTGTGACTTTCGATGGGCCATAACTTATCTAACGAACTCTTTGATCAATAATTAAACCTTGTTCAACCTACATATAAAAAAGTCTAGTTAAAAAGTGGACTTCACCATTAGTAGAACCTTGTTGAATGACACTTACGATCTTTCAGCCATAAGGCCAATGACTTCTCTTGTTCTTTTTCAACTTCCACATCAATGAGATGTGGATATCTTTGAATTATTTCTGAATCAAATTGGCTACGGTATAAATGGAAGAGTACCTTTAATGGCTAGAAGAATGGCAAAGAAGTTATATATATAATGAATGTGAGTTGAGGACTTACTCAACATAAAACTCAAGCTCAATATAATTCAAAAGAATATAGATCTCCACAGCATATAACTCTCTATCATTAGTCATGCAAGTTGAACAGAGTCCGAACGCATGCCTAGGATGATTAAATATAGAGAGTAAATCTGACTCGACAGATCTCCCCCCCCCCCCCCCCCCAATCATCATTACATGGAGGTTGAGTACGACGAGTTTGCATGTCTAGTTCAAAGTACATCGAACAAAAAATTAATATTTCTTCCATAATGTATGCCTTGGCAATAGAACCCTCCACTTTTACCTTATTGTGAACTTTCATTTTCAGGTCATACATACACCTACATCAAAAATTTAGATGACAAACGACAAACATATCATACATATATAGCAATTCTAAGAAGAAAAAAATTAATATTCAAATATACCTCTCAAATGGATACATCCATCTATATTATACTGATCCTTCGAATTTAGCTTCATATGGTAGATGTATAAATAATTGCTCCATCAAATCGAACAATATAAACGGAATATCTTCTCTAACTTGTAAACGATGGTGACCACATTCTGTTCGATGGTTTACACATCCTGAAGTCTGAGTTCTGATGCATATAAAATCTTAAAATTTTGATTCAACTTAGACAATGCTCTCTGTAGAGGCTTCGACAACATGTCACGGAATGCATTGGGTAACAACCTTTGCATGAACACATGGCAGTCATAACTCTTCATTCTATATATTTTTCCCTCGCTGATGTTCATACAACGAGCAATGTTGGACACATAACCGTCAAGAATCTCAACTTTTTTAGCCATTGACACACTTCCCTTACTTCTTCACCTCCAAGCATAAATTGCTTTTGGTTTAATTGACTTTCCATTTACTTCAACAAGTTCTAACTCTGGACATTTACGAAGCATGGACAAGTCCAAACGTGCATTGTTGTTGTCCTTTGTTATAACTACACGACCTCCTGAACCCCTACCAGGGACCCCGAAGGTTCGCGCCGCTACCTACGGATCCGAAGACCCAAAAGGGTTAGAATTTAGTCCAGTGAGATAAGCAATGAATTCAAATAACTATAATATGAAAATCTGTACATTAATAAAGAATATGTACAACATGTCCCAAATAAAAGTACAGGTACAGAAAGAAAAGTGTTGTCCTTAAGGGGGACACCTCGAGGACTTGCAAAAAGGCAACTTTCAACTCACACCAGTACAAGAGCTCTTACACTCACACACTTAGACTGATGGCAACGCACGACGTAACAAACTACCACCTCAACCGTCCAGCACCGAACTCCTGTGACAGCGAGCCCCTACCTGAAGAATTAAGGGGGTGAGCCTTGCGAAGAACGCCCAATAAGGATAACCAGTCCCTTACCAGCTAGAGTAACAGGAACCCCAAAGAAAGCAGAAGCAACTACACTAGAAAGTAGTAAAGCTAGGAACACCTACTGTAGGGTACTACAAAGCAGCAGAATAGAACAATGCATTGTCATGACCACCAGCCAAGGTCGTGGCATACACATGACTCCTGCAAAAACCAACGGAGTCAAGCACAACACAGAAACAAGCCTCAGTACGCCCACCAAGACAGGGGTCTCACGGAGTCCACTGAGCAATCATGTGAGAAGGACGTCTCACCACAAGCACGGCCACCTCAGACCTCCACAAGGTCGAGGGCTCACAAGAAGATCCACTCCGGACCCCGGATAGACCACGAAGTCAGGAACCACACATGCAGGTGCCACCATGAACTGGCACCAAGGAATAGGACTATGGAACAATAGTCGGGGCCTGCACAAGGCACACCAAGGAACAGGACTGACTAGACCATGCCGGAAGAACAATCCGAAACCACCTCAGCATCCCGTCCCAGTCAAGAGAGCTTTGCAAATGACTCTACGTCGCCGTCCCTACCATTTACTCCTCAACTACCAGAGTCCAACACTCAAGCATACCCGCCGTCAGGAGAACTCCCTCAATTGGTGCAGGGACTAAGGATCCCAAGTAATGGTAACAACCTCTGAATGGAACAAGCCTTAAATTGCCAAGCACCGAGCGACAGAGAACAGGCGGGGCAACCAACCACAAACAAGCGGCACAACTAGCTCGTAACCAAGACAAGCCTAGCAAGCAAAGGCACGCTCGGCACACCTCTGAAAACCCCCCAGAATGGTTGTCAGCCAAAGCAAGCACACACACACTACCAGAAACTTAGCAGAAAGACCGCGAACATAGGCGTGTCACCTTCAGAAGAAGAAGATGACAACTAACCCGTCGCAACCAGGTCGCGACCACTTGGGTGTCGTCTTATGATAAGAACACGATGTATCGATCTGTCACGTTCAGGATCAGAAGCCAAACCCCAGGCAACCCAGCACTCAGGCACAAGCAGAGGCAAAAGGCGAACGGACACCGTCGCAACCTAAAATAGAACACGACACAGAGCCAGTCTATCGCCTTCTGACTGATGTCGCAAAGCCAACCTGTCATGACCTCAGTCAGAAGATCGAGACTAGGGATGGGCCATCCCTCAGTCTCCCCAAAGCCACAAAAACCACAAAAGAAGGAGAAGAAAAGGTACACACACCAAGCATAATGGGAAATTGGCTCGAGGGGCACCAAAAGCACCTCTCCTCGCTCTCAAACCACAAAGAACTAAGTACACAAAGAGGGAGCACCACCGGCAAGCATTCCCCCATGCAAAACCCCATAGAAGACTTGAGCATAGGGAGAATAGCTCGAAACAAAGCTCCATCTCCTCAAGACAAGAAGAGAGCAAGAGATCCATACCTGAACTTGAAAATCCAGACCTGTTGGGGCCCTTCATGTCGGAATGGTTGTCTCTTCCTCACTCCACACCGCTCCATCACTCCGTCACGAGGACGCCGGCACCTCCACTACCCCCAAAGTAGCTGAGAGGGAGGGAGGAAGCTCCTTCACCATAAGGAGGGGAAGAAAGGAGGAGAAAAAGGAGTTTGCAAGCCTTAAGACCTCGGAACTGAGGTCGCGACAAGAAGGGCATGTTGAACCACTCTTATATTTTCACCCTTATATTTTGGTGATAACAAAACTTAAGATTAATTAAATATTAAATATATTTAATATCATGTTTTCCTAATAAATATAAATTTATGGCACTATCGCTATGTGACTTGCACTGATAAGGAAAATTGATGTCTATTCAATAACACATCGATTTCACTTCACTAAGTGCCACAACGATTTCCATACAAATACATCGATTATGGTTCATCTCTTGTAAACATCGATTTCATTTAAACATCGACTTCATGTGAACATCGATTTCATTTAAACATTGACTCAAGAAGACTGGTCAGCCAGAAAAGTCCAAAAGAAGCACAAGAAATTCAAACGAAAGGCCATGGCTGCTGCTTGGGACAATGAAGATGCCACAACCTCAGAATCATCAAGCTCAGATCCTGAAAATAAGCAAGTAAGTCTAGCCCTCATGGTAGGACTAGATGAGGTACATTCTGACCCATTTTTTGATTCATGCACTGATTCAGGGTCAGAGTCTGAAGACTTAGAAGAAATCTTTAATGAACTTTATGAAAAATATAAAGGTGTTGTAAAAAAATTAAAAAATCTGAAAAATAACATCACTTGCTTAGACAACACCAATTCTGATCTTAAATCCAAAATGGAACAATTAGAACAAATAATTAAAGGAAAGTAAAGATAATAATTATCGTTTGAATGAAGATTTAAAAGGCAAAAACAAAGAAAAATTAGAGTTAGAAGAAAAGTTAAAAACTCTAACTGAAGAAAATCTTTATTTAAAAGAATCAGTTAGAAAATTAACTAAAGGAAAAACATCTCTAGCTCTATGCTTAAAAGGATCAAAATCTATAAACAATAAACAAGGGCTTGGATACATACCTCCAGAAAAAGGAAAACAAGCCATAATTCCCGGAAAATATCATTTACCAAAATTCGTGAAAGAAACCAAGATGCCTCAGAAAACGACGCCCGTAATAAACAAGTTTTATCAAAAGAAAAAGGTTTCTAAAAATTATGTTCTAAACAGACATTACAAAGATAATAAGAACTGTAAAACAAATTATATTCATTGCTACTCTCATTGCAATAAATTAGGACACACAGTAAACACTTGCACAATAAGGCACCTAGTATGGATTCCAAAAGGATATTTTCATGCATCTATTCATCAAGGACCCAAAAAGATTTGGGTACCTACTTCTGAGTAGTTTATTTGCAGGATAGCCTTGAAGCATCAGGTTCAAGGATGCTCAAGGCATAGGTGGCTGCCAGCTCTTCATTCAACTCATATCTGAAGAGGGAGTAGTCACAATTTTTTTTTTAATTTATAGTACTACTAATATCTGTTTGCAAGTTTCATTCAGGTGGAGCCTCTCATTCAGGGGGAGCATAGGCTAAGGGGGAGCTGCTCATTAATGTCAATAATTGTTGAACCCCTCTCACACAACATTCTAGTAAGAAGTTTTTACAAAAGGGGAGAGAATGCAATGGTAAGATCCTTCCTTTTTTATTAGTGACAAAAAGGGGGAGAGTATGCATTATCTATGAATTTTTTATATTTTCTATGCCTTAAGTATTTTTGTCAGAAAATTCTCATAAGTTTTGTCATCACCAAAAAGGGGGAGATTGTTGAACCACTCTTATACTTTTACCCTTATATTTTGGTGATAACAAAACTTATGATTAATTAAATATTAAATATATTTAATATCATGTTTTTCTAATGAATATAAATTTATGGCACTATCGATGTGTGACTTGCACTGATAAGAAAAATCGATGTCTACAATAATACATCGATTTCAGTTCACTAAGTGTCACAACGATTTCCATACAAATACATCGATTATGGTTCATCTCTTGTAAACATCGATTTCATTTAAACATCGACTCCATGTGAACATCGATTTCATTTAAACATCGACTCCATGTAAACATCGATTTCATTAAAAAATCAATTTCATGAACATCGATTTCAACTTAAATATCGATTTCAACTAAAACATCGATTTCATTTAAACATCGATCTCATTTAAACATCGATTCTGTTCAAACATCGATTTCATGTAAACATCAATTTTACTTAAACATCGATTTTGTTCAAACATCAATTTCACTTAAACATCGATTCTGTTGAAAACATAGATTTCAACTTAAACATCGATTCTGTTGAAAACATAGATTTCAACTTAAACATCGACTCTGTTGAAACATGGATTTCATTAGAACATGGATTCTGTTCAAACATCGATTTCCACTTAAACATCGATTTCCATTATACTCAGACATTTCAAAATATTTTTGGCGCTTAATGAAAAGTCAAATATATTTCATTTGTGTAATCTTCTATTTTTCTGACAGAAGATCTTTTTACTTATCACATAGGATCTCTTCTTTCCTGTCAGACAAAAAGGGCTTACCTACCACTTCTGGGTGACTGCAGGAAACACAGAAGTACGAGCCTTTTTTACAGAAACACTCTTTGATCTAAACACTTTCTTCTATGCTTGCAGATCTCGAAGACCACCAAGTGGCTGACAGTTAGAAGAAGAAGAATAGAAAATTCAGCAACGACTAGAAGAGTTCCAACGGATCTATTCAAAGCTATTCATATAAAAGATGAAGCAAGGCCGAAGAACATATAGGAGGTTTCCTGAAGATCTTTAAAGGAGTGTGCATCCTGTGATGAACCTCAACTCCACATACACTCAAAGAAAGAGAGAAGTGCTCAAGCCCAATCAAGAGAAGTTTTTCATAGCAGAAGTTTTCGAAGCTTCCAAGCCTTCTTCTCTTCACTCTCTCTATGGTCATTGTAATTTCTGGGGAGAGTCCTTTGCTGAGAGTTTCTGGGTTAGAGTCCATTCTTGTAAAACTCTCAACTTTGTTCTTTCATTTCTAAGAAATATTTCTGTCCAGCTGTAGGACTGTATATAGTGAGTCTCTTCCTGTGTGAAGAGTTGGCCAGTGTAGTTGCTGACATTTTTTGTCCAGCTGAGGGACTGTACTCAGTGTAGAACCTAGTGTAATCACGGGGTTGTGCACCCCTCGAAACACACAACACAATACTTTTAAAAACTTAAAACATGTAGCATGGATTAAAAGTAAGTGTGATCGCCACCTAGCTAGTTTCCATGATTAAGAATTAAAAAGGCTAACGTTGCTAGGAAAGGAGGTGAGAACAGAGGCACTCACTGTAGTTGCGACAGGGAAACCCATCGCGATGAAGCTGATGTTGCGCCACCCGGGAAGGGCGCGTCTCTGATGTCGCGACCCCTATGCCTGTCCCATCCTCTGCAATGCGGGAGAATGTTGGTTTGGACCTTCTTCCTATCCCCTAACTGGCCAGGGAACAAGAGCTCCTCGTTATATGGTGCCTGAGTGCCTGCCAAGACAAAGAAAACAAAAAATAAAACCCTGTTAGACCATATTTAAACATAGCATCTATTCAAAATTGAAATGAAAGGAGATAACATGGGGGGAACGAACCTAGGGGGTGGTTTTAAACCCCTTGGGTTGTAGGAAAACGTAGGAGGAAAGTGAAATATGTTCCTATCTACGAAAACAAATAACATGCATGAAAGGCGAAATGAGGGGGAAGAGGAGAAAGAGCCCCAATGGGGCGACTTCCTAGCTACTGATGATGTCTCTGAATTTTGGAGAAGCCTCAGAAGTTGCCTCCTCCACGCCCAAGCTACATAGATGAAGAAGGTTGCATGACTTGGTAAGGAGAATAGGAGAAAATGTGAGGAAAAGGGAGAGCCACGAGTTAAGTATGAGGTATGGGGAAAATTCGGTAGCACTTTGTGGCAAAAGGGGCTCTCCCCTTCCTCTGAAAGAGAAGGGATGTTTATATAGAGGAAGAGAGAGAATATCCCGCCCTTAAGTGATAATCTCCCAAAATGAGGTGATAAAATCATGTAAATCTACATGGGAGAGTCCTAGAGTGATCCTCAAGAGTCCTAGAACCTCAAACCACGCTCAGGGGGATTGGAAGGTTACCTAGGATAAAGATTAGGCCATTGGAGGTAAATACGAGGTGGTTGCGGAGGCCAGCGCATGCGGCTGTAGTCACAACGGGTCGTAGGGGCGCGACAAGGATAGTCGTGATGGCCATAAGGGTCGCGACTCTAAAGCCACGTGCATGGATATGCATGGGCTGTAGTGACGACTATGAGGGGCGTGAAAAGGAGGAACGCGACGCGCCGACCCGTCGCGTTTAAGGAAAAAAATGAATATTCTCAAAAATTGACCAATCATATGGGAGAATAGTAAGAATTAAAGCCCATAGACTCTTTAAAAGGGATAATGGACGGGATAAAATGAACTTGGGCTTCTTAACGGGCTCAAAACAAGGCTAATGATGGGCTCAAGGTGAGTGACCAACTTGGGGCTCACTAGGATAACAAGAATAATGGTTCGACTTATGGGCCAGAATCGAGTGTCTACAGATTGCCCCTCCTTGGCTTCCACTTTGCAAGGGAACGCAGCGGAAGTATGGCAGAGGTGTCATGAAATGACGGTGAAGCGGAAATGACGTGGAGTGGACTGAAAAGGTGGAAGCCAAGGTAAAAAGACACCCGATCTAACCAACAAGCAATTGGAATATTCTTGAAAGCCCGAGTTAGCTGCTCGAGCAGAATGCAAGGAAAACACAAGTCTAGACAAGAAGGAGAAAGAAAATGACGATCAACCCCTCGATTGAGAGGTACCCTAGCCGATTGGCCTATAGGTTTCATTTTGGAGGGACATATGCACGCTAGGCAGGTAACTCATGACTCTGTCTTGGGAGCGGTTCGTAACCAAAATGGATCAAAGGAATAAGGATGAAAATTGTATAGAGAATCCAGATAGGGAAATTCTCGACAAACTGGCAAGAGCAACTTGCTTGGAGGCAAACCCTCCGATTTAGAGTGGAATAGGATTTCTTGTCTTGAACATGAAGAAATGATTGGGCACTCAACAAAAGCTCATCATTAGCCAAGAATGAGTCATGATAGTTCAAAGTCCTACATGATGCATGATGGGCTAAAAGAAAAGAAATCATTAAATCAAATGCAAAAGAAAGGAGAAAATAGAAAATATATCAAGGATAATATTGCTAAATCAGACAAGATTAGGTCGAGAGTCTTCCTGCAACCGTTGTGCAAGACAGAGTCCATCATCCTCAAACTTATCTAACTCAACGGCCTATCCGGCGATTAGCAACGCGCATCTAGATCATCACCGTTTTTTATGAAGGGGAACTCAGATCCTAGAGCACATTGAGAACCAACCGGTCCTTGAAATGATATAATAAGTAGGTACCATATAGTAACGCAAGGGAATAAAGATAGTGATACTTACCTGTGAAATGCCATTTTTTTTTATAATTTTCTATTTTTTGTGATTTTCCTGATAAACAATCAAAGCAATAACTATAACAACGAAGAAAATATATACATACGCAATCAAACAACATAAACGAACTATGCACAGACTTATAAGACACACAATAGAAAGGCAATGCACTCTAGGGTCGCGACATTGTTGCGACGACCTACAGGGTCGCGACCTGAACGCGTCAGATCGTGGCATCGCGACATCATTCTGCACGATAAACACCAAAAAAATGAGCTTATCCTTATCCTAAGGCTATTCTCTCTACCATTAGGACTCCTAAACCTATCCTAAAGCTACTCTAACTCCTATGGACGGGTTTGGATGGGATTAGCACCCCTAGAGCTCTATAAATAGGGGTGTAGGGGGCTATTTTCGTAACTCACCTTCTCTCTCTTGCTCTCTCTTGCTTTTCTTTCTCTTCAAGCCATGAAGAGAGCTTCTTCCTCCTCCCAAGCTGCCTCCATCCCCTATGGCGGTCCCAAAGCAGCGAGGATGGCCTATGCAGAGCTCCTTCGCCTCTCCTCCGTGCCCGGGCACATCAGCGCAAGGCCGGATCTTCAAGTGAGTACCTTTTCTCTCTAGCCATTTGATTTTCTCTTCTTCTTCTTCTTCTTCTTCTTCTTCTTCTTCTTCTTCTTCTTCTTCTTCTTCTTCTTCTCCTTCTTCTTCTTCTTCTTCTTCTTCCAACCTCTCTTCTATTCCCTTTTCCAGATGCTCCCGGGCAATAGACGCTATTCCAAGATCCCTTGGCTCGAACCCATGATTAGAGCCCTTCCTGTGGCATCCACATATCATCTGCGTGAATGGAAACTTACCACGGTCCTCGCGCTTGCCAAGAATTACCACAAGGTGGTGCATGTGTGGGACAGCCTTACTGCACTTGTGGAGTTGTGGCACCTATAGACCCACACGTTCATCCTCCCTTCTTTCGAGGCCACAATACTGCTGGAGGAACTGGAGCTTATGTTGGGGCTCCCAAAAGACAAGAAGGGGAAGGAGTACGACATCTCCTACACCATAGCTCCCATCGACTCCTGGGCCATCCTAGGAGAGATCACTACTAGGCATGAGGACTTGCGGTCTATGACAAGCCCGGGGTATGCTCACCTCCTCCTGATTTCTCAATGGATAATGTCTCAGTGTAAAAGAAAAATGGGGAACCATCTTGCTATTGCCAAGGCCGCCGCCATCTACATCTGCGGCATGATACTCTTCCCAGCACAGGTCAACCATTTAACTGCGGCAAATCTCAACATCATCTCCTGCATATGGGAAGGTATGTCTATTTCCCAGGCAGTCCTTAGATATCTCTATGCTGGATTATCTTCTGCAGCCACAGGCGGCTCCTTCTTCGGCTCCGTCATTGCCCTCGAGTGTTGGATGGGCCTGCACATCAATTTTCAAGCAACAGACGACCCCTCCACCCAATGCAAGAGCATGCTTCACCATCATTTGGCTTTTGTTGGCGCTCCTCTTCACATGACACCACAAGCATGGTGCAAGACGGCAATGATCAAGGGACTGAAAGAATGGAGGATCTATTTCAAGACAATGACGGTGGAGAAATTTGAGATGCACCCACGATTACTCCAAAACAAGATGATCCACCTCCCATAGCGCACCGGCCTGGCTCTGAGACTTATTGGTGATGAAGGGCTAGTTCTATACAACCCTGACCGGTGCCAACTCCAATGTGGTGCCGCACGCATAGTTGTGCCACCACTCTCTCACTACCCGCCAATCCAAGCACGGAAGAGGAACGACGATCAGGATGAACGAGACGTAAGGAGCGCCATCGTCCACTGGGAGGGATGTGCCACAGGCATCATCTCAGCGGAAGTGGAGGAGGATGAAGATGTGACCTGGGAGTATTATCAAGCTCTGAAGAGGATCCAGCCAAACTTACCCACGGAGTCCGAGGCGGCATCGGGCATTTGAGATGGATTTGAGAGATGTAGGCATTGTATCAGATGGTAGTTAGAACTAAAAAGATGATTTGATTGATTGTAGGGATGATTAGGATGTGTAATTGATCATTTGAATTAATAAAATCAGGATTTTGTTCAATGTGCGCATTGCTCTGTTGATGTCGCGACCACTACAAAGGTCGCCTAAAGGTCGCGATGGGTCGACAGGTAGCGACAATGTCGCGGCCTACCTGACCATCGCGACAAGGACGCGACGTTTATAGCTATCGCGACATGAACCAATGGTTCAAAACACAGGAACCCTCTTTCTTCCCCTTATTGCGCATTCAAACGAGCAAAACCCCAGGCTCCGACGATTCCCCCCCCCCCCCTACTCCGATCTCCTCTGCACTCTCCTTTACTTGCATCCCCACTCTCTCCTTTTTCTTCTCTTTCCCACCTACTCAAATCCCCGAAGTGAGGGAAGGAAGCGGCGGCGGTGGTGGCTCTCCCGGCAACGGACGAACGAAGAGACTGGCGACGAGAGGTAGCCGGCGGCGCGAGGGAGCTCCTTTGGCGGGGGGGGAAGTCCCGGAGGTGGAGATGGCAGAGGAAGAGGCGTCGGTGGTGGACATTGAGGCGGCGGCAATGGCATGGGAAGCCGCCATGAAAAAGGTAAGTCCCCTATGCCCTAAACTCTTAATTGATGGTGTGGATGAGATGGAGAAGCCCCATAGAGGGAGGATGTAGGGTGAGATGCCCAGAAAATGCAACCCCAGACAGGATAGGCTCTGGTCGGTCTGCGTCTAAGAACGCGACAGCTCGCCCCATCGCAATATCAGGTGTCGCGATGGTGTCAGAGACCATGACATTGTCGCGGTGCTAAAGGCTGTCGTGACAAGGTCGCAGTCACAACAGCAGTCGCGACCATGTCGCGACCCATCGGGGCGTCGTGACAAGGTCGCGGCCCTTTTGGCCGACGCAACCTCAGCCAAGAGACCAACAAAGCATGCTTAATCTGACTTATTGACTGATTTGTGCTTACAGGGTGAGATGAGGACCCGGGTTTCGTGGCTCCTTGTCTTGGCAGTGTACCTGGCCCTCCCAGGGTTCCAGAGGTAGAGGCTAGATGAGATGGGGTTTGGGGAGGTGCTTCAGGTGGACCAAATGAGGGTGGATGCCGCACTCACCTAGGCCCTGCGTAGCAGGTGGGATGCGGAGGCGACTGCCTTCGTGTTCCCATGGGGACATATGATCCCCAGCTTGGAGGACGTGAGTCGCATCATGGGCTTGAGGGTATATGGGCATCTAGTGAGCAGTTACACCCACCCATGCTACCAGGGGTCAGCACGTAGGCTCTTGGATCTGACAGTAGGTTCTAGGTCTTCTCTCATCTCTAGAGTCGAGCTGCAGGAGAGTCTAGGGCTTTTCCAGACCGGCAGGGAGGTGGCAGAGACAGTGGACGAGCAGCTACGGAGGTTGACGAGGGGATGTAGGGAGACCTTAGCTAGTGAGACAGGGGCTTAGGCAGACTTGGACCTGCATCATTTTCTCACGTTCTTCCTAGGTAGACTCTTATTTGCTAGGAGGGGCGATGCGGTCCACTACCGGTTCCTGCCACTGCTAGAGGATCTAGGCCATGTGGGGGACTATGCATGGGGAGCGGCGTTCCTGGCGCACCAGTTCGAGAGCCTGGGGTCTTCTGACCGGCAGACGTCAATCAGTGGATTCTTTCCCTTCCTTCAGGTATTCCATTCCTCTTTTGCTCCTTAAACTGCCTCTTTACTTAAACAGCCCTTATGCTATTAATTGTGATCTGACTGTGCCCTTGAATTCTTGCAGGTCTGGACCTATCTCCACCTCCCCAGCCTGAGGAGGGGAACCTTGGAGCGACCGGGCCTCGTGGCCATAGCTCGACGCTAGGTGTCGTGTCGAGACACGCACCCATTGGAGGAGCAGCTGGCGTCCATCCAGGACGCGATTGACGTATACCCTCAGTTGGATGTAAGTATTCTACCCCTTCTAGGTTCAATTTGATATAAATTTTAATTGCTTGGCTACTGACAAGATGTGCTTTTGATGTGCAGGTGGTGTGGCAGCCATACTTAGAGGAGGGGGGCGAGGGATAGCCTTGGTTGGAGCAGGCCCGACCCTACTTCGGTAGAGCGTTGTGGGTTCATGCTCTAAACCTTGTGCTACCTCTGCACCTGCATCTGACTCAGAGATCGCTCGGCCTTTGTCAGAGTGCGGTGGAGTTCCCCAGCCGAGGTCGGACCCCTAGGCCTGGCCGGAGCTTCCGGGGACTCCATAACACCACTGACTGGTGCGAGCGGGCCCGTGAGCAGATCGATGATTGGGAGCACCGGGGCAGGCGGGTCCGGTCTGACGTCGAGTCCGACGATACGTACCTGCATGCTTTCGCCTTGAAGTATGGGGCGAGAGTCTACAGGGGCACGAGGCGACAGGTAAACCTCTAAACTCAGACCTCATGAATTATTCTAAATGGATTGGGCTGACAGATTTTGATGAATTGCAGGTGGATGTGGCCGGTGAGATTGCCTCACTCTAGGCCCTGCTACACTCGACAGTACAGGACCGGGATGCGGCGAGGAGAGAGGTGAAGCAGCTGGTAAGTACCTACTCAGACTTCGGTAACTCACTAATTTTTTAGTTGATTGAGCAACTGACAAGTGTTGCATGTGCACCGTGCGGAGCTGGCGAGTGTGAGGAGGGCACAGATAGTTGCATCCTCATCCAGGGCAGCAGCAGAGGCACCTCAGTCAGATCTAGAGGACCGACTGGCGGGCGCAGTGAGGAGGGCTGAGGAGGCACAGGCAGAGCTAGGAGAGAGGGTAAGTATGGCACATACTTGAACTGAATTTGATTTACACTTGGCACTGACTTGATCTTCCACAGGTGACTGAGCTGAGGACCGCCACCGACCGGACAGCGCACTTACAGGAGCAAGTCGATGCAGCGACAGCGTCGGTTGCCCAGTGGCGCCTCCAAGCGGAGACAGCAGTAGCTGAGAGGGATCAGCTGCGCACACAGGCAGGGCCGTCATCAGTAGAGGTGACCCGGTGGCATGCAGAGGAAGAGACTTCAGCAGTGGAGGCGGCCTGATGGCGCATCCAGGCGGAGGCAGCAGTGGCGCAGGTGGGTGAGCTGACGAGGGAGCTGGCGACACTATGTGCGCAGGGATTGCTGGTGGACCCGACGGAGCTGGCCCGACTGGAAGCTGACTTAGCTATGCAGCAGTCCTTGGTCGTGGAGTTGCGGAGCTGCATGGCGATGGTGAGCCAGGCTCCTCGGAGCAGGAGATGGTGCCAAGCTGGAGTGATAGGGGCGAGTGGTGCTTCAGTCAGATAGTTTTTGGCTGGTTCCTCCAGTCGGCGGAGGAATGACGAGGAGGAGAGGCACCTAGCAGGAGAGACGAGCGCTAGGAGTGGTACAGGTGGGGGTGAGATGCTACCTCCACCCGAGAGACACGAGGGATCTGGGGAGAGTGGTGGTGGACAGTGAGGAGCTTGTGAGCCACCTCCCCCTGTATCTTTGTACATGATGTTGTTATTAGTGAACTTTCATCTTTCGTGCCAATTTTGTGGTTTGAATGAACGACTTGCGATTGACACGAGTGAGAGATGAGATCCGAGAAAGAGCGAGAGAGAAAAAATGAGTGCATTGTTGCGCTTGTTCCAGAGTTTCTATAACGGCCCTGGATATTTATACCCAATAAGGGTCCATATCTAGATCTACCACCCACGAACGGACCGAAGTCTCGCAAGGGATATGTCAACCACGTGTCCAGTATGAATATAAAAGACCACAATTACAGTATATAACACAAGAAAGTACAAGTGTATATAATTGTAAACAACAATGTACAATAGTCCACAATTACAATATTACATGTCCAATTAAAGAGTACAACTACCTGGGGCATACCCCGAGGAAGCACAAGCTCAAACGACTCAACTACTCTACTGCTGGTGGTACAGGTATGCACGACTCCTGCGTAAACCACACCAAAGTCGGCCAACACCTGAAACAAACTGTAAAGGAGTGAGGCTCAACAAGTCACTGGCTCAGTAGGGACCTCCCACAACGAAACCAACAACAACACTAAAAGACCTCAACCCCAGAGGGTCTCACTGGCAACACCGGTAGCCAAAACATAACATGCACACACACGCATGTTAATCAACAACAAACTATAAACACACCGGCTAAACCCAGTTCTCAGAAAGTAAAGGGAAACACAAGACTAGCTTAGCATCGCTAGTCCACCCTACAATGAAACCACCTCGACCATAAGCCTCACCGAAAAACCACTGCCTAGGCTACAGTCTGACAAGCAAACTACCCACGCAGGGTAACCGAACTGGCATCAACATGCCAAGTCCTGCACACATTGGAACCATAATCGGAAACATACTACAAACAGTATGTGTGGAAGGTCACACCTCACGACCTCCACAAAAACACTGGTTCATCGTAACACTTGAAAGGTTGGTACACAACGTACCACAGGTACCTACTATCACTTGGTACCAACACTGAAACCTCAAACGCAAGGGTAACAGGACTGCTAACCAGAAGCTAGTCCACCATACCCGAAAATCACAATACAACGGAAGGCTATCCTTACCAGGGTAACATAACACGTGGAGAGTTACTCCACAAGACCTCCACAATACGCACGGTCTCACCTCAACACCAGCTGAGGTCGGGGCTCACGTACCACCACAACACAATTCTACCCACGAGGGGTACATGTACCTACTACCATAAGGTACAACACTAAACCATAGAACCGTACCACCTCCAGGGCACACCACAACGGTTAACGGTTTCACGATTATAACCTTAACCAATGATTCACACACAAACCACAACCAGTGGTCGAACACGAGTCAGTACGGAGATGACGCCACCACTCAGGAATGGACTACTGGTTCATGACGCCAGTATCCAACATGGACAACAAAGCACAAGAACCACCTCCCAGTCTCGTAGCCATGAACCACACAGTCCAACTACAGCTCCACCAGTACACAAAGTAAACCACATTGGAGACTAACCAACACCACACCTGCAGACCACAGAGCTGCAGGTCCAAGCCTGGCACCTTTAGGGGCTCCGGCCGAGAACCCTAAAGTGAGGCACTGGAAACACAGGACTAGCTGGGGACCAGTGTTGACTACTGGTTGGTTTAAGTTAAAAGGATTTTTCGATATCTCTCAGGTACGTATGATTTGGGTCTTTGGTATCCAGCAGGGAGTACCTTTAACTTGATTTCATATTCTAATGCTGACTATGTTGGGTGTAAAATTGATAGAAAAATCACTAGTGGGTATTGTCAATTCCTTGGTGGTTGCATGGTTTCGTGGGCATCCAAGAAGCAACACTCGGTTGCACTCTCAACTACAGAGGCAGAATATGTTGCTGTAGGGAGTTGTGTGGCTCAAGTGTTGTGGATAAAAAGTCAATTGCGTGATTACAACTTTGACATTGGATGCACATCTATCTTGTGTGACAACACTAGTGCTATCAACCTTTCAAAGAACCCAATTCAACACTCAAGAACCAAACACATTGAGATTAGACATCACTTCTTGAGAGATGAGGTAGCCAACAAATCTTTGGAGCTTAGCTTCATACCCACTGAAAAGCAACTAGCTGACATTTTCACAAAACCCTTGTCTGAATATAGATTCACTACACTAAGGAGAGAATTGGGCTTGTGTAAAATGCAATGAAACCTATACCCAATTTTGGAGTATATGCTCTTTGTGTGTAAGGACTATGTGGTATATCAAATGGTGACATGTGAAAGAACAAGTCTTGCTTATTTGGAAACTATCATTATGCATGAGGAAATATTCTCCACCACATATCCATAGTCAAGTTGCATATAAAGGTCATCCACTTCAAATAGGGTATATAGTTTCTGTTCAATTTGCCTACTCATGTTTGTAAACAAATGAATTTTTGTGCTCATGTGCTTAAGAATGATCTCTGGTGTGCGAATGATTGCCATGCATATGAAAATCTTGCTTGACTTCCTTGAATGTTTGAGTCATCAAATGCACACACTATGGGGGAGTAAGTTAAGGTTTGATGAGTGAATTCATGAGGGACAATCTCTATTCTTCATAAGTTCTCATTTCCTCAACCTAAAGTTCCAATTTTTCTCTCATCTCAGCCTTTAAATTGCTTTGTCAATGTTCTTGTCGACAGCCCCCAACAGCCTGTCGACAGCTATGCCTTCATAGAACCCAGAAATTGAACCCTGTGTGTGTCTGTCGACAGCCACTTCTGCTGCTGTTGATAGCCAGGCACAGTTTCCATCTCCCCGAACTCCACCTTTTCTGTCTGTGTGTATCTGTCGACAGCCAGGACCCCTATTGTCGACAGCTACACCCTGCCTGAACCCAGTTCTTCACCACTGTCTGCATCTGTCGACAGGCTGACATTAGCTGTCGACAGCTACCCACTTCATCTATAAATCTTCATTTTTTCTCATCATCCTCTATGAGCTTGTTCATACATTCAATGTAAGGTGAAAATTGGTAACTTACTTATGTTATAATCTTTCATATCCACATAATACCAACGATATTGTCTGAACCACAATGATTTTGACATACTATTCTTGTATAAGTCTAGGTTGTCTCATTCAGAGTACATTGCACAAAACTAATGGGTTTAATCTAACTCACTTGAATAACTCCCTTGTGGATAATCATTTTTCCCAAGTGTCCTGATAAGTCCGACGGTCATTGAACCTTGTGTCTTGCATTGATTTTTAACCATAAATGCTCTTTGACCTTGATTTTCAAAACAACTAAATATTCATAAAGAAGAAAAGCTACCTATTTCTCACACTCAAAAGTGTATCAACAAAAATAATGGGACAACGGCAGAGCAATGATGTGTATTATTGAGTAATCGGAGACATAGGCATCACAAATGTCTGTCTTCGCGTCAAAAAGCTTATTCATTATCTCTCTACAATGGTATGATGGTCACTCTCACTGAGTAACTGGGGGTACGGGCATCCCAATTGTCTACCTTCACGTCAAAAGGTGAAAGTGATCCTAATTACTACTTTTCCCACATTCAATTGACAAAAGAAATAATGCAAAGAAGAAATAGAGTGGAGCCTCCATTTTTCTCAAATCACGGGCACTTTGTTGTTTATGGTTAACTCCTCATGTGGGCATCTTTCTCATATACCATCTGACCATCACCCATTAGGAAATATGCTTCTCTACAATGGTCTTGTTCAAAGGGATTATCTTATTTTCCTATGCATACGTACGATGTCTTCTTAATGCTCCAACTTGAGACTCCTAGGGTATTATGTTACAACCATTGTAGATTTATGAAGTGTCTTAATATTAGTGGGTATGACATTTTATAATGTGTATATACCTATTTTCCACCTTATATTCTCTTTGGACGCTCATTGCACAGCAAAAATTCTGTCAAAACTAAGATCTGGCAATTTCTGAGTGTGCCTGTCGATAGATGCACAGTAACCTGTCGACAGCCGGCGGCCAGGGCCGTTAAGACGCCCAACCGACGTGCCTTTTGGGCCAGATTTGGTGGGTCCCTTCCCTTTAAAACTCTTACCCACTCTCTTTAAAAGGGAACCCACGCCTCCTATTCCTCTCCCTCCTTCCAAAACACCTTCTCCTTTCTCTCTACACCCCAACCTTTCTTCTCCAGGGTGCCAGACCTAGATTTCGGTCTTTCCTGGCTTCTCTCGTCTTCCTATCTCTTTCTCTTTTTTGAGTTCGTCTCCACTTCGCCCTCTTCCTCATGGATCCCAAGGGGAAACACCCTGCTTCTCGTCGCCGTCCCCTCTCTCCAGAAGCCGGCGAGGGCTCCGGGGCTCTTGTCTAGCACCGCACAAAGCATCGGGATGATCGGTTGCCAGAACTCATCATCCCTCCAAATCTGCAACTGATCAAAGTTCAAGGCACCTTCACCAAGTTTGTTCAACCTCGCTATGTTGACTTTGTCTCGTTGGAAGATATGTTCCCCGATTTGCAGCCCTTTTTTGACATCCAGGGCTGGACTTCCTTCTATTACTCCCACATTCGGTATTCTCCCACCTCTGTGACGGAGTTCTACAACAATCTAGGGATCACGGATTCTGGTAACCTCTACACCTCAATCAAAGGCACTCCCTTCCAAATCACCGCTAATCTTCTCACTCGTGCCTTTCAAATCCCCAATTCTGGAGTTCATGACTTACAAAATCATCCTTCTGCATCCGAGTATTACACTCTCATCACTTTGCAGCCATACGATTCCACCAAAGATCGTTTGAAGCTGAATGCAAATTCTTTTCCTCCTCTTCATCGTCTTATTCATCATATTTTCACCACCATTATTGTTCCCAAGGATGGAAGCAGGGAACTTGTGACCGAAGTTCAGAAATCCCTATTCTCCTCCTTTCATAATGGTGACCAAGTCAATTTGCATCTTCTTATGATCGACCTCATCAGGCAATGCTTTAGGAACTCCATAAGGTCGATGCCCTATGCTTGCCCCATTACCTCTTTCCTTCTGTTCATTGGCATCCATATTCCAAAAGGGGAGTTGGTTGATCTTAAATCATGAAGTTCCTTTGATCTTACTGTCCCACATCGGATGGGCTATAAGCTTGTTGATGTCAATGTGACAAGGGATCTCAAGGGCAAGGAGCAAGCAGCTGATGAAAAAGACCTTGCTGATGATGAAGTTGATGAAGACTCCCAAGCAGAGCCCATGGATGCTCAGGGAGATGATGTTCATGATGATGCTAAAGCTCAAGCACCTCCAGAGCAGCCTCTTAGAGAATTCCTCTCTGCTCAGTTGACCCAAATGCAACAATAAATGACCACTGGATTTGCTCAGCTCAATGTTCAGTTCGATCATGTTGAGACTAGGATGGATGCATTGGCTGACACCCATGTACAGATTCAGCACCAGCTCACCAGGCTCTCTACTGAGTTTCATAAGTTTCGTCATCCCCCTATATCTGGGAATGACGACGTATAGAGAGTCTAGGAGTCCATTATCTAGTGTTCTCTTTTGTTTGGTTAGGGTCTTGTCACTGATGTCTTAGTTTGTTATGTCTGTCATGTTATTTCCTTCTTTCGCAATTCCTTTCAGTCGTGTCATGAACATCTTTTGTAACTGTGTGTGTTGAATGCTTATTCAATGGAATTCACAGTTGTTTGCCTACTTTATATTCATGAGTCCATGACTTGTCTTTTTGGATGTTGCCAAAAGGGGGAGAACCATTCATTATGCATAAATTGAAATGTTATCATCATCAAAAAGGGGGAGAATGTTGGGTTCACATGTGTGATGTTTGTGATTACATGTTTTTGATGATGAACAATATAAATTGATGTTGTGTGATGGTTGTAACATGAGGGCATTGACAAGTCAAGCAACATGTCAAACCATGCTTCAAATTGATCATCTACATATTTATTATATCTCTCTAATAATGTTCTTTAATGTAGGTGTGAATGCATGCAAGACAAGCATCAAAATCAAGAGCAAAAGCTCAAAGAAAAACACATCAAGCAAGTGCCTATCAACAGCCCAAAAGATGCATGTCGACAGCTAGACACAGGGAAGACTGAAACCTTTTAGGAAACACAAGTTGAAGTGTACCTGTCGACAGCCACAAATCGCCTGTCGACAGCTACACACAGGAAAACACTTCCCGGAAGACCAGTGCTCTGGAAATTGCAAACCTGTCAGTACCTGTCGACAGATGAACAGTGACCTGTCGACAAACGAAGAGAAACTTCAATTCCGAGATTTGGATATGTTCCGCATTTGGGTGTTTCCTTTTACCACGTCTCTCCTAACTTGGACACCCATATATATATAGAGCATAAAGAGGTAATTTCGCAGCAAGAAGCAACAAAACCAAACCCTAAGCAAAATCCAAGAAAGAAAGCTTCTTTCTGCTGCTCTGCTTCAACCCTCCGTCCAGAGCGAAGAAGATTCATCTTCCAAGCAGAGTTGAAGCTGGTTCGTCCACAGTTCAAGCTTCTCCATCAAGTGATCAACATCAAGACAAAGCTTGGAGTACTTCTGGACGACCATCTTGAAGAGTTCTAACTCAGGATTTGATTCTACATCTCTGAACTCTTCTCTCTTACCACTTTTTCATACTCTGTGTGTATGGTAGTGGGTGAAGCGTCTCTTGTGCTTGATCTGCGTGTGTAGTGTTGTTCTGATTATTTGTTTACATCAGACAACGTGGTGTGTGTGTGTGTTGTAGTGATTGAACTTGCTCATAAGCAGTCTTTCTGCGCGTGTGTGTGGACGGTGGACGTAGGATACACAAGTTGTGTACTCCAAACCACCTTAAATCTTCATGTCTTGTGGTGTGCTACGATACCAATTGAAAGATGCACGAAATTATATATTATGGTAATCCAGAAGGGGGGGGGTTGAATAGATTACTGTCAATTAAAACACTATGACCTTCCTTTTAATGGAGACACAGACTTGTCGATATCTCAAACAGAGTTGAATTAAATTCAAACCAAGATGTGTGTGTTTTTTGTGAATAAAACAAAAACAACCTATCTAGCTTGTGTAGAACCAACGTGCCTACCAATCATCTACCGTGAAGATGTAGCAAACCACAGGACACAAAGATATAAGGTGGTTCGGAGTACACAACTTGTGTATCCTACGTCCATTGTCCACACACACACACAGAAAGACTGCTTATGAGCGAGTTCAATCACTACAACACACACACACCATGTTGTCTGATGTAAACAAACAATCAGAACAACACCACACATGCAGATCAAGCACAAGAGACGCTTGACCCACTACCACACACACAGAGTATGAAAAAGTGGTAAGAGAGAAGAGTTCAGAGATGTAGAATCAAATCCTGAGTTAGAACTCTTCAAGATGGTCATCCAAAAGAACTCCAAGTTTCGTCTTGATGTTGAACACTTGATGGAGAAGCTTGAACCGTGGACGAACCAGCTTCAACTCCGCTTGGAAGATGAATCTTCTTCTGTCACGCCCCGATATTTAGCAGCGGAATAAATACCGGGGGACGTGAACGATACAAACAGGCGTATCAGAGTTGAATAATACAGAGTCACAATTGAATATAATAACACATCCGAGACTATAATATGGTCACCAAAAGTATACACTTTATTCCATTCCATTCAACTAGATACAACCTCACATAAGAAGAACTCACTGAAAAGTGTTTATTAATCAAATAACAAGGTTTCTCTAATACATTGACTACTCAATTGTCTATTTCTAAACTGTCATCTATTTCTAAGACAGGTGCTCGTCACTCTTGCCCATTCCCATCTAACTCCACGGGTTCTTCATCACTACCTGAAAAAGGGCAAGATGATAGGGGTGAGCGAACTAGCTCAGTAGGATTTACATCTCAATAACGTGCGGGCACTAATATACATGATTAACATTTTAAATAGGCAGATATGCATGTGAATATGCTGACAATGCATGCTTTTCTAATAAGTTGAATAGCAAAGTAGAACGGATATCATGTCAGATCAAATGTCGAGTTCCATATACAATGGACAGATAATTCAAGAATAAAATCATGTCAGAAGAGATTGGCCATATTCAAGCAGATCTCATGTGTTCACAAGAACAAACGTATCATATCATGTCAAGTCAAACTTATCACGTCAAACAGGAGGCACATTTTCACAATCTTGCATGTCAGTGTGCTATGCCAAGCACCAAGAGTCCATACTCCCACGGTTAACAAGTACGTTGGGGAGCTCCTCCCCAGGACCGGACAGGGCCCCTATTGCACAGGCATTGGATCAAGTTTTGGACCGGAGTCCCTCGTTGAGCCGAACAAACAGGTTCACATTATGGCCACAGAGTTTCAATAACAAGCTCGTAGTAAAAGGAACATGATCATTCATAGAGTCAAGGAATGACAAACAACTCAAAAGAACAAGGCAGGATAACGACGTATCTTATGTTTCATAGTTCATTAATGTCTTGACATGAGGATGTTTCTAAAGACAGATCGTATGTAGAACATGTGCTTTCCTAACATGTATGCATATGACAAAAGATTAATGGAACACCGGAAAACATATAACCATGAAACTCATATGCAAATCATAACATTAACACCACTAACATGTCCATACTAACATGTATTCACCCCCACATTGATATCATATTCTTATTTTATCAATTGACAATAAGAAAGATCACAAGATAATCTAATGGACATAAGATCAATCACAATTACACATTAGAATCATATTCATATCAGTACTATTTTTTTTTCAATGGATTGATTTATTTTAGGTCCATGCATACTATATAACATCATGCACAAGCTAGTAGACATCATGAGATGATTAGACCTAAATTATGCAAATTTCTTGTAAGGTGGTGTCGACACTAGATCAAGTGGTGTCGACACCATGCTCCAAACACAAGACAAAATCATGCAAAACTGGTCAGGTAGTGTCGACACTAGTTTAGGTAGTGTCGACAAAGTGCATCAAATACAAGGCAAAAAGGTCAAGTAGTGTCGACACTAGTCCAGGTAGTGTCGACACTAGAGACAGCTCCCAGAACACCTTCTGGCCAAGCTGGGACAGTGTGTAGACACTAGCCCAAGTAGTGTCGACACTAGAGGCCTTCCCAGAACACCTTCTGGGCTATTTTGGGACAGTGTGTCGACACTAGCCCAAGTAGTGTCGACACTAGTACCCTTTCAGAACAAAACTTATAAGTCATGCGGAACCCGAAAACACATCTCATATAGCGATTAACTTCCAACTCTTATAGCTCTCTAAGGCATGACATTTGGATAAAATGTTCAACACAAAAGATGAAGAAGACAACTAGGGGAAGAACTTTTATGTTGAAGTTTGGATCTAATTCGGCCTAGAATCCTATGAAAACATGTGAATAATAAAAAGTCAAGTGTAGCCCGAAATCGTAGTATCATGCAGTGACTCATTTACGAACCTTATAACTCCCTAACCAAAGACTTTTGGATAAAATGTCCAACATAAAAGATTATCGTGACTTCAAGTAGAAGAACGTTCCTGAAGGAAGTTTAGTCAAATTCGGTCTCAAATCTCGTGCATAAAAAGACGAACGGAAATAAGCCCTAACTGGACACGACTTAGAGAAAACGATCAATACTCCGTGCATACTCCATGAAAATTGGGCAAATCAAGTGCAAATGATCATAGACACGATGCTCTACATGATGGTATAGGTTTTCTTTAATCTTGGCCCGAGAACACCTACCTTTACGAAGATCTAAGTCCAGTCGATATTCTGGACGCAGCAGAGGATGAAGGGGGATGAAGCTCTGGGTTCCCAGCCTTTCTCCTTCTCCTCTGAAGCTCTAGCCTGCCTCCAAACGACCCCAACTCGTTGTTAAACCTTCCCCAAGAGTTTAAGGATGAGTTCTTATAGTTTTAGGATGTAGTTAAGAGTCCTAACGAGACTAGGAAAGGGGCTACGAGCTCTGTTTCCCACTTTCCATAAAATCTGGGATTCCCTCACCCAAAAGAGGTAGCAAAGGTTTAGGAAACCACCTCTTAGAGTTGGGTTCGGTTTTGTCTTACCTTACATGACTAATCACCCATCTTTTAACCCTATATTGCCCTCCCTAATTATTACATAATTACATACACGAATTTCTGGGTATTTTCTTGTCCCAGATTTTTATCCTTGGGCCAAATGTGCTACATTGGCCCAATCTTTTTAATGGGTTATTAATACGTGATGTTGGAAGTCTCTCCAACATGTTTATTTAATTTATGGTTGGGTTATTTTTCCGTGTTAACAATTTTCCGACTTAGTTTCCTAATTCGGGTAACTTGGTCACGTGTGACGTACACTCGGCCAATCGAATTTTCTGTTGCACGAATTTCTTGGTGGAACACTTATAGATAATATATAGGGTTGGTTTATAATTTTTACAGAATTTTCCGATGTGTTTTCTCACGTACGATAGTGGTACGTAAGTTCTATCATTCCGATAATACGGAAGTTATTTATTTACTAACTTCATACTTGGATTTGTTCATGGGTCATAAGTTGTCCGTTAATCCAATTTATTTTATGGACTATCCCCACATATTGTTTGGAGTCTTCATAAATTTCTCATTTAGTTTATGATCTCATTTTATACACCTGATAATGGGTTGTCCAACTTATTTCCTCATTACAATAATAAGTCATACTAACTCTTGAATATACCCCAAATGACTTTTGTTGACCCAAATTTCTTGATAAATCATTAGAATATATTATTTGAAGTCCATCTATGATTTCTATTAAATTTTCTGACTCATCTAAGTATGTGTGATAATGATTTCCTGACTTATTCCCTAATTACGATACTTGGTCGCAAAACGCCTTAAACTTGGACCATCCAATTTTCCTTTGCACGAATTTCTTCATGAGTTATTAGGGAGCATTATTTAGAGTTGAACTATGGTGTTTATGAAATTTTCTAATGGGTTTTTGTGTGTACGATAATGACACGTGTATTTTTACTATTTCACAAATATTGATTTTATCGTTTTCGATTTATTTCTAATTTTTCAATTACCGAATTTCCGGGGTGTTACATCCTCCCCCACTTAAAAGAATTTGGTCCCCAAATTCACATGTGTTTACGGGCTAGACTTACAGGGAATCAAATTGTGGATTGCTAATAATATAATGATTAATTGGCGATGTAACTTCAGGGTCAAATAAAAGCAAGTTAGAAGAAATACCTCTCTCATACCTCCTTCTTTGGTTTGTTCTGCCATTTATTCATTGAGCTTGATTTCTCGTTAGGGCAATCCTTAACCTTGTGGTCAAGGCTGCCACAACAGAAACACTTGCCTTGAAATTTCCAACACTCCTCAGACCGATGATTTCTTCTGTTGCAATGCTGGCATCTTTCTGCAAGAGCGTAAACTAGTTTCTTATTGCACTTCTTGCACTTCTTTCTCTTGTGCTATCTATTACTGTTGTTGGGCCATTTCTCTCTGGCTATAGGTTTGGAGTTTCCTATGGTTGTAATTGGTTCTTTCTTATTAGTTTCGCCAACTCCTTTGTCATCCATAGACCTTTCCTTCCCATTTGTATCTCCCTTAGCCATTATTAGGGCATCCTCTAACAGTTGAGCAGCATGTCGGAGTACTTTGGTTAATCTTTGAACCGATCTCTATCCGTATTTAGATGGTGTAGGTATATCCTCCATTGTTGTTTATTTAAGTTCCTTCAAAAATAAATTATCACCCGGTCAGTCTTCTTTACTCCTTGTTGATGCCTTGTAACTTACAATATTTAGTTATTAGTAAAATTTTGGACTAAGCCCAAGTTTCTACCCAATCTCACAAGGTAGGTATAGAGTTCTTGATAGTCAACTGGTTTAGTTGTCTGTAATCTATACATAGCCTCATCGACCCATCTTTCTTCTTGACGAAGAGGACAGGTGCACCCCAAGGCGATGTACTTGGTCGGATGAACCCTTCTCTAACAGTTCCATCAATTGCTCTTTTAGTTCCTTCAGTTCTGCGGGGGACATTCTATATGGTGCCCTAGATACTGGTGTTGTTCCAGGGACCAACTCGATGGTAAAATCGACCTTTCGCTCAGGAGGAATTCCTGGCAAGTCTTCTGAAAAAACGTCAGCGTATTCGCTGACAACTTGGGTATCCTCAACTTTGACTTCCTTCTTTGTGATGACAACAACGGCAAGAAAGGCCATACCACCTTTCCTCATCAGCCTTTTGACTCGAAGTGCAGAGATAAGTGACAATCTCCTGCGATTTCTATCCCCTGGTTCTACCCAAGCTCACATTAGGTACGACATATTTTGACTCGTGTGATCTAGTTTAATTCTATGTTCCTATTCCCTTGGACCCTAAGGTTTAGGGCTCTGATACCAACTGTCACGCCCCGATATTTAGCAGCGGAATAAATACCGGGGGACGTGAACGATACAAACAGGTGTATCAGAGTTGAATAATACAGAGTCACAATTGAATATAATAACACATCTGAGACTATAATATGGTCACCAAAAGTATACACTTTATTCCATTCCATTCAACTAGATACAACCTCACATAAGAAGAACTCACTGAAAAGTGTTTATTAATCAAATAACAAGGTTTCTCTAATACATTGACTAATCAATTGTCTATTTCTAAACTGTCATCTATTTCTAGGATAGGTGCTCGTCACTCTTGTCCAGTCCCATCTGACTCCACAGGTTCTTCATCACTACCTGAAAAAGGGCAGGATGATAGGGGTGAGCAAACTAGCTCAGTAGGATTTACATCTCAATAACGTGCGGGCACTAATATACATGATTAACATTTTAAATAGGCAGATATGCATGTGAATATGCTGACAATGCATGCTTTTCTAATAAGTTGAATAGCAAAGTAGAACGGATATCATGTCAGATCAAATGTTGAGTTCCATATACAATGGACAGATAATTCAAGAATAAAATCATGTCAGAAGAGATTGGCCATATTCAAGCAGATCTCATGTGTTCACAAGAACAAACGTATCATATCATGTCAAGTCAAACTTATCACGTCAAACAGGAGGCACATTTTCACAATCTTGCATGTCAGTGTGCTATGCCAAGCACCAAGAGTCCATACTCCCGTGGTTAACAAGTACGTTGGGGCGCTCCTCCCCAGGACCGGACAGGGCCCCTATTGCACATGCATTGGATCACGTTTTGGACCGGAGTCCCTCGTTGTGCCGAACAAACAGGTTCATATTATGGCCACAGAGTTTCAATAACAAGCTCGTAGTAAAAGGAACATGATCATTCATAGAGTCAAGGAATGACAAACAGCTCAAAAGAACAAGGTAGGATAACGACGTATCTTATGTTTCATAGTTCATTAATGTCTTGACATGAGGATATTTCTAAAGATAGATCGTATGTAGAACATGTGCTTTCCTAACATGTATGCATATGACAAAAGATTAATGGAACACCGGAAAACATGTAACCATGAAACTCATATGCAAATCATAACATTAACACCACTAACATGTCCATACTAACATGTATTCACCCCCACATTCATATCATATTCTTATTTTATCAATTGACAATAAGCAAGATCACAAGATAATCCAATGGACATAAGATCAATCACAATTACACATTAGAATCATATTCATATCATTACTATTTTTTTTTCAATGGATTGATTTATTTTAGGTCCATGGATACTATATAACATCATGCACTAGCTAGTAGACATCATGAGATGATTAGACCTAAATTATGCAAATTTCTTGTAAGGTGGTGTCGACACTAGATCAAGTGGTGTCGACACCATGCTCCAAACACAAGACAAAATCATGCAAAACTAGTCAGGTAGTGTCGACACTAGTTCAGGTAGTGTCGACACAGTGCATCAAATACAAGACAAAAAGGTCAAGTAGTGTCGACACTAGTCCAGGTAGTGTCGACACTAGAGACAGCTCCCAGAACACCTTCTGGCCAATTTGGGACAGTGTGTCGACACTAGCCCAAGTAGTGTCGACACTAGAGGCCTTCCCAGAACACCTTCTGGGCTATTTTGGGACAGTGTGTCGACACTAGCCCAAGTAGTGTCGACACTAGTACCCTTCCAGAACAAAACTTATAAGTCATGTGGAACCCGAAAACATATCTCATGCAGCGATTAACTTCCAACTCTTATAGATCTCTAAAAAATGATATTTGGACAAAACGTTCAACATAAAAGATGAATAAGACAACTAGGGGAAGAACTTTGATGTTTAGGGTTTGATCTAATTCAGCCTCGAATCCAAAGAAAATATGTGAAGAACAAAAAGTCAAGTGTAACCCGAAATCGTAGTATCATGCAGTAACTCTCTTACGAAGCTTATAACTCCCCAACGAAAGACGTTTGGACAAAACGTCCAACATAAAAGATGAGCGTGACTTAAGTAGAAGAACTTTCCTGAAGGAAGTTTAGTCAAATTCGGTCTCGAATCTTGTGCATAAAAAGACAAACGGAAATAACCCTAACTGGACACGACTTAGAGAAAACGACCAATACTCCATGCATACTCCATGAAAATTGGGCAAATCAAGTGCAAATGATCATAGACACGATGCTCTACATGATGGTATAGGTTTTCTTTAATCTTCGCCCGAGAACACCTACCTTTACGAAGATCTAAGTCTAGTCGATATTCTGGACGCAGCAGAGGATGAAGGGGGATGAAGCTCCGGGTTCCCAGCCTTTCTCCTTCTCCTCTGAAGCTCTAGCCTGCCTCCAAATGACCCCAACTCGTTGTTAAACCTTCCCCAAGAGTTTAAGGACGCGTTCTTATAGTTCTAGGATGTAGTTAAGAGTCCTAACGAGACTAGGAAAGGGGCTACGAGCTCTGTTTCCCACTTTCCATAAAATCTGGGATTCCCTCACCCAAAAGAGGTAGCAAAGGTTTAGGAAACCACCTCTTAGAGTTGGGTTCGGTTTTGTCTTACCTTACATGACTAATCACCCATCTTTTAACCCTATATTGCCCTCCCTAATTATTACATAATTACATACACGAATTTCTGGGTATTTTCTTGTCCCATATTTTTATCATTGGGCCAAATGTGCTACATTGGCCCAATCTTGTTAATGGGTTATTAATACGTGATGTTGGAAGTCTCTCCAACATGTTTATTTAATTTATGGTTGGGTTATTTTTCCGTGTTAACAATTTTCCGACTTAGTTTCCTAATTCGGGTAACTTGGTCACGTGTGACGTACACTCGGCCAATCGAATTTTCTATTGCACGAATTTCTTGGTGGAACACTTATAGATAATATATAGGGTTGGTTTATAATTTTTACGGAATTTTCCGATGTGTTTTCTCACGTACGATAGTGGTACGTAAGTTCTATCATTCCGATAATACGGAAGTTATTTATTTACTAACTTCATACTTGGATTTGTTCATGGGTCATAAGTTGTCCATTAATCCAATTTATTTTATGGACTATCCCCACATATTGTTTGGAGTCTTCATAAATTTCTCATTTAGTTTATGATCTCATTTTATACACCTGATAATGGGTTGTCCAACTTATTTCCTCATTACAATAATAAGTCATACTAACTCTTGAATATACCCCAAATGACTTTTGTTGACCCAAATTTCTTGATAAATCATTAGAATATATTATTTGAAGTCCATCTATGATTTCTATTAAAATTTCTGACTCATCTAAGTATGTGTGATAATGATTTCCTGACTTACTCCCTGATTACGATACTCGGTCGTAAAATGCCTTAAACTTGGACCATCCAATTTTCCTTTGCACGAATTTCTTCATGAGTCATTAGGGAGCATTATTTAGAGTTGAACTATGGTGTTTATGAAATTTTCTAATGGGTTTTTGTGTGTACGATAATGACACGTGCATTTTTACTATTTCACAAATATTGATTTTATCGTTTTCGATTTATTTCTAATTTTCCAATTACCGGTTGTTTAGCAGGTATCAATTTTTCGGTTGTGTTGCCTTTTCCTCCAAACGAACAGCTGTACAAATCTGCGACTATTGCTCAAAGGGAGAATATTTACATGCCTCACATTGATGATATGGAGAATCAACATAACAAAAGGAGGGTATACTAGGTCTAAGACAAAAGCTGCAAGTGGGCAACATGGATATGTTTCGTCATGAATACACCAATCATTTACTGGAACATTAGGGGCATCTCAAATAATGCCTCTAGGCATTTTTTACGCAGAATGGTCGACATCAATAAAGTTGATATCGTTGCTATTGCGGAACCTATGATTCCTCTAAGCCGGGCCAATTCTTTAAGCAGGTCCATTCGTATACAGTCTGTTGTTGGAAATTCTGGGGATGAGTCTAAGCTTTGGGTTTTCTGGCGTAATGCTTGTTTGCAGGAGTTCTCTTCTTCTGATCAACATATTACTCTATCGGTTATCCAGGAAGATAAACCTATCATGTTCGTCACTTTTGTGTATGCCAGCTGCAATGCTTCGTATAGGCGATGTCTCTTTGATGATCTAATCAACTTATCTGATAATATAAGAGTTCCCTAGATTATTGGAGGAGATTTTAACTGCATCTCCACTCCCTCTGAAAAGTATGGTGGCCGATTTGGTAATCTGCAATCTATGGTCGATTTCAATGCTTTTATGCATGCCACTTCTCTTACTGATGCTGGGTTTGTTGGCTCTCCTTTTACATGGGTGAATAACCGCACTGGTCAAGCTTCTATCAAAGCTAGACTTGACACATTTCTTATTAATAGTGCCTTTGTCAACACATTCCAATGTTTTAATGTGAAACATCTCATTAGATGTAACTCGGACCACTCCACTCTTCTAGCCTTGCTTGTGGCCGAGCACTGCCCCCCAGCTCGCTTTGTGTTCCAAGCTATGTGGATTTACCATGAGTCTTTCTTTGAAACTATAAAGTTGACTTGGAACGAGCATTAGACCTGGCATCCAAACCCCTTTACTATCTTTTTCATGAAGCTCAAAGCGGTTAAGAAGGCTTTGCGGCACTGGAACAAAACAGTTTTTGGCAATGTAGATGAGAACCTTAAGCTTATGGAGCTTCAAGTTGATATTACTCAGGACAGGTTTGATGGCTCTCCTACACAGGAACATCGAGCTGATCTCAACAAGGCCACTGCAAATTATAAAAAAACTTTGATTTGCATGGATACTTTTTGGGCTCAGAAAGCTCGAATGAATTGGATGGAACATAGAGATAGAAATTCTGGTTTTTATCATGTTGTTGTGCAAGGAAATCGTCGGCGTAATCGAATTCACAGAATTCAGGTTAATGGGGAATGGACTGAAGACCAGGAAGCTATTCAGCAGGAGGGTGCTCGGTATTACCAAAATCTAATGCAGTCTTCTATTCACTCTATTGATGATTCTCTTCTGGATGTCATTCCTAATCTGATTTTTAATGAGCAGAACTCTCTTCTTTGCTCCTCCCCCACTATGGAGGAAGTCAAAAATTCTGTTTGGAGCATGAATGGTAACAGTTCCCCTGGGCCTGATGGCTTTTCCGGTATTTTTTTCACTTCTTGCTGGGATATCATAAAAGAAGATCTTTTCAATGCTGTTTTTGGCTTCTTTAAGGGACATTCCTTTCCTAGAGCAATGACATCAACTCTCATCGCCTTGATACCGAAGAAAACAAATCCTGCCTCCTTTAATGATTTTAGACCTGTCAGCCTTTGTAACTTCTGCTACAAAATTATGTCTAGGATTCTTTGTAGTAGATTGGAGAATATCCTTCCTGGTATTATTTCTGAGGAACAAGGAGCTTTTGTAAAAGGCCGGTTCATTCTTGACAACGTTTCTCTTGCTCGTCAACTAGTGCGAGATGTTGATCGAAAAACCAGAGGAGGAAATGCCATCTTCAAGTTGGACATTCGGAAAGCCTATGACAGTGTGGAATGGGATTTTTTATTTGCTGTTATGAAGAAATTCGGTTTCGCTTCCAGATTCATATCCTATATTGGTATGTTTATCTCTAACTGTTGGTTTTCTGTTTTGATAAATGGTACTCATGCTGGTTATTTTAAGTCTACTAGAGGCCTTCGTCAAGGGGATCCAATTGCCCCAGCTCTTTTTATAATCATGGAGGAAGTGCTCAGTCGTGGTTTGAGAAACATGGTTTCAAATGGTCGCCTCATCCCATATGCTGGTCCTCGGGGTTGTCCGTCACCCTCCCACTTGCTATATGCGGATGATAGCTTAATTTTTACCAATGGAAGTGTTAATAATGTGAAGAGGCTGATGCGTTTCTTGGAGGATTATTCTACATCCTCAGGTCAGCTTATCAATGCAAAAAAAAGTTCCTTCATGATGTCTAAGAAAATGCCCATGGTGTCCATTCAGAGAATCAAAAATCTTACTGGTTATCATAACATGTCTGGTCTGCTTCATTACCTTGGTGTTCCCCTTCGGCGCGGTAAGGTCCTCACCTCTGATTACAAGAAACTGGTTGACAGATTTAATTCCCTACTAACTGGATGGAAGGCTAAACTTATATCTCAAGCTGGTAGAATTATCCTCATAAATTCGGTCTTAGCTTCTCTTCCCATTTATCTGGTTGCTGCATCTTATCTTCCAAAGTGCATCATTTCTTTTATGGAGAAAAGCTCAGCGGCTTTCTTTTGGAATGGTATTGATAACTCTCGCCGACGTCATTGGGTTTCTTGGAATACGATTCAGTGTCCAAAGGTGGAAGGGGGTCTTGGCATCCGCAGCGTTATCCATGTACAAACCGCCCTTGCTGTTAAACAAATCTGGAATATGCGCCATGGGCAGTCCCTTTGGGCGTCTTATGCTAGAAGGCGTTTTGCTCACACTCAATTCTTGCACATTCCTGGCATGTCCAAGCATCTCATCACGACTGCTAATTCTCTTATCATTTCTAATTCAAGATGGATTCATGGCAAAGGTGACAAAATTGACTATCTCAATGATACTTGGTATGGGAAAAAATCTTTAGCGGAGAACCTCCAGGGTCCGCTGCCAGGTACTGCTTCGCTGCAGGAGGTTGTGAGAGACATCTCTCACCCTCTTCGATCTCTTCTTCCCTCTATGGTGCTCCTTGATTTATCTTTAACTCAAGATGAGGATAAATGCATTTGGAAGCCTTCCCCTACTGGTGAATTCTCTACTAAATGCACCTATGATTTAGTCAGACATAATGGAGTTCGCAGGCCTGCTTTCATCAAAATTTGGCATCATCTTTTCAATCCTAGAGCTTCTCTCTTCTGTTGGAAACTCCTTAATAGAGCTGTCGCAGTGGATGCTCGTGTTTCCGAATGCGGAATTCCGCTGGTTTCCAAGTGTAACTGTTGTGATATCCCCCAGTGTGAAGATATAAATCATGTTTTCTTAGACAGTGACCTTGCAACAGACATGTGGCGGTGGTTACTTCCATTGGTTCCCATAAATACTTATCTCCACACTCAACTCACTACCAGGTTATGGAACTTTATATCTCATACCAATGTTCAGTCTCCTCTTGGTTTTATATCAATCTACTGTCTTATTCTCATGCTCTGGAAACTCTGGAAGTCTCGTTGTGCAGTAAGGTTTGATCAGCAAAGAAGTCGCCCTGCAGAAATTATTCGGAGGATTAAATTGCATGTTGGATTTGTGCTTCGAAAGATGATGTTTAAATATGAGGAATCAATGGCTTCAAATCAAATTCTCTTCTCATATGGTTTCACCTATCAGACCGCTGTAAGAAGGGCAAAGCTAGTTCGCTGGATTCCACCAATTGTGGATTTTAGTCTAAATGTAGATGGCGCTTCAAAAGGATATCCTGGTCTCTGTGGTGGTGGGGGATGCATTCGCGATAAACAGGGGAACATCTTGCTGGCTTTTGCAAACTTTTATGGAATTGGGAACAGTATCATTGCAGAAACAAGAGCTCTTTGTGATGGCCTACGTTTAGCTCTAATTATGGGGATTCACTTATCAATGGTCTACTCTGATTCTTCCACTCTCGTTCACTCTGTGCAGCAGGGGAGATGCACAACTTGGCAGACTCTTCGATGGTGGCGTTCTATCAAGGAGATGCTTAGGGGCAATGATCAAATTCTTTCGCATGTCTTCCGAGAAACTAATCAAGTGGCAGATCGGCTAGCAAATCATGCTATTTCTTCCAAGTCTAACGAGGTGTTTTGGGGTTTTGATCGGTTGCCTTATGGTTGTAAAGGGCCTCTTCTCATTGATAAAACAGGCCTTATGAACATTCGGATGAGCTAGCTTATTCCAATTGTATCCTGGTTACCTTATAATATATGTTTTGGCCCAGAGTGACCATCTGGTGGAGTGGGTCCATTCTCCCCCTCTGGGGGAGGGTGCACTCTCCTAGAGAGGCCTCTGAGGACCATCTTGCCAAAAAAAAAAAAAATTTCCAATTACCAAATTTCCGGGGTGTTACATCTTCGCTCTGGACGGAGGGTTGAAGCAGAGCAGCAGAAAGAAGCTTTCTTTCTTGGATTTTGCTTAGGGTTTGGTTTTGTTGCTTCTTGCTGCAAAATTACCTCTTTATGTTCTACATATATGGATGTCCAAGTTATGAGAGACGTGGTAAAAGGAAACACTCAAATATGGAACATATCCAAATCTTGGAATTGAAGTTTCTCTTCGTCTGTCGACAGGTCACTGTTCATCTGTCGACAGGTACTGACAGGTTTGCAATTTCCAGAGCACTGGTCTTCCGGGAAGTGTTTTCCTGTGTGTAGCTGTCGACAGGCGATTTGTGGCTGTCGACAGGTACACTTCAACTTGTGTTTCCTAAAAGGTTTCAGTCTTCCCTGTGTCTAGCTGTCGACAGGCATCTTTTGGGCTGTCGACAGGCACTTGCTTGATGTGTTTTTATTTGAGCTTTTGCTCTTGATTTTGATGCTTGTCTTGCATGGATTCACACCTACATTAAAGAACATTATTAGAGAGATATAATAAATATGTAGATGATCAATTTGAAGCATGGTTTGACATGTTGCTTGACTTGTCAATGTCCTCATGTTACAACCATCACACAACATCAATTTATATTGTTCATCATCAAAAACATGTAATGACAAACATCACACATGTGAACCCAACACGCCCAACCACGAGCACGCTACAAGCGACTGCACACCCACAAACAAAAGTCGCTGCCCCTCAGTCATCTTTCCCTCAGCCAGACGTACAACTCAAACTCTGGACTGAGGGTGTCCAGGAAGACGACTCAGACCTCTGAGGTACACACATACCGGGACACGCCTCGAGCACAACACGCGTGCCTGGCTCTCCTAGGAACCTGGGGTACCTGACTGAAGAGGTATTCCGGAATAGGCGCCGAACTACCAGACTCGGTAAGCACACAAACCACGATATACAATCCTTTATTATAAACCACGGTATACAAATGTCGAGCTTAGCTTGTCAACGGTCACCATGTGACCTCCAAGTCTACCAACGCCGACACATACACAAACTGCGATATACAAGTGTACGGAATGGCTTATCATCGGTCACCCTGTGACCCTCAAGCCATCCTACACACAACCATTCATTAATGGGGTCATCACATGACCACCAAGACCACACATTACACTTTATACTCATTATCCATTATTCATGTATCTTAATACTTAAGCATGCTTAACATAAATCATAAGCATACAAACGACATACACAAACCTATCACATTAGCTGTATTAAACCATGCTTAACAGAAACCACAAGGCCTGAGCTAAGTACACCCCAGAACCTTACTACCCAGCCATCACAACTCAGCCACGGAACCTGAAACACGTCCAACACAGGCACCACCACTTGAATCGCGTCGAGCATTCCAGATGCCAATCCAAACCTTGTCGCGACAGGGCCAAGCGCCATGATCAGATCACGTCGGCCCGATACGACGCCACTCTAATTGCGTCTAACTGATAAGACATGCCACAAAATGCTAACGCGGCAAGGCCTAGCGCCGCAACCAAGTCGCGTCGGCCCGACACGCCGCCACAAAGCCCGATCGGTCAAACCTTCAGTCAACACTTAGTCGCGTCCAACAACACAGATGCATTTCCACATGAACGCGTCGGATCAACCAGACGTGACATCAACACCACCTTAACACGACAAACAAAACCCGAAATGTGTCGGCTCAGCGCGACGCGTTCACATGAACGTGTCGGCTATCCTGGCCGCGTTTCAACAAAGGCTGTGGGATTCAGCTAATAGGCCGAACCCACCTCCTCCCACGGGAGATCCACACATGCATGCTTTCATATTTAAAACTTAAACCTTAAACCTGAAATCCACACAATAGCAAACCACCCACTCATGTACCACCCCTCATTCAAGCCCTTTAAACCATTCCAAACAAGGTGAAAAGGTAGGAAGTCTCCCTACTGGAAGAAGACCCCGAAGAACGCCCCAAAGCCTCCTCGCCGACGTCATGCCCACACTCCGAGCATCGTCCTTGTGTGGTTCCCGCGCCGCACGAGCCATCCAAAGTCGAAACCCATCGAAAATCGCCAGAGAAGCCACAGTAGCTCCTCCCATGCGCCAGATAGAGCCTCCCCTGCTCTGTCTGGCCGAAACGAAGCTTTTATCACACTTTTACAAATCATGTCTGGAACAGACGCCGTGTCTAAACCTTTTAAACGTGCCCCCTCTGTCCAACGCCAAACAGAAACCCGTGCCACGTGTCACAGAGGCAGTTCCTGGAATCACGTCTGGCATGTACGACGCGTTCAGAATCTCATCGCCTGGCTCCGCCGCGATTCCAAATAGTGAACCAGCAATGCAAATGGGCTGGCATAACCAGCCCACACTGCTCACTCTGTGCACAGAAACCACACAAACAGCCCATTGACCTTCTCTTGGTCAAGAGCACCACACGTAGACCCAATAAACCTGGATCCGAACTGTCGTACTGTTACATTACTAACACCTAAAAAGAAATGTCGTCCTCGACATTCAGGACGAAACCACGACAAGTCAGACTAACACCTAAAAAGAAACAAAGCCATAAACAGAACAAGTAGGATACACTTTCTCTGCTCTTGTCTTCCAAACCACTTCAATCTGTTCATTTCTGTACTCGTTCTGCTTTTCCTTTCTCTTTAATTTCTTTCCATACTTGCTCTGGCTAATTGGCACAATCCATTCTTCCTTTACTTTTTGGCCGAAAACAATTCCACCTTGCTGTTGGCACTTTATTTCCTTCGACTCAGCCTTCTTCTGCACTTTCCTGGTTGTGCTTGCAACATCCTTTTCTGGGCCGCTTTACTTTCTCAAATCATTTACTAAACACCGCTCCTCTGTAGTGCTTTACCATGTCATAACCTCTTTCAATTCTCAAATTTTCCGGTGCCATTTCATTTATGTTTATCATTGCCTGCTATTCTCTACTTTATCTTTCTTTATTCTGTCTTTACATATTCAACTGCTAACTTTTCACGAGAAACTCACTGTCATTTCTGACTTTCCTGCCTTTTCATGTTGTTCTGCTTCACATTATTTAACTCATTTTTCTCTCAAATTTCTCGACCATTTGCCCATCTGTGCCAAAATCTGCAACTCTTTATCAACAAGCAAATTTGTGGGTGATAAACTTCCCACAGTTCCGCTGCGCTACTCTGATTATGCTACACCCTTAGCATAATATCTTGGAAATTCTATTTGTGAATTACTTTCTATTTTCACTATTTCTCGAATCCCAGTTGGATTCAATTCCCAATTCACGTATTTCTTTATTTATTCTGCTCAATCAACTGCTACTAGCCTGAAACACTGAAGTTTACTAATCCGCTTTTCTTTTTATATCACATATACTGATGCTTCATCTTTAAATTCTGCACCTTCCCTCTTGACTGTTGGCACATCTTGCTCACCTCGTACTTTTCTTATCTTTAAACCATCTTCTCTAGCTGATTTTTCACACTGCCTCTTCATTATTTCCAAAATACTGCCCTCATCACTTTAACTTTGTAATTTCTTATCTCATATAATACTGCGCTGACTATTCTGCACAAATTCTATATTTCTCTTTACTAACTCTTTTGCACACGAGTGCCACATTTTCTTAAATCTTTTTCCTTACTCAACTGACCATCCTTTTCTTTTCGTGCTTATCCATTCCAATTATCTGCATCACATTTCTCTCTTTTGGTTCTATTCTGCTATACTGGGCCATATTCACTGTTCCTTAACTGATCTGCCCTTTTTCTTTTTACATTTCCTCAGAAATGTTTTCCACAAATACCTCTGCTCCATTTAAAATTCCATTTTATATACTTATCACAAATCTTCCTTAACACTAATCATACTGTTCACCAAACTATTCCTTGATATCAACTGACATAAATCTCAACACAAAGATCACCTCTGCTGAGGTTCTCAACCACTAATGCACACTAACTCATCTCTATCTCTACCCATTTCTATTTCTCACCAAAACATTCTTCCTGGATTTCATAGCTGAAATCACTAATCTCGCTGGTTTCATGGCTGTGGATTCCTTAAACAACTTAACTGGCCTTTAACACATTGAATTTCTATCTCTAATCTCACCATTTTTCTGTCGTGTCTAACATCTTCTAGGTTTACGCACAACCTTTCTCATGATCGTTCTCTTTCCACAAACTGTATTTCTTACTATCCATATCTTCTCCTGCTACTACCAACAACTACCCAACCAACATATATAATTCACATAACAAAAACTTACGTGAAAACCATTTAAAGCATGTAAAATCGTAGACTTACTACCAGCAGTGGACATTAATCCATGTATTGGGACAATGTACCTTCAATGTCTTTTCATATTCTAACTGGACCATTGCTCTGATACCAACTGTAACGGCCCTTGATATTTATACCCAATAAGGGTCCATATCCAGATCTGCCTCCCGTGAATGGACCGAAGTCTCGCAAGGGATATCTCAAACATATGTCCAGTATGAATATAAAAGACCACAATTATAGTATATAACACAAGAAAGTACAAGTGTATATAACTGTAAACAACAATGTACAATAGTCCACAATTACAATATTACATGTCCAATTAAAGAGTACAACTACTTGGGGCATACACCGAGGGAGCACAAGCTCAAACAACTCAACTACTCTACTGCTGGTGGTACAGGTCTGCACTACTCCTACGTAAACCACACCAAAGTCGGCCAACACCTGAAACAAACTGTAAGGGAGTGAGCCTCAACAAGTCACTGGCTCAGTAGGGACCTCCCACAATGAAACCAACAACAACACTAAAAGACCTCAACCCCAGAGGGTCTCACTGGCAAAACCGGTAGCCGAAACATAACATGCACACACACGCATGTTAATCAACAACAAACTATAAACACACCGGTTAAACCCGGTTCTCAGAAAGTAAAGGGAAACACATGACTAGCTTATCATCGCTAGTCCACCCTACAACCAAACCACCTCGACCATAAGGCTCACTGGCAAACCACTGCCTAGGCTACAGTCTCACAAGCAAACTACCCTCGCAGGGTAACTGAACTGGCATCAACATGCCAAGTCCTGCACACATTGGAACCACAATCGGAAACGTACTCCAAACAGCACGTATGGAAGGTCACACCTCACGACCTCCACAAAAAAACCGGTTCATCGTAACACTTGAAAGGTTGGTACACAACGTACCACAGGTATCTACTATCACTAGGTACCAACACTAAAACCTCAAACGCAAGGGTAATAGGACTGCTAACCAGAAGCTAGTCCACCATACCCGAAAATCACAATACAACGGAAGGCTACCCTTACCAGGGTAACATAACACGTGGAGAGTCACACCACAAGACCTCCATAGTACGCACAGTCTCACCTCAACACCAGCTGAGGTCGGGACTCACGTACCACCACAACACAATTCTACCCACGAGGGGTACATGTACCTGCTACCACGAGGTACAACACTAAACCACAGAACCGTGCCACCTCCAGGGCACACCACAATGGTTAACGGTTTCACGATTATAACCTTAACCAACGATTCACACACAAACCACAACCAGTGGTCGAACACGAGTTGGTACGGAGACGACGCCACCACTCGTTAATGGACTACTGGTTCATGACGCCAGTATCCAACCCGGACAACAAAGCACAAGAACCACCTCCCAGTCTCGTAGCCACAGACCACACAATCCAACTACAGCTCCACTAGTACACAAAGTAAACCACAGTGGAGACTAACCAACACCACACCTGCAGACCACACAGTTGCAGGTCCAAGCATGGCACCTTTATGGGCTCCGGCCGAGAACCCTAAAGTGAGGCACTGGAAACACAGGACTAGCTGAGGACCAGTGCCGACTACTGGTGTCCGTACCCTGAACCACGAGCGCGCTACAAGCGACTGCACACCCACAAACACAAGTTGCTTCCCCTTAGTCGTCTTTCCCTCAGCCGGACGTACAACTCAAACTCTAGAGTGAGGGTGTCCAAGAAGACGACTCAGACCTCTGAGGTACACACGTACCAGGACACGCCCCGAGCACAACATGCGTGCCTGGATCTCCTAGGAACCTGGGGTACCTGACTGAAGAGGTATTCCGGAATAGGCGTCGGACCACCAGACTCGGTAAGCACACAAACCACGATATACGATCCTTTATTATAAACCAAAGTATACAAATGTCAAGCTTAGCTTGTCAACGGTCACCATGTGACCTCCAAGTCAACCAACTCCGACACATACACAAACCACGATATACAAGTGTATGGAATGGCTTATCATCGGTCACCCTATGACCCTCAAGCCATCCTACCCACAACCGTTCATTAATGGGGTCATCACATGACCACCATGACCACACATTACACTTTATGTTGATTATCCATTATTCACGTATCTTAATACTTAAGCATGCTTAACATAAATCATAAGCATACAAACGACTTACACAAAACCTATCACATTAGCTATATTAAACCATGCTTAACCGAAACCACAAGGCCTGAGCTAAGTTCACCCCAGAACCTTACTACCCAGCCATCACAACTCAGCCACGGAACCTGAAACGCGTCCAACATAGGCACCGCCACTTGAATCGCGTCGACCATTCCAGACGCCAATCTAAACCTTGTCGCGATAGGGCCAAGCGCGGCGATCAGATCACGTCGGCCCGATATGACGCCACTCTAATTGCGTCCAACTGATAAGACGCGCCACAAAATGCTAACGCTGCAAGGCCTAGCGCTGCGACCAAGTCGCATCGGCCCGACACGCTGCCACAAAGCCTGATCGGTCAAACCTTCGGTCAACACTTAGTCGCGTCCAACAACACAGACATGTTTCCACATGAACGCGTCAGATCAACCAGACGCGACATCAATGCCGCCTTAACACGACGGACAAAACCCAAAATGCGTCAGCTCAGCGCGACACGTTCTCATGAACGTGTCGGCTGTTCTGGCCACGTTTCAACAAAGGCTGTGGGATTCAGCTAATAGGCCGAACCCACCTCCTCCCACGGGAGATCCACACATGCATGCTTTCATATTTAAAACTTAAACCTTAAACCTGAAATCCACACAATAGCAAACCACCCACTCATGCACCACCCCTCATTCAACCCCTTTAAACCATTCCAAACAAAGTGAAAAGGTAGGAAGTCTCCCTACTAGAAGAAGACGCCGAAGAACGCCCCAAAGCCTCCTCGCCGACGGAACGCCCACGCTCCGAGCATCGTCCTCGCGTGGTTCCCGCGCCGTACAAGCCATCCGAAGCCGAAACCCATCGAAAATTGCCAGAGAAGCCACAGCAGCTCCTCCCCTCCGCCGGACAGAGCCTCCTCTGCTCTATCTGGCCGAAACGAAGCTTTTATCACACTTTCGCAAATCACGTCCAGGACAGACGCCGCATTTAAACCTTTTAAACGTGTCCCCTCTATCTGATGCCAAACAGAAACCCGTGCCACTTGTCACAGAGGCGGTTCCTGGAATCGCGTCTGGTATGTACGACGCGTTCAGAATTGCGTCGCCTAGCTCCGCCGCGATTCCAAATAGTGAACTAGCAGTGCAAATGGGCTGGCATAACTGGCCCACACTGCTCACCCTGTGCACAGAAACCACACAAACAGCCCATTGACCTTCTCTTGGTCAAGAGCACCACACGTAGACCCGATAAACCCGGATCCGAACTGCCGTACTGTTACAGTTTCTGTCCCTACACACTTAGCCAAAACAGTTTAGATCTGCTCTCTGGCTCAGCCCCTTACATTAAGCAAGAAATGACTTCAACTTCACAGTAGTCAAGGGGCTGAGCCTTATTTAAATAGACGGAAAGAAAACAATAACTATGCATGCTAAAAGAGAGAATGATATGTACATCTAATTTTTTTTATTTTGGAGTTTTCTAATTTTTTTATATTTTGAGATTTTCTAATTTTTTTGCATTTTAGGGTTTTCTATTTTTTTCGATTTTGGGGTTTTCTTTTTTTTATTTTGGGATTTTCTCTTTTTTTTTATTTTGTGATTTTCTCAATTTTTTTGGATTTTGGGATTTTTCTCATTTTTTGGATTTGGGGATTTTCTCATTTTTTATTTTGGGATTTTCTCATTTTTTTGGATTTTGGGATTTTCTCTAACGACACCTTTTGCATTCGGACAGTTGGTTATAAACCTCACCTCCCATCCTCAGCTGTTAAAGTATCCTCTGGGTGCGGTGTGCATTTGTTTTCTTGGCTCCCTTATGGTTGATTGCCCCTAGTCACTAGGGTTCCTGCACAGACCAAGCGTAGGAGTGATCCAGTCAAAAGTGAGGGTAGGAAGAGTGAAAGGGATAAGACTTGTCGTTGGTGCTTGGGACACTGGCTTGTTTGACTCACGAGGGTGTGGCCCACATGGATTCCGTCTGTTGTCCATAGACTTTCTGGTCTTTTACTTTTACTTGGGGCATGCGTAAGACCGGGCTCAAGGGCGTCCCGCGGGGAACTATACTGCCACTCTTTGCCATGCCTTCATTTGCATTTTCTTTCACTATTGTTCTTTCGTTATTTCTTCTTTCTTTTGTAATTAACCGTATCTCTTTGAGACTTCATGCACACATGATCTACACCCTCATTTGTCTACAAGTTAGCGTCTTTTTGCCCCTAGACCTGGTCCGAGCAGGAAAACAAAAGACCTTTGCTCTCCTACACTAGGGCTAAGTAGGAACCTCCGTGTCTAGGGGAAATTGATCGTGGGTTGCCGTGTTGTGTGTGTGTTGACCGAACCCGGGGGGGACATGACAGCAATAAAACAGATGTGAGACTCACAACAACTAGTGTTTTTTTGCAAAAAAGGTGTCACTATCGTAAATCTTTTATTAAGGATAGAATCTTTTAAGGTACAACCCATTCCACGGGTGAGAGAGCTCTTCACCCTCGGCATTTACTAGCCTATATGCGTTCCCAAGGTACACCTCCTTGATGCCCTTCCCAATTTGCTTGTAATTTTGACTTAGGACCTCCAAATTTTATGAAAATTCGCTTCAAGACCATGTCTCCTTCTTGGAATTTACGTTCAATCACTATCTTTTGAAAAGAACTTGAGAGTCTATTTTGATATGAAAGCACATGATTGGCCGCGACTAGATGACGTTCGTCTAAAAGTTCCAACTGAGTAAGTAACGCCTCTCGATGTTCATCGAGGTTAAGTTCCTTATCCAGCTGTACCCTTAGCGAAGGTGTAACGACCCTCTTTATACCGGTACGATTATACCAATCCCCATCGGTATAAAGGGCATCGTCACAGTGGGACATGTACCCAACACTGGTCGATAGGTTGATATGTACCTGGATAGTAATAGAGTACAGCGGAATAAAATAATCAACTCAACTCTTACCCATCACCAACACACATTCCACAATCTAAATAGCGAAATAGAAAGACAATGTCCACATTAATACAAGATAAAAGAACTACAATGTCCAAATATTGTCCATACAATAATCCTTTTTGTGCAAAAGAAAAGTACAACTGGTAACCGCTCCACAAAATGGTCTTCTAAATGATGATCCTCGCCACGCTTCCTTCTAGTGCACGACCCTGTCAAACTGTGCGCCGAAGCAAGAGTGAGTCCAAAGACTCAGCAAGCAACACTACTCATAACATACACGTATAAGTCATCGGGGTTTTACATGCACATTTGCAATTTTGAAAACATGGCATGCTAGTCATTTCCAAAGTTTCAACCTATCCTGCAGGTTTTACAAGTTTATACATGGATCATGCTTTCAGATTTCTAAGAATAAAATTTACCTATCACATGCTCTCTATTCAATTTACTTATGAAACTTTGTCTTTAAAGAACCAAGACATGAGAGCTACTAACATGAACATTGTGCACACATGAAAGGAAACACAACTAGCATGGATCTTACATGTTTTTAAACAAATACATAGACATTTCTACATGCTTTAGGTTGCTGATTTCACATGATTCAATGGCTATAAATCTACACATGAGGGCTACAACGTTGCTTAAAACATATCATGTGAACAACCCATCATGCTATTTTGCACACAAACTCATTAGTTACCCCTAACATGGATTCTAGACATTTTTACACATGTGAAACATTGTTTTGCATACATTTAGGTGGCTGTTTGGATATGCATTTGACACTTTCATGACTTATATCATAAGTTTACAATCTAACACTTTTATTTCACATGATTGCTCACTTACTAATTCACATTGTTCACTTTTACACATTTGACACGTACACATGTTCACACTTACACAATTTACTTATTTCCACATCATTTTCTCTTCCACTTTCACTTATCATATATCACATTGATTGCACTTACCACGTGCATCTTGGGCACTTACCACGTGCCATGTTCACATAATTCACAATTTATTCATTTTTCATTGCTTAAACAATTTGCCATGACATATAGTCCTAACCACCAGTAGAGGACACTAACAAATATCTCATAGCTCGTGCTCATTCCTTAGCACAGCTCTCAACACAACTCATAACACAACGCATATCACAACGCATGACACAACTCATACACATACTCACCACCTAGGCAATATAGCGGTGAATCTTGGTAACTGCGCAGACTGGGAGAAGCCCTCTCCACCCTATCCAGTGGTACTTGTCCACCTCCGGGGTTTTCCCAATGCCTTTGGGACAAACTTATATCACATGGAGCCTTCTACAGGGACTTTTCTATATACGGCTCCCGATGCCTCTAGGGTAGCAGTGTCACATAGGCACAACTTTTACACTTTACTCATGCCGAGTTTTAACACGTATTTTACACATAACACTCACATCTCCCTCATTTTCTCATGCACAATGTGATTTTGTTTTTCTCCTAACCATGCTACTACAGATTTCAGGAGTTTAACACAGTAAATGCACTAATCAGGTTGGGTTTAAGCAATAACTAACCATATTACGATAACATACGTAAATTATTACATTTCACATGAAAATTCATAACTTCTTATTTACTGATCCAAATGACCTGAAATTTTAACCACATGCTGTTTTCGGGTTCAAGATCATACACTCAAATTTTCAGATTTTTATGAGCTAAATAGAATTCACAGAAAATAAAACACCTAATTAGCATCCTATTAACAACTTAAGTTAACATGGGGTTTAACACATCTTGCGATTTGCCACTTACTGTTTTAAACAGAGGCTACTAACATATGCATGAATTGAGAACACAAGATTACCCTAAATCATGCCTCTATAGATTAATCATCACCATCTTTCTTGTATGCTTTTATTTTACCGAACCGGATTTATTAGCAAATTACACAAGCATGGATAATTTACCAAAATTGCAAACACATATACTGACCCACTAACCTTCATGATCAGACCAAAACCAAGGCATTCATACTAATCCTAATCATGAAACATAAATTTAACAAGATCATTAACAAGTCATGCTCACAATTCATGGGATACAATATTTCCTACATTCACCATCACACACCACATTCATCCACACACCACAATTGACTATATACATAGAGTATAGGATTACCATATATCCTCATCACGGAAACCATACCGAAATTAATGTAAAGGAAGGGTAGAACAGTTCAATGTTCTGTCCAGAGGAACTTGGCGGCGGTCTCTGGCCGCTGACTCAGAGTCAGCGGCAGGGCCGATGGACGCCAAGCATGATATGGGCGTCCAGGGACCTTGCCGTCGATGCAGGTCTATGCAGAAACACAGACCCGACCTCTCAAGATTTGGTGAATAGGAGGGTCTAGGACTCGAGGAAAAATGTACAAAAATTGCAAAACCAACCTAGACTCATACAGGGACATCATGGATAGGTCACTTGCCTTCTAAAAATTCCTCCAAAGGATCTAGGGCTTGGAGAAGATCTCCTTGGGCAGTCCCAAGAAGCTGTAAGATGGCCTCCAAGATCACCTTCCTTCAGGCTCTTGGATGCTCTCCACAGCAAGGGGCGACGGGGAAGCCTCCTCCTTTGCTCCAGCTACCTTCTTGTCGAGGAAGATGGCCGGATCAAGCTCCAGGGGGTCGGATTTTTGGGTGCTAAAAGGGGGGGTTTTCTCACAGTTTTCTCTCTAGGGTTTTCTTCTTTCTTTTTCTCCTCTTGCAAGGGTCAAGAGAGTGGTGGGGAAGAAGCTCTGGTTTCAGACTTAAGGGAGGGCCTCTCTCTCCCACTCTTAGGGTGACATGACACCCCTCAGAGCCGTTGGGGACATCCCCCAATGGTTGGGTTTCCTTGTTTCAGAAGCTTGCAGCTCTACTGCGCATGCAGGTCAGAGAAATTGGCGTCCATATCACTGGACGCCAGGGTCAGAGTTGGCGTCCAGGTCGGGACGCTGACTCTACCTCGGCGGCCAGAGGTTGACGCCAAGGTGCCAGAACTCTAAAATATGCAGAAACCATGCATACCATGCATATATACATGCAATATGAAATCTATGTAGTATAGTGTATACACCACTACACCATGTAAATATCCAATAATTACTACTTATCCTACACATATATACATAGGTACATTTAAGATAACAACACGCACATGAATATCTTCATACGCATACAAAGTATAAGGTATAACATGTATATTACTACACTGGGCAATCAATAGCATTTATACCTAGGCATACACAAGCATACATGAATACACTAAGATAAGATGTACGTAGATATCTACCTATGCATACACACTTGATTTGGCATATATATAGTATACACACACGGGTGTAGCACACTTGTGTACATTACGCCTGAAATAGATGAATACAACATGCGCACCGGTAATTAGATTAACTTGCACAACTTTACCTAACATTGCTTAAGTACTATATGCATAGGATTCCTTAATATGCACTAAATGCATAATTTAGCCAATTGACTATCCTCACCTAATTATCATCAAAATACATGCATGTTGTTCATGAGGAGTATAGAATTCCAATATAGACTACTAAATGCACCTACCATGCTTGAACTCTTTATGTACATGCAATGTACGAAGTACAATGTACGCATCAACTAACCATGCAATGAACCATGTTTACAACTAAACATACTCATGCATACATAAGTACACCAAGGTGTTATGCAGGTAGAATTAGGTATACAATTGTCACACGCATAAGATAACATACGTACGTACATACACATATCTACTTCTTATATTCTCATACAAAATTCCATGAAATAGGTAGTATAGGATATTCTTCAATATTTAGAAAATACATACATAATATTACTCAATCATTCTAAGTCTAAGATTCTTGGAAAAGAAAAGAGAACATTCATATTACTTCTTAATTTAGCTAATTGCTCACTTCCACGCGAACACACGTATGCATATATATATATATATATATATATATATATATATATATATATATATACGTATATGCTCATGCTCAAGAGAAGTATAAAACTTATAGTAGGCACAATGAACTACGCATTCTATGCACACAACAAGCGAACTCCCAACACACCATTCATATACATACATATATATAAAAGAGAATAAAAATCCGGGGTCTTACAGAAGGAATGAGGATCTCGTGTGGACATACTTCCTCCATCCCATAAGTAAGTGAAAAGGGAGTTTGCCCAGTGGGCATGCGGACGGAGGTACGGTAGGCCCATAGAGCCTCAATCAATTTCCCAGGCCAATTAGTAAAATTATGAGACTCACAAGTTTTCTTTAAAATTTTCAAAAGTGTTTTGTTTGTGGCTTCGGCTTGACCGTTGCCTTGTGGATAATACGGAGATGAATGATGCAAAGAAATGTTGAATTTCTTACATAGGTCCTGAAGCTCTTGAGATATGAACTGGGGTCCATTGTCGGTGACGATGTCGCTTGGTACTCTAAACCGCGAGATGATGTTCTTCATGATGAACTTGCACACAGTTGAACCTTTGATCTCTGCAAATGCTTCTGCTTTGGCCCACTTGGTGAAGTACTTAGTAGTAGTAAGGATGAAGGATTTTTGTTTAACTTGAGCATTAGGATCACCGAGAGGTCCAATGATATCAAAGGCCCACATGGAGAAGGGCCAAGGGGAAGATAGTGGGTGCAAGGAAGAAGATGGAGCATGGATCTTATCGGCATGGAGCTAGCATTTGACACACCTATGGACGTAGATGGCACAGTCTTCTTCTAAAGTTGGCCAATAATAGCTCTGCCTAAGGATTTTCTTAGCTAGCATTTGGCTATTCACATGCCCTCCACACTCATTGGAATGGGCTCCTTCTACCACCTTCCAGGCTTCTTCGTCTGACAAACATCTGAGGAGCATTCCATTTAGAGCACGCCTATACAACACTTCTCCAACGATAGTATATCTTAGCGCGGCTCTACGGATGGCTCTTCTATCCTCAGCTTCTGCTTCTTCAGGGAAGGTACCGTCCTTGCAATATTGCTTGACCTCATGGTACCATGGCCTTTCTTCTTCCATCATTTCTCCTAGTTCCATAAGCATTACTTCCTTCGCTTCTCTTCTCTCTGCCCTCAACACTAAAGAGCTCCTGAGGTTATTGAACCAAGGATCCTGAGTGGAGGGTGCTTCTAACCTCTGGACAATGATAGTCTCAGCGCTGCGGCTGAGAGGGAAGGAGAGAGACGAGGCCAGAGATGCCAGGGCATCGGTCAGAATGTTCTAAGAGCGAGGAGTGTGAATGTAGATAAGCTTGCGGAACTGCTTGGCTAGGAGAGTGACCAGATCTTGATAAGGCTTGAGCTTGGGGTCACGAGTGCGGTAGGTAGAAATGACCTGCCGAAGAATGAGTTGAGAGTCTCCTATGATCTTGAGATGACGCACGCCTAAGAGATAGGCAAGCTTTAAACCGGCTAGGAGAGCCTCATACTCAGACTCATTATTAGTGGCAGGGAACTAAAGCTGATAAACCAGTGGAATGGTGATCCCTTCCCGGGTGAGCAAGATAGCACCTATTCCCCGTCCCCTAGAATTGAGAGCTCCATCGAAATGGAGTGACCAGAAGGGATTGCGAGAGATGAGTGACAGGTTTTCGTCAAGAAATTCTTCCTGGACTGTGTCACTATGAGGAAGAGGAAGGTGAGCAAGGTGCTCAGCAATGGCATACCCTTTTATAGCCTTCTGGACTATAAAGGTGATATTGAATTGAGACAAGAAGCTCTACCAACGTGCCAATCTGTCAGCGAGGATTGGCTTCACCAGGAGATACCTAATAAGATCCATTCTAGAAATCAAGCTCACCTGATGGGCTAGGAAGTAGTGCTTCAATTTCTGCACTACCCACACTAGCGCTGCACAAGTTTTCTCCATTGTGGTAAGCTTGAGCTCGGAAGGATTGAAGAGCCTATACAGGTAATAGATTACCCTTTCTTTACAAGAATAATCATGCTGAGCAAGGACAGCTCCTAGGGAGTCCTCGATAGTTGCCAGATACAGGATAAGGGGTTTTCCTGGAACAGGCGCTTGCAGCATAGGGGGATTCATCAGATAACTCTTGAGCTCGTCAAAGGCTTCTTAGCACTTAGCATTCCATTCAAATTTGGCTCCTCCTTTCAACAGTTCATAGAAAGGACGACACCTTTGAGAATGCTGAGATATGAATCTCCTTATGAACTGTAGTCAATCGATCAGTCCTCGAAGCTCATATATGTTATTAGGTGGAGGCATCTCATTCATTGCCTTGGCCTTGTTTGGGTCTATTTGAATCCCCCGCTTGCTAACTATGAAACCTAACAACTTGCCTGAGGAAACCCCGAATATGCACTTCTTTGGATTCATCTTCAATTAATACTCTTGTGCGCGCCGAAACACCCTGGCAAGCACGGAGGAGTGTTCACTTCGGGTCTGAGACTTCACCACGATATCGTCCACGTAAACCTTGACATCAATATGAATCATATCGTGGAAGATTGCTAACATTACCCTTTGATAAGTGGCGCTGGCATTCTTTAGTCCAAATGGCATGACCACATAACAATAAGTTCCCCAGGGTCTGGTGAAGGAGGTCTTCTCTTGGTCCTCCGGGGCTAGACAGATTTGATTGTATCCTGAGTAACCATCCATGAATGAAAGGGTTTCATACCCAGCGGTGTTATCAATCAAAACATCCAAATGAGGTAATGGGAAATCGTCCTTTAGACATGCCCTATTCAAGTCCCAGAAGTCTATGCAGATTCGCACTCTTCCGTCCTTTTTCATTACCGGGACTATATTGGCCACCCACAAAGGATAGAGGACTACACGGATGAACTTAGCTTTGTGTAGTTTATCGATTTCTTCCTTCATCTTCAAAGCAATGTGGGGAAGGAAACGCCTCAATTTTTGTTTAACAGCTATTGCCCTTGGCTTCAAGATTAACCTATGTTCCACCAATTCGGGGTCAATGTCGGGCATGTCATCATACGACTAGGCAAAAGAATCCTTGAACTCCCTCAACATATCTATGAGCGCTTCTTCTTCTTCAAGAGGGAGGTTGGAAGCTATAGTCAAGAGCCTGGGTTCTTCTTCTGTCCTAATGTTTACCTCTTTAGTGGGTTCGTCCACTGCCGATGTTGGTTCATCAAATCTCCTCATGCCACTGGCATACATCTCGGCAGCGTCCTCTATTTCACCATCTTCTTCATTCACTGGGTCCTCCTCAGCTAAGATCTCATAAACCCCGAATCCATCGTCTAACCCCTCCTCTTCGTGCTGAGCTTATATGTTCAGAATGACAGCTTCTTGGACGAACACTTCGACAGCTAGAAGAGTGCCACACATTTGTACCAGATCTATTAAATATCTACGGGGTATACCGCTACCCTTACTCTTCCTAGACGGGGATGGGGACTTGCTAGATTCTACCCTTGAACTTAAACTAGGGTTGATATTTACAGAGGACTCTGGAGAAGTGTCCAGAGGATTATTGGAAGGGAAAGAAAGGGGTGCGGCACGGCCACAGGGGTCCTCTATTAGGACTGGAGGGAAAGGCAGGCCACCCGAGCTCAGGGTGCCCGCAGCAGAATCAGGGTGTAGGGGAACAGAAGGCCCCTCACCTAAATCGCCCAACGTGACCATGCTGGTCAGTGAGCGAGGATCGCTTTTCAAGCAGAAGGAGGAGGAGAAGGCGGGGATCGCCGCCAAAGAAAGAGTGCACGAATGATGGGGATCGCCGTCAAGAGCAAGGAAACGCGAGGACGGGGATCGTCATCCGAAATTTGAAAGCGAGGAGTGACGGAGATCGCCGTCAAGCGCGGGGACTACAGCGGAAACGGAAGCGGGGAGTGACGGGGATTGCTGTTAGGAGCAAGGATTGTGAAAACAGAAGCAAGAGATTGGTGGTTGGAAAAAGGAAGGAAAGACGGGGATCGCCATCCGACGAAGGAGAGAGGGAAAGACGGGGATCGTCGTCTAAAGAAAGGGGAGGAAAGATGGGGAACGCCGTCCGATTGCTGGCGGGAATGAGAAGGAAAGGAAGCATTTTTTTTTTTAATTAGACAGATCATACTAAACTAAGAAAAAAAAAAGGAAATTAACTATCCTACATATGGAGGCATCGGGAGAAGGAAAGAACGGTGCCATTAAAGGAGATGACGAAATGGGGAGAGGGAGTGGTTAACGCTTCGAGAGCGTCAGAGGAGAATTGGAGAATAAGAGGAGGAGAAAGAGGGATGAAGGAGAATTTATAAACAAGGATTGAAAATACGGAATGACTAAAAGGCCGGGGGTGCCCTGGCCAGAACTCCTCTACCAGTTTGATGGGGTTTAATGTTTCAAAATCCTCACCATACCCAAGCAACTGTGGTTGCTGATGCTGATTGTGCTGACTCTGCCACTACTGGGGGCTGTGTGATACTACCTTCCCTGAACAAGAGACTGATCGCTGTCACTAGGTCCTCTTAATCTGACTCCTCTGTCTTTGCCTCTTTAGCCTTCTTCTTCTTGCCGGGCCGCTGGGCCTCCAGAACTTGATAATCGGTGCCTCTGCCATGATGGTGTTGTACCCTGGTTGTACAGGTCCTCTATCAAAATGATCATATAATGTCCAGGTAAGAGGTTCTTGCTCTGCCTTTGAACTAGATGAGAATGGTGCCCATGGGTTATGTTCCTCTTTGTATCCTAAACCATGCCTTGTAATTTGCTTTGAGCTAGCAATGGCTCGCATTCTTCCCTGGAGATGTGCTCCGAGACCCTTTCCCTGCTGGTAGCCAATCTTGATCATGATGTCCCAACCCTTGGTATCTGCCGGTACACTTTTCTTGATGGCTGCCAATGACGGTGACACTGTTTGGTGACTAGAAGAAAAGGTATAAGCCCATGGATAATTTACATCAAGCATCGAAATGATGGACTTATTTGAGGGCCAAACTTCCGGCATGATTTTCTCTATGGCTTCCACCGTATGGGTGGTTGCTGCGCTTTTAACCTTGACTATGCACCCTTGGAATGGGAATTTTAGGCATTGGTGTGCTGTGGAGGGGACCGCCCCTAATGCTTCAATCCAAGGACGACCCAGAATAGCCTTAAAAGTTGGGTCAATGTCAAGCACATAAAAATCCATGGTCATAACAAGCGGGCCTAATTCTGCCTGGAGGGAGACAACACCGTGACAGGCTCACCGGGAGTTATCGTAGGCTGCTATAGTGGTGGGAGTTGGTTGCAAGCGGCGTTCGAAAATGTTGCATGATCACAGAGTGCTTAGAGGGCACACATTTATGGAGGCCCCTGTATCAACCAAGGCGGCATCAATGACCACCTTATTTATCGTCACAGTTACACATAAAGGCATCTTTCGAGCTTCAGGGGGAGCTAGCTCACTGTCAATGAAAGTAATTGTTGGTCCTTTGTTAACAATAGATAGGACCAAAGGCAGATTGTCGGGATTCATATCTTCATTTACCATAACCCTCTGCAGAAAAGATTTTAAGGCATCTTGGTGGGTCTCTGACCTCTTGATCAGCCCGAGAATGGATATCTTGGCTGGAGTCTGATCCAGATGCTTTAGTATATCATACTGGGTCCTGTTGAACCACTCTATATTTTACCCTCATATTTTGGTGATAACAAAACTTATGATTAAATAAATAAAGAAAAAAATTTTATGATTAATTAAATATTATTAAATATATTTAATATTATAACTTTACTAATAAAAACAATTTTTTGATTAATTAAATATTATTGAATATATTTAATTTTATGTTTTTCTAATAAATAAAAATTTATGGTACTATCGCTCTGTGATTTGCACTGAAAAGTCAAATCGATGTCCATTCAATATACATCGATTTCAATTCACAAAGTGCCATAAGGAATTGATCTCATAAGGATTCGCTCTCATAAGGATTCGCTCTCACATCGATTCGCTCTCATAAGGATTCACTCTCTTAAGGAATCGATCTCATAAGGATTCGCTCTCATAAGAATTCGCTCTCACATCGATTCGCTCTCATAAGGATTCACTCTCTTAAGGAATCGATCTCATAAGGATTCGCTCTCATAAGGATTCGCTCTCACATCGATTCGATCTCATAAGGATTCGCTCTCATAAGGATTCACACTCTTAAGGAATCGATCTCATAAGGATTCACTCTCTTAAGGAATTGTTCTCATAAGGATTCTCACACAGATTTGCACACAGATTTAATCTCTCTAACATCGATTTCCTTTATATTTTTAAAATGTTTTTTGCATCTAGTGAAAAAGTCAAATATTCTTGATTTGCGTAATCCTCTATCTTTCTGATAGGAGATCTTTTTGCTTATCTCTCTAGATCTCTTCTTCCTGCCAATAAAAGGGGATTACTTACTACTTCTTGGTGGCAACAGGAAACATAGAGGTATGAGCTTTTTTGACAAAAACACTCTTTTAACTAAACACTTTCTTCTATGCTTGCAGACCTCGTAGACCACAAAATATCAGAAGAAAGAGAACATGAGCAATGGCTAGAACTCCAACGGATCTATTCATAGCTGCTCATATAAAAGAAGAAGCAAGGCTGAAGAAATAGAAGAAGAGCTTTTATGAAGATCTTTGAAGGAGTGTACAACCAGTGAGGAACCTGAACTTCAAATACACTCAAAGGAAAAGAGAGAAAGAGCCTGAGCCTAAGAAGAAGTGTTCAAGCATTTGAAGCATTCGAGCTTTCAAGCTTCCTTTCTTCTCTCTTCATTTTCTCCATGTGCCCATTGTAATCTTGGGGGAGAGTCTGTGACTGTGAGCTAAGTCCTGAGTGTTCATCTTGTAATAGCTCTCAGTCTGATCTTTCTTTTCTAAGAAAGATTTTTGTCCAGCTGTAGGACTGTATACAGTGTGTAACCTAGCTAGGGGTTTGTGTCTAGCAGAACCGCACTGGGGTTTGTACCAGTAGGTTTGCTTCTGAGCCTAGATAAGAAGTGGGCTGCCTTCTTGCCCGGGAAAGAGAAGAAGACCAGCTGGGGTGCTGGGTGTTGTAGTGTCCTTAAGGGGGACTGTACCCTTGGCTAGTGAAATCCCAAGAGGTTGCTTGGGGACTGGACGTAGGACTTCTATGTGGGAAGGGCCGAACCAGGATAAATCTCCTGTGTCCTTTGTTCTTTTGCTTCCGCACTGCCACTCTTCATCACACTAACACTAACCAAACTTTTAAGTGTTCACGTTTTAATTTCAGATTTCAGAAAAACCTATTCACCCCCCCCCCCTCTAGGTTAGCTTGTTGCCGTACCAAAAGGGACAACAAGTGGTATCAGAGAGGGTCTCTGATCATTCAAAGAAGATCCAACGATCTTATAGTAAAGATCCATGGCAGCTCAAGGATATGCTGAAGGTCAATCAGTCACCAGACCTCCATTCTTTGATGGAGAGGACTACCAATATTGGAAGATGAGAATGGAATGCTTCATTCGAGGCACAGACTTTGATCTGTGGCAGGTAATCGAGGTAGGTGATTATGTTATTCTTCCTATTCCAGGCACTACTGTCATTACAGCAGTAGATAAAAGTAAATTATCTTTAAACTTTAAAGCTAAGAACTACTTATGTTGTGCTTTATCTAAAAAGGAATTTAGTAGAGTATCTGCTTGTAAATCTGCCAAAGAAATATGGGATAAGCTGCAGATAACTTATGAAGGAACAGATAAAGTGAAACAAACTAGGATAGATATTCTTGTTTCACAATACGAATAATTTAAAATGCTTTCAAAACGAAAATATCACTACTATGTATAATAGATTTTCAAGCATAGTAGTAGGTTTAAATTCTCTTGGAAAAATTCTTTCTAATGAAGAAACCGTCAGAAAAATACTTAGGTCCTTAACTATTTCATGGACACCTAAAGTAACTGCTATTGAAGAGGCCCATGATTTAACCAAATTGTCGATTGATAATTTAATAGGTTCTCTCATGGCACATGAAATAAATATGGAGCGATTGTCTGAAAGCTCATCTAAGAAGAAATGTACTAATGCTCTTAAGGTTGTAGCTGCTCCTTCCACTTCTTCTTCTTCTAGCTCCAAAAATGCAGATTCTGAAGACAGTGACGTAGATGAAGTTCTGTCCAAGCTTCAGAAAATTTTCAAGAAGAAGAAAAATGGATCGAAAAAGATTCAAAAGAAAGACAAAAAAGAGAAAGAACCAGTCTGCTATCAATGTAGAAAACCTGGACATCTGAGACTGGATTGTCCAAGACTCAAGAAGACTGGTCAAACCGAGAAGCCCAAGAAGCAGCACAAGAAATTTAAAAGAAGAGCCATGTCGGCTGCTTGGGAAAATGATGAGGTCACAAGCTCAGATTCCGAAAAGGAGCAGGTAAATCTAGCCCTCGTGGTGGGACTAGATGAGGTACATTCTGACTCATTTTTTAATTCTTGCACAGATTCAGGGTCAGAATCAGAAGACTGAGAAGAAGTCTTTAATGAACTATATGAAAAACATAAGGGGGTTGTAAAAGAATTAAAAAATCTGAAAAACAACTCTACGTGCTTAGAAAACACCAATTCTGATCTGAAATCCAAATTGGAGCAACTAGAAGAACAATTAAAAGAATGTAAAGATAAAAATTATCTTTTAAATGAAGATTTGAAAAGCAAGAATAATGAGAAGTTAGAGTTAGAAGAAAAATTAAAAAATCTAACTGAAGAAAATATGTATTTAAAAGAATCAGTTAGAAAATTAACTGAAGGGAAAACATCTTTAGCTCTATGCTTAAAAGGATCAAAATCTGGAAATAACAAACAAGGGATTGGATACATATCTCCGGAAAAAGGAAAACAAGTTATGATTCCAGAAAAATATCCACTACCAAATTTTGTAAAAGAAATCAAGATGCCCCAAAAAAAGGCCCATGTAAAAGAAAAAGTTTCCAAAAATTGTGTTCTAAACTGACATCATAAAAATAATAAGAACTGCAAAATAGATTACATTCATTGTTGTTCTCATTGCAATAAATTAGGACACATAGTAAACACCTGCACAACAAGGCACCTAGTATGGATCCCGAAAGGATATTTTTATGCATCTAACCATCAAAGACCCAAAAAGATTTGGGTACCTACTACTGAGTAATTTATTTGCAGGTTAGCCTTGGAGCATCAAAAACCAAGGATGCTTAAGGCAGGAGTGACTGCAGACTCTTCATTCAAATCACATCTGAAGAAAGAGTAGTCACAAAAATTGAATTGGTCTTTATTACTAATAATTATTTACAAGTTTCATTCAGGTGGAGTCTCTCATTCAGGGGGAGCACAGACTAAGGGGGAGTTATTCATTTATGTCAATCATTGTTGAACCTCTCAATGGTAAGAATTTCCTTCACAAAGGGGAGAGAATGCAATGGTAAGAACCTTCCTTTTTGGTATGTGACAAAAAGGGGGAGAGTATGCATTATCTGTGAATTTTTTGTATTTTCTATGCATTATGTATTTTTGTCAGAAAATTCTCATAAATTTTGTCATCACCAAAAAAGGGGAGATTGTTGAACCACTCTATATTTTACCCTCATATTTTGGTGATAACAAAACTTATGATTAATTAAATAAAGACAATTTTTTATGATTAATTAAATATATTTAATATTATAACTTTACTAATACAAACAATTTTTTGATTAATTAAATATTATTGAATATATTTAATATTATATTTTTCTAATAAATAAAAATTTATGGTACTATCGCTCTGTGATTTGCACTAAAAAGTCAAATCGATGTCCATTCAATATACATCGATTTTAGTTCACAAAGTGTCATAAGGAATTGATCTCATAAGGATTCGCTCTCATAAAGATTCGCTCTCACATCGATTCGCTCTCATAAGTATTCACTCTCTTAAGGAATCGATCTCATAAGGATTTGCTCTCATAAGGATTAGCTCTCACATCGATTCGCTCTCATAAGGATTCACTCTCTTAAGGAATCGATCTCATAAGGATTCGCTCTCATAAGGATTCGCTCTCACATCGATTCGATCTCATAAGGATTCGCTCTCATAAGGATTCACACTCTTAAGGAATCGATCTCATAAGAATTCGCTCTCATAAGGATTCACTCTCTTAAGGAATTGTTCTCATAAGGATTCTCACACAGATTTGCACACAGATTTAATCTCTCTAACATCGATTTCCTTTATATTCTTAAAATGCTTTTTGCATCTAGTGAAAAAGTCAAATATTCTTGATTTGCGTAATCCTCTATCTTTCTGATAGGAGATCTTTTTGCTTATCTCTCTAGATCTCTTCTTCTTGCCAACAAAAGGGGATTACTTACTACTTCTGGGTGGCAACAGGAAACATAGAGGTATGAGCCTTTTTGACAGAAACACTCTTTTAACTAAACACTTTCTTCTATGCTTGCAGACCTCGTAGACCACAAAATATCAGAAGAAAGAGAACATGAGCAACGGCTAGAACTCCAACGGATTTATTCACAGCTGCTCATATAAAAGAAGAAGCAAGGCTGAAGAAACAGAAGAAGAGCTTTTATGAAGATCTTTGAAGGAGTGTACAACCAGTGAGGAACCTGAACTTCAAATACACTCAAAGGAAAAGAGAGAAAGAGTCTGAGCTCAAGAAGAAGTGTTCAAGTATTTGAAGCATTCGAGCTTTCAAGCTTCCTTTCTTCTCTCTTCACTTTCTCCCTGTGCCCATTGTAATCTTGGGGGAGAGTCTGTGACTGTGAGCTAAGTCCTGAGTGTTCATCTTGTAATAGCTCTCAGTCTGATCTTTCTTTTGTAAGAAAGATTTCTGTCCAGCTGTAGGACTGTATACAGTGTGTAACCCAGCTAGGGGTTTGTGTCTAACAGAACCGCACTAGGGTTTGTACCAGTAGGTTTGCTTCTGAGCCTAGAAAAGAAGTGGGATGCCTTCTTGCCCGGGAAAGAGAAGAAGACCAGCTGGGGTGCTGGGTGTTGTAGTGTCCTTGAGGGGGACTGTACCCTTGGTTAGTGAAATCCCAAGAGGTTGCTTGGGAACTGGACGTAGGACTTCCATGTGGGAAGGGCCGAACCAGGATAAATCTCCTGTGTCCTTTGTGTGATTGTTATTTTGCTTCCACACTACCACTCTTCATCACACTAACACTAACCAAACTTTTAAGTGTTCACGTTTTGATTTCAGATTTCAGAAAAACCTATTCACCCCCCCTCTAGGTTAGCTTGCTTCCGTACCAAAAGGGACAACAGGTCCCTGGGACCAGATCTATCTCCTCGAGTTCATGGTTTTACTGTTGGTTGTTGCTGCTGGAATTTTGGGCCGGCTGACCCGGCATGGACACGGATGCGTTAGGATACATCCGGTGGAACATCTGCCCGCTCCGTAGAGCGAGGTTATGGTGAAGTGGGGGCGAAGAGGTGTCAATGATAGAGGGGTTGGCTATTATGGGTGGAGGCATAGTGGAGAATGGGATGTTAAGGGGTGACGGAGTGACGGGTGGTATGACGGAGGTATTGTAGAGTGGCGAGGTAATGGTAGAAATGGTAGGTGAGGTGGAGATAGGCATGATATGGGAGATAGCCAAAAGTTGGCCTACTTCATGCTCGTCGTCGTAGGCCCATGCGGCTGCAGGTGACGGATGGTAGATGACGGGGTTAACTTGAGCAGGTGGAGGAGGTGGTGGAGCAGGTTGGGGGTTTGGAGCGGGCTGGTGCTGCGGCATAGGATTGCGAATTATGCCGAGGTCATTTGTAGGTTGCTGTGGTTGCTGTGGTTGTTGTTGTTGTAACTGGAACGGTTGCTGGAATTGTTGCTGTTGCTGTTGGAATTGCTGCTGCTATTGCTGGAATTGCTGTTGTTGCTATGGCTGCTGCTACTGTTGTTTCCTCTACCCCTGTTGGTCCCTCAATGTCTGGATCAATCTCTTTATTTCAGCCCAATCAATCTGATTCTGTTCATGGAGATCATATATGATATCTCTGAATTGAAAACAATCCGACACATTGTGGCCCGGATGACGGTGGTACACGCAATACTTTGTCTGATCCACTGCCATATTCCAGTTCGCCTTCTCGGGAGGTAGCCTAAGGGCGTTAAGGGACATGAGGGCTGCGAAAATGTCAGCTAGGCTCTCTGGAAGGGGAGGATATTGAGCCCTTTTAGGGCCATTAGGCTTCCTTGGCGCATAGCCATTTTGGGGTGGAGGGACCTAATTGTATTAACGCTGGTCTTGTTGGGGGTTCTGGGTTTGAGGAGGTGGCTGCCTATTGTTCCATGGCTGCTGAGGTTGTTGAGTATAGGGGGGCCTACCTACAGAACCCTGAGGATTGTTGACTGCACCTACCAGCTCATTGGTTTGGACTCCTTCGGTGATGGGACCTTGAGGTTTCTTAGGATAGCGAGACTTAGGGGTCTCAAACATAGAGTGGATGGCTAGTCCTTAAGCTGGGTATGGATGAAACGGGCTCGGCTGTACAGCTGGTGCATGGAGGTGATGTCGTTCATGGCTAAGATGGCACGGTGGGTAGGTGTGGCATTGGCAATTATCGACTTGACTTTCTCCTCCTCAGGCATTGGGCAGCGGGCCTTCGAAGCTAGGGCACGCCACCTGTCAGCATAAACTGCAAACTCCTCATCAGGCTTCATCTTTTCGGCTACTAGATCAACAAAAGAATACTCGGGTCTTACCCGATCCTAAAACTACTGTAAGAACCTTTCTTGAACAATCTGAAAATCTTCGGCTTCCTCGGGGGGCAAAGAGTAGAACCACTCGAGGGCCGCTCCATCCAATGACTTACGAAACAAGTACGCCATGAGATGGTGGTCGTACTTATGCGGGGCTGATTCATATACAAAATCTTTCAAATTAACATAGGGGTCACCTACCCCAGAATATCTCCGGTAGACAGGGAGTTCCGACTGGGGTGGGACCCGGAGGTGTTGGAAGGAAGGAAGGGGAATATCAGCGGCTTTCCGCAGATCCAATTGTCTTCGGAGGTCATGGAGCTCCCTCTTCATAGACGTCCACTCCGCAAGGAATTCGGAGGGGGACGTGGCGTGATGAGCGGGAATGAGGGAGCGGGATTGCTCCAAAGAATAGGACCTCTCACGGGAAAAGGAGGCAGGTTCGGCCTGATAGAATGAGGAGACAGGAGGGGATTTGGGCCGAACCTCCCGCATGGGAAGGTAGCTGGGCTCGGAAAAATGAATAGCCCGCGGACGCAAGGGAGTAGGATCCGCCATGGTGGAAGGGACAGGTGGCGCAGAGGCAGTAGCGGCAGAAGAGGCTGCCTGCTGGGCCGAATGATGAGATGGAGGAGATAAGGGATGCTTGCCCTTGGCAGTGGCCAAAAACTCCCGAACTTGGTCCGAGCTCAAATGTGGGAGGAGCTGACTGAATTGGGTGTGCGGGTCATCTGCCCCATGAGGAGAAGGGGGGCGAGATTGACCATCAACGACAGTAGGGGGCTAGATGTGCCTGGAGAGGGTGGCCGCAGAAGGTTGGGCCACAACCTCAAGGAGCCCGATGGGCAAAGAGTCGCCGGCGAGGATGCGGAAATGGTCCATGCCGAACAAAGGATTGTGATATAATACAACAGTTGGAGGGGACTGACTCGAACGACCTAGACAATGACGCATGCACAACCCCTAAATAATTAGGGGGGACGACACAATTACCAAACAATTCCTAGACCCTAACACACAAGAAATGACTATGAGATAAGAAGGGGTGTACCAAACAAGCACTCAAGTTAACATGATTACCATCAAATTTTTAGGGTTCCTACTTGACCTTCAATGGATTGATTAATGGGATTTCACTCAGTCAATAGGGACCCTAATAGGTAAGGACTCAAGTACTTCGGTGACACTAAGGGGATGCACAAACTCACACATGAGATGGCCTGAACTATGGGTACAACGGGTACAACCAGCTCGGAGAACCGCAACGTGCATACGGCCACGGGGACTTACGGAGGCCCTCAGTAGGTGGCCCTGGTCAGCCCACGAGTGCTCGCAGGTGAGAGGGTCTACTTTACCGAGGAAAACCTAATCAATACGGATCAGAAGTGTATGCATGAGCCTAAGTGCACCAAGGTGCATGCAATGTCTAACCTAAACTAACACACAGCAACTGGCAGGTCTTTGCTGAGGTTGCGACGACAAGATCCGCCGCGACCTTATCACGACCGCAGATCCGACCGCGATAATAACAGGGCATAGAAACCTACAATCGCACGCAAATAGTAAGCAAACAGACTAACCTAGGATGCCACACAGTCATGGAATAGACTAAACAACACGGCAAGACTCACTAAACATATAGAAACCAACACATAGATCAAAACAGTAACAAACAATGTGTACCTGATGAAGCGACCTCCAACAACGTCGCGGCAATGTCGTGACCTCTCTCTCCGCTACGATATGACCCGAAATCAACCAGTAAAAATAAAAGGAAAATTCGACCCTAGCAGGATTCTAACAAACAGGAACGTGAATATAGATGGTAGAACAGCATGTAACAGACATGGATGCACCCTCAGTGAAGGAACAATGCATAGGGAAAGGGAGAGCATGTACCTAAAGTCGCATCCCTAATTTTGGATGCGATTATACCGCAACGACGTGATGTGCTGCGTTAACAACAGAGCGTAGAAAGATAGGAAAAAACACAGATATATACCTAACAGGTCTACAAAGTAATTTAAATAGATCAACATGCAGACAGACAAGCAACAATCACAAGGCTAGCACTAAAGGTCCCACCGTGATCGCCAAAACGTGTAATCACGAAGTTGTGCACCCCTCGAAACACACAACACAATGCTTTTAAAAACTTAAAACATGTAGCATGGATTAAAAGGAAGTGTGATCGCCACCTATCTAGTTGCCATGATTAAGAATTAAAAATGCTAACGTTGCTAGGAAAGGAGGTGAGAACAGAGGCACTCACTATAGTCGCGACGGGGAAACCTGTCGCGATGAAGCTGATGTCGCGACACTCGGGAAGGGCGCATCTCTGATGTCACGACCCCCGTGCCTGTCGTGTCCTCTGCAATGCGGGAGAATGTTGGTGTGGACCTTCTTCCTATCCCCCAGCCGGCTAGGGAACAAGAGCTCCTCGTTATATGGTGCCTGAGTGCCTGCCAAGACAAAGAAAACAACAAATAAAACCCTATTAGACCATATTTAAACGTAGCATCTATTCAAAATTGAAATGAAAGGAGATAACATGGGGGGAACGAACCTGGAGGGTGGTTTTAAACCCCTTGGGTTGTAGGAAAACGTAGGAGGAAAGTGAAATATGTTCCTATCTAAGAAAACAAATAACATGCATGAAAGGAGAAATGAGGGGGGAAGAGGAGAAAGAGCCCCAATGGGGCAACTTCCTGGCTACTGATGATGTCTCTGAATGTTGGAGAAGCCTCAGAAGCCACCTCCTCGATGCCCAAGCTCCATAGATGAAGAAGGTTGCATGACTTGGTAAGGAGAATAGGAGAAAATGTGAGGAAAAAGGAGAGCCACGAGCTAAGCATGAGGTCTGGGGAAAATCCGGCAGCACTTCGTGACAAAAGGGGCTCTCCCCTTCCTCTAAAGGAGAAGGGATGTTTATATAGAGGAAGAGAGAGAGTATCCCGCCCTTAAGTGATAATCTCCCAAAATAAGGTGATAAAATCATGTAAATCCGCATGGGAGAGTCCTAGGGTGATCCTCAAGGGTCCTGGAACCTCAAACCGCGCTTAGGGGGATTGGGAGGTTACCTAGGATAAAGATTAGTCCATTGGAGGATAAATAGGATGTGGTTGCGGAGGCCAGCGCATGTGGCTTTAGTCGCGACGGGTCATAGGGGCACGACAAGGAAAGTCGCGATGGCCATAAGGGTCACGACTCTGAAGCCACGTGCATGGATATGCATGGGCTGTAGCGACGACTATGAGGGGCGCAAAAAGGAGGAACGTGACGTGCCGACCCGTCGCGTTTAAGGAAAAAATGAATATTCTCAAAAATTGACCAATCATATGGGAGAATAGTAAGAATTAAAGCCCATAGACTCTTTAAAAGGGATAATGGATGGGATAAAATGAACTTGGGCTTCTTAACGGGCTCAAAACAAGGCTAATGATGGGCTCAAGGTGAGTGACCAACTTGGGGCTCACTAGGCTAACAAGAAAAATGGTTCGACTTATGGGCCAGAATCGGATGTCTACACCTAGCTGAGAGTTTAAGTCTAGCAGAACCGCACTGGGGTTTGTACCAGGAGGTTGGCTTTTTGACCTGTAAGAGAAGTGGGATGCCTTCTTGCCCGGGAAAGGGAAGAAGACCAGCTGGGGTGCTGGGTGTTGTATTGTCCTTAAGGGGGACTATACCCTTAGTTAGTTAAATTCCAAGAGATTGCTTGGGGACTGGACGTAGGACTTCCATGTGGGAAGGACCGAACTAGGATAAATTCCTTGTGTTCTTTGTGTGATTGTTCATTTGCTTCCGCACTGCCACTCTCTATCACACTCAACTAACCAAACCTTCAAGTGATAATTTTTTGTGTCTAAGTTTCTATTTTAGATTTCAGAAAACCTATTCACCACCCCCCACCTCTAGTTTATCTTGTTGTCGTACCAAAAGGGCCAACAGGGCGTCGTGTTCTAAACAGAACATGACAGGCACCTTCTCACCTTCTTAAAAGTTCCGACAGGTCTCTTCATAGGCAGACAGCCTCCAGACCACGTGTCATACCGGCATGTGCCTCAGGTGAACGCGACACCTGGCACGTCACCTTCACACACATGCATGTGGACATGTGGCACACCAGCCACAGATAGAAGGAACGCGACATGGGGGTCGTCGCCTTCTCAATCAGAAGGTGACACAGATCTCGTCGTGTTTAGAATGTGACACCTTGACCCATCGCGATCCCAAGAACAAAGCCAATAAGGGCAAAACACGGCCCAAAACACTAAAGTGTTACAATCTAACCAACTTAAAACAAATTTCATCCTCGAAATTGAGGGCGAAACCCAGTCGCAGAAACTAACAGTTGCAATGAGACCACTAAGCCATACCTCGACTTCCCGGTGGTCACAACGACAACCCCGTGAAGAATGGAGTGGCTAACTAGACAACCGACGGCTCACAGAGTACACAATGGGATGTTGACAACTCCACAGGCGCAACACACACCACACCGACTACAAACAGCTGAAATCGCCAATCAGAAATCACATGACTGACCCCTCAACAGACCACGCTGTTGAGACCAGCCAGTCACTAACTCACTCTGTCACCAGCAAAACTCAACAAATGACAGTTACTGATGGCAAGCCGGAAAAAATGCCAAGAGGTCGGCCACAAGACTCTACTAAATGGTCCTACATTACAAGCCACAACTAGTACCTACCGGAAGGCCAAATGAGAGTCGCATAAGGGCGACCCAACACCAAACGATGGTATGCATGTGGAGAACACCTCAACACGTAGAATGGTGATCGTCGAAACCACTCGATCTCACCCAGACTGTCCTCGTGGTCGGCAAGGACATGCAATGACTGTGGAGCCATGAAGAACTTAAACCAATCTCTCTACAGGCCCCGCGCATAGAGACAAAACCAGGAAAGACGTCTGAGGTTAGGCCAAAACCAAGCAACTCAAGACATCAGCAAACCATAGGGTCAAGCACTGGAAACCAAGAGGTTTCCCTATCTCCAAAGAAAGAGACTTTGCCTCCATCTTCCAAACTCCCGAACACCGCGCACGAGCAAAACTAGCGAGAAGTTGGCATCACACTTGCTATGCTTGCATGATACCAAGCATGGGTGCCACCAACCAACCACAAAAAAGGGTTCAGTCGCAAGGACGGAGGCAACCATAGAGGTCAAGAACAACACCTTGACCCGAGAAGGACCCAAACCAGCACTGGGTACCACCGTCAAGCACACTCGCTTCCCAAGCGAGAGGGAGAGCCTGGACAGAGGTCATAACTAAAGCTGGGCGTACCACCGATAGGGATACTTGGACAAGGCACAGTAGTCACCCCACAGCGATAACTGTACAACCACAAGGCAAAGGCCAGCACACGAGTCCCAGAAGAGGAAAACTCAATGCCTTAAACATAGCGCAAATGCATGAAACAACGGCCGAATTCGAAAACTAAACCCACGGGTACCGCCTAGGGTGGTACCACAAGCACCAAAGCCCGCCAAACTGCAGCACGCCCAACCACACTAACGGCCCCAAAATGGCACCGGGCCCATAGGAGAGGACTCACCACCAGAGACCCACAAAAGAAACACATAGAAAGCCAACAACTTCAAGAGCGCAACAACCACATCGGCTCTTAAAAGGACCCAGACACAAGGCACCACTCCTACCACCACAGGCGGAGAGGGCCATACACCAAACGGCGACAAGTGCCCCCAAAGCACAGACTGAGGCATAAGTAAATGGAGAGATGCCTGCACAAGCACACCAAACAAAAGAAGACTGATGCTACCTCATACTGAACAATAAGGCACGCTGACCAGCCCCACATTGTCCAACCAGGCAACAGGGAACCAACACTGCAATGGATGGCACAAATAGGTACACCCCGACCTATCGCGCCACCAGGAAACGATGCACACGAGGGGAGAAACTAGCTCAACCTCAAATCGCTCAAGGGAAGGGACCTTCGCCACATAGGTCACCACAGTGTGCAACACGGCACCAAATGCCATGGTAGAGCACCACCACCCCGAGCAACTCATGAAAAGCAGAGGAGGAAAGCACGCAACAAGCCTCTTCCACCCACGAAAGAGGAAAACCACAACACAATGCTAGCACTCACACAAGAGGCATAGCCACCCGAACACCCACGATGCTCGCCAAACAATTGTTTGCAAGACAACATCGGGCACGGGAGAACAAGCGAAAACAACTAAAATCGCAGGGACACACGCGGTCCCACTGGCACAACTAAGAGACTTGGAAGCAAACAATGTGGCGAAATGACCAACACAGGGCCACACACATGGTCAAGGTCCCTCACCTTGACCCGAGGCAAACAAGCAGACTGCACACAACAGTCCAACCAATAAAACTGCGCAACACAACAGAGTGATAGTGCAACACAACCAATACGAGCACAAGGCATAACAGTTCTAGAAAGAACCTCTGCCAAAACAACAGAGGGCAACTCTGGAAGAACATCACCAGAGCGCGCAACCCAACCAACAACAACAGCCTCAAACCAAAGAGGTAAAACAATGGAAAGACATCAACGAGCCCAAAAATGGCCTCGGAGAGAAACCCTCACCAAGACAACAACAAACGGTTCTGGGAAACCTCACCAGAATGCAACGCTACTAAGCGATGCACCTCAACCAAGATGGCAACGCGACAGCAACCAGAAACGAGCATAACATAGCTCAGAGGAAACCTCACTTTCTCCAGAACCAACAGAGAAGAACTCCGAGAGCACCTCACCAGAGCTCACAACTAGCCAGCACAAGGCCGACAAACAAGCACGACCAAGTGTCATAGCACTCAACCAGTGATGCAACACGGCACACAGAACATTTGTTTAGCTCAAGCAACGACGCCGGCTGAGCAGAGCATAGCACACATTGGCTCACTGACACGAGAGACCATACACATGACCAATATAGTGCACACCCCAACAATAAGGAAACAACCAACAAGGCAAGGACACCTTTGCCGGTTCCACAGACAACAACCCTGCACCGGTGAAGGTCACACCATGCGCAAGCTCTCTCAGCTTCTTGATACCCACATACAGATGTGAGAGTAGCTGATGAATCCAACCGCAGCACAAGTGAACCGGACGACAACACTCGTCGCACGCACACTCAGCAACATTAGAAGCTCCCCCGCAGCTCACATGAGAACCTTGCTGGAAAGACATGCACCTGCAATACATAAAGAAACACTCATGACTAAAACTAACCACCACGATGGGCCAGCAGCGTACTAGTACCTTTCTTTGGGACATCCATAGTTATTAACTCATTACAAATCTCATCGGACCCATGAGCTCTGATACCATTACAACGACCTGACCTCCCGGACCCCCGCTAGGGACACCAAAAGTTCGCGCCGCCACCCACGGATCCAAAGACTCGGAAGTGTTAAAATTTAGTCTAGTGAGATAAGCAATGAATTCAAATACTATAACATGAAAGTTCATACATTAATAAAGAAATATGTACAACATGTCACAAATAAAAGTACAGGTACAAAAAGAAAGTGCAGTCCTTAAGGGGTATACCCCGAGGACTTGCAAAAAGGCAACTCTCAACTCACACTAATATAAGAGCTCTCACACTCACACTGCTGGAAACGCACGGCATAACGAACTGCCACTTCAACCGTTCAGCACCAAACTCCTGTGACAGCGATCCCCTACTTGAAGAAAGTAGGGGGGTGAGCCTCGCGAATAAGGCCCAGTAGGGATAACTAGTCTCTTACCAGCCAGAGCAGCAGGAACTCTAAAGAAAGCGGAAGCAACTACACTAGGAAGCAGTAAAGCTAAGAAGACCTACTGCATGGTACTACAAATTAGCAGAATAGAACAATTCATTGCCATGACCACCAGCCAAGATCGTGGCACACACATGACTCCTACAGAAATCAACGGAGTCAAGCACAATAAGGAAACAAGCCTCGGCATGCCCGCTGAGACAGGGGTCTCACAGAGACCACGGAGCAACCATCTGAGAAAGACGTCTCACCACAAGTACGGCCACCTCAGACCTCCACAAGGTCGAGGGCCCACAAGTAGAACCACTTCGAACCTCGGACACACCGCGAGGTCGAGAACCATATATGCATATGCCACCACGAACTGGCACTAAGAAACAGGACTACGAAACAACAGTCGGGGATGTTGGATCAAGATGGAGCTTTAGATGTCCTAGAGGGGGTGAATAGGACTTCTTTGCACCATTAATAAATTATCTAAAAATAGATAAAACTAAATAGTAATGTTAGTACTTAGTCTAGTGTGTGAAACAAGTGAAATACTTGGTGGAAACAATCACACAAGGCGCATAGAAATTTTATCCTGGTTCGGCCCTTCTCACATGGACGTCCTACATCCAGTCCCCAAGAACCACTTGGGATTTCACTAACTGCCAAGAACACTTGGCCTTCTCTCAACCTGAGAGGTATTACAACTCACTTGCTCCCAAGCAAGTCTTCACTTCACCAAGGGGTAACACAAACACCTACAACTACAGGTCTTCCCTTCACAAGAGGGGCACTACAAGGAACAAACCCCCTTCTAGTTACAACACTAAAAAGAGTACAGTGTGTTTGCTCAAAGAGTGAGCAAACACAGAAAATCAGAAAGAGATACAGGATAAGAATGACTGCTCTAACTCTTTCTGACTCAAATGGTGGTGGACTGAGATGATCTAGAATACAAATGCCACCCAAAGAGAAAAGACTTCTGAATGTGGAGAGCTTGAAAATGAAAGCTTGAAGCAACTGACTCTCTTCAGATCTTGTGAGCTTCTCTCTTTCGCTTTTCTGTAGAAGGTGTGGTTGTATGCTTGAGTTGTGGTTCTTGTGTATATCTCTTGCTTGCGTTCACACATACTTGCATTAGTTCAAACTTCAGCTCATATATATGCATTAGAGATTTGAGCTACCCATTTGAAAGTGACTGTTTGAAAATAGTCGTTGAAAGATAGCCGTTTGATCCTTGGATGTTGAGATCTTAAGGCTTCTGAGATGACCATCAGTCCTTCAACTCTTAGAGTCTCAACGGCTTCAAGTTATGTAGATAGCTTCATGGTTCCATGTGACAGCATCAATAAATGACTGCAAGCTCCATACCCATGACTGAAAGCAAGCATGCTTCAGTGGGTAGCTGAATATCTGCACGGTCAAGAAAAATGCAAATACCTCTGTCCTTTTAGAGGTTGGTGAGATAGAAATACATAAAGATAAAGAACTTTAGATGGACAGATGTTCAGAGCTTTTAAAGACTGACAGACAATTGTATGGGGAATGCAGGACTTTTCCTAAAAGTCAGGGAGTTCTGACAGAAAGGAGATGTGGTAGGTGAGTTCTGACAGATAACCCATGTTGCTTATACCTACCATCGCATTTACTGCTTAATATCTATCCAACAAAGATAGAACTATATTTCTAACAATGATTAAGAGAACACATTATACAAATCTTTTAGAATTTCAAACGAGATTTCAAATATGAGTATTTTAAATACACATTTTTCCACCTATAAAATATTTGAATTTGATAGCATGGAAGACATCATATTGTAAGTCATATATGAGACAATTATTCTTTAGAAGGTCCTACAGGGATAAAGAGAATCTATTGAAATAATCAAGATGAATAAAACATTAGGTTCTGTAAGGAATAATAAAAATATCCAAGTGTGGTTAAACAGAAGTTGATGTCATACTTCGACTTCTAAAGAGTCGGAGTGAAAAATAGTATGAGCGATAGAAACAATACTAGACTTCGACTGAAGAAGAGTCGGAGTGAGACATTGATTGGTAATGGACTTCGACTTCTTGAGAGTCAGAGTCAAACAAGTTTGTTCATCAATTGATATCATACTTTGACTTTTCAGGAGTCGGAGTGAGGCTATATTACTTCAACTTTCCAAGAGTCGGAGTGAAGCTAGATCACTTCGACTTACGAGGAGTCGGAATGAACCCAGATCACTTAAACTTTCAAGGAGTCGGAGTGAACCCAGATCACATTGACTTTCGAGGAGTCAGAGTGAACCATATTACTTCGACTTTCAAGAGTCAGAGTGAAGCCAGCAGTTCACAAAATCAATAGCCCACTTCAACTTTCCAAGAGTCGGAGTCAGTATAGAATATAATATACGATGTGGACTTAGAAAAAAATTTCTTATCAAGTGTGTGACAGTGCTGACACTTAGGTCCTGTGTGTTCACACAAATTTGACTAAATGTTTCAGAGTATAATGCATATATGCCTTTACTTTGACATATTAATTTTCATACAAAATAAAGTGTGGTATAATTCAATAAATTTGTTTAGGAGATATTAAAAGATTTTGTCATAGCAAAAACACAATGATCAAGAATTTGTAAAAGATAATTGTACAACAATTTTCCTAAACATTTTTGTTCAACAATTCTTAAGATAGTTGCTTAACAGGGGCCTACACAAGGCACACTGAAAGATCGCACAACGCAGAAACCACCAGAAGCATGGGCCAACAAGGCCAGACCAACAACACTCATGGAAGCTAGACACGGTCAGGCTACAACCACCGTGTAGGCTAAGGCAACGAGTTGCACTTGGAAACATAGTGAGGAAACGTCATCACAACAACAGCAACTAAGCCACAGCCATTGGCAGCTAAGAGGAGGACACACTGGTCACACCCTCTACTCGCCAGCCGAATCCTGCCTACAACCTCCCCGGAAGAGTGAGGCCAGCAAGCCACAACAAGAGCACAAAACCACACACAAACAATCGCAAGCCCGGTTGAGTTGTGGCCCCACTCTTGACCCCTCTACATGGCTCTGGAACCAATGCAGAGCGAGGCAGTGAGGAACTAGACTAATTGGACTGCACCGGAAGAACAACTCGAAACCACCTCGATGTCCCATCCCAGTCAAGATAGCTCTGTAAATGATTCTACGTCGTCATCCCTACCACTTTCCTCTTAGCTACCAGAGTCTAACACTCGAGCACACCTGCTTCCAGGAGAACTTCCTTAACCGGCTCGGGGACTGGGGGTCCCAGGTAATGGTAACAACCTCTGAATGGAACAAGCCCTCAAGTTCCAAGCACCAGGCGACAGAGAACAGGCAGGGCAACCAACCACAAGCAAGCGGCACGGCTGTCTCATTACCAAGACAAGCCCAGCAGGCAAAGGCACTCTCGGCACGCCTCTAGAAACCCCCCAGAATTACTATCGGCTAAAGCAGGCACACACACCACAGCCAGAAACTCGGCAGAAAGATCACGACCACAGGCGCGTCGCCTTCACAAGAAGAAGACGACAACTAACCCATCGCAACAGGGTCATGACCACTTGAGTGTCACCTTCTGATGAGAACGCGACGTATTGATCCGTCACATTCAGCATCAGAACTCGAACTCCAGGCAGCCTTGCACTCAGGCACAACCAGTGGCAGAAGGAGACACGGACACCATTGCAACCTGAAACAGAACACGACACAGAGCTAGTCGCGACAAGAAGGCAACAACTAGGATGTCACTTTCAGATGATGAATGCAACGTATTGACCCATCGCATTCTTCATCTGAAGGGAGAGCCATTGGGAATGACCGCCCAAGGCTCACACCCACAAATCTGACAAGGGTAGCAGCTATGGAAGACCAGTCATGTGCCTAAGTTGGGGAAGACACATCCCCTAACCAACTTAGGCACAGACCACCCTCGCAAAGCCCAAAATGGAGAACGAAACAGGCAACCAGAATGCGATGGCCATCCTATTGCAACCACAACACGATAGGTGGTCCGTCACCTTCTAACTGATGTCACGACAGCCAACCTGTCGTGACCTCAGTCAGAAGACCGAGACTAGGGATGGGCCATCCCTCGGTCTCCCAAAGCCACATAAGCCACAAAAGAAGGAGAAGGAAAGGTGCACACACCAAGCATAACGGTAAATTGTCTCGAGGGGCACCAACACCACCTTTCCTCGCTCTCAAACCACAAGGAACTAACTACACAAAAAGGGAGCACCACCAGCAAGCATTCCCCCATGCAAAACCACCGAGAAGGCTCGAGCACAGGGAGAATAGCTCGAAACAAAGCTCCATCTCCTCAAGACAAGAAGAGAGCAAGAGATCCCTACTTGAACTTGAAGAGCCAGACCCCTTGGGGCCCTTTACATTGGAATGGACGTCTCCTCCTTGCTCCACTCCGCTCCAACACTCCATCACAAGCACGCTGGTACCTCCAGCACACCCAAAGCACCTGAGAGGGAGGGAGGAAGCACTTCCACCGCAAGGAGGGGAAGAAAGAAGGAGAAAGAAGGAGAAAGAGAAGTTTGCATGCCTTAAGACCTCCAAACTAAGGTAGCAACAAGAAGGGTGCCACGTTCTGAACAGAACACGACAGGCACCTTGTCGCCTTCTCAAAAGTTTCGACAGGTCTCCTGATAGGCAGACAGCCTCCAGACCACGTGTCACACCTACATGTGCCTCAGGTGAACGCGATACCTGGCACATCGCCTTCACAAACATGCGTGCAGACATGGGGCACACCAGCCACAAACAGAAGGAATGCGACACGGGGGTCGTCGCCTTCTCAATCAGAAGACGACATAGATCTCATCGCGTTCTAAATGCGACACCTCAACCTATCGCGATCCCAAGAACAAACCCAAGAAGGGCAAAACACGGCCCAAAACACCGGAGTGTTACATTTGATTTACCTTTTATGTCCATAATTGTGTTGAACACATTATCAAAGACATTCTTCTCGATATGGATCATGTTCACATTATGTCGCACAAGAAAAGTTGACTCATAAGGTAGCTCCTTAGAAAATGCTTTTCTTCACCCAGTTGTGATCCTTCCTAAAATGTGGAAGTTGTCATGTGCTACCCATCAGTTGTGTTATATCTGGTAATTTTTCTACCCATACTGCTATATATTGACCTGATAATCGCTCGAACAAAACTTCATCTAGTTCCATTTCGTTCTTTAGGAATGCATCTTTTTGTCTTCTAAAAGGATGATCCTTTGCTAAAAAATGTCGATGACAATCAAACCAGCATGACTTCCCATATTGTTTAAGTACAAATGATTTGGTATTATCCATACAATAAAGACATGCTACCCTCCCATGTATGCTCCAACCAGATAACATTCCATATGCAGGAAAATAACTTATCATCCACATCAATGCTGCCCTCATAGTGAAATTTTACTTTCTAGATGAATCAATAGTAGTGACTCCATCAGTCCATAATAATTTCAGCTCATTAATCAACGGTCTGAGATATATGTCTATATTTTTTGTAAGATTTTTTGGACCAGGAATCAATAAGGATAGAAATAAATTCCCTCGCTTCATGCACATGCTCAACGGAAGGTTGTATGGTGTCACAAACACTGGCCAACTGGAGTAAGAAGCCACTAAACCTCCAAATGGGTTGAATCCATCAGTGCATAAACCCAGCCTCATATTACACGACTCCCTTGAGAAGGTAGGATGAGCATGGTTGAAATGAGTCGAAGCTTCACCATCTATTGGATGATTGATTATATCCTCGTCACGATGTACTCTTTCCCTGTGCCATCTCATATGTCAAGTTGTTTTTTAGGACATATACATCCGCTGCAGTCTGGGTGTGAGAGGAAAATACCGCAATGACGTATAAAGTATATCATTTTGCTTTGAATTGTCCCCTCTTTTACGTTTGAATCTATCATGATGGAAAATAGAACATGATATCTTATTTGTATCCTCTTTGTAATACAACATATAATGATTAAAATATGTATCTATTTTCACATATCCAAGTCCTAACTCATTAAGCATCTTATTGGCACGATAAAAATTTGGAGGCAGCTTCTCATCTCAAGGCAACATACTCTTGATGATGAGGAGGAGACGATAAAAAAACTCTCACTAATATTAAATTCAGATTTTAAGTTCAACAATTGTGACATCGCAGACAACCGAGTGTGTTTTAGACAACTATCTCACAATGGCTCATCAGCATCCTTAAGTAACTGATAAAATCTTTCGGCTCTCTTGTTCGACATTTCTTTAGCGTATACAAGATCCTCATGTATATTGAATGTGAGACCAATGACATTTACAACCATATACATGTATGTTCTTAGGCCTTCCACATTACTAGGCTCGTACGACCAGAGATCCTCACCATGACATGTCTAATTCATATAACCTTCAACAAATCTAATCTGTATAAATGACGTTGAACCTCCTATGGTGAAATCTGCTTCAAATGTTTACAAATTATACAAGGACATTAGATGCAACCGTCGTTGTCTACTGCTGCACTTGGATTCGCTAATACAAACTGAATGAAAGTCTCAACTTCGGCCCTAAACTCCACAGACACCATATGATCAACTATTCTACGATATATCCATGAATGGTCTGTAGGCATTCTCCCTACTCTCAACAAATATTAACACACAAATAACTTTAAAATTCAAACTTAGAAAAATAAGTCTGACCATTTTCACACATCGTTCGACTTAGTCAAAATGAATAGGAAGGATATATTATTTAGATTATCACTTTTTACCTATATGTGAATGTTTGGTCGCACTTAGGTTGTCATTTACTATATGTGTTTATACAATTTTGCTGAAAATCTTGACAAGATCTTCCTACACCTCTCCAATATATCAAAAATATTTATTGATTAAGATATTTTCTTAAATATTTACTAATACATGGTTAATAAAATATTCAAAATCAATAAAGATATATCAGAGAGGAGTGATTAGATGCAATCAAAATTTTCAACAAACAATAAAAACATACATAGTAAATGACCACCTAAGTCCGATCAAACATTCACAGATTGTCTAACAGGACAATTCAAGACTTTGAGTTAGATATACATGTTCTCATCATTCAAAATAAGAATGTGCACATCAATCTCAAAATCTTGAATAGGAAGGTTTATTGACACGGGCTTAACATGCTCTTCTGAGGTGCGTGTAGTGTTAGGTTGCACCCACGCACCTTAGTTCACATGGAACACTCTAAGTACTTAAATAACATCAAATTAAAAAATATATCATTAATATGCATACATAAATCGAATTAAGCAACATATAATTTAAAGAATATACAAATAAAGAACTTCAAATTTAATTCATATGTATAAGTCTACTAAGAACATCTATGCATAACTTAATTTAAAGAACATCAATTTTAAAAAAACATCTAAATAAAGAACTATAAATTAAGTAATACCAAATTAGGGCACATATGCAAACTACAAATTGATGCAAGATAAAACAAAACTACATAATTTTTCTGGATGTTTATGTTAACAAGTTGAAATTTCTAGTTTCCTAATAAATTAAGTGAATAATGTTAGTTGAATTCCATTAAATATTTATGTCCTGAAAACTTGTTAAAATTGGTCTGATAAGGGTTAGACTATGGTTAGCGCATTTTACATAATTTTAATCTGAGTGGTCCCTCCTTATGGAGTTTTTGGTTGCATATATATATATGAATTAATATCCAAATTTCTATTTTAATTAGGATAAATAGAAATATTGCTCCAAAAATCATGCAAATTCAAGATTTTATGTAATTGCACAGAAACACCCCATGGTTAAACTTTGAGCATGTTATATGGAGTTTTATTTTGATTTGATACCCTCTTAAGGATTTCAAGTGCATATTTTCTAATATCTAAAATTCTGCACCAAGTATGAAAAAATAGTTTCACTGTTTCAAAAATTATGGAAAATTAGACTTCTGTCTTATTATAAGAAGGCAACATGTGGGTAAAATTTAGGCATGATCTGATTTCAGTTTACGTAATTATATTTATAGAGTTGTTATCATCATGTTAGGTATATTAATTTAAGTATGAATAACTAAGTGATTTTGGTATCATGTTTAGGCTCCGAAATGACTGCTTAATCACTGTTAAACTGAAAGTTATGTTCTATAAGACCATTATATGAGTTATGTAAGACACCCCCCCCTCCTTCCCATTGCCCCCCCACCACTGGCCCCCTCAGCCCAACAGGAATCCCCTCCACTGCCCCACTTTCCTGCACCCCCCCCCCTTTCTTCAGCCCAACAGTGATGGATCTAGATGGAGCTATAGATGTCCTAGGGGGGGATGAATAGGACTTTCTGTAACTTAAAATATTTGGATTTGAAATAACACTAAACAGATATGTTAGTACTTTGTGTGTTGTGTGAAAAATAAGTGTAACTTCGCAGGAAAAAAATCACAAACAAAACACAAGAGATTTATCCTAGTTCATACCTCCTCTCAATTAGGGGTCCTACATCTAGTCCCCAAGCACACCTTGAGATTTCCCCTAACCACCAAGAAAACTTGGTCTTCCCTTCAAAGAGGGGTATTACAACAACTTACTCCCAAACAAGACTTCCCTTAAGCCAAAGGGGTAGAACACTCCTCCTACTATAGTAGGCCTTCCGTTCTACCAAAGGAGAACACACAGAGAACAAACCCCTGTCGGTTACAACTCAAAGAAATTACAGACCAAATGCTGCTCTGAAGATGAGCAAACACAAAAGAATAGAAAGAGATCTAAGGGAAGAAGAATTGTGGCACTTCCCTCTTTCTGATTCAAGAGTGGGTTCTAAGAATTGATCTGATAATTCTAATCCACCTAATAACAGACTGGTTGAACACTTGAGAGCATGAATGCTTGGAGTCATTTACCTTGACAGATAGCTCTTTCTTTTCTCTTTTCAGGTTGCTCACTTTAATGTATCACTATATGTATATTTGTGTATGTGTAAGTGTATTTTGTTCATCCAAACTTTGGCTTCTTATATAGTCTTCAAAATCTTTAGAGTCTTCAGATATCCGTTGGAATGTAGCCATTTGAATTTTATTCGTTATGGCACAGAAGGAGCTTTGAGAGGTTTATCATTGGGTCCTTTGTCTTAACGGCTGCTTGGCAATATGAGTAGCTGCATGCTTCTGTTGATAACCGCAATAAATGTCTGCAAGCACCATACTTATGCAAAGTATTTTCTCCTTTCCACAATTAGTCTTGAATTAAAATAATGTGTTAGATATTGAAGATAGAAAGCAGATCATCTACAAGACAATTACCTGTTACAGAGAAAAGTATTGTCCTTAAACTATATGAAGGTAGGGGAGCAATAAAGGAGAATTGGGCACCTGCTCGGTGTGCAGTGTGTCAAGAATAGTCTAACCTTAAAACCTAGAAACCTATCAATTTAAAGGACACTGACAAAGGACGTGTAAGGTATATAATTATCAAGGAACATTCAAAAACCAGTACTACATATATGATCTTATTTAAAAAAAAAATTGAATGTAGAGAACATAAAGAATAAGAAATGCAATAGTACTTCCTGGAGTCCAGAACTCTAAGTACATCTGAAGGATATATATTTCGACTTTACAAAACATGAGTTTAATGATTTGAGTAATGTTATATTTGATGAGAAAATGTTTGAAATAATATAGTTTCTTCATTTATTAATAAAGATCTTCACAAAAATATATTACAAAGTTAATCGAAACGAAATAGCATTAACAGATGTGAAACTAGATAAAATACTCTTAAGTGCAGACTTCGACTATTTTGATTTATTCACAAGTCAGAGTCTCACGTCAACTTCCAAGAGTCAGAGTTTGACTTCAAATGTTGTGACTTGCTGACAAGTCGGAGTCTCTTTTTTTTTTTTAGCAAAAGGATAGTCCTCAGGGTCTAAGACTGGGAGAGCGCACCCTCCCCCAGAAGGGGAGAATGGTCCCACTCCACTAGGAAGAACACCTGGGCCAAAATATATTAATATAACAAGGTGCAAAAAGGAGAAGGCATACCCCCATTAAACCAGTCTAACTTGCATAAGACCAGTTCTATCAATGACCATTGGTCCCTTACAATTGTGGGGAAAACTATGACCGCCCCAAAAGGTATCATTTTTCATGGAAACAAGAGCATGATTAGCCAGCCGGTCAGCCACTTGGTTTGACTCCCTAAAAACATGATGAATAGCCCTGTAGTCATCATGCAACCGATTTCTCACTTCCCGCCACCACCTATAGATGTACCATAAGATGCACTTGTTTTGTTGGAGGGAGTTGACAAGGGATAGCGAGTCAGAGTAGATAATAGTAAGAGTGCAGTCTATGAACTTTGCCAGGCGTAGACCATCACATAGCGCATGGGTTTCAGTGATAAGACTGTTTCCAACACCATAGAAATGTGCTAAGGCCACCAAGACATTACCATGAATGTCACGAATACACCCTCCACCACTGCAGACACCTGGGTTACCTTTAGAAGCACCATCAACATTTAAGGAAAAGAGAACAATGGGAGGGATCCAGCGAACCAATTTCAGCTGTTTAGGCGAAGCAAGGGGCTGGAAACCATAGCTGTGAAGATTTTGTTGCTCCTCCTGCATGGGAGCAGTCTTGGATATATGATTTGGAAGGGTGAATCTGATATGAAGCTTGATATTTCTAATAATTTCATTTATCCGAATTTCCTTGGCATCAAATCTGGCCGAACATCTGCATCTCCATAACTCCCACAACATCAGCAACAAACAATAAAGAGATATGAAACCAAGAGGTGAAGTGATATTAGAACACTGAATAAAACTCCATATCCTGACTGTGATGTGATCATGAAGATGGATTTTATTACTAATCATAGGGAGGAACCATCTCCACAACGCCACTGCAATGTCGCTATGAATGAAAACATGGTTAGGGTCCTCATATTGAGGGAACTGGCAGAAATTGCACCTGGAAACCATTGGGATACCAATGTCCGAAATTCTACTGTCAACAGGCACACTTCGACTTCAAGGAGTCGGAGTTGGTCTTTGACTATTGTGACTTGTTTACAAATCGAAGTCTCACTTCGACTTCAAGAAGTCGGAGTTGGACTTCGACTGTTGTGACTTGTTCACAAGTCAGAGTTTCACTTTGACTTCAAAGAGTCAAAGTTGGACATCGAATGTTGTGATTTGTTCACAAGTCGGAGTCTAACTTCAACTTTCAAGAGTCGAAGTCTACAAGATAGTATAAATTATGGACTTAGAAAAATTTTATCGGTAGTAGTTAAGCATGTGTCGACTGGTAAGTATTTGTGTGATGACATATACTATCTTTTATTAATTGTACAGTATAACACACTAATGTTTTTAGTAATTTGACTTTATGATTATAATTAGATGAATTTGTTTGTTATATGAATAAGAGATGATTTTGTCATTATAAAAAAAATTAGTAAAAAGGTTTGCAAAGCAATTGCGTAACAAACAGGACCACCCACCCCACCCCACCACCGAGACCCCCCTTCAGCCTAACAGGACTCCCCCCCCCCCCCCCCCCCCCCCCCCCCCTTAGCCCAATAGGACCCCCACCCTACCCTAGCACCAGTTGGCCCACTTGGTACGGCAGCACGCTAACCTAGAGGGGGTGAATAGTTTTTTTTTTTTTTTTCAAAATCTGAAATAGAAACTTAAACACATAAAATTACCACTTAAAAGTTTGGTTAGTTATTATAGTTGAGTGTGATAGAGAGTAGCAGTGAGGAAGCAAATGAACAATCACACAAAGAACACAAGAAATTTATCCTGGTTCGGTACTTCACAGAAGGAAGACCTACGTCTAGTCCCCAAGTAGAATCTTGAGATTTCACTAATCATGGTACAATCCCCCCAAGGATATACAACCCCCAACTCCCCGTTAGTCCTCTTCCTTTTCAAGTAGGAAGGATACTCACTTCTCTTACAGGTCAAGAAGCTAACCTCCTGGAACAAACCTCAGTGTAGTTATGCTAGACTTAAACCCCCAGCTAGGTTCTTCCCTGAAGGAAATGCTAAGAACAGTCCCTTAGCTGGACCAAACTCTTTCTTAGAAAAGAAAGAACAGGTTGAGAGTTTTACAAGAATGGGCTCTAACTCAGAAACTCTCAGCTGAAAGACTCTCCCCAAGAATTACAATGAGCACAGAGAGAGTGAAGAGAGGAAGGCTTGAAGGCTTCGAAAACTTCTGCTATGAAAAGCTTCTCTTGAACAGGCTCGAGCACTTCTCTCTTTCTTTGAGTGTATATGGTGCTTAGGCTTCTCACAGAATGATCACTCCTTCAAAGATTTTCAAAAAAACTCTCTCTATTCTTAAGCCTTGCTTCATCTTTTATATAGAGTAGCTTTGAACAGATCTGTTGAAGAGATCCGTTGGAACTCTTCTAGTCATTGCTGATCTTTCTATTCTTCTTCTTCTGATTGTCAGCCACTTGGTGGTCTTCGAGGTCTGCAAGCATAGAAGAAAGTGTTTAGACCAAAGAGTGTTTCTGTCAGAAGGCTCATACCTCTGTGTTTCCTGCTGTCACCCAGAAGTGGTAGGAAAGCTCTTTTTGTCTGACAGGAAGGAACATATCCTATGAGATAAGCAAAAATATTTTATGCCAGAGAGACAGTAGGTTACGCATATGAAATGTATATGAGTTTTCATTGGGCGCCAAAGATAATTTGAAGTGATTGAAATATAGAGGAAATTGATGTTTAAGTGAAATAGAGTCGATGTGAAAGACAATCGATGTTCCACTATAATCGTTGTTTCAAAGGAATTCATGTTTTGAAGTCGATGTTTCAATGGAGTCGATGTTTAATCGAAATCGATGTTTGAAGTCGATGTTTAAACATAATCGATGTACAAAGAGAGTCTATGTAAACATAATCCATGTTTAGAGTGAATCGATGTTATAATGAAGTCTATGTTTGATTGAAATCGATGTTTACATGTAGTCGATGTTTTAATGAAATCGATGTTTAAACAAAATCGATGTTCTAATGAAATCGGTGTTCAACAGAGTCGATGTTTAAATGAAATCGATGTTGAACAAAATCGATGTTCGATTGAAATCGGTGTTCAACATAGTCGATGTTTAAGTGAAATCGATGTTGAACAAAATCGATGAATATGAATGGAAATCGTTGTGGCACTTAGTCAGTAATCGATGTTGATTGAACAACCATCGATTTGCCTTTTCAGTGCAGATCACAAAGTGATAGTGCCATAAATTTATATGTTTTAGGAAACCATGATATTAAATATATTTATAATATTTAATTAATCATGAGTTATGTTACCACCAAAATATAAGGATAAAATATAAGAGTGGTTCAACAATCTCCCCCTTTTTGGTGATGACAAAACTTATGAGAATTTTCTGAAAAAAAAATACTTAAAGCATAGAAAATACAGAAAATTCATAGATTATGCATACTCTCCCCCTTTTTGTCACTAACCAAAAAGGAAGGATCTTACCACTACTTTCTCTCCCCTTTTTTTGTGAAAACTTATTACCAGTGAGGGGTTCAACAATGATTGACATTAATGAATAACTCCCCCTTAGTCTGTGCTCCCCCTGAATGAAAGGCTCCATCTGAATGAGACTTGCAAACAGTCGTTATAAACAAATTTGTGACTAATCCCTCTTCAGATATGAGTTGGATGAAGAGCTGGCAGCAACCAATGCCTTGAGCATCCTTTGTTCCTGATGCTCCAAGGCTATCCTGCAAACAACTTATTCAGAAGTAGGTACCCAAAACATTTTGGGTCCTTGATGGTTAGATGCATGAAAATATCCTTTTGGAATCCATACTAGGTGCCTTGTTGTGCAGGTGTTTATTGTGTGTCCTAATTTATTGCAATGAGAACAACAATGAATATAATTTATTTTGCAGTTCTTATTGTCTTTGTAATGTCTGTTTAGAACACAATTTTTAGAAACTTTTTTCTTTTGATAGAGCTTGTTCATTACAGGGGCCTTTTCTGAAGCATCTTGGTTTATTTTACAAATTTTGGCAATGGATAGTTTTTAGGAATTATGACTTGTTTTCCTTTTATAGGAGGTTTGTATCCAAGACCTTGTTTATTATTTCCAGAATTTGATTATTTTAAGCATAGAGCTAGAGATGTTTTCCCTTTAGTTAACTTCTTAACTGATTCTTTTAAATAAAGATTTTCTTCAGTTAGAGTTTTTAATTTTTCTTCTAACTCTAATTTTTCATTGTTCTTACTTCTTAAGTTTTCATTCAAAAGATGATTATTATCTTTACTTTCCTTCAATTGTGTTTCCAATTGTTCCATTTCTGATTTAAAATTAGAGTTAGTGTTTTCTAAGCAAGTAAGATTATTTTTTAGATTCTTTAATTCTTTTATGACAACTTTATGTTTTTCATAAAGTTCATTAAAGACTTCTTCTAAGTCTTCAGACTCTGACCCTGAATCAGTGCACGAATCAAAAGATGGGTCAGAATGTACCTCATCAAGTCCTACCATGAGGGCTAGACTTTCCTGCTCTTTCTCTGATTCAGAGCTAGATGAATTTGAAGTGGTGACTTCTTCATTGTCCCAAGCAGCAGCCATGGCTTTTCTTTGGAATTTCTTGTGCTTCTTTTTGGACTTTTCTGGTTGACCAGTCTTCTTGAGTTTTGGACAGTCTGGTCTTAGATGTCCAGATTTTCTGCATTCATAGCAGACTGGTTCTTTTTCCTTTTTTCTTTCTTGTGAATCCTTCTTGATCCATTTTTCTTCTTCTTAAAATTCTTCTGAAGTTTGGATAGAACATCATATACATCACTATCTTCAGAACCTGCAATTTTTGAACTAGAAGAAGAAGCGGTGGAAGGAGCAGCTGTAACTTTAAGAGTATTAGTAAATTTCTTTTTGGTTGACCCTTCAGATAGTCGCTCCATATCGATTTCATGGGCCATAAGAGAACCAATTAATTTATCAATGGAAATTTTGGTTAGATCATGGGCTTCTTCAATAGCAGTGACTTTAGGGGTCTAAGAATGAGTTAAAGAACTAAGTATTTTTCTAACCATTTCTTCATCAGAAAGATTTTTACCAACAGAACTTAGACCAACTACTATGCTTGAAAATCTATTATACATTTGAGTAATATTTTCATTTGGAAGCATTTTAAATTGCTCATATTGTGATATAAGAATATTTATCCTAGTTTGTTTTACTTTATATGTTCCTTCATAAGTTACCTGCAGTTTATCCCACATTTCTTTTGCATATTTACACGTAGATACTCTACTGAATTCTCTGTTGGATAAGGCACAGCATAAATAGTTCTCTGCTTTAAAGTTTAGAGATAATTTACTTTTATCTGTTGTTGTAATGGCGGTAGTACCTTCGGTAGGAACAATAACAAAATCGCCTACCTCTATTACCTTCCACAGATCAAAGTCTGTGCCTCGAATGAAGTATTCCATTCTCATCTTCCAGTATTGGTAATCCTCACCATCGAAGAATGGAGGTTTGGTGACTGATTGGCCTTCAGTAATCCCTTGAGCTGCCATGGATCTTGCTCTAAGATCATTGGATCTTCTTGACTGATCAGAGACCCATTCTGATACCACTTGTTGGCCCACTTAGTACGGCAGCATGCTAACCTAGAGGGGGTGAATAGTTTTTTTTCTTCAAAATATGAAGCAGAAACATAAACACAGAAAATTACCACTTAAAAGTTTGGTTAGTTAATATAGTTGAGTGTGATAGAGAGTAGTAGTGCGGAAGCAAATGAACAATCACACAAAGAACACAAGAAATTTATCCTGGTTCGGTACTTCACAAAAGGAAGACCTACATCCAGTCCCCAAGCAGAATCTTGGGATTTCACTAACCAAGATACAATCCCCCCAAGGATATACAACCCCCAACTCCTCGCTGGTCCTCTTCCTTTCCGAGTAGGAAGGATACTCACTTCTCTTACAGGTCAAGAAGCTAACCTCTTGGAACAAACCCCAGTGCGGTTCTGCTAGACTTAAACCCCCATCTAGGTTCTTCCCTAAAGGAAATGCTAAGAACAGTCCCTTAGCTGGACAGACCTTTTTCTTAGAAAAGAAAGAGCGGGTTGAGAGTTTTACAGGAATGGGCTCTAACTCAGAAACTCTCAGCTGAAAGACTCTCCTCAAGAATTACAATGAACACAGAGAGAGTGAAGAGAGGAAGGCTTCGAAAACTTCTGCTATGAAAAGCTTCTCTTGAACAAGGTCGAGCACTTCTCTCTTTCTTTGAGTGTATATGGCGCTTAGGCTTCTCACAGAATGAACACTCCATCAAAGATTTTCAGAAAAGCTCTCTCTATTCTTCAGCCTTGCTTCATCTTTTATATGGAGCAACTTTGAACAGATCCGTTGGAACTCTTCTAGTCATTATTGATCTTTCTATTCTTCTTCTTTCGATTGTCAGCCACTTGGTGGTCTTCGAGGTCTGCAAGCATAGAAGAAAGTGTTTAGACCAAAGAGTGTTTCTGTCAGAAGGCTCATACCTCTGTGTTTCCTGCTATCACCCAGAAGTGGTTGGTAAGCTCTTTTTGTCTGACAGGAAGGAACATATCCTATGAGATAAGCAAAAAGATTTTTTGTCTGAGAGACAGTAGGTTATGCATATGAAATGTATTTGAGTTTTCATTGGGTGCCAAAGACAATTTGAAATGATTGAAATATTACAGAGGAAATCGATGTTTAAGTGAAATAGAGTCGATGTGAAAGACAATCGATGTTCCACTATAATCGTTGTTTCAAAGGAATTCATGTTTTCAATGGAGTCGATGTTTAATCAAAATCGATGTTTAAACATAATCGATGTACAAAGAGAGTCGATGTAAACATAATCCATGTTGAGAGTGAATCGATGTTTTAATAAAGTCGATGTTTGATTGAAATCGATGTTTACATGGAGTCGATGTTTTAATGAAATCGATGTTTAAGCAAAATCGATGTTCTAATGAAATCGGTGTTCAACATAGTCGATGTTTAAGTGCAATTGATTTTGAATAAAATCAATGTTCGATTGAAATCAGTGTTCAACATAGTCGATGTTTAAGTGAAATCGATGTTGAACAAAATCGATGTATTTGAATGGAAATCGTTGTGGCGCTTAGTCAGTAATCGATGTTGATTGAACAACCATCGATTTGCCTTTTCAGTGCATATCACAAAGCGATAGTGCCATAAATTTATATTTATTAGGAAAACATGTTATTAAATATATTTATAATATTTAATTAATCATGAGTTTTGTTATCACCAAAATATAAGGATAAAATATAAGAGTGGTTCAACAGCACCGAGCACCCCCACCCCCAAAACCCACTACCCCCCCCCCCCCCAATCCCAACATGAACACTTCCCCACCACCGAGCACCCGAGGAGGGGAAAGAATGGGAGAGAGAGAGAGAGAGAGAGAGAGAGAGAGAAAGGGAGGTTACTTGTCGGCAAGACGGAGGCGGCAACGGTGGCAAGGGTGCCAGCGTCAGCGAATGAGAGAGTGATAGAGGGAGAGAGAAGAGAGGAGGTGGCCATCGGGGGGGATAAAAGAGTGAAATAGTGACCAAACTATTCAGTCACTATTCAGTCTTAATATCCACAAAAATTAGAAACCGAATTTGAGACCGAATTGTGATCGAAAAATGTCACAATATTTTTGCCCTAAGCCCGCCAAAGACAAAATTTTAGTGATCAAATTACTTCGGTCACTATTCAGTCTTTGATCTGAGACCAATTTGTGACCAAATGTTATTTGGTCACCAAATCTGAGACCAAATAGTGACCAAATATTTTCGATCTCAAAATCAGTCTCTATGTTCACAATTTCTTATAGTGTCAACAAGGAGTCAAATCCTGATCAAAGGGCTATGATATTATAGGCGGGCTCCACAACTACCATGATGGCATAGTGTCTGGCCGCTTGTGAGTTCCTGCACTTTGGGTTTGAAACTCAAACTCAAAGTTCAAGCACTCACAAGGGGGTGGAGGTGTGGGGCCTACCTAGTACTTGCACTTTGTGTTTTTATAAATGTACTTGCACAAAGTCCTACTCTTGTTTATATGTAGCTATCTATAACTCCCCGCTCTAGCCTGATATGGTCCCACTGACCTACGTAAGACAGGAGAGAAATGACTCGAGAGGTATGACCCCAACCATAGACACATAGGTTGATATTTACAAAAATAGAGAATGAAATTGCAGCGAAAATAGACAAAAGGTATTGCATGATAAACTTTGTAATCCATATATTATTGTCTATATAGTCCAAAAAACAAAATAACATAACAAAATATGACATAACATAGACAACCTCCAAGTTCATAATGTCAAAAGTTCAAATTACAATTAACCCTACATACTAATAATAAGCTAAAAGTCTTGCACAAATCTACTCTTCAAGCTCCTCGTCAGATCATGCTAACTTCACAGCTTCTAGATCTTCAACTCCTCTTGATACGTCAGTAAGGATGAGTCTATGCAATAGACTTAGTAAGCAACTTAAGATCACACACCATAACTTACCACATATGCATTCTAACAAGTCAATCACTTAACAATTACATTAACTTACTAACAATTAACAATATATAACTCTAACACAAGGTCATACTCATCTTTTAAACATTAAGCATGGATAATCTTCAAAACATAAATAAGGAACATATATGACAATGCTAATGCTATCACATGAATCATGGTGACTAACATGCAAGGCACTAACATATAGCTCATTATATGGATTACCTCTAACATATGGAGTCAATTAACATGCATAGCAAATCTTTCACATATATCATGATGTCACGAACATGCAAGTCAAGTATGAAATAATACGTGATCACAATTTAACATGTCACTATGACCATCAACTTAACATGGAGACTATTAACACATGCACTTACTATTTTACTTGCCACATTCTCATTCACTCACACTTGCTTTCACATGCACTTACACATTCTTATTCACATTTCTTGCATATGGTGTTCACATTCACATTCACAATCACATGTCACATTCACATATTACATGCACATATCATGTTCATGTTACTTTCACATTCACATTAATCTTGCACAAGCCAAGACATAGTCTAGACTACCACTAGAAGGTCACAACACGGTCACAAATGTACTCAATCACGTAAACAAGTCGTGAAGAGTCTTGGTTACTGTACTGAATAGGGGGAAGCCCTCCCCACCTTTAATAGTAGTCCACCTCTAGGATTTCACCACCATTGCTCTCGAGGTCACACAACATGATTGAGCCTTCTTATAGGGATATTACTATAGTATGACTCCATGCCCTTCTATGGTAGCAATGTCTCACTGGCACAATTAGTATTAACACAATTATCACATTATTTTCTAGCTCATAAGTCACATGTTCTTTCACTCACACATACACATGCATGCTTATAACATGAACACATCTAACGCTCTTTCAGAAATCATGTTACTATCTAACAATGACCAAATATTAATTACAGAACCAAAACATGATGCTAAACTGCGTGCTTAATCAGATTTAAATCAAACATACTTAATCATGATGGTAAAAGCTTCAAAAATCATAACTAATTAAACAGTGATCAGTTCATACTCAGATTTTAACCACATGGTACTTATATAGAATATAACAATATTATACTTTTTCATAAATTTTGGAGTAGAATAATTATTTTTCCTTAAGTAAATCATATTTCAGGCTATTATTGCAAAAGCACTTAAAATTCTATTAATAGATATTAAATGAATTCAAACATCCTAAAAAATGCGTATAGGAGTATATCTACATACTATATAGATGCTATCAATTTTCATTGCATAAATACTTCATATAAAATAAATTAACATTTATTCTCGTACTTTTCATGGAAATAGAAATCCTAGTTAATTATCATGATTGTCCAAAAAATTAGTCAAAAGATCACAGTTGTCATAATAATTAAAACTCTAGGATAAAACTTGCAGAACTCAAGAGCATCCACAGAACTCATAAATTCATCAAATACATGCAAAAAAGATTATTTTGGAAAACAAAGAACTTGGCGACACGGTCACTATCGTCAAGAGAGGTTGACGGTAGCATCGACTGCTATCAACACTAGAACTTGGTGGCACTAGATCATGTCGTCAAGTTCATGCTTGCAAAACCTGCAGAACAAAAGGCAAGAAAATGGGAAAAATAGGTATCGACTTGATTTTATAAAAATATCTAAAAATAAGAAAATCTTAAGTAGCAAATACGTAGAGAGAAATTCTAAGTTACTTGTTTTTAAAACCACTCACAACTTGCAAAATAGGCAATTGAAGCTCTCCTTAGCAACTAAAGAGTTGTCCTCCAACCACGATCAAATCTCTTTTCTCAAGCAATTTTTTGTCATTCTCTTCACGATTTGGGCCTTCTTCACGATCTATTGATGCTTCCTCTTCACTGCAACTCCACGAACTTGCAACAACAAGGTGAGTTCTCTCCTCAAAATCTCTCTCGGGCTCACCTCCTCTTAAAGATCACAAAAACCTCAGTTAAGAGCAAAGATCTCCCCTAAAACGAAGCCACCTTATATTTATAGAGTCTTGGGTCATAATTGGGGTAAGATCTTTGCCCTACTACAACTCTAACTTGCCTAACAAAGCCACACGAAGAAGTCGATCTCAAAGATCAATTAGGAAATACAACACAGAGTAGTATACGGCAACCCATGTTGTTGTCTACTAGGAGTTTATAATAATCAATGATGTCATCAAGAAAATACATCCAAACATATTGAAACTTGACGGCAAGGAAGGATGCCATCAATCACACTTAGCAACATGGTTGAATGCCATCGACTTATGTTAACAACAATTATATTGTGTCGCTAAGACTAATTGGCATCAGTCTATGCTGATGTCAATTAGAAACCGCAAAAAATCAGCAAAAACAATAAACAAGTTACAATACTATGCAAACAAATTAAAGATTAACTATCCCAAACCTAAGGCATCATACTATCCATCGAAAGTGTCAATACTATATACACTATAAGAAAACTAAGATTTTTCAATGATTTTATATCAGCGGCTAGAAACAACCGTTGATATATAAGGTATATGTCAACGGCTACGTGCGGCCATTGACATATGATCAACATATGTCAATGGTTGCATATAGTCATTGACATAAATTTAACATATGTCAACGGCTACTAGAGTCGTTGACACAAGATTAACATATGTCAACTGCTACTGGGGGTTGTTGACACAAGTGTAACATATGTCAACGGCCCCAAATAGCCATTGACATAAGCGTATCATATGTCAACGACTTCAGATAGTCTTTGACATAAGCTTAACATATGTCAACGACTACTTAGATCCGTTGACATAAGCTTAAAATATGTCAACGGCTACATGGATCCGTTAACATAAGATACGTATGTCAACAGATTTCAGTAGTCGTTGACATATGTTGATGAAAAAATTGTGAGATTTTTTCCGTCAACTTCTCAATAACATTTGTCAGCGGCTATAGAAATCGTTGACATATACTTAAAAAAAAATTATAAAAGACCCCCCGCCCCCTTACTCTCTCCCCTCGTGTGATCATCAACCTTCCGGACCCTTCTCTCTCGGGAACTCTGAAGCCCAATCACACTGCACATTTTTTTCTCTAACACCACTTGCTTCTCTGCACCCACCGGGGGTGGTTCGATCCAGATTTGCTGGGAACCTTGTCTGCAACACCGAGGGGCCCAATGGGACATCATATTGCCAGCTCCCGCAGTCGCAGCAGCCGTACTCGACCAGCCTCACCCATTGCTGCTCCAAGTCATCGTGCCCCGCCGAGCGCCTTAGCCCCCGGAGCTGCGACTGCACCTTACTATACTCTGGTGACTGGTGAGCTTATCTTCCGAGACCTGATGAACACGACCAGGTTCCAAACCCTGGAGTGGAGCTTGTGGACGGGTTTACAGCTGGCCCCAGGATCGGTTTCCCTCCAGGGGCCTCACTTTGACAGCGATGATTACCTGTGCATGCAGCTCTGGCTCTTCCCCGTAGGAGGCACTTACTTTAACCGCTTGGAGATTGGGAGGCTAGGGTTTGAGCTCAGCAACCACATGTACAAGCCTCCCCAAGAGTGGGGGCCTTACCAGTTCATCGCCCTCCCTTACAACTTCCCAAAATAAGTAGCTTATTTGTCTGGTGCTGTGGAGGGTGGCGGATGGGGTGGAGGGAGCTAGGGCAAATGCTGGAGGGGATGCTGGCGGTGATGTTCAAGAAGGGGGGGGGGGGGGGAGCAGCGCCAGTATAGCAACTCTAAATTTTTAAATTCGATAAATGAATATAAGTGATGAGTTTACATAAATGATCCATATATGAATTAATAGGCCCAAAAGCTAGAGCCCAATATTGGATTGGAAATAATTAGACTAAAATTCAAACCTTAATTATTAAAAAATTAAAAAGGATAAGATAATCACTAAAATGACTCATAATTATCTTAAAAAGAGTCCTAGTCCTATCATAACTCCTTGGCTACGGATCTAGAGCTCACCCCATATCAATTAGATAGATAAAGGCTAGAAAATGGTGAGATAAATATAAAAAATTCGGAGTTGGATGAGAGGGAAGAGATTTAAGAGATTTTCTAACCTTAAACATAAAATACCTCTCTATTTTGTACCTATCCAACACTAGAAACCTTCTAAAGCTTGGAGGACAAGGAAGAGGAGCCTTTAGACAAGGAGATCAAGGAGGAGGAGGCTTGGAACGAAGAGCTTCTTCAAGTTCTTCACTTTTCTTACCCTAGGATTTCAAAGCGCTCAAATGTAGGCAATCTCTCAAGCAAAAACAAATTAAAATTGACCATAGGTAGACCATGATCTCATATTCAAAAGTCTTATGTTTTCCCTAATTTCTATCATGTCTTTTAAGAGTATTTCATGCTCAAAGTTCTGTTAAAAACATGTACCCGACTTGACTTGTTCCTTTTTAATCCAGGTCCATGCTTGATCTCATGTCTTGAAACTTTTATTGTACATGCTACTTGATGTCAGGAATCTAACGATTCTATTTTTCCCAATTTCTATCAAGTAATCTTTTCCAATTAAATCATTTTCATCATTGTGTCTGATTTTTGGTTCATCGTGAAGTAACCTAACCATAGCATGCTCATACCAGGTTAAATGCCTAATTACTCTTTACTGAAGATACATATTGAAGTCTAGTTTTGTTTAAAAGTGTTTTCATGGCTTTCATCAAGTATATGATTTTATATGGATTTTAAAAGACCCCTATATCAACCCTTGGAGGACTGGACCGAAATCCCGAAGTGAACTAGTTCACTTTTTGGGCTTGGCCTGACCCTCTAAGAATGCGACGGCCCGACCGGTGGTGTTTATTAGAAGGTCGCGACCAAGGCACACGTCACGACATGAACGCGACAGCCAGATATGTCGCATTCTTTATGCCCAATACCGACTGGCCTTAATGCGGCAAACCCATACGTCGCGTTCTAGACCGAATGTCCTAATCGTGACATGTCATCCCACCGCGTTTTTGGGCACAACAATCAATTGGCTTGACCCAGTTCCTATGAATGCGACAGACATAACCGTCGAGATTTGAACACAGCTGAGACGCCCGTCGTGATTTGACTATCTTTTTTTTTTTTTTAAGTATAGCCAAACCAAGGAGGGAGGTAGTGGCGGCCTCACAGTGTGAGAGGTCCACGACCTTCCCCAAGTGGCTAGGGTTGGATTTTCATTTATAAATAAAGAATAAGTACAAGGAGGGCTAGGGCCTAATGGAAAGGTACCCCACCTTATCAAAATGGTAGGGTTCCTTAACAAGAGTAGGCAGATCGGCCCAAAGATCCCAAATGACAAAATGAGGACAGGATATTGCAAAGCTAGCTAGGCAGTCCGCAACTCTATTAGTTTCCCTGGGAGCGTGGGTAATTTCTGCTTCCAGCTTCTGTGTCTTGGAAGCAATGTATTACATGATAAGGTGAAATCCCACGGGCAAGCGATCTGCTTTGTGACAATCTGAAGGAGGTTGAGAGAATCTATCTCCACCAGCACCTCGGTAATTCCCTTGCTGCAGCAAATGGAAAGGCCATCTCTGAGTGCCAGGGCCTCAGCTGCGAGGCTTGGGTTCAAACCATGGTATGCCCGATCAAAAGCCCAGCATATATTGCCCTCATGATTGCGAAGGATACCTCCAGCTTCCCCGGATGTCGTCTTGAAAGCGCCATCAACGTTCAACTTTAGTCACCCCGGTGGGGGCGTTAGCCATTGAACAATGCTCGGGAGTCTGGTTTTTAGGTCCTCTTTTCCACTTGCATTCTGTTGGAGAACGGCTAGCCAAGGTTGTTGAATTTTCTGAAATTTAAAGGCAGTGCAGATTGCACGAATGGATAGCATTGATCTATTGATGATATATTTGGCCGACATTTCATGACCTTGCAATCTAGCTCTGTTCCTGCTACACCACACCTCCCACAAGACTGCCATAAAGGTGCAGCGAATGAGACGACCTGCAGTGGTAATAATTTCTAGGCGTGCTAAGAAGGCAGTCACTCCCTCTGGCACAACGCTGAAGTTCATGTTGCTGAAGTGCAGAAGGTTGAATAATTCTGACCAGATTTGGTTGGCGATGTTACTTCTGAAGAAGAGATGGAGTGTGCTTTCTTCTTGGGGTTGAGAGCAGCAGGAGCATTTGGAGGAAAGGGGCACACCTTTATTCTGTTGGGTTTTCCATATAACATGTTTTTGATGATCACATTAATATCCTTGAACATTGATTTAATGCAAAATTGATGTGCTAACTAACATGAAAAACATCATGAAAGTGATTGAGTTAAACATTGCTAAATCATACAATGTATATCACTAACAATGTATTTGCATGTAGGTGCACAAGCATGAAAGATGGAGCATTGAAGAGATGAGCAAATAGCACAAAAACTGTCAAAGAGGTGCACCTGTCGACAGATGCAATGTACCTGTCGATAGATTCACACAGTCATTCCAAGACAGAACTCAGGTTTGCATCCCTGAGTGCACCTGTCGACAGATGCAAATTGCCTGTCGACAGATACACTCAGAAACTCAATTTTCTGAAACCCAGTTCTCAGCCTAAGTGCACCTGTCGACAGATGCAAGTGCACCAGTCGACAGACGACGGAAACATGAGATTTACAGTTTCCAAATCCGGCCCCACTTGGGTGTTTCCTTCCTCCACGACCCCCACCTTTACCTAACACTATATAAGCATCCTTTTGGAGCCAAATTCGCAGAGAGCAGCCTCCCATCCAAGAGCCTCCAAGGGACCAAGAGGAAAAGCCCCAAATTGCTGCTCTGCTTCAACTTTCTGCCCAGATCGTCGTGGAATCGCCATCCATGCGAAGTTGAAGCCGGATCGTCGTCAGTTCAACCTTCTACATCGATCAGTCTACATCCAATCGAAGTTTGAAGAGCGTTTGGACGATCCATGATAAGAATTCCAACTGGATTTGTTCCCCAACTCTAAATTCTTCTCCATTTCACAATTTCCATTCCATTGTGTGTGTGTGGTTGTGTTTCGAGCATCCTTTGTGCTTGATTCACGAATTTGTGGTTGTTCTGATCGTGGTTCATCAGACAACGTATGTGTGTTTGAGTTGTTGTGTTGAACTCGCTCTTAAGCAGTGGTTTCTGCGTGTGTGTGTGGACGATGGATGTAGGATACACGAGTTGTGTACTCCGAACAACCTTAAATCATCGTGTCATGTGGTTTGTTCGCGTTTTGCGATAGATGATTGGTAGGCACGTTGTTCATACGCACGTTTAATACCCTGTTTTCATTTATATCAACTCAAGCCTTCTTAATCTCAATCAAATTCTAATCAAGTTTCATTAAGATTGCTGTTGCACCAAAAAGAAGCCATCAGTAAATAGAAATTGTCGTAATCTATTCAACCCCCCCTTCTAGATTACCATATTGTGTTATTCCGCATAACCCTTCATATTCTTCATGGTCTCATCTACTGGGATGATGTTGAGCATTAGACGCCATAAAAGAATAGACCACTTAAGGGGAATATAAGGTGACCAAAGGACTGCCCATTGCTGTGAATTTGCTGGTGCAAGAAGGGAGCGGACAGACTTGGTGGAGAATTTGCAATTTGCAGTAGAGCACCATATCCAGGTGTCCTTAGTGCCATTAGAAATCAGGAACTGGGACAGCAGATGATTGGGACAGTGCTGGATAGCGGTCTGCAGCTGCGTTCTCATCGGGTTGGTGAAGGCCTGCTGGACAGTGCAATCCTTGTGGGGCATGTTGTTCCATATGTCTTCAGGTATAAACTCTTTAAGAGGCATTTCCCCAGTCCATACATCATACCAGAAATAAGTAGTGGGGTTGTTGTCCATAGAAATGATCATGTGGTTATTGTGGATGATGTGGGATGTTTGCTGCCATAATTTCCTATCCGCAGTCAACATGAAAGGGAAGTGAGCTTCGGAGTGATGACAGTTAAAAAGATGTTTACCCCTAAAGAATCTGGCCCATATGGAATCAGTAGTCAAAGCTCTCCATAACATTTTTGTCCTGAAGGCGATCTGTATATGGTGCAAGTTCAGAACGCCCAGCCCCCCACTCTCCTTCGTTTGGGCAATGGTGTTCCAGCTTTTCCAATGCCTTTTCGGGGATCCCTCGTAAGAGCCCCAAAAGAAATTAGCAAGAGTTCTGTGGAAAGCTTTCACAACAGTGGCCGGGATGGGCATGGCATTCATGGTATAGATGGGAAGGGCAGACAAGATATGTTGTATTAAAACCAGTCTTCCACCCGAGGAGAGTAAATCATTTTTCCACCCTTGCAACTTACTGACCGTCCTGGAGATAATATGAGCAAAGTGATCTGGCTTCTGACGCCCAGAGTATATGGAAAGTCCGAGGTATTTGATTGGCAGTTTTGCTCTAATGAAACCTGTTGTCTTGCTAATCTTCTGGATGAGGCTATCAGTGGCATGTGTGGGCACATAGAAGGAGCTTTTGTGCTTGTTAATGAGCTTTTGTATTTGATTTGACTGTCTATTCCAGAAACCCTAATTTGCATGCAAACCATGATAATCATGCTTTATAATCATGGCTTAACCCCTGTAATGCACTGTTGTGAACAGTAACAACATGTTAGAGTATTTTTTATAATATTCACATGATTTTATTAATTAAAAATATGTGCATAATCCTCGCATGCTATCATTGATTTTCTCTCACTTGCATACACCAAACGTAAATTTTTGCCATGAGACCTTACTAAAATCACTCACTAATGTATCTGGTAATTAATTGCAATTAATCAAGTAAATTTTCCTATTTATTTAAATGAACTTGTCTTCATTTTATTCGCTTGAATTGAATATCGTTATTGTGTCCCTCTGACTTCGAGCACTCAAGGTATGACAGACAAATGTTTCTATACATGCTTAATCTTGGCTTGGACGACCTCTCTATTGGGAATACTCCTGACAGGACCAGGAACTCCTTGTCGAGGCCCCCGTAAGACTCTTTGTCTTTAGCGGACATCCATTGTCAACAAGCATGGTGTACCCTCAACACCTATTTTACCCTTCGGGATCAGCATGATCCAACGGCCTTAGATTGTTCTCTCTTGCCTTGAGATCATGCCGGGCCTCTGGCCTGTGTTCGTAGCACGGCTATTGTGCGGTTGTGACTTCTACTAGACTGCTGGCACACGATTGTGTAACATCACGCATTTTTCGGATCCTCGTGGATCCTTGTTTAGCGGGTTTGGTGGCCAATGTGTGGCCCATTAGCTTGTGTTTCAGGTGTTCGCGTGGGTTGTGAGGCTTTGTGGGTCGGCAGATTGGGCCCAAAGCACTCACAAGTTCTCTACCAGTGAACACGACAGAGGTATGCGTCGCGTACTGAACGCGACGGCCCTGGTGGTCGCGTTCATGTTGCCGCCGTTTGGCGGTCTTCGTCTGCATGGCTGCCGCGTGTCGTGCACTGGGCAGTCGCCTGACGTCGGCCTTGGGAAGGCGACAACCTCCTACGTCGCGTTCAGGTCACGACGTAGGGCTGCATCGCATTCCCAACCGATGTACGTTTTTAAAGAAGTTTTGGCCGGACAGAGCTGGGGCAAGCTCTGCTCGGCCAGGGGAGGAGTTTCTGCGGTTTCTTTGGGCGATTCAGCATTTTAGTGGGGTTTTTGGCGTGCTCTCACCATGAGTACGTTGTGTGGAGGGGGGGGGGGAGGGGGAGACACCGTACTGTGGATGGTTTGCGTGTTCTTCGTGAAGGTAGGGAGGTTCTACCCTTTTACGTTGTGAATTGCATGGAATGCATGTGTGGATATTTTCTGGCTTTGAGAATAGTAGATACCATGCTAGGGTACCCATTAAAGCATGAAAAGTGAGAATTAACCATGGTTTGTGTGTCTTGGGGTGGTGATCCGAGAAGAGGATCCCGAATTAGGGTTCCTACCTGTGAAGGCGACGAAGCCCCCTGTCGCGTTCTGAACGCGACAAGCCGACCCGTCGCGTGCATGTTGGGAACGCGACATGTCGGGGTGCCGCATTCTGGAGGCGACAGTACCCCACGTCGCGACCTCAGCCGTGAGGTCCTATTGTGCATGGTTTTAATGGCGGGATTATCTGAATATCGTTATTCCTTGTGCATGGCACCGGCAGGTGGTGCATTGGTGTTTGTAGCGCTCATGAAGCGTGTTACTCACGTGGTGAGCAGATTTTTACGTGGTTAGCTTGTTATTTATGTAGATGGCTTGGTGTATGTGTATGCATTGCGCACACTCTAATGTGGTTTAACCATTAAGGTTGGTTTGTGGTGACGGGGCAGTGAGGTTCCGGTGTGAACCTAGCCTTGGTCCTTTAATGTATGTTATAGATTGTGTATCTAAGATGGTTTAACTAGTAAGTTATGAGTATGGCTATTAAGTGATTATCGTGTAACAAGTTTGGTGCGGCCGTGGAGGTCACTTCGTGATTAATGACTGGCTAGGATATCATTGGTTAAGGTAATGTATGTGTGTGTTTGTATAGGCTAGCTTGTAGGTCACAGGGTGACCGGAACAAGCTACTCCTCGCATGTGTACCGTGGTTTGTAATAAGGATGATATATGTATGTATTGCGGTTTGTGCGTTGCCAAGTGTGGTGGTCTGGCGCCAATTCCGGAATGCCTCTTCAGTTGGGTACCCCAGGTTCTGTGTGAGCCAGGCACATGTGTTTGTTATGCTCGGAGTTTGTCCTAATACTTTGTGCATCGTTGAGGTCTATGTTGTCTGTCCTGGACACTCTCACTCATGTGCTTGAGTTGTACGTCCGGCTGAGGGAAAGACGACAGAGGGCAGCGACTTGTGAGAGTTTGTGTTTAGCCTCTTGTAGCGCGCTCGTAGTTGGGGGTACGAACACCAGTAGTCGACACTGGTCCCCAGCTAGTCATGTTTTCCAGTGCCTCACTTTAGGGATCTTAGGCCAGAGTCCCAAAAGATGCCAGGCATGGGCCTGCAGCTGTGTAGTCTGCAGGTGTGGTGTTGGTTGGACTCCACTGTTCTTTGGCTTGTGCTTGTGGAGCGGCAGTTGGACCTTTCGTCCGTGACTACGAGACTGAGAGGTAGTTCTTGTGTTGTGTTGTCCAGGTTGGATACTGGCATCATGAACCAGTAGTTTGTTCCTATGTGGCGGCGTCGTTCCTTTCCAACTCGCGCTTTGCTACTGGTTGTAGTGTGTGTGTAGTGGCTTGTTGGTTATGGTTTTACCCGTTGAGGTGTGCCCTGGTGTTGGCACGGTTGTAGTTGTGGTTGGTGAGCGGAGACTCACTGGTTGTGGTTTGACTCATGTGATGTGCCCCGTCGTTGGCACAGTTGTGTCAAGGTTTTGCCCGTGGTGGCGTGCTTTGTGGTGGCACTGGTTTGGTTGTGGTTTCCGTGGTGGTACCTCGTGGTAGTAGATACATGTACCCTGTGTGGGTAGTGCTTTATGGTGGCACGCTATGTACCAGTCTTTTTAGGTATTGAGGTGGAGGTCATGTGGTGTGACCTTCCACTTGTTATATTTTACCCTTCCTCGGATAAACTTCCGATTATGGTTTTAGTGTGTGATGGACTGGCATCGTTGTAGCCCCTCCTGCTACCTTGTGTGTGGCTCCCGACATATTGTGGTCTGGGGGTATAATGGGCTAGCTCTTGGTCAGCGGTTTTGCTACCCGTGTGTTTGGGGTTCGCCTTTGAAGCTTGTAGCCTAGGCAGTGGTTTGCCTGTGTGGCTTGTAGCTTAGGCGACCAGTCATTGAAATAATGTGCCTGTGAGGCTTGCGGCATAGGCATTTCAGTTATTGAGTGGACTAGTAGTGATGTGCTAGTCCTGTGGTTCCTCTTTCTTTTCGAGGAATAAGTATTTGTTTAGGATTTACTGTTTAAGCTGTTATTTATTATAAATGTTGTGAGCATGATATGGTTTGGCTATTTGAGTTGCCAGTGAGACTCTCTGGGGTTGAGGTTCTTCAGTGTTGCGTGTTGTTTTAGGTGGTCCCCTACTGAGCCTGTGACTTGTTGAGGCTCACTCCCCTACAGTTCTTTTTAGGGATTGCCGTTTGTGTGGCTTGTGGAGACGTTGTGGCAGACTTGTGCAACCAGCAGTTGAGTTGTAGTCGTGTTGTGTGAGCTTGTGCTCCCTCGGGATATGCCCCAGGTAGTTGTACTTTTTAATTGGACATGTAATAATGTATTGGGACAGTTGTACAATGTGGTTTACAGATATGAGCACATGTACTTTCTTGTGTCTTATACTGTAGTTGTTGTCTTTTATATTCTTACTGGACATGTGTGTGATATCCCTTGCGAGACTTCGGTCCGTTCGCGGGAGGCGGATCTAGATATGGAGCCTTATTGGGCATAAGTATCCAAGTCCGTCACAGTTTGTATCAGAGCATGGTTCAGTTAGAATATGAAAAGACATTGAGGGTACAATGTCCCAAGATATGGTTTAATGTCCACTGCTGGTAGTAAGTCTGTGGTTTTATGTGATCTTCAGTATGGTTTTCACGTGAACTTTTAATATGAGAACTACGTGTTTTTGTTTGTTAAATTGGCAGTTGTTAGAAATGGCAGAGAAATGGCACGGTTAATGGTACAGTGAGTGTGGTAACATCAAAATGCCAGTTTATGATTAAAATATAATTGTTTAAAAGGTTCTCAGTTATAGAAATTAAAGGGATTAATGAATTCAGTTATGGAAACTAGTGAAAGTGTTTTAGTGAGGACTAGAGTTAGCAGAGACAGGTATAGGGTAATGATGTGATGGAATGGCAGAAGAAATAGATTTATGATGGGGAATAGTGCAGTGTGATCAGAATTGTTAAATGTATGAGTTGCGGCTGAGAACTTTGGCAGAAGTAGTTAATGTATTTGAGAATTGTGTGGATAGATATTAAGAAGCAGCGTGATTAAGTGATGTGTCAGGTTTGAAATGATTAAGTGAGGTAGTTCAGCTTAAGATGTGGTATTAGCAAACAGAGGAATAATAATGTGTGGCAGTCAGATGAAATGTGTATTTGTGACTAGAAAAGGGTGCAGTAAAGAGTTTCAGAATAGTGTTGTTATGAATAATGATGATAATGGAAAGTTTGATACAGAGATTCGTGTAAGTATATACAGAGATGAGCAGCAGGGTAAAGAAAGAATAAAAAAGAACAGCATGTAATCAGATTTTTCTGAGAATTTCATAAGGAAGATGTTCACTTAGTAAGTGGCAGTGGGTAAGGATTTCGTAGAAAGATTTACACAGGATTACAGTGTTAAAGATAAGAGCAGTAATGCCAGCATTTATGTGCAATTTATGGGCACAGGAAAGTAAATTTTGTGCCAGAGGCAGATTAAGGTCAAGGCAAGGTAAATTGTGAATGGACATTTGTGAGTAAGCTGCAATAGTGGAATTGTTGGTATTCGGTAGTGGATCAGTAATGTAGAATAGAGGAGCCAGGCAGAATCAGATATTGTGTTTGAAGGATATAGTTTCAGTTTATGGCTATGTCAGTATTTTAATAAGAAGGATTGCAGTGTGAATGGTACAGTAAGATTAGGCAGTAAGTAGAATAGTTAAGAGAAATGCTTTGCATAAATGAAATTATGATGTTGGCAGTAAAGTTAAAGTTCAATATTATTAAATAGATGAAGAATATGGCAGATTATAAAGCAGCGATAATCATATGAATCAAGGAATGTGCAGCAGGAATTTGTGTAAATAGTAAGCAGCAAGGTGATCCAGATGAACGAATGGGTTTCGTATAAGAATGTCTCCAAAGTTTAATGTAAAGGTCGCAGCAGAACAGTTAAAGAATAGTGAGTAGATTAAGAGGTGGCAAAGCAAAACAGAAAGGATAAGGAAATGCATGATCAGTTTAGCAGTAAGGAATTCTAAATAAGATGACATCGAGTAAGTTTTGTCTTGATAACAGCGTGGCAGCAATGAGAATAGAAATTGTAAAAAGATATGGGTTTGGATTGCTGATCCGAGCAGGGTCAGTTAAGCAGTGTAATTATGAGATAAGAAAAGTGCAACGTCAGCTTGGGAATACGAATTAAGGTAAGATGTGTTGACAGTGGTATGCCAGAATTCAGAGTTTAAGCAGATGGTTCTATCAGAATAAGAAAAGCAGACCGGAAACATTATTGTTTTCTTCCAGTGGTAAGTGAATAAATAAGATGATTTGGGAAGCCAGTAAAGGTGAAATTGAGGTCAGAGTTATGGTTTTGCCCAGTGTTTGGTGTGATCAGAGTAGCGCAGTGGAAGCGTGGTGGGTCCATAACCCACAAGTCAGACAGTTAAGTATGTGAATGCAGATAAACTAGAGTAATGGCTAACGGTGACAAGTGGATAATGGAATGGCACCAAGGAATTCGAGAATTTAAGCAAGGTTTAGCACGACAAAACATCCAAAGGTAGCGGAATAAAGTGAAAGGTTTTGAGCAAGGAAAATGGTCCAGAAAGAAATGTTGCAAACACAGCCCAGAAAATGTGGAAGCAGGTTGAGTCCAAGGAGATAAAGCGCCACCGGCAAGGTAGAATTGCCTACGGTCAAAGGGTAAGAAATGTCAGATTGAATCTATGGAATGGAGCAGTAATGAAATGAATTGAAAAGAGAATAGAGGGCAGAACAAGTGTGAAAATGAAAAAAAGGGGTTAGTCAGTACAGATAGTTTGAAAGAAAGATGCAGAGGAAGTGTATCATACTTGTTCTGTATATGATTTTATTTCTTTTTAGGTGATAATCTGGCTTATTATGATTTATTTTGAATGTCGAGGACGACATTCCTTTTTAGGTGATAATAATGTAACGTCGCGCATTTTTTGGATCCTCGTGGATCCTTGTTTAGCGGGTTTGGTGGCCAATGTGTGGCCCATTAGCTTGTGTTTCAGGTGTCCGCGTGGGTTGTGAGGCTTTGTGGGCCGGCAGATTGGGCCCAAAGTGCTTACAGGTTCTTTGCCTGCGAACGCGACAGAGGTATGCATCGCGTTCTGAACACGACGGCCCTGGTGGTCGCGTTCATGTTGCCGCTGTTTGGCGGTCTTCGTCTGCATGGCTGCTGCATGTCGTGCACTGGGTAGTCAGCTGACGTCGGCCTTGGGAAGGTGACGGCCTCCTACGTCGCGTTCAGGTCGCGACGTAGGGCTGCGTCGCGTTCCCAACCGCTGTGCATTTTTAAAGAAGTTTTGGCCGGACAGAGCTGGGGCAAGCTATGCTCGGCCAGGGGAGGAGATGCTGCGGTTTCTCTGGGCGATTCGGCGTTTTAGCAGGGTTTTTGGCGTGCTCACGCCGTGAGTACGTCACGTGGAGCGGGGGAGACGTCGTACCGTGGATGGTTTGCGTGTTCTTCATGAAGGTAGAGAGGTTCTACCATTTTACATTGTGAAATTGCATGGAATGCATGTGTGGATGTTTTCTGGCTTTGAGAACAATAGATACCATGCTAGGGTATCCATTAAGGCATGAAAAATGAGAATTAACTATGGTTTTGTGTGTCTTGGGGTGGTGATCCGGGAAGAGGATCCTGGATTAGGGTTCCTGCCTGTGAAGGTGACGGAGCCCCCTGTCGCGTTCTGAATGCGACAGGCCGACCCGTCATGTTCATGTTGGGAACGCGACATGTCAGGGTGACGCGTTTTGGAGGCGACAGTACGCCACATCGCGACCTCAGCCGTGAGGTCCTGTTGTGCATGGTTTTAATGGCAGGATTATCCAAATATCGTTATTCCTTGTGCATGGCACCGGCAGGTGGTGCATTGGTGTTTGTAGCGCTCATGAAGCGTGTTACTCGCATGGTGAGCAGGTTTTTACGTGGTTAGCTTGTTATTTATGTAGATGGCTTGGTGTATGTGTGTGCATTGCGCAAACTCTATTGTGGTTTAACCATTAAGGTTGGTTTGTGGTGGCGGGGCAGTGAGGTTCCGGTGTGAACCTAGCCTTGGTCCTTTAATGTATGTTATAGATTGTGTATCTAAGATGGTTTAACTAGTAAGTTATGAGTATGGCTATTAAGTGATTATCGTGTAACGACTTTGGTGCGTCCGTGGAGGTCACTTCGTGATCAATGACAGGCCAGGATATCATTGGTTAAGGTAATGTATGTGTGTGTTCGTATAGGCTAGCTTGTAGGTCACAGGGTGACCGGAACAAGCTGCTCCTCGCATGTGTACTGTGGTTTGTAATAAAGATGATATATGTAAGTATTGCGGTTTGTGCGTTGCTGAGTGTGGTGGTCCGGCGCCTATTCCGGAATGCCTCTTTAGTTGGGTACCCCAGGTTCTGTGTGAGCCAGGCACGTGTGTTTGTTGTGCTCGGGGTTTGTCCCGATACTGTGTGTACCGTTGAGGTCTGTGTTGTTTGTCCTGGACACCCTCACTCCTGTGCTTGAGTTGTACGTCCGGCTGAGGGAAAGACGACAGAGGGCAGCGACTTGTGAGAGTTTGTGTTTAGTAGCTTGTAGCGCGCTCGTAGTTTGGGGTACGAACACCAGTAGTCGACACTGGTCCCCAGCTAGTCCTGTTTTTCAGTGCCTTACTTTAGGGAGCTTAGGCCAGAGTCCCTAAAGGTGCCAGGCATGGGCCTACAGCTGTGTAGTCTGCAGGTGTGGTGTTGGTTGGACTCCACTATTCTTTGGCTTGTGCTTGTGGAGCGGCAGTTGGACCTTTCGTCTGTGACTGCGAGACTGAGAGGTAGTTCTTGTGTTGTGTTGTCCAGGTTGGATACTGGCGCCATGAACCAGTAGTCCGTTCCCATGTGGCAGCGTCATTCCTTTCTGACTCGCGCTTTGCTACTGGTTGTAGTGTGTGTGTAGTGGCTTGTTGGTTGTGGTTTTACCCGTTGAGGTGTGCCCTGGTGTTGGCACGGTTGTAGTTGTGGTTGGTGAGCGGAGACTCACTGGTTGTGGTTTAACTCATGTGGTGTGCCCCGTCGTTGGCACAGTTGTGTCAAGGTTTTGCCCTTGGTGGCGTGCTTTGTGGTGGAACTGGTTTGGTTGTGGTTTCCGTGGTGGTACCTCGTGGTAGTAGGTACATGTACCCTGTGTGGGTAGTGCTTTATGGTGGCACGCTATGTACCAGTCTTTTCAGGTATTGAGGTGGAGGTCATGTGGTGTGACCTTCCACTTGTTGTGTTTTACCCTTCCTCAGATAAACTTCCGATTATGGTTTCAGTGCGTGATGGACTGGCATCGTTGTAGCCCGTCCTGCTACCATGTGTGTGGCTCCCGACATATTGTGGTCTGGGGGTATAATGGGCTAGCTCTTGGTCAGCGGTTCTGCTACCCGTGTGTTTGGGGTTCGCCTGTGAAGCTTGTAGCCTAGGCAGTGGTTTGCCTGTGTGGCTTGTAGCTTAGGCAACCAGTCGTTGAAATAATGTGCCTGTGAGGCTTACGGCCTAGACATTTCAGTTATTGAGTGGACTAGTAGTACTATGCTAGTCCTGTGGTTCCTCTTTCTTTCTGAGGAATATGTATTTGTTTATGATTTACTGTTTAAGCTGTTATTTATTATAAATGTTGTGAGCATGATATGGTTTGGCTATTTGAGTTGCCAGTGAGACCCTCTGGGGTTGAGGTTGTTCAGTGTTGCATGTTGTTTTGGGTGGTCCCCTACTGAGCATGTGACTTGTTGAGGCTCACTCCCCTACAGTTCTTTTCAGGGCTTGTCGTTTTTGTGGCTTGTGAAGACGTTGTGGCAGACTTGTACCACTAGCAGTTTAGTTGTAGTCGTGTTGTGTGAGCTTGTGCTCCCTCGATGTATGCCCCAGGTAGTTGTACTTTTTAATTGGACATGTAATAATGTATTGGGACAGTTGTACAATGTGGTTTACAGATATGAGCACATATACTTTCTTGTGTCTTATACTGTAGTTGTTGTCTTTTATATTCTTACTGGACACGTGTGTGATATCCCTTGCGAGACTTCGGTCCGTTCGCGGGAGGCGGATCTGGATATGGAGCCTTATTGGGCATAAGTATCCAGGGCCGTCAAAATAGTGTGTGTTGTGCAACTGTTACTATCACATGTTTAATGTTGATTTACGAATACGACCCTTGTTCTTATCTACTTTCTCTATACTCTCACCTATTCATATTCTCTCTATACTCTCATCTATTCTACAATTACTCTCATCTATTCTTGGTACTCTAATTGGCCATCTATGTGATTATCTAAGATAACAAACATAATCATGCCATGCAACATTATAAAGGGCCCGATCTGGTCTTGGGAGGTACACCCGAAAGTGCCATTTGCCCGCGAGAACTCATTGATCAGGGTGTACGGCATAACACCTAAGTGCCATACTATCAAGATTTAATCGAAGACAATCAATACATGTACTATGTTCTCTTGATTGACGAGAAGTTCAACCAAACATTCTATCTCGACTATCGCACTTTTGTGCAAATGTTACATGTTATCTCAATCTATGCTCACTCCGCTATTATGCTTGTTATGCTATTTTCTTGTGAAAAGTATTATCATTCTCTTGCTAACATGACATTACTCTCGTAACTATACTTGATCGTTCTCTCTAGTTACCATGTTTTATAAGACATTAATCACTTAAAGCTTGTATGTTTACATGAGATATTAAGTCCTACTGAGCGTTATCGCTCACCGTGCGCTATTGTTATATGTGTTTCAGGTGAGTCTGATGGGGACTACCACACGCACGAGGAGAGGGATGAGCGAGAGCAAGAGTGATCAGTCGTTTCATCAACCAATCATCTTAGTGTGGATAGTTAGATGGATAGTATGTTGTTTTTATTTGAATAAGGTGCTCTGGACCCATAGATTTTGGCTTTGAATTAGTGGATGTAATAGCATTTAGTGGAATTATCAATAAAGATGATTCATTTAGCATTATTCCAATTTGTACAATGGTTTAATGTCTATTTCTCGCTCTATACTATTTATTTAACTATTTACTGCTCCGATATTCCACGTCGGGACGTTACAGTTTTGTGGTTTCAGAGCGTAGGTTGTTCTTTAAGTATAAGATGATCTACGATGGACCTGTCTCGACTAAAGTCAATTATCCTACCTATGAGAGATATGGGTAGAACCATGGGTAATAAGTTAAAAATAAATTCACACACGCACTAACTTAGTGTTACTTCAATATCTTATATCAATTTTTATCTTGAAGGAACTTAGAAATAGCAATGGCAGTGGAGCGTGCTCAACTCTGTGACATGAAACAGACCATCCAGGAGCTGACTCGAGCATTACTGCAAGTTGCCCAAGGAGGCGGTGGTAATCGAGGAGCAGGGGATCTGCATAGAAACTTCTGTAGCATGAACCCGCCTCGTTTCAGTGGGACCACTGATCCCGATGAGGCTGAACACTAGTTGAAATAAATTGAATGCATTTTCCGTGTTATGCAATGTGCAAATACTGATCCCGATGAGGCTGAACACTGGTTGAAATAAATTGAATGCATTTTCCGCGTTATGCAATGTGCAAATGGAGATAAACTACTACTTGCCACTTTCTAGCAAGAAAGGGACACCCGTGTGTGGTAGGAGGTTGTTGAGGCCACTCGGGCGGATGCACAATTTACATAGGACGAGTTCAAGGAACAGTTCAATTACAAATATTTCTCTAAACGAGTCCGGGAAAGAAAGACTACGGAATTTACTGCACTAAAGCAGAGGAACCTTACAATGACAAAATATGAAGCTCCATTCTCTCGATTAGCACGATATGCCAATCACCTTGTCAGCACCGAGAAGATGAAGGCGAGGCAATTCCTTAATGGGCTCAAGCCTTCTTACATCACTCAACTTGCACCACTTGACATTCAGGTTTATACCGACATGGTCGATAACGCTCAATTGCTAGAGGATGCGACCGATCTCACTGATCGCATCATGGGTAGAATCGTCAAGAAGGAACAAGCCTCAAGTTTCTCAAGCAGACCCACCAACGGCAAGAAACGGTCGTTGAGCATCACCGACAGGCCAAGGCAAGAGCAGAAGCCCAAGGTCTTTACCCCCTCTGCCCCAAACAAGCCCAAATGCAAGCATTGTGACAAGCTTGGTCACACTACGAAAGAGTGTTGGAGGAAAGTTGGCACGTGCCTACGTTGTGGGAGTCGAGAGCATTGCATTCCTAATTGTCCCATGCTCAAGGAGAATGAGAAGCATCCTGCTGGATAGAAGAAGCAGGGCAGACTCCAAGCTGTCCAAGAAACAGAAACCACCGAAGAGGGTGGAGTGGTGGAAGGTACACTACATGTCTTTTCTCAATCAGCATTTGTCTTGTTTGATACTGGCGCTACACATTTGTTCATATCTCAGAACTTTGCTGATACATTAAATATCAAACCTACATCTATGGGTTTTGAATTTCCTGTCACAACACCACAGGGGGAGAAAGCCCAATTGAACAAATATTTTTCATTAACTGATGTAATGATTGGAGAACTCAATCTAAGAGCCGACTTGGTGTATATGCCCATGGAAGGCTATGATGTCATATTAGGAGCAGATTGGCTATCCACCTATGGTGCTAGTGTTGATTGTAGAAGAGGGAAGATTACATTTAGTGAATTCCCTAAGCTATCCTTCACGGGGCGTAGACATAAGAGACACTTGTCTCTAGTCTCTGCTATTCATGCACAAAGTATGAGTCGGAAAGGGTGTGTGGCATTCCTTGATACTATAGTAGTTGAAAAGAAAGCACCTAAGGTAGTAGACATACATATAGTACAAGACTACTCCGACGTTTTCCTCGATGAGCTACCAAGCATTCCACCTGAATGAGATGTGCATTTCTCAATCGATCTAACCCCTGGAGCTGCACCGGTGTCACGTCAGCCCTATAGAATGTCTCCTATCAAATTGAAGGAACTGAAGGAGCAATTGATGGAGCTTCTGGAGAAAGGTTTCATCAGACCGAGTACTTCCCCCTGGGGAGCACCCATTCTATTTGTCAAGAAGAAGGACGGATCTATGAGATTATGCATTGACTACAGGTAGTTGAACCAGCTCACTATCAAGAACAAATACCCTTTGCCTTGCGTCGATGAATTATTTGATCAAATATCAGAAGCTAAATATTTCTCTAAGATTGACCTTAGATATGGATATCATCAGATGAGAATCAAAGATGCGGATATTTATAAGACAACTTTCAGGAGCAGGTATAGACATTATGAATTTATTGTTATGTCTTTTTGTCTAACAAATGCTCATGTAGCTTTCATGTAATTGATGAACAGTATCTATCGGCCATACCTCGACAAATTTGTTGTGGTGTTTATTGATGATATCCTTATATATTCCAAGACCAAAGAAGAGCACGAGGAGCATGTGAGGATCACTCTACAGATCTTACACGACAACAAGCTCTATGAAAAGTTGAGCAATTGTGAGTTCTGGATTGAGGAAGTTTCATTTCTAGGCCATGTCACATCTAAGGATGGTATCACTGTTGATCCTTCCAAGGTTGAAGTCGTACTCAACTGGGAAAGACCTACCAACGTTATGGAGATCAAAAGCTTTTTGGGACTGGCTGGCTATTATAGGTGGTTCATAAAAGATATCTCCAAGATTGTTGTGCCTTTTACTCGCCTTACGCAAGAGGAGAACTCTTATGTCTGGAGCAAAGAATGTGAGAAGAGCTTTCAAACATTGAAGAAATGCTTGACATCTGCACCTGTCCTCGCATTACCAGTTGAGGGCGAAGGATTCTCAGTCTATACTGATGCATCTGGAATCGGTCTAGGCTGTGTTTTAATGCAGAATGAGAAGGTGATAGCTTATTCATCTAGACAATTGAAGCCTCATGAGGTCAACTACCCTGTTCATGACTTAGAACTAGCTGCAGTTGTCTTTGCATTAACGATCTAGAGACATTACCTCTATGGAGAATAATTTATTGACTATTCAGATCACAAAAGTCTTAAGTATTTATTTTCCCAGAAGGAGCTCAACATGAGACAAAGAAGATGGTTGGAGTATCTTAAGGACTTCGACTTCAATATTTAATATCACCCTGGCAAAGGTAATGATGTAGTACATGCACTTAGCAGGAAGCATGTGGCATCCTTATCTTGTTTAGTCATAGGCGAGATGTAATTGTTAAAACAATTTGCCATATTAGAGATAAATATTGAGTAGAGAAGTGATCAGATACTAATTTCCAATCTTAGGGTACAACCCAACATCTTTGTCAAAATCAGGGATCAACAAGCAAATGATCCATTTCTAATCCGTGTTAGAGAAACAATAGCTGACAAACCAGATTTCTCCATCACTGAAGATAGGAGATTGTTATTTCAGGGAAGGACATATGTGCTTGACAATGAAGATTTGAAAAGGAAGTTGATGGATGAAGCTCATAAGACCAAGTACACAATTCACCCAGTTGCAACCAAGATGTACCAAGGCATGAAAAGATCATTTTGGTGGCCAAACATGAAGCGTGAGGTTGCTGAACTTGTCGCGCACTGCCTCACATGTCAACAAGTCAAAGCAAAGCACCAACGTCCTGCGGGTGTATTCAGACCCCTAGACATACTAGAATGGAAGTGGGAAAGCATCGATATGGATTTCATCATGGGTTTACCCCGAACTCGTGGTGGACTGGATGCTATTTAGGTCATAGTCGACAAACTAACCAAGTCCGCACACTTTTTAGCAATCAAGAGCACTTGGAGTGTGGACTGAAAGATGTGCAGAATTATCTATTATGGTAATCTAGAAGGGGGGGGGGGGGGGGGGGGTTGAATAGATTACTTCCAATTAAAGCACTATGACCTTCTTTTCGATGGAAAACACAGGTTTATCAAGATCTCACACAGAACTAATTTACATTCGAACTGTTATGTGTATGCTTGCTGTGAGTAGAACAGAAACAACCTATCTAACGTGTGAGAAATCACCATGCCTACCAAACATCTATCGTGAAAACGTTCAAACCACAGGACACGAGGATTTAAGGTGGTTTGGAGTACACAACTTGTGTATCCTACATCCACCGTCCACACACACACACGCAGAAACACCTGCTTATTAGCGAATTCCACTCTACAACTCACACACACACGTCTGATGCAAACACATGATCAGAACAACGAAAGCCACGTGAATCAAGTACAAGGGTCGCTTGAATCACAACCACACACACAGAAATATGAGAAATATGAGAAGACAAGAGTTATGAGATGAAAGAACAAATCCTGATGAAAAACTCTTGTCGTTGGTCGTCCAGAAGAACTCCAAGCTCCACTGTGATGATCCTCAGATGATGTAGAAGCTTGAGCCGTGGACGAACCGTCTTCAACTCCTCTCGGAAGATGGATCTTCTGAGCTCTGGATGGAGGGTTGAAGCAGGGCAGCAGGGAGAAGCTTTTTCCTTGGGTTTTGCTTAGGGTTTTCTTATGGTGCCTTCTTGCTGTGAAAATAGCTCCATATGTTCTATATATATGGGTGTCCAAGTTTAGAGAGACGTGGTAAAAGGAAACACCCTAATATGGAACATATCCAAATCTCGGAATTGAAGTTTCTCTTCGTCTGTCGACAGACGATCTATAGCTGTCGACAGCCACTGCTAAACTCTGGTTTCCAGAACACTTGAAGCTACTGGAAGACTGGATCTGTCAACAGCCGATTTGCTGCTGTCGACAGTTACTGTTGAAAATTGGTTTTCCAGAACCATGAGTGTTCCTGGAACACTGGGCTGTCGACAGGTGATTCTGGGTTGTCGACAGCTACTTTCCCTGTGGAGCTTCCAGTAGCTTAGTGGTCCATCTGTCGACATGTGCCTTCATGGCTGTCGACAGGTGTTGACTTGATGTCCTTTTCTTCATCTTTTTCATTTGGTTCTTGTTGCTTGCCTTGTATACATTCACACTTACATTGAAAACATTCTAAATGAGATACAATGAACATATATATGGTCAATAAAAGCATGTTTTCATATGTGTCTGTTTCTTGCATGTCTTTGCCATTGTCATCAAAGTTACAACATCAATCCACATTGTCTATCATCAAAAACATGTAAGCTTAAACATTACACATGAGAGCCCAACATTCTCCCCCTTTTTGATGATGATAATTTTCAATTTATGCACATTGATGTGTTTCTCCCCATTTTGGCAACATGCAAAAAGACAAAGCATGAAAGGAAATAGTCCAAGAACTGTGGATTTCATTCAAATGACATTCAGTACACACAGTTACAAAAAGGTGCATGACCCATGACAAGCAAAAGATACAGGACTGACGCACTAACAAAGTGACACAGAAAATACTAGAAAACCCAAACCCTCTAAACATCGTCATGCCCAGAAGTAGGGGGATGACGAAACTCATGGAACTCCGTAGAAAGTCTGGTAAGCCTATGCTGAATGGCCACATGAGTGTCGGCCAGTGCATCCATCCGATTGTCCACATGATCAAGGCGAGCATTGAGACGTTCAAAGCCTGTAGTGATTTGATCCTGCAGCTAGGCCATCTGACCAGTGATAAGGTCTCTAAGGGATTGAGCTGGAGCTTGAGGAGCTTGGTCTTCAGCATCTTCATGATCATCTCCCGGAGCATCCATCGGCTCATCTTGGGAGTCTTCACCAGCATCATCATCACCATCATCAGCAGATTCTTCCTCAACACCCAGTGCCTAACCTTTGAGAGTCCAAGTGACTATCCCATCCACAAACTTGTACCCCATGCGATGCACCGCAGTAAGATCAAAGGAACTACGCGATTTGAGAATGGTGCATTCAGAGGGAGAGATGGGAATGCCAATAAAGGAGAGGAGGGATGTAATGGGGCGGGCATATGGCATTGACCTCTTGGGATTTGTGAAACATTGTTTGATGAGATCAACCATGAGGAGAGGAAGATTGATTTGTTCACACTTCAGAAAATAGTAGAAGAGGGACTTATGAACAGTAGTTACAAGTTCCCTGCTTCCATCCTTGGGAACCACAATAGTTGTGAAGATGTGATAAATGAGGCGATTGAGTGGAGGGAAGGTATTGGCATTGAGTTTCAAATGATCCACACTTGGATGATAGAGTTGGTGGGTGATGAGTGTATAGTAATCGAAGGCAGATGGAGAATGAACAAGAATGTTGGCCCCAGAATTAGGAATTTGAAGTGCACGGGTAAAGAGATTAGGAGTGATCTGAATGGTAATACCCTTTACCGTGGTATACAATGCATCACCTACCACGGACAACTGTAAGTTGTTGTAGAACTCCATCACAGCGGTAGGAGAATAGCGCGTGTGGGAGTACAGGAAGGTGGTCCAGCCCTGAGTGTTGAACAGAGGCTGAAGGCGAGGAAACATGTCTTCTAGGGACTCGAAGTTCACGAATCGAGGTTGCACGAACTTCGTGAAGGTGCCCCGGACCCTAGAAGTGTGGAGGTTGCAAGGAACTATGAGCTCTGGCAAACGATCATCCCAGTGCTTGCTTCCGCGCTCGGCGGGAGCCGTGGAACCTTCGCCGACTTCGGGTGAGAGGGGACGGCGACGAAAGGCGAGACGCTTGCCCTTGGAAGCCGTGAAGAAGAAGAAGATGGCGAAGTGGAGAGGATTTCGGAGAGAAAGAAAGAACAAGAGAATAGGAGAAAGAGAAAAGGGAATAGGAATGTGGGTCTTGTGCCCTGGAAGGAAGAGGTTAGGGTGGAGGAAGGGAGGAAAGGGTTTTTGGAAGAAGAGGAAGGGTTTAGGAGATGTGGGTGCCTTTTTATAGAGTGTGGGTATGAAGTTGAAAGAAAGAGGCCCTATTGTTAGTTAATGGTCAATGTAAAACATTAAGTCCAATAACCCTCTTACTTATCAAGCCATTTGAGAGACATGATAATCCACAAGGGAGTTATTCAAATGAGTTGAGTTAAGTCCATTAGATTTGTTGAATGTTTCCTAGATGACACAACCTAGACTCAAACACGAAATATTATTTCAAAATCATTGTAATTCACTCGATGTCATGAATACTAGATGAGTGTGACAGGTTGTAATGATCATTAAGTTCAAATCCTCCCCTTACCCAAAGTTTGTGAACATACTCATTAAGAAGGAATGAGAAAAATTGAAGAATGGGCATTAGAGGTGTATCTGTCGACAGCAAAGAGGCGGGTTGTCGACAGATACTGAATTCCAGTATAGTAATGGTTCTGGGAGAGGCTATCTGTCGACAGGCAGAGAGAAGCTATCGACAGATACAGAATTTTGTCTAAATCTTTGTTCTGGGAGGACCTGGCTGTCGACAGTAGAGTTTCTGGCTGTCGACAAGCACATGTAAAAGACAGGTTAAGACATTGAGTTGTGAAAACTTTGAATGATGTGAGAGATGGATAAAGACACGTGGAATATGAAGAGTATCCCTGAACAATTACACTCAGCTAACCTTACTTTGCTCCCCCATAGTGTGTGCATGTGATGACGCATCATTTTGAGCAAGACAATCAAATAAATGCACAACTTTCAAAGCATTTGCACACAAAACAACATCCATCATCATGTAAATAGCAAAGAACTTGTTTATGTAAAGAGATGCATGGGACAAGAAAAAGAGAAGCCAAATGCCTTATCATGAAGTTAATGACCTTTATATAGTGAAAGACTATGGATACTTGGTGGAGTATTTTGACTCACGCATAATGAGAGTTTCCAAACAAGCTGAACTTGTTCTTCCACAAATCACCATTTTATATACTTCATAGTCACTACACATAAGGGCCATTTACCCCACAATTTGGTATTGGATTCATTGAATTTTGCATAATCCCAATTCTCTTCTAAGTGTTGTGAACCTATCCTCAGACAGTGGTTTTGTAAAGATATCAGCCAGTTGTTTATCAGTGGGAATAAAGTCGAGAGCTAGGTTCTTATTGGCTACCTCATCTCTCAAAAAATGATGCCTAATCTCAATGTGTTTTGTCCTTGAATGTTGAATTGGGTTTTTGGAGAGGTTGATGGCACTAGTGTTGTCACATAGGATAGGTGTGCATCCAATGTCAATGTTATAGTCACACAGTTGACTTTTGATCCACAACACTTGAGTCGCACAACTCCCTGCAGCAACATATTCTGCCTCTGCAGTGGAGAGTGCAACCGAGTGTTGCTTCTTGGATGCCCACGAAACCATGCAACCACCAAGAAATTGACAATACCCACTAGTGCTTTTTCTATCAATTTTACATCCAGTATAGTCAGCATCAGAATATGAGATCAAGTTAAAGCTACTACATGCTGGATACCATAGACCGAAATCACACGTACCTGAGAGATATCTGAAAATCCTTTTCACTGCAACCAAGTGGCTTTATTTTGGACTAGATTGGTATCTAGCACAAAGGCAAACACTGAATTTTATATCTGGCCTACTTGCAGTAAGGTAAAGGAGAGAGCCAATCATACCTCGGAAGTGCTTTGCATCTACCGGTTTATCTTTTTCATCATTTTCCAGTTTAATACTTGTGCTCATTGGGTTGAGGCAGGTTTTGCTTGTTCAAAATGGAATCTTTTGAGAAGCTCCTTAACATATTTTGCTTGATTAATGAAGAAGCCGTCTTCATGTTGCTTTACCTGCAAGCCAAGAAAAAATTAAAGCTCCCTCATTAGACTCATCTCAAATTCACTGTGCATATGTTTAGAGAACTCTTCACACAGTGATGGGTTAGTGGAACCAAAGATGACGTCGTCCACATAAACTTGAACAACAATGATATGGTTGTGAACAATTTTAGTGAAGAGAGTTTGGTCCACTTTACCTCTTGAGTAGTTTTTACTCACCAAGAAGTTGCTTAACCTTTCGTACCATGCTCGAGGTGTCTGCTTCAAACCGTAAAGAGCTTTGTGCAACTTATAAACATGATTAGGTCTTTCATTGTCCTCAAAACCAGGTGGTTGAGAAACATAGACTTCCTCTTTGATGTAGCCATTCAAGAAAGCAGTTTTAACATTCATTTGAAAAAGTTTGAACTTGTTTGAACATGCATATGCTAACAGAATCCTAACTGCTTCAAGCCTAGCTACAGGTGCAAATGATTCTTCAAAGTCTATTCCAAATTCTTGATTATACCCTTTTGCTACCAGTCTAGCTTTGTTTCTCACCGCTTTACCCTCTTCATTTAGTTTATTCCTAAACACCCATCTTGTCCCAATGACAGAAATTTCAGAGGTTCTAGGAACTAAACTCCAGACATTATTTCTTTCAAATTGACCTAGTTCCTCATGCATGGCATCTATCCAAGAACTTTTTTTAGTGCCTCTTCAACATTTTTTGGTTCCACTTGAGAGACAAAAGCTAAATGATCTTGTTCAATTATTTGTCTAACCTGAGACCTAGTTTGAACTTTATCATTTACATTTCCAATTACATTATCAAGTGGGTGATCCTTTGAGTTCCTCACATTTGTGATTGTTAAAGAACCTGGTTGATCTTGGATTTGGGGAAGTGGGTCTTGCGTGACTTGTTCTTCAGGAGGGTGTTCTTGAGGATTTTCATCTTGAGTCTTTTATTCTTGAGGATCTTCTTCAGATTCATCATTTCTCTTATTGAAAAGTATTCCATGATCATCATCATTGTACCTGCGAGAATTTCCATCATTAGTCTTTGAATGATGCTCATTAAAAACAACATGTGGACTTTCTTCCACAGTTCTACTTTTATTGTTAAACACTCTATAAGCCCTAGAGTGTTCTGAGTATCCTAGGAAAATACTTGGATCACTTTTGGCTTCAAACTTATCTAAATCAACTTTATCATTGTTATGTATAAATACTTTGGAGACAAAAACCCTGAAATACCCAATACTGGGTTTCTTACCTTTTAAGAGCTCATATGCGGTTTTCTTCATTACAGGTCTTACCATGGCCCGGTTGAGGATGTAACAAGAAGTGTTCACCGCTTCCGCCCAAAAACTCCTTGAGAGTTGACTTTCTACCAGTAGGGTGCGAGCCATTTCTACCAAGGTCCTGTTCTTTCTCTCCACTACGCCATTTTGTTCTGGTGTCTTTAGGGAGGAAAACATGTGATTTATTCCTTAGTTCCTGCAAAAATCAGAAAAAGAGTTATTGTCAAACTCTCCCCCATGATCAGTACGGATTGAGCATATTTTGTTTGTGCTCCCATGCTCAATCTTATTAAAGAACTCTTCAAAGATTTTTGATGCTTCATTTTTTGTGAGCCAAGAATTTGACCCAAGTGAACCTAGAAAAATCATCCACAATGACAAATCCAAAACATTTGCCATTGAGACTAATTGTTCTAGTAGGTCCAAAAAGGTCCATATGCAACAATTCATAGGGTTTTGAAGTGATCACCGGTGCTTTTGACTTGAAAGACTTTCTGGTTTGTTTTCCCTGTGCACATGCATCACAAAAACTTTCATTTTTATTGAAAGAAATTTCAGGAAGTCCACTTACCAATTTCATCCTCATGATCTTGTGCAAGACATTGTAGCTCGCATGGCCAAGCCTACGATGCCACAAAATCAACTCATCATGTTTCTTGCAACAAGACATAAATTTTTATTTTCTGGTTCATCTAAATCAACTAAATAGATGTTGTTCACTCTTTTTCTAGAAAACTTGAGACTTCCTATTTCTTTATCAACAATCTTGCATGCATTTGATTGAAAAATAACTTTATGACCTTTATCACAGAGTTGGCTTATGCTAAGCAAATTGTGATTAAGACCATCAACTAACAATACGTTGCCTATTGAGTTAGAGGCATACTTACCAACCTTACCTGTGCCAATGATTTGACCCTTATTGTTACCTCCAAAGACAACTTGACCTCCGTCTTTCTCCACCAGCAAACAAAATTTATCTTTATCGCCCGTCATTTGCCTCGAGTAGCCACTGTCCAAATACCATTTGTTTTGATTTTGAGCTGCTAGACATTCTTGCATAGATAGATCAGACAAGAGGTTTTAGTACCCAAATTACTTTGGGTCCCAAGTTTTCATTCATGCCAAAAAGTAAATGCTTTGGAATCCAAACTTGCTTGCATTTCAATTTATTTGAGTTATTCCAGCATTGTTTTTCATTGTGCCCAAGTTTCTTACAGAAATTGCATGATGAAGATTTTCTCAAAACATTTGTTTTGTTATTTTGTTGAACATTCATTTGCTTTTTCCCTTTTTGTTGCCTGGATGGCTGTCCCTTGGCAGCATACTTCCAGGCCTGTCGACAGCACTTATTAAGCCTGCCGACAGACTTCTTATTGGTCTTAACAGATGAAGTCCTTTGGATTGATTGTTGTTGCTTACCCTTATCTTGAGATTTATTGCTCTTGGGAGGAACTTGTTTGCTTGTGCTTAGACTACAATCAACAAAAGATGTTATCAATGTTTCTCCAATTTTCTTTTGTTTTACTGGTTGATATCCAAGTTCATGCCTTATTACATTAATTCTAGCACCAAACACAGCATCAAGATTTTGCTTACCTTTTACAAACCTTGTAAGATCTTCACTCTTTTCTTTTAGATCCTTTTTAGATTGTTCCAACTTTTTCTTAATTTCTTCATGTTCATTTTGAAGAGTTTCAAGGGAATTGATTAGACTTTTTTTTTCTTTTTCACTCTCTTGCAACTTTACTTTCATGCAATCTATTTCTTCACAGTGAGCTTCCTCATCAATCTTCATCATTTCAATCTCTTTATTTAGAATGGCAATTTGTTCATTATTGGATGTGCTATGAGCAAGTGAGTTGATTTTCTTTTTCAATGCTTTGTTTTCAGACTTGAACTCACAAAACTTCTCAAAAAGCAATGTGTAAGCTTCTTCCCATTCATCTACAGTATAGCTCTCAAAAGAAGAGTTTACCTCAGTGGAATCCTCACTCCTTGCATTAAGCAGTGAATCTCTTCATCTCCTGAGCTTGCTTGTGCATCCTCGTCTTCACCTTCATCACTCCAAGTCGCCAACATTGCCTTGGCTTTCTTGAAGGTGAATTTTTCTTTCTTCAGTTTCTTCTTGAGCTCCGGGCATTCTCCTCTCATATGCCCTGGTTTCTTACACTCATAGCACACAATTATGTCAGATTTCTTGTTAGACTCAAATTTATTTGAAAAATCTTTCTTTTGAAAAGATTTGGAGTTATCTGAGCCTTTCCTTTTGAACTTAAGGAATTTCTTGAACTGTCTAGTGAGCATAGCCATTTCATCGTTCTCACTATCACTAGACGTTTCATTGTCATCACTTTCTCGTTGAACATCCTTTTTGGAACTAGAGGAATTTTTGTTGAAAGCTTTTAGAGCAATTGATTTTCTTGGATTTTCTTCAGTTTCTTTTCTCTTTACATTTATTTCGTAGGTCATCAAGGAACCAATTAGCTCATCTAATTTCATTTTGAAAGATCTTTAGAATCCTCAATGACGGTGGCCTTAGTGTTCCAAGAGGATGGAAGAGACTGAAGTATCTTCCTAACTAAGTCACTTTCTGAGTATTCTTTCTTAAGACCTTTCAAACTGCTGATTATTAGCATGAACCTTCAAACATATCTGATATGGTTTCATCATTTTTCATTTTAAACATTTCATACTCAGATACAAGCATGCTGGCTTTGGTTTCCCTTACCTCAGACGTACCTTCATAGATGAGTTCCAGCTTGTCCCACATTTCTTTTGCTGAAGAGCATGTGGAGACTCTTGAGTACTCCTTAGGATGCACAGCGCATTGCATCATGTTCAATGCACTCCAATTCAAGGTGCCTTTCTTAATCTGATCTTTTGTCCAAGTGTCTTCATCTTTAGACAGCACATATTCTCCTTTGCTGACTATTTTCCATAGCTCAAAGTCTTGAGCTCTCAGAAATACCTGCATACGATTTTTCCAATATGGATAATCAGTGCCATCAAAGAAGGGTGGCCTAGACACTGAATGTCCCTCAGCCATAAACCCCTTGTTAGATTCCATGAGATCGAGAATCTCTTGATCGTAAGATCAAGCTACAAAAGCAGTAAATCGGAGAAACCTCGCTCTGATACCAATTGAAAGATGTGTGGAATTATCTATTATGGTAATCTAGAAAGGGGGGGGGGTTGAATAGATTACTTCCAATTAAAGCACTATGACCTTCTTTTCGATGGAAACACAGGTTTATCAAGATCTCACACAGAACTAATTTAGATTCGAACTGTTATGTGTATGCTTGCTGTGAGTAGAACAGAAACAACCTATCTAACGTGTGAGAAATCATCGTGCCTACCAAACATCTATCGTGAAAACGTTCAAACCACAGGACACGAGGATTTAAGGTGGTTCGGAGTACACAACTTGTGTATCCTACGTCCACCGTACACACACACATGCAGAAACACCTGCTTATTAGCTAGTTCCACTCTACAACTCACATACACACGTTGTCTGATGCAAACACATGATCAGAACAACAAAAGCCACGCGAATCAAGCACAAGGGTTGCTTGAATCACAACCACACACACAGAAATATGAGAAATATGAGAAGACAAGAGTTCTGAGATGAAAGAACAAATCCTGATGGAAAACTCTTGTCGTTGGTCGTCTAGAAGAACTCCAAGCTCCACTGTGATGATCCTCGGATGATGTAGAAGCTTGAGCCGTGGACGAACCATCTTCAACTCCTCTCGGAAGATGGATCTTCTGAGCTCTGGATGGAGGGTTGAAGCAGGGCAGCAGGGAGAAGCTTTTTCCTTAGGTTTTGCTTAGGGTTTTCTTATGGTGGCTTCTTGCTGCGAAAATAGTTCCATATGTTCTATATATATGGGTGTCCAAGTTTAGAGAGACGTAGTAAAAGGAAACACCCTAATATGGAACATATCAAAATCTCAGAATTGAAGTTTCTCTTCGTCTGTCGACAGATGATCTATAGCTGTCAACAGCCACTGTTGAACTCTGGTTTCCAGAACACTTGAAGTTGCTGGAAGAGTAGATCTATCGACAGCCGATTTGCTGCTGTCGACAGCTACTGTTGAAAACTAGTTTTCCAGAACCATGAGTGTTCCTGGAACACTGGGCTGTCGACAGCTACTTTCCCTGTGGAGCTTCCAGTACCTTGGTGGTCCATCTATCGACAAGTGCCTTCATAGCTGTCGACAGGTGTTGACTTGATGTCCTTTTCTTCATCTTTTTCATTTGGTTCTTGTTGCTTGCCTTGTATACATTCACACCTACATTGAAAACATTCTAAATGAGATACAATGAACATATATATGGTCAATAAAAGCATGTTTTCATATGTGTTTGTTTCTTGCATGTCTTTGCCATTGTCATCAAAGTTACAACATCAATTCACATTGTCTATCATCAAAAACATGTAAACTTAAACATTACACATGAGAGCCCAACATGGACGTCTTAGCTGTATTAATATATGTGAAGGAGATAGTGAGACTACATAGAGTCCCTGTTTCCATAGTCTCTGATCGTGACCCAAGGTTTACCTCTCGCTTTTAGAAAGGACTTCAATCTGCACTTGGTACTAAACTTAACTTTAGTACTGCTTTCCACCCACAAACAGATAGACAGACCGAGAGGACAAACCAAATCGTAGAAGATATGCTACGAGCATGTACCATAGACTTTGAAGGGTACTGGAATGAGCAGCTATCACTAATAGAATTTGCATACAACAAAAGCTACCAAGCAAGTATCAAGATGGCACCATCTGAAGCTCTGTATGGCAGAAGTTGTAGATCACCAGTGTGTTGGAATGAGGTTGGTGAGAAACAATGGTTGGGACCTGAAATGGTACAAGATACGAGCAGAGACATATGACTCATCAGAGACAGAATCAAGATAGCACAATCCAGACAAAAGAGTTATGCAAATAAAAGAAGAAGAGACTTGGAGTTTCAAGTTAGAGATCATGTATTGCTCAAGGTATCCCCAACCCGAGGATTCCAAAGATTTGGAATCAAAGGCAAGTTATGTCCAAGATTTATAAGTCCTTTTGAAATGCTCGAGAGAGATGGAGAAGTAGCATATCGTCTAGCACTACCACCTTCATATTCTATCATACACAATGTCTTCCATGTATCCATGCTGAGGAAGTATGTGTATGACCCCTCTCATGTGATTCGTATGACGATATAATTGTGCACAAGGACATGACCTATGAAGAGAAGCCAGTTAGAATACTGGACAAGAAGATACAACAATTGCGGAATCAACCTATATCTATGGTAAAGATACTCTGGAACAATCATGGAATTGAAGAAGTCACGTGGGAACTAGAAGCAGCAATGAGACGAAACTATCTGGATCTATTCAGTAAGTCATTCTTCCTCTTATGATCATATGAATTTGGGGACCAAATTCTTTTAAGAGGGGGAGGATGTAGCAACTCTAAATTTTTAAATTCGATTAATGAATTTAAAATAAAAGAAAATGTGAATAATTAAAACTCATTAAATAAAAATAAGTGATGGGTTTACATTAATGGTCCATGTATGAACTAATGGGCCCAAAAGCTAGAGCCCAATGTTGGATTGAAGATAATTAAACCAAATTCGTATCTTAATTATTAATAAATTAAAAAGGGATAAGATAATCACTAAAATGACTTATAATTATCTTTAAAAGAGTCCTAGTCCTATCCTAACCCCTTGGCCACGGATCTATAGCTCACCCCATGTCAATTAGATGGACAAAGGTTAGAAAAGGGTGAGATAAATATAAGAAATTCGAAGTTGGATGAGAGGGAAGAGTTTTAAGAGGTTTTCTAACCTTAAACATACAAATACCTCTTTATTTCGTACCTAGCCAACCCTAGAAACCTTCTGAAGCTTGGAGGACAAGGAAGAGGAGCCTTTGGACAAGGAGATCAAAGAGGAGGAGGCTTGGAATGAAGAGCTTCTTCAAGTTCTTTACTTTTCTTACCCTAGGATTTCAAAAGGCTCAAAGGTAGGTAATCTCTCAAGCAAAAACAAATTAAATTCGACCATAGGTAGATCATGATCCCATCTTCGAAAACCTTATGTTTTCCCTAATTTCCATCATGTCTTTTTGGAGTATTTCATGCTCAGAGTTCTGTTAACAACATGTACCCGACTTGACTTGTTTCTTTTTAATCTATGTCCATACTTGATCTCTTGCCTTGAAACATTTATTGTACATGATACTTGATGTTAGGAATCTAATGATTCCATTTTCTCCAATTTCTATCTAGTAATCATTTCCAATTAAATCATTTTTCATCATTGTGTCTGATTTTTTGTTCATCGTGAAGTAACTTGACCATAGTATGCCCATACCATGTTAAATACCTAATTACTCTTTACTGATGATACATATTGAAGTCTAGTTTTGTTTAAAAGTATTTTCATGATTTTTCATCTAGTATAGGATTTTATATGGATTTTAAAAGACCCCTGTATCAACCCTTGGAAGACTGGACCAAAATCCCAACGTGAACCGGTTCACTTTTTGGGCTCGGCCTGACCCTCTGAGAATGCGACGACCTGACCAGTGGCGTTTCTCAGAAGGTCGCGACCAAGGCGCACGTCGCGACATGAACGCGATGGCCCGATATGTCGTGTTCTTCATGCCCAGTACCAACTGACCTTAACGCGGCAAACCCATACGTCACATTCTAAATTGAATGCCCCAATCGCGACATGTCATCTCGTCGCATTTTTGGGCGCAACAATCGATTGGCCTAACCCAGCTCCTATGAACGCAATAGGCACAACCGTCGCGATTTGAACGAGATCGAGACCCCTGTCGCGATTTGACTGTCTATTCTAGAAACCCTAATTTACATGCAAACCATGATAATCATGCTTTATAATCATGGCTTAACCCTTGTAATGCACTGTTGTGAACAGTAACAACATGTTAGAGTATTTTTTATAATATTCACATGATTTTATTGATTAAAAATGTGTGCACAATCTTCGCATACTATCATTGATTTTCTCTCACTTGCACACACCAAACATGAATTTTTGCCATGAGACCTTACTAAAATTACTCAATAATGTATCTGGTAATTAAGTGTAATTAATCACGTAAATTTCCCGATTTATTTAAATGAATTTCTCTTTGTTCCATTGCCAACGAGCCTTAGATTGAGATTACGCCGGACCTCTGGCCTGTGTTCGTAGCATGGCTATTGTGTGGTTGTGATTTCTACCAGACTGCTAGCACACGATAGTGTGTGCTGTGCAACTGTTACTATCGCCTTTTTAACGTTGATTTACGAATACGACCCTCGTTCTTATCTACTTTCTCTATACTCTCACCTATTCATATTCTCCCTATACTCTCATCTATTCTTCAATAACTCTCATCTATTCTTGGTACTCTAATTGTCCATCTATGTGATTGTCTAAGATAACAAACATAACCATGCCAGGCAACATTATAAAGGGCTCGATCTGGTCTTGGGAGGTACGCCCGAAGGTGCCATTTGCCCGTGGGAGCTCATTGATCAGGGTGTACAGCATAACACCCAAGTGCCATACTATCAAGATTTAATCGAAGACAATCAATACAAGTACTATGTTCTCTAGGTTGACGAGAAGTTCAACCAAACGTGCTATCTCGACTAGTGTACTTTTGTGCAAATGTTACATGTTATATCGTTCTATGGTCAATCCGCTATCATGCTCGTTGTGCTATTTTCTTGTGAAAAGTATTATCATTCTCTTGTTATCATGACATTACTCTCGTAACTATACTTGATCGTTCTCTCTAGTTACCTTGCTTTATAAGACATTAATCACTTAAAGCATGCATGTTTACACGAGATATTAATTCCTACTGAGCGTTATCGATCACCATGCGCTATTGTTATGTGTTTCAGGTGAGTCTGATGGGGACTACCACACGCACGAGGAGGGGGATGAGTGAGAGCAAGAGTGATCAGTCGACGTTTCATCAACCAATCGTCTTAGTGGATAGTTAGATGGTTAGTATGTTGTTTTTATTTGAATAAGGTACTCTGGGTCCATAGATTTTGGCTCTGAATTAGTAGATGTAATAGCATTTAGTAGAATTATCAATAAAGATAGTTCATTTGACATTATTCCAATTTGTACAATGGTTTAATGTCTATTTCTCACTCTATACTATTTATTTAATTATTTACCACTCCGATATTCCGTGTCGGAGCGTTACAGCCAGGAACCTGGGGGGGAGGGGTTGCAGAAAGGAGGAGACGATGGAGATTTTTTATAAAAAAAAATTGTCAGCGGCTATATATATTCGCTAACATATTTATGATATGTCAACAAATAATGATCGTTGACATATGTCCCATATGTCAACAGTTGTCACTCGTTGAGATATCCTATATATATAAGTGGTTGGAAACCGCTGACATATATCTCATATGTCAACTACTTTGTGTGGCCGTTGACAAACATTAGTCGACGACTAATTTGTCAATAATTTTGTCAACGATTTATTAGCCGTTGACATATATTTATGTCAACGGTTATACTTATTTTGTCAACGATTTTAAACCGCTGACATTTGTACTGTATCTTGTAGTGATAACTATCCTACTGTACAACTACTCTTGACAGTGTATATATACATACAAGCTAAAGTCACTGGGTCTAGCCTACGGTGTTTGTGTGGATCTCTTGTTTGTGTCTCAGAGAGAGAACCACAATTGAAGAAACCAGCTGCTGTCAAAATTTTGTCATGTTCGTAAGCTTTTGGTGTTGCCTGTCCGTGCTTGTTATATATGGTGAGTTTCGTTGTCATGAGACCACATGCTGTATTCAGCCTCTAGGCCCATCCTTACTCCATTTAATTTGCTGGTGAGAGGGTTCCATCCGTGACATCTATACACACATGCACTTCCTTTCCTGGAGGAGCAACCCCAGAGGCCTTAATAATTTGCAATGAAAAGTGAAAACGGACAAGGAAGGGCCAATATTGCAATCTGCAAATTGGCGCTTGTACAAGCCACCAATTTGGTCTCAATTATTGCCTCCCCCACGCGGCCATATGCATACCTTCTCGTCACCTTTGTTATATCCGCAGATACGTCATCTATGCCCAAGTACTTGCCATAGTGTTTCTTTCGTATGGTGAGGGGATTGTGAAAGAGACAAACGGATCTTTTGGATTGCGGAGATTCTCGAGCGAATGGTTAGTTCTACATATGTGAAACTAAGAAAAGGGATAAGAAGAAGACAATTTCGATCCTCTACCCAAAAAAATAAGATTTCTCCTCGCTTAGAGTCTACTGTTAAACGTTGAACACTCATTTGTACCGTACAGGGTCTGGGTCCTTTGAATAGTTTAAGAGAAGAATAGATTCCAACAACTCTTAATCACATATATACGTCGTTGAACATCCTCTATTTTGTAGAAGAAGGAACTTTCAACTTGGACTCTGATATTGTAACTTGCGAGTTCTCTTGCAAGTTAGAAATGAACCTATATGATTGGACACAAGTTGAAGTAGCCCAACACAAAGACTAGCTAGCTCTTGGACCACGTCTTGGGGATTTCTTTTCCCTTTTTTATTTTTTTGAGAGAATCGAGCACATATATACATTCGTAGCTGGCACACATAGGATGAAAGAGAAAGAGACAAAGGAAAAGAAAGGGACAGAGGACATAGAGATATTGTTCCGTAGATTCTACATCTATAATGGTGCCCCATATCGCACCCCTTCTTTCCGCGTACTACATCATGAAAGAATCCAGTGCAAAGCTTTCTAGTCTCTCTTTAAGTTTTTCCTCCTCCTAACTACTATACGATCTGTAATATATAAGAAAAACAAAAACTGTCCAAACTATGTTTGATTCAAAATGGATGACAAAATTGCAAAGATGAATCAAATTGTGGAAATTATCTTTGCATCAAGCTATCTAAGCCATTCATATATAATTTTGTTGTGTACACATCTAATTCATATATAGTAGAAGTGTAAAGAACGTATGCTTAAATCCATAAGCGGCTTGCTAATAGCGGAGAAGATTTAATGATGTGAACTAGAAAAAGATGATTAATCATCTAGTTTTGAACTTGGCCTCTAGCTATATATATATTCTACTCAAGACTACATAATCTGGTCCCATTTATCCGTAACTTCAACATAGATCATCTACAGTTTGTCAAGGATCGATCTGAGCATAAAACATAAACCCAAATATTCGCATGCAGTACTACAGTGAAGTAGATATTAACTGTATATTAAAATAGCAACGCTTTCTCTTTCATGTCTCAGACCTTGGTTGACGTGAAGAGATAACAGTACAACAGCACCGATCTGAATGGCGGAGGAGATGAATCACCTTACAAGCCCACCGCCTCCTCAGCCTCTTATTGTATGCGGAGAAAACGAAAGCAACAAGGAAAATAGAGACTGAGCAAACGAAATAAGATTAAGTTTCACTTAAATAATGAGATCTCAATTTGTTTCCAAATGCAGACCTTCTTTTTCTTATTGGACAGTTTGGAAAACATGCATGTTCAAAGCAGCTGACGGCAGCCCACAGACCAAATCTGCAGTGAATATATTTATATATACTTGCTGGTTTGGCGAATCCAATTTGTCGGGCGGTCATAATCTCATTAAATGTTGAATATAAGATTTCACAGGATAAGCAGATCGCACCATGCCTCTAGATTAACTATTTCAGTCTGCAACTTACTCCTATACTTGATTCAGCTGGCATGAAGCATCTTTTCTGCACCAATCCATGCCGCCTTCTTTGATTAATATCATCCCCTAATAAGTTATAGTTGAAACCCACGTTAACGTTGGTAGCTTGCAGCTGTCACGTGGCAGTGCATGGATCATGCGCATGGCCTTAATTAATTGATAGCTTTTCTGCGGACTGCGTGCACTTCTCACTTGCATGGATCATGCGCACGTACGGCTTTAATTTAATTGGCCTGCATGCACTTGATCAACTGTTAGACGGTCATGCATCAAGAGCCGTGCGTCTCCTTCCCTTCTTTTCTTTCTAAACGATGTCAAGGGCCTTCATTAATTCAATTAATTGGTCCACCGGCACTGATGAAGTGGGAGTACTTAGCTCAGGCTGCTTTGATTGGAACTGACAACTGAATGCCCAACTCCCTGTGCAAGAACAGAACTCTTGTAAGTAGGTTATATTTGTAAGTTGAGAAAGATTTTGTGCACTTCTTAAAGTGTAAAAATGTCATGTCATCTTACACTTTTTCTCTCTCATTGGTGGGAATCAAGGTGCCACATAGATCTCTCTTCTCTTTTTCACTAATGAGAGAAAAAAAAGGCAAGATGACATGATATTTTTGTACTTTGAGAAATACACAAACTCTTTCTCTTGTAAGTTTTATCTCCTCTTGGGGTCACTCTTTGTAGGCCTATGTGGCCATACCCCACATTTGACATTACCAAAAAAGGAGTACAAAAAGAGAAAAACGGATGTGGCGCCAACAAGTTCCCTATAATCATGGCGTGCCATTTAGCCATTGAAGTCGACATTTGATGGGGTGATACGAGGTGGCCTCAACTATACGGGGGGTGACATGAAGGTGATCAATGAGACGAACAAAGCTATTTAACAGAGTTTAAAAGAAAAGAGAGCTCTAAGGGTGAGAGGAAAATATTTTGAGCATACTCTTAAGTTAAGAAGATTTCTGAGTACGTAGATCAAAGAATATTTACGAAGGAAAAATTTCATCACACATTTGGTGAGCGGTGAGACCCCGGCACACCCGGGTGGAGGAGGGAGATGCCTCCTCTCCCTCCCATGAGCATGTGGCACACCAAGAAGCACTCATTTACGAATAGGTGGAAAGTGTTGGGGAATGATAGAACCTTGGAGGAGGAGATCTCACATTTTGGTTTTCTCAAGTCACTCAACCGGCCGGGTTAATTAGTTTTTTATAGAGTTTCTTCACTGGGGATAAAACTCACTGTTCATCAGTTTCAACCCTTTTTCTTGTCATTAAGATTGTTCCGTTTTTTTTTATTTTCTCTTAATTTGTACAGTACCTTACAGTTTGTTTTTAGTCTATGCAACAAATCAAGGATCTAAGTTGGAGGTTTCCACCCAGAAATGTGGGGCATAAATATGGAGAAACTGTGCCTTGCTCTGCTTAATATATATATAGATGGTAGGCCTATAGAGGGTTTTGCTGGCTTTTCCAACTGATGAGGTAGCTGGGGAACAAAAATATATAGGATAACTATTTAGAATGGATTCATAGAGATGGGTGGGACCGGAGTTTGGTAAAATAGGAGCTTGCCATGGCCTTGACGGTGAGGAGGAAATTAAGGCATACATGCATGCACTACTTAATGGCGTCCTGCACGCATGCATGTCAGATAAGTGAGACCTCAAAGTTCTTCAGGTGGTCAAGACGCCTGTCGACCCATGGATATCATAGGCCCCCGAGGGATATCGCCTGAAGTTAGGATGGAGAATGGACAAGATGGTCTCGTGATCAAGAAAAGTAGATGAATTGGTGAAGATGTCCTGTTTAATAAAAATTAATCAAGAGGAAACAAGGGGCAAACGCGCGTGAGTAGGCCAGCACTCATCCGTTTGCCCCATGTTTAATTTCCTCTTGATTTTTATTAATAGAATAGCTGAATAGCACACAAAAAAGTAATGTCCTAAACCGGGTAGAGACCAAATTAAGGGAACTACACTTATTACAATGAGTAGGCCAGCTCGAGAAACAAGAAAAAAGCACCTAACTTGCAAGACTGTGCGGCAAAAGAAGACAATAAGTCCCAAACCGGGGTAAAATTACAGGGAGGAGCTATCTCAACGAGATTTCCACCGAATAACTGGTGACCAAGGACATAGACCAAGGCGACGGGGGCATCGAATGTCTTTGTCATCTTTTTCATCTTGATTAGAATTTCCAACTGGATGACCTCCAACCCAGGCCATATACACTGCAAGAAAATCTTCAAATGAGTCTTGATGTTGGGTGATTTGAGGAATGGAATTGTCCTGCAGGTTGATGTTGAGAACGTTGAAGGAAAAGTTTCGAGCATCAAATGTAACGGGACCCTCTGACGGGCAAGGCTGAGGATTTCAGAAATGGGGAGAAATGAAAGGAAGGCCGACCCTTTAAATCTCCTTAGGGTTGTGGGGTCGACCTCGCTTATAAAGGGGTCAACCCCAAAAGATTTATGGGGTCGACTTCACTTCAAGCAGAGGCAGACTCTAGGCCCAAAAAAATTTATGAAGCCCAAAGACTCTTGGTTTTGTCAATATTTGAGATGGACAATTAATTTGAATTGTTTATGAAGAAGATGAACACATGATGGTTTAGTGAAAATATTAGTTAATTGATGTGTGATATCAATAAAATTTAATTCATTGTCATCCCTAGATACATGATCTCTAATGAAGTGATGGCGTACTTCAATGTGTTTAGTGCGAGTGTTGAACATGATTCTTAGTTAAATTTATGGCACTAGTACTATCGCAAAGCAATGAAATTATAGATAAACACATCTCATAGTCTTCTACTTAGTGTTTAATCCAAAGTGTTTGTATGCAACAACTCCCGACTGTAATATACTCGGCTTCAGCTGTCGAGAGAAAAGCGGAATTTTGTTTCTTAGATGACCACGAAATGAGGCAACCTCTTAAAAAATGACAAGTCCCGCTCTTGCTCTTTCGATCAACTTTACACCAAGCATAGTCCATATCAGTGTGGGCCAAGTCGAAGAAACATCATTTGGGATATCATAAACCAAAATCAATCGAGGAAGCAAGATATCAAAATTTTCATTTAATAGTAATTAAATATGATTGTTTGGGCAAACTTTGAAATCTCGCACACATGTAACTACTAAACAAAATATCTAACCTACTTGCTGTTAAATAGAGTAAAGATCTGATCATACCTCGATAAAGTTTAGCATCGATAGGCTTACCAAGTTCATCATTATCCAATTTTGTTGTTGTAGGTATAGGCGTTGGAAGAGGCTTGGTGTTGTTGAACCCATATTTCTTTAATAGTTCCTTTGTGTATTTTGATTGACTTCCAAAATGTCATCTTGTCTTTGTTTTATTTGAAGTCCGAGAAAGAAGTTGAGCTCACCCATCATGCACATCTTGAACTCCCCCTGCATATCAACTCAGAAAATTCTTTACACAATTTTTCTTTAATAGCACAAAACACAATATCATCCATGTATATTTGAACAAGTAAAATATTTGAGCCATGACATTTAATAAAGAGAGTTGAATCAACTACTCCACGCTTGAAATCATATTTTACAAGAAATTGACTCAACCTCTCATACAATGCATGCAGTTCTTGCTTAAGTCTATATAGAGTTTTTTGAAGACGGAAGACATGGCTTGGGAAATTTGGATCCTCAAACCTAGGCGGCTGCTCTACATAGACTTCTTCTTTTATGAAACCATTATGAAATGTGCTTTTAACATCCATTTGAAATAATTTAAATATTCTAGAGCAAGCGAATGCTAAATAATTCTTAATGGCTTCAAGTCTAGCAACTGGTGCAAAAGTCTCATCATAATCGATCCCCTCTTCTTGAGAATATCCTTGGGCAACTAAACGAGTTTTATTCCGAGTTACCACTCTGGATTCATCAAGTTTGTTTTGAAAAACCCACTTGGTACCAATTACCATATGGTCATTAGGACGAGGAGACAAGGTCCACATCTTGTTTCTCTCAAACTGGTTTAGTTCCTCAAGCATAGCCATAGACCTAATGTTCATCAAGAAGAGCCTTGTAACACCCCAAAATTTAATACCAAAATAATAATATGATATCAAAAATTAGAGAAGATTATAATTTTCATAAAATACATAAATACTTACTAGAAACTTGATTATCTTTATTTTAGAGATATTTCTATATTATTAAAGTAATTCTGGTACTATCTTCAGATGTGCGCACTCTGATAGGGCGCCACCAGAATTCGGTAACGGAATTGAAATTTGAAAATACCATAATTCTCAGAAAAATGTGATGATTCTAGAAACATAAATATCTTGAATTATTGACACACGAATATCATGATTAAGTCGACACAATGATTTTCGGGGTAATTTTTACTGGGTGAAAAATTAATTCCAAAAATTAAACTAAAATCATCATAATTTTTAAAACCTTTCATTTAGTTTATATTTAAAATTTCAACTTGATTGGACATCGTTTGAATATAAAATATAAGGATAAAGGGGCCAGATGAATTATGCTCTATTTATGTAAGCTATTTTTGGAATATTTTTGCTTACGTAGCCTTACGTAAGGCCTTTTTATTCCTTGTGTAACTGGGTTACACGTACCATAGCATGTGTTAGAAGGGGAAACCTCTTGGTTAACGTGGTTGTGCTGCAAGAGGAGGAGTTTTTACGGCAACATGTGTATGGCTACGTGCCATACATGCATGAAGCCTGGACCCCTATTTATACTCTTTCTTGCACACACTCGTGAAGGTTTACCCACTTGCTCAGCCTTCCACACTGCTGCTGCCATTGCTCCTGCTGAAGCTGTTGTTGTTCCTACTATAGCTGCTGCTACTGCTCCTGTTGTAGCTGTTGTTGCTGTCGTTCCTGCTGTTGCTGCTGCTGCCGTAGCTCCTGCTGAGCTGCCACTGCTATCCTTGCATTCTTTTACCTGGAGTAGAGGAGGATTTGCATTCCTCTTTGGCTAAGTAGGTTCCTCCCTACGATTCCTCTCCAGTTTTCTATTTACATGCTTGTAGTTTCTTCATCCGTATAAACTCAGGTTTTCTATTTGACCCATATTTCCTTTTTGTTCCATGTTCTGTAGGATCCCCTTCCTCTTGTCTCCTTCTCCTGTTAGAACCATGAGTCTAAGTGCTTGTGTTCAGTAATAACCATTAGGAATGACTTTCTTATTCACTGTGATCATGTTTCTTTTAGCTTATACTCATGTCTATAGTGGTTGTTCATGTGCACTTGATGTAGACTTTTCACTAGATGCAAGGAAGACTCTCTTAAAAGAAGTTATATCTACATAACCTTCCGAGCATAAGTTTTTCCATGTTATCCATGCTGTAAAGATTTCCTCTTTATTCTATCTTTTTCTCCATGAAAGATGTGTAACGTCTCGCATTTTTCGGTCCTTGTGGATCATCTTTTAGATCCCTACAAATCCTTCGTTTGGTAGCTGTGGTGGCCAGTGTGTGGCCAATGTGTTACGTTTCAGGTATGAGAGCAGGTTTGGGGTGTTTATGGGCTGACAGGCTAGGCCCAAAACACCAGACAGTGAAAATGTCGCATTCCTGTTGCCGTTGCTAAGCGGTCATCGTTTGCATGCACGCCGCATGTCGCGCGCAGGGCGGCATGCAGACGTCAGCCCTGGGAAGGCGACGCCTTCTCCCGTCGCGTTCTGGTCACGACGGAGGTGTCCGTCGCGTTCCCAACCGCTGGGCATTTTTATTTTGCCCTGGCTAAGCAGAGCTGTAAACAGTTCTGCTCGGCCAGGGGGAGGAAGCTGTGGGGATTTTCGAGGCATTTCGGCGGATTTGGGGTGCGTTTGGCGTGTTCTCGCCACGAGGATCTTGCATGGAGCGGGGGAAATGCCGGGATAGTCTCATTCTTCGCGTTCTTCGTGAAGGTAGGGGAATTCTTCCCGTTTTACACCGTGTGATTGCGTGGGAGACATGTATGTTTGGTTTTTGGTGTTTAGAACAGTAGATACCATGCTAGGGTATCCATTAAAGCATGAAAAATGAGAATTAAATAAGGTTTGCATGGTTTGGGGTGGTAATCCAGATTAGGGTTTTCGCCTGTGAAGGTGACAGAGCCCCCTGTCGCGTTCTGAACGCGACAGGCCGACCCGTCGCTTTCATGTTGTGAAGGTGACACATCGGGGCGTCACGATCTGAAAGCGACGTTACCCTATGTCGCGACCTCAGCCGAGAGGTCTTGTTGTGCATGGTTTTTAAGGTAAAATTATCTGATAATTGTTATTTATTGAGTATGACAAGTAAGAGCGGTGCAATGGCACCTGTCGCGCTCTAAGTGCGTGTTTTTGAGGTTAGAAAGTGGTACACGTGACTGGAATGTTGTTCTCGCAGTCAGTGTACGGTGTTCACGTGGTTGACATGAGGTTTCACGTGGTTTGTGCGGTATGCATGTGGTTTGTGTGTACGTGGCAAGTAGTATGACGCCTACCGTGGTTACCTCTTCAGTTGGGTGCCCTAGGTTCTGTGTGAGCTAGGCTTGTGCTCAAGGCTTGTTCCAGTACTTGTGTTGTACCGTCGAGGTCTGTGTCGTCTGATCTGGACACCCTCACTCCTTAGTTTGAGTTGTACGTCCGGCTGAGGGAAAGACGACAGTGGGACAACAACTTGTGTGAGTTTGTTATTTTGTCGCTTGGAGCGCGCTCGTAGTTGGGGGTACGGACACCTGTAGACGTCACTGGTGCCCAACTAGTCCTATTACCAGTGCCTCACTCTAGGGAGCTCAGGCCAGAGTCCCTAAAGGTGCCAGGCATGAGCCCGCGGCAGCGTGGTCCGCGGTTGTGGTATTGGTTGGTCTCCACAGTTGTTTGACTTCTTCTCGTGGAGCAGTAGCTGGACCTTTCGTCTGTGGCTGCGAGGCTGAGAGGTAGACCTGTGTGGTTTGTCCGAGTCAGTTGCTGGTGTCGCGAACCAGTCTACGTGGCTTGAGTGTGGCGGTCTCTACTTTACCCCCGTACACCGTGTTGTTGTTTTACCATTTATTTATTTTAATTGGTTTGTGATAACAGCAAGTAGTAAGTGGTATTCACAGCTTTGATATTCTGCTTAGTTTACTCTATAAATTGTTGACGTAGCTTCATGTTTACGTACTTGAGTTAGTTTACTCGGTTTTGGGAGAGTTACCCTGCTGAGCCAGTGACTTGCGAGGCTCACCCCTACTCCCTACAGGTGAAGGAGAGCAGGAGGTTACCCTACCGTCTTCCAGTTCAGAGCCGCATTACAGCGGTGTTGGGCCGACGCCTCCAGCAGTGTAGATTTTCTTCTGTTGTACCTCGGGGTATGCCCCAGGCTTGTGTATTTTCCTTTGAATTTTGTTGAAATTTGGCTATGTAAATCTAATGTGAATATATATGAGATTGTGAATCTTTTATATATATCAGTGTGTTCTTTTGTATTTCCACGTACATGTGCATGATATCCCTTGCGAGGCTACGGCTTGTTCGCGGGAGACGGAGTCGGGTCAAGCTCGTTAGTGGATTAACGGGTTTGAACGACGTGGTCCGTTACAGTTGGTATGGTCCGTGTAAATATAAAGGAACTGGGAAATTATATAGCCTTATTTCTACACTAGTTCACTGCTGGTAGCTGGCCTTGGTTTTGTAATGATTTGCTTTCGTGTATGTGGGCTGGAATGTGTTTGTGCAGAAATTTGAGATGGCTGATAGGAGGGATTGGGGTGGTGGTGGAGATGAGCCTGAGGAGTCTACTCAGCGCATGATAGAAAGGATATGGGAGAGTCTCACGGAGATTCGGATGAGAATGGACCAGCAGGCACCGGTACTGCCAGTAGCAATACCACCAGTTGTAGGAGAGGCTGACCAATGGCGCCAATTCCACCGCCACCCGGTGTGGAGGTACCTTTTGCAATACCTGTACCACCGCCACCGCCTGTGAGGGCAGCAGAGGAACCAATGATGTAGGTTGAAAAAATTTTGAGATTGCAGCCACCAACATATACAGGAGGACCGAATCCAGACATAGCAGAACATTGGATTCATGAAGTTGAAAGAGTATTTGTGACGATGAGGTGTCCACCAGCAGATAGAGTTGTGTTAGCTACATATCAGTTGAGGGGTTTTGCTCAAGAATGGTGGAGGTTAAAGATGCAGACTACTTTTGCAGGCAAGACAGAGGAAACCATCATTTGGTTGGAATATCTTGAGGTATTTAATGACACCTTCTTCCCAGTGCAAGTACATCAGGCAAAAAGGGAGCAATTCCAGACACTTCAACAAGGGAATTCTTCTGTTCTAGAGTACCAGATGAGGTTTATGGCACTCAGTCGATATGCACCCTATGTTGTATCAGATAATGCTATGTTTGTCGAGTATTTTATCCGAGGCTTGAGGGCAGAGTTACAGAATGCGGTGATACCGCTAATGTGCAAGACTGTGGAAGAGGCAGCCCAGAGAGCAGCTACACTGGAGAGGTCTGTTCGGACTCGACAGGCAGGAGAGTCAGGTTCAGGTAGTTTTTGTCCACCACAGCAATCCATGGGGATTAGTAAGGGGAAGGCGCCAGTGGGAACATCTTCCTCAGGTTTCAGTAAGTGGGGACAAAAGTTGAAGAAGGTATTTCAAGGTCGAGGAGGAAGAGGAGGTCACCAGCAAATGTTTCAGCAGGGGCGTGGCTATAGGCCAGAGGTGGAGGAGTCGCAGCAGAGCACCGCTAGGCAGCCTACTATTCCACCAGGGTATAGGTGTTATAATTGTGATCAACTGGGGCATTTGATCCGCAATTGCCCCTATCCTTGAGAGTATGGGTATGGCAGAGGAGTACAGCACCAGCAGCCATCAGCAGGTCATGGTAGGGGAGCACCGCATCAGCGAGGTAGAGGTCGGGTTATGGCTATCACCCGAGCCCAGGCAGAGGCGTCAAATCTGATAGAAGGTATATTACCTATCTATGATTTTTCAGCAAGAGTTTTATTTGATCCGGGTGCTTCTCATTCTTTTATTTCTGAGGAATTTTTGGATTGTGTGGTGCATCCACTAGAAGAGAAATTATGTGAGTTGGTAGTAGAGGTTCCCTCGGGTGAGTTTATGCTCATCTCTTGTTATGTAGATGAGGCTCCTGTTGTGATTCAAGGGAATCAAATGTCAGGTAGATTATATGCTTTACAATTGAGAGATTATGATATTATCATGGGTATGGATTGGCTTGAGGCCTGTGGAACTATGGTAGATTGTAGAAAGAAGAGAATCAGGTTTTGTCATCTCGGTGGAGTAGTGTTTAAATTTCAAGGTATGCCTTTTTATACCTCCAAAATTATAATTTCAGCAAATAAAGCTAGAAAATTGTTAAATGCGGGATGTGTAGCTTATTTGACTTCTGTGAGCTTGGTTGAGACTGGTAAGTCAGTAGAGGCGGTTCCAGTAGTCAGGGAATTTGTGGATGTATTTCCATAGGATTTGCCAGGTTTAGCTCCACAAAGAGAGGTGGACTTTACGATCGAATTGCAACAAGGAACTATGCCAATTTCTAAGGCCCCATATAGAATGGCTCTAGCAGAATTGAAAGAGTTAAAGAAACAGTTGCAGGAATTGTTGGAAAAAGGATTCATCAGGCCAAGTCATTCTCCGTGGGGAGCTCCAGTGCTATTTGTAAGAAAGAAGGATGGCAGCTTTAAAATGTGTATTGACTACAGAAAATTGAATGATGTTACAATAAAGAATAAGTATCCACTATTTGATCAGCTCTAATCAGCTAAGGTGTTTTCCAAAATTGATTTGAGGTCAGGGTATCATCAGTTAAGAATAAGGGAGGAAGATATTGATAAAACAGCATTTAGAACCAGGTATGGGCATTATGAGTTTGTGGTTTTGTCATTTGGGCTAACCAATGCACCAGCAGCATTTATGAATTTGATGAACAGAATTTTTCACCCCTATCTGAATCAGTTTATAGTGGTTTTTATATATGACATACTGGTTTATTCAGCATCTGAAAAGGAACATGCAGCTCATTTGAGGCTTACATTGCAGCTTTTGCGAGATAATCAATTATATGCTAAATTCAATAAGTGTGATTTTTGGTTGAAGAAAATTCAGTTTCTGGGTCATGTTATTTCAACAGAGGGAGTTGCAGTCGATCCAGCTAAAGTTGAGGTAGTTATGAAATGGGAAGCGCCAAAGACAATCACAGAAATTAGAAGTTTCTTGGGCTTAGCAGGTTAGTACAGGCGTTTCATTCAGGACTTCTCCAGAATTGTAGCACCCATGACTAGATTAACTAGAAAAGATGTGCCATTTGTGTGGTCAAATGAATGCCAGAAAAGTTTCATGGAATCGAAAAAGAGACTTACAGCAGCTCCCATATTGACATTACCAGTAGGCAGTGGTCGTTTTGTGGTCTATACTGATGCATCGAGAAGAGGGCTTGGAGCAGTATTAATGCAACATGGTAAGGTGATAGCTTATGCATCTAGGCAATTGAAGCCAGCAGAGGAGATGTAACACCCCGGAAATTTGGTAATTGGAAAATTAGAAATAAATCGAAAACGATAAAATCAATATTTGTGAAATAGCAAAAATGCACGTGTCATTATCATACATACAAAAAACCCATTAAAAAATTTCATAAAAATCATAGTTCAACTCTAAATAATACTCCCTAATGACCCACAGAGAAATTCATGCAAAGGAAAATCGGATGGTCCAAGTTTAAGGCGTTTTGCGGCTGAGTATCGTAATCAGGGAATAAGTTAGGAAATCGTTATCACACATACTTAGATGAGTCAGAAAATTAAATAAAAATTATAGATGGACTTAAAATAATGTCCTCTAATGATCCATAAAGAAATTTGGGTCAATAAAAGTCATTTGGGATATATTCAAGAGTTATTTTGACTTATTATCATAATTAAGAAATAAGTTGGAAATCCATTATCATGTGTATAAAATATGATCATCAACCAAAGTAAAATGATGGGTAGACTCCAAGCAATATGTGGGGATAGTTCATAAAATAAATTGGACCAATGGACAACTTATGACCCATGAACAAATCTAAGTATGAAATTAGTAAATAAATAACTTCCGTATTATCGGAATGATAGAACTTACGTACCACTATCGTACGTGAGAAAACACATTGGAAAATTCCGTAAAAATTATAAACCAACCCCAAATATTATCCCTAAGCGTTGCACGAAGGAATTCGTGCAACAGAAAATTCGATTGGCCGAGTATATGTCACACGTGACCAAGTTACCCGAATTAGGAAACTAAGTCGGAAAATTGTTAACATGAAAAAATAACCCAACCATAAATTAAATAAACATGTTGGAGAGACTCACAACATTATGTATTAATAACCCATTAACAATATTGGGTCAATGGAGTACTTTTGGCCCAACGATAAAAAAATCTGGGACAAGAAAATACCCAGAAATTCGTGTATGTAATTATGTAATAATTAAGGAGGGCAATATAGGGTTAAAAGATGGGTGATTAGTCATGTAAGGTAAGCCAAAACCGAACCCAACTTTAAGAGGTGGTTTCCTAAACCTTTGCTACCTCTTTTGGGTAAGGGAATTCCAGATTTTATGGAAAGTGGGAAACAGAGCTCGTAGCCCCTTTCCTAGTCTCGTTAGGACTCTTAACTACATCCTAAAACTATAAGAACTCGTCCTTAAACTCTTGGGGAAGGTTTAACAACGAGTTGGGGTCGTTTGGAGGCAGGCTAGAGCTTCAGAGGAGAAGGAGAAAGGCTGGGAACCCGAAGCTTCATCCCCTGCATCTTCTGTTGCATCCAGAATATCGACTGGACTTAGATCTTCGTAAAGGTAGGTGTTCTCGGGCCAAGATTAAAGAAAACCTATACCATCATGTAGACCATCGTGTCTATGTTCATTTGCACTTGATTTTCCCAATTTTCATGGAGTATGCATGGAGTATTGGTCGTTTTCCCTAAGTCGTGCCCAGTTAGGGCTTTTCCCGTTCTTCTTATTATGCACGCAATTCAGGACCAAATTTGACTAAACTTGATTCATGAAAGTTCTTCTATTTTTAGTCACAATCATCTTTTATGTTGGATGTTTTATCCAAAAGTCTTTCGTTAGATAGTTACAAGCATGGTAAGAGAGTCATTGCATGATACTGTGATTTCGGGCTACACTTAGTTTTCTGTTCTTTATATGTTTTCTAGGGATTCGAGACTAATTTGATCAAACCCCAACATCAAAGTTCTTCTACTAGTGGTCTACGTCATCTTTCGTGTTGAACGTTTTGTCTAAATGTCATTCGTTAGAGAGTTATAAGTGGGGTAAGTAAACCACAGCATGAGATGTGTTTTCGGGTTCCACATGACCTATAGGTTTTGTTCTGGAAGGGCACTAGTGTCAACACTACCTGAGCTAGTGTCGACACACTGTCCCAAAATAGCCCAGAAGGTGTTCTGGGAAGGCCTCTAGTGTCGACACTACTTGAGCTAGTGTCGACACACTGTCCCAGATTGGCCAGAAGGTGTTCTGGGAGCTGTCTCTAGTGTCGACACCACCTGAACTAGTGTCGACACTACTTGACCTTTTTGCCTTGTATTTGAAGCACTGTGTCGACACTACCTGAACTAGTGTCGACACTACTTGACCAGTTTTGCATTATTTTGTCTTGTGTTTGAAGCATTGTGTCGACACCTGTAAGCATTGTGTCGACACTACCCTTACAAAAAAAAAATTGCATATTTTGGGTCTGATCATTTCATGATGTCTACTAGCATGTGCATGATGTTATATAGTATGCATGGACCTAAAATAAACCAACCCATTGAAAAAGTAATGATATAAATACGATTCTAATGTGTAATTGTGGTTGATCTTATATCCATTGGATTATCTTGTGATCTTGCTTATTGTCAATTGATAAGATAAGAATATGATATGAATGTGAGGAGGAATACATGTTGAATGGACTTGTTAGTGGTGTTAATGTCATGATTTGCATATGAGTTTCAATAGTTGCATGCTTTCCGGTGTTAAATTAATTATCTGTTCATAAGCATACATGTTAGGAAAGCACATGATCTACCTATGATCTGTCTTTAGAAATATCCTTATGTCAAGACAATAACGAATTATGAAACATAAGATACATCGTTATCCTGCCTTGTTCTTTTGAGCTGTTTGTCATTCCTTGACTCTATGAATGATCATGTTCTTTTTACTATGAGCTTGTCATTGAAACTCTGTGGCCATAATATGAATGTGTTTGTTCGGCACAACGTGGGACTCCGGTCCAAAACTTGATCCAATGCATGTGCAATAGGGGCCCTGTCCGGTCCTGGGGAGGAGCGCCCTAACATACTTGTTAACCGCGGGAGTATGGACTCTTGGTGCTTGGCATAGCACACTGACATGCAAGATTGTGAAAATGTGCCTCCTGTTTGACGTGATAAGTTTGACTTGACATGATATGATACGTTTGTTCTTGTGAACACATGAGATCTGCTTGAATATGGCCAATCTCTTCTGACATGATTTTATTCTTGAATTATCTGTCCATTGTATATGGAATTCGACATTTGATCTGATAAGATATTCGTTCTACTCTGCTATTCAACTTGTTAGAAAAGCATGCATTGTCATCATATTCATGTGCATATCTGCCTATTTAAAATGCTAATCACGTATATTAGTACCCGCACTATATTGAGATGTAAATCCTACTGAGCTAGTTCGCTCACCCCTATCATCCTGCCCTTTTTCAGGTAGTGATGAGGAACCAGTGGAGTCAGATGGGACAGGGCAAGAGTGACGAGCACCTGTCATATGAGTAGTTGTCAGCTTATAAATAGGAATTTGAGTAGTCGATGTATTAGAGAAACGTTGTTATTTGATTAATAAACCTTTTCAGTCAATTCTTTCTATGTGAGGTTGTATCTAGTTGAATGGATGGAATAAAGTATACTTTTGGTGACCATATTCTAGTCTCGAATGTGTTGTTATATTCAATTATGACTCTGCGCTATTCAACTGTGATACGCCTGTTTGTATCGCTCACGTCCCCCGGTATTTATTCCGCTGCTAAATATCGGGGCGTGACAGTTGGTATCAGAGCCCTAAACCTTAGGGTCCAAGGGAATAGGAACATAGAATGAAACTAGATCACACGAGTCAAAATCTGTCGTACCTAATGTGAGCTTGGGTAGAACCAGGGGATAGAAATCGCAGGAGATTGTCACTTATCTCTGCACTTCGAGTCAAAAGAATGATGAGGAAAGGTTGTATGGCCTTTCTTGCCGCTGTTGTCATCACAAAGAAGGAAGTCAAAGTTGAGGACACTCATGTTGTCAGCGAATACACTGACATTTTTCCAGAAGACTTGCCAGGAATTCCTCCTGAGCGAGAGGTCGATTTTACCATCGAGTTGGTCCCTGGAGCAACACCAGTATCTAGGGCACCATAAAGAATATCTCTCACAGAACTGAAGGAATTAAAAGAGCAACTGATGGAACTGTTAGAGAAGGGTTTCATCCGACCAAGTACATCGCCTTGGGGTGCACCTGTCCTCTTCGTCAAGAAGAAAGATGGGTCGATGAGGCTATGTATAAATTACAGACAACTAAACCAGCTGACTATCAAGAACTCTATATCTACCTGATGAGATTGGGTAGAAACATGGGCTTAGTCCAAAATTTTATTACTAACTAAATATTGTAAGATTACAAGGTATTAACAAGGAGTAAAGAAGACTGACCGGGTGATAGTTTGTTTTGAAGGAACTTAAATAAATAGCAATGGAGGATATACCTACACTATCTATGGATGGACAAAGATCGGTCCAAAGATTAACCAAAGCACTACGACAAGCTGCTCAACTATTAGAGGATGCCCTAATAATGGCTAAGGGAGATACAAATGGGAAGGAAAGGTCTATGGATGACAAAGGAGTTGGTGAAACTAATAAGAAAGAACCAATTACAACCACAGGAAACTCCAAACCTATAGCCAGAGAGAAATGGCCCAACAACAGTAACAGATCACACAAGAAAAAGAAGTGCAAGAAGTGCAAGAAGCAACTAGTTTCCGCTCCTGTAGAAAGATGTCAGTATTGCAACAAAATAAATCATCGGTCTATAGAGTGCTGGAAATTTCAGGGCAAGTGTTTCTGTTATGGCAACCAAGACCACGAGGTTAAGGATTGCCTTAATGAGAAATCAAGCTCAGGGAATAAATGGCAGAACAAACCAATGAAGGAGGTATGAGAGAGGTATTCTTTCTAACTCGCTTTTATTTGACCCTGAAGTTACATCACCAATCAATCATTATATTATGAGCAATTCACAATTAGATCCTTTGTAAGTCCAGCTCATAAACACGTGAATTTGGGGACCAAATTCTTTTAAGTGGGGGAGGATGTAACACCCCGGAAATTTGGTAATTGGAAAATTAGAAATAAATCGAAAACGATAAAATCAATATTTGTGAAATAGCAAAAATGCACGTGTCATTATCATACATACAAAAAACCCATTAAAAAATTTTATAAAAATCATAGTTCAACTCTAAATAATACTCCCTAATGACCTACAGAGAAATTCATGCAAAGGAAAATCGGATGGTCCAAGTTTAAGGCGTTTTGCGGCTGAGTATCGTAATCAGAGAATAAGTTAGGAAATCGTTATCACACATACTTAGATGAGTCAGAAAATTAAATAAAAATCATAGATGGACTTAAAATAATATCCTCTAATGATCCATAAAGAAATTTGGGTCAATAAAAGTCATTTGGGATATATTCAAGAGTTATTTTGACTTATTATCATAATTAAGAAATAAGTTGGAAATCCATTATCATGTGTATAAAATATGATCATCAACCAAAGTAAAATGATGGGTAGACTCCAAGCAATATGTGGGGATAGTTCATAAAATAAATTGGACCAATGGACAACTTATGACCCATGAACAAATCTAAGTATGAAATTAGTAAATAAATAACTTCCGTATTATCGGAATGATAGAACTTACGTACCACTATCGTACGTGAGAAAACACATTGGAAAATTCCGTAAAAATTATAAAACAACCCCAAATATTATCCCTAAGCGTTCCACGAAGGAATTCGTGCAACGAAAAAATCCGATTGGCCGAGTATATGTCACACGTGACCAAGTTACCCGAATTAGGAAACTAAGTCGGAAAATTGTTAACACGAAAAAATAACCCAACCATAAATTAAATAAACATGTTGGAGAGACTCACAACATTATGTATTAATAACCCATTAACAAGATTGGGTCAATGGAGTACTTTTGGCCCAAGGATAAAAAAATCTGGGACAAGAAAATACCCAGAAATTCGTGTATGTAATTATGTAATAATTAAGGAGGGCAATATAGGGTTAAAAGATGGGTGATTAGTCATGTAAGGTAAGCCAAAACCGAACCCAACTCTAAGAGGTGGTTTCCTAAACCTTTGCTACCTCTTTTGGGTAAGGGAATCCCAGATTTTATGGAAAGTGGGAAACAGAGCTCGTAGCCCCTTTCTTAGTCTCGTTAGGACTCTTAACTACATCCTAAAACTATAAGAACTCGTCCTTAAACTCTTGGGGAAGGTTTAACAACGAGTTGGGGTCGTTTGGAGGCAGGCTAGAGCTTCAGAGGAGAAGGAGAAAGGCTGGGAACCCGAAGCTTCATCCCCTGCATCTTCTGTTGCATCCAGAATATCGACTGGACTTAGATCTTCGTAAAGGTAGGTGTTCTCGGGCCAAGATTAAAGAAAACCTATACCATCATGTAGACCATCGTGTCTATGTTCATTTGCACTTGATTTTCCCAATTTTCATGGAGTATGCATGGAGTATTGGTCGTTTTCCCTAAGTCGTGCCCAGTTAGGGCTTTTCCCGTTCTTCTTATTATGCACGCGATTCAGGACCAAATTTGACTAAATTTGCTTCATGAAAGTTCTTCTATTTGTAGTCACAATCATCTTTTATGTTGGATGTTTTATCCAAAAGTCTTTCGTTAGATAGTTACAAGCATGGTAAGAGAGTCATTGCATGATACTGTGATTTCGGGCTACACTTAGTTTTCTGTTCTTTATATGTTTTCTAGGGATTCGAGACTAATTTGATCAAACCCCAACATCAAAGTTCTTCTACTAGTGGTCCACGTCATCTTTCGTGTTGAACGTTTTGTCTAAATGTCATTCGTTAGAGAGTTATAAGTGGGGTAAGTAAACCACAGCATGAGATGTGTTTTCGGGTTCCACATGACCTATAGGTTTTGTTCTGGAAGGGCACTAGTGTCGACACTACCTGAGCTAGTGTCGACACACTGTCCCAAAACAGCCCAGAAGGTGTTCTGGGAAGGCCTCTAGTGTCGACACTACATGAGCTAGTGTCGACACACTGTCCCAGATTGGCCAGAAGGTGTTCTGGGAGCTGTCTCTAGTGTCGACACCACCTGAACTAGTGTCGACACTACTTGACCTTTTTGCCTCGTATTTGAAGCACTGTGTCGACACTACCTGAACTAGTGTCGACACTACTTGACTAGTTTTGTATTATTTTGTCTTGTGTTTGAAGCATTGTGTCGACACCTGTAAGCATTGTGTCGACACTACCCTTACAAAAAAAAGTTGCATATTTTGGGTCTAATCATTTCATGATGTCTACTAGCATGTGCATAATGTTATATAGTATGCATGAACCTAAAATAAACCAACCCATTGAAAAAGTAATGATATGAATACGATTCTAATGTGTAATTGTGATTGATCTTATGTCCATTGGATTATCTTGTGATCTTGCTTATTGTCAATTGATAAGATAAGAATATGATATGAATGTGAGGAGGAATACATGTTGAATGGACTTGTTAGTGGTGTTAATGTCATGATTTGCATATGAGTTTCAATAGTTGCATGCTTTCTGGTATTAAATTAATTATCTGTTCATATGCATACATGTTAGGAAAGCACATGATCTACCTATGATCTGTCTTTAGAAACATCCTTATGTCAAGACAATAACGAATTATGAAACATAAGATACATCGTTATCCTGCCTTGTTCTTTTGAGCTGTTTGTCATTCCTTGACTCTATGAATGATCATGTTCTTTTTACTATGAGCTTGTCATTGAAACTCTGTGGCCATAATATGAATGTGTTTGTTCGGCACAACGTGGGACTCCGGTCCAAAACTTGCTCCAATGCATGTGCAATAGGGGCCCTGTCCGGTCCTGGGGAGGAGCGCCCCAACGTACTTGTTAACCGCGAGAGTATGGACTCTTGGTGCTTGGCATAGCACACTGACATGCAAGATTGTGAAAATGTGCCTCCTGTTTGACGTGATAAGTTTGACTTGACATGATATGATACGTTTGTTCTTGTGAACACATGAGATCTGCTTGAATATGGCCAATCTCTTCTGACATGATTTTATTCTTGAATTATCTGTCCATTGTATATGGAATTCGACATTTGATCTGATAAGATATTCGTTCTACTCTGCTATTCAACTTGTTAGAAAAGCATGCATTGTCATCATATTCATGTGCATATCTGCCTATTTAAAATGCTAATCACGTATATTAGTGCCCGCACCATATTAAGATGTAAATCCTACTGAGCTAGTTCGCTCACCCCTATCATCCTGCCCTTTTTCAGGTAGTGATGAGGAACCAGTGGAGTCAGATGGGACAGGGCAAGAGTGACGAGCACCTGTCATATGAGTAGTTGTCAGCTTATAAATAGGAATTTGAGTAGTCGATGTATTAGAGAAACGTTGTTATTTGATTAATAAACATTTTCAGTCAATTCTTTCTATGTGAGGTTGTATCTAGTTGAATGGATGGAATAAAGTATACTTTTGGTGACCATATTCTAGTCTCGAATGTGTTATATTCAATTATGACTCTGCGTTATTCAACTGTGATACGCCTGTTTGTATCGTTCACGTCCCCCGGTATTTATTCTGCTGCTAAATATCGGGGCGTGACATGAGAACTACCCAACGCATGATTTGGAGTTAGCAGCAGTTGTTTTTACTTTAAAAATGTGGAGGCATTATCTTTATGGTGAAAGATTTCAAATATCTACAGATCATAAAAGTTTGAAGTATATCTTCTCTCAAAAAGATTTGAATCTTCGTCAGCGTAGATGGGTGGAATATTTGAAAGATTATGATTTCAGTTTGGCTTACCATCCGAGTAAGGCCAATGTGATAGCTGATGCATTGAGCAAAAAAGCATACATGAGTGATATGATGATAAAAGAATGGAAATTATATGAGGAAATAGCACAGAATTCACTGCATGTTCTGAGCAGTCAGCGGCGAGCAGTACTAGCCAGTAGTGCTGTAGAGCCATCTTTATATTGGCAGATTATTGAAGCCCAGAGAACCGATGGAAGTTTAACAGAAATTGTGAAAATGGAAGATGTTACCATTGATGATAACTGTGTAGTCAAGCTCAAAGGCAGGTTATATGTACCTGCAGAAAGAGAAGTCAAACAAAGAGAAGAGGCACATAAATCTAGGTATATAATTCATCCAGGTAGCACAAAAATGTATCAAGATTTGAAAAAGCACTTTTGGTGGCCACACATGAGAAGAGAAATAATGGAATTTATTACAAGATGTATAGTTTGTCAACAAATAAAGGCAGAGCATCAGAAGCCGGGAGGTTTACTACAGCCGTTACCCATTCCACAGTGGAAATGGGATGACATTGCTATGGATTTTATGGCAGGGTTACCAAGAACAGCTACAGGACATAATGGAATCTGGGTATTTATTGACAGATTAACTAAAGTATGCAGATTAGTAGCAGTAAGTATGTCCTGGACAGTAGACAGATTAGAAAGAATTTATGTTGACAGAATTGTTCCGTTGCATGGCATCCCGAAGCAATTACTTCTGATAGGGATCCAAGGTTTACTTCTAGTTTCTGGAGAAGTTTACAAAGAGTAATTGGTACGGAATTGAGATACAGTTCAGCCTATCACCCATAAATAGATGGTCAGACATAAACAATATAGACAATTGAAGATATGTTACGAGCTTGTTGCTTAGCGTGGGGAGGCAGTTGGGAGCACCATTTGGGTATGGTTGAGTTTGCTTATAACAACAGTTATCATACCAATATTGGAATGGTACCGTATGAAGCATTATATGGAAGACCGTACAGAACTCCATTAAATTGGCATGAAGTGGGAGAGAGACATGTAATGGGTGTTGAATCACTCTTTATTACCTTCATATTTTGGTGCTAACAAAATTTATGATGTAACTTAAATTGAATATTTTGTTTCATCTGTGTCGCATCAATCTCATGGCAAAATGTTAAGTCTCCCATTGATGCAATAAGGCGCACTAAAATGCTAAATCGATGTCCATTTAATATACATCGATTTCTATTCAAAGTGCCACATCGATTTCACTAACAACGATTTGATCGTGTAACGATTCGTTAAGTGAAACATCGATTTTATCGTATAACGATTTCATAAGTTACACAACGATTTGATCGTGTAACGATTCGTTAAGTGAAACATCGATTTGATCGCATAACGTTTTGATAAGTGAGAACAATGATTTGATCTCATATCGATTTTGGTTCTCATAACGATTTCATAAGTGAGAACAACGATTTGCTTCTCACATCGATTTGTTAAGGCTCATAACGATTTGCTTGTCATAGTGATTCCCTAAGTGGTCACATCGATTTCTTAAGAGAGAGCAACGATTTGTTCTCACATCAATTTCTCAAGTGATCACATCGATTTGTTCTCATAATGATTTCATAAGTGAGAACAACAATTTGCTTCTCACATCGATTTGCTAAGATCGATTTGTTAAGTCCTATAAGTATAACGATTTGATAAGTAACTTAAACAACGATTCACTTCAATTCAAACACAATTTGTTTAAGTACTTTTTGGCGCCTAAAGAGAAGTCAAATATCTTCTGTCAGAAAAAGCTGCATGCGTATTTCAGAGTCTTGTCAGAAAAGATTTGAACTGTTATTTTTATCATGGTAGCATAATCACAATAGCATGCACTGTTATTTAATAAACACTCTTTTATGCTAACACTTGTTTCTATGCTTACAGACCTCGAAGACCAACAGAGGTTGATTAAGACAAATGAAAAGCAACGTCTAGAAGAGTTCCAATGGATCTCTTCAACTGATCTTTTCAAGAGCTGCTCATATAAAAGATGAAGCAAGGTTGAACATAGAAAAAAAAGGTTTTTTTCCTGAAAATCTTTGAAAGAGTGTACAACCAGTGAGGAACCTCAACGCCACATACACTCAAAGAAAGAGAGAAAGAGCCTGAGCCAAGAAGAAGCAAGCAAAAGCGTCTCAAGCATTCAAGCCTTCTTTTCTCTCTTCATTCTCCCTGTGCTTATTGTAATTCTTGGGGAGAGTTTTTGCTGAGAGTTTTTGGGTAGAGGCCATTCTTGTAGAACTCTCAGCACTGTTCTTTCTTTTATAAGAAAGACATCATGTCCAGCTGTAGGACTATATATAGTGTAGAACCTAGCTAGGGGTTTGTGTCTAGCAGAACCGCACTGGGGTTTGTACCAGGAGGTTGGCTTCTTGACCTGTAAAAGAAGTGGGCTGCCTTCTTGCCCTGGAAAGAGAAGAAGACCAGCTGAGGTGCTGGGTGTTGTAGTGTCCTTAAGGGGGACTGTACCCTTGGTTAGTGAAATCTCAAGAGGTTGCTTGGGGACTGGACGTAGGACTTCCATGTGGGAAGGGCCGAACCAGGATAAATTCCTTGTGTCCTTTGTGTGATTGTTTTATTTGCTTCCGCACTGCTACTCTTTATCACACTAAACTAACTAAATCTTCAAGTGGTATTTTTCTGTGTTTCAGTTTCTATTTGCAGAAAGCAGGAAAATCTATTCACCCCCCCCCCCCTTTAGGTTAGCTTGCTGCCGTACCAAAAGGGCCAAGAAGTGGTATCAGAGCGGGTCTCTGAACATTCAAAGAAGATCCAACGATCTTAGAGCAAAGATCCATGGCAGCTCAAGGATATGCTGAAGGTCAATCAGTCACCAGACCTCCATTCTTTGATGGAGAGGACTACCAATACTGGAAGATGAAAATGGAATGCTTCATTCGAGGCACAGACTTTGATCTGTGGCAGGTAATAGAGGTAGGTGACTTTGTTATTGTTCCTGTTGAAGGCACTACAGCCATTACACCTGCTGATAAAAGTAAACTATCTCTAAATTTTAAAGCAAAAACTTATTTATGTTGTGCTTTATCTAAAAAGGAATTTAGTAGAATATCTGCATGCAAATCTGCTAAAGAAATTTGGGATAAACTACAAATAACTTATGAAGGAACGGATAAAGTGAAACAAACTAGAATAGATATTCTTGTTTCACAATACGAACAATTTAAAATGCTTCCAAACGAAAACATTACCACTATGTATAATAGATTTTCAAGCATAGTAGTTGGTTTAAATTCTCTTGGTAAAACTCTTTCCAATGAAGAAACTGTTAGGAAGATACTTAGGTCTTTAACTATTTCATGGACACCTAAAGTAACTGCTATTGAAGAGGCCCATGATTTAACCAAATTGTCGATTGATAATTTAATAGGTTCTCTCATGGCACATGAAATAAATATGGAGTGATTATCTGAAAGCTCATCTAAGAAGAAATGTACTAATGCTCTTAAAGTGGTAGCTGCTCCTTCCACTTCTTCTTCTTCTAGCTCAAAAATTACAGAATCTGAAGACAGTGATGTTGATGAAGTACTGTCCAAACTTCAGAAGATTTAAAAAAGAAGAAAAATGAATCAAGAAGGATCCAACGGAAAGAGAAAAAGGAAAAAGAACCAGTCTTCTATGAATGCAAAAAACCTGGACATCTGAGACCAGATTGTCAAAGGCTTAAGAAGACTAACCAAACAATAAAAACCAAGAAGCAGCATAAGAAATTTAAAAGAAAAGCTATGGCGGCTGCTTAGGAAAATGAGGAAGATACAAGCTCAAAATCCTCAAGCTTATCAAGCTCCAAATCAGAGAAAGAGCAGGTAAACCTAGCCCTCATGGTAGGACTAGATGAGGTACACTCTGAACATTCTTTTGATTCTTGCACCGATTCAGGATTAGAGTCCGCAGACTTAGAAGAAGTCTTTAATGAACTTTATGATAAACACAAGGTTGTTGTAAAAGAATTGAAAAATATCAAGAACAACCTTACTTGTTTGGAAAACACTAATTCATATCTTAAATCAGAAATGGAACAATTAAAAGAACAATTAAAAGAATGTAAAGATAATAATTATCTTTTAAATGAAGATTTGAAAAGCAAGAACAATGAGAAGTTAGAGTTAGAAGAAAATTTAAAAATTCTAACTGAAGAAAATTTGTATTTAAAAGAATCAGTTAAGAAATTAACTCAAGGAAAAACATCTCTAGCTCTATGCTTAAGAGGATCAAAATCTGGAAATAATAAACAAGGGCTTGGATACATTCCTCTGGAAAAAGAAAAATAAGCCATAAATCCAGAAAAATATCATTTGCCGAAATTTGTAAAAGAAATCAAGTTGCCTCAGAAAAAGGCCCATGTAAAAGAAAATGTTTCCAAAAATTATGTCCTAAACAGACATCATAAAAACAGTAAGAACTACAAAATAGATTATATTCATTGTTGTTCTAATTGTAATAAATTAGGACACACAGTAAACACCTGCACAACAAGACATCTAGTTTGGATTCCGAAAGGATACTTTTATGCATCTAACTATCAAGGACCCAAAAAAATTTGGGTACCTATTTTTGAATAAGATTGTTTGCAGGATAGCCTTGGAGCATCAGGATCAAGGATGATCAAGGCACTGATGACTGCCAGCTCTTCATCCATCTCATATCTGAAGATGGAGTAGTCACAAATGTTGTTTTTATTTATATTGCTACTAACAATGTTTGCAAGTTTTTAAGATAAATACAGGCAATGATTCTGAAGACTTGACAAACAACATGTCAAAAGTCAAGAGCAACAAGATCTGACTTGCCTCAGATTAAGAGGGAGTCTCACTCAGGGGGAGCACAGATTAAGGGGGAGTTATTCAATAAATGACAATCATTGTTGAACCCCTAAATGGTAAGAAATTCTCTCAAAGGGGGAGAGAAATGGATGGTAAGATCCTTCCATTTTGGTTAGTGACAAAAAGGGGGAGAGTATGTATGTCATGTGAATTTTCTGTAGTTTCTATAGTATTTTTAAGTCAGAAAATTCTCATAAAATTATGTCATCACCAAAAAGGGGGAGATTGTTGAACCACTCTTTATTACCTTCATATTTTGGTTCTAACAAAATTTATGATGTAACTTAAATTGAATATTTTGTTTCATCTGTGTCGCATCAATCTCATAGCAAAATGCTAAGTCTCCCATTGATGCAATAAGGCGCACTAAAATGCTAAATCGATGTTCATTTAATATACATCGATTTCTATTCAAAGTGCCACATCGATTTCACTAACAACAATTACATAAGTTACATAACGATTTGATCGTGTAACGATTCGTTAAGTGAAACATCGATTTTATCGTATAACGATTTCATAAGTTACACAACGATTTGATCGTGTAACGATTCTTTAAGTGAAACATCGATTTTATCGTATAACGATTTCATAAGTTACACAACGATTTGATCGTGTAATGATTCGTTAAGTGAAACATCGATTTGATCGCATAACGATTTGATAAGTGAGAACAACGATTTGCTCTCATATCGATTTAGGTTCTCATAACGATTTCATAAGTGAGAACAACGATTTGTTTCTCACATCGATTTGTTAAGGCTCATAACGATTTGCTTGTCATAGCGATTCCCTAAGTGGTCACATCGATTTCTTAAGAGAGAACAACGATTTGTTCTCACATCAATTTCTCAAGTGATCACATCGATTTGTTCTCATAACGATTTCATAAGTGAGAACAACGATTTGCTTCTCACATCGATTTGCTAAGATCGATTTGTTAAGTCCTATAAGTATAACGATTTGATAAGTAACTTAAACAACGATTCACTTCAATTCAAACACAATTTGTTTAAGTACTTTTTGGCGCCTAAAGAGAAGTCAAATATCTTCTGACAGAAAAAGCTGCATGCGTATTTCAGAGTCTTGTCAAAAAAGATTTGAACTTCTATTTTTATCATGGTAGCAGAATCACAGTAGCATGCACTGTTATTTAATAAACACTCTTTTATGCTAACACTTGTTTCTATGCTTACAGACCTCGAAGACCAATAGAGGTTGATTAAGACAAATGAAAAGCAACGTCTAGAAGAGCTCCAACGGATCTCTTCAACGGATCTTTTCAAAAGCTGCTCATATAAAAGATGAAGCAAGGTTGAACATAGAAAAAAAAATAGGTTTTTTCCTGAAAATCTTTGAAAGAGTGTACAACCAGTGAGGAACCTCAACGCCACATACACTCAAAAAAAGAGAGAAAGAGCCTGAGCCAAGAAGAAGCAAGCAAAAGCGTCTCAAGCATTCAAGCATTCAAGCCTTCTTTTCTCTCTTCATTCTTCATGTGCTTATTGTAATTCTTGGGGAGAGTTTTTGCTGAGAGTTTTTGGGTAGAGGCCATTCATGTAGAACTCTCAGCACTGTTCTTTCTTTTATAAGAAAGACATCATGTCCAGCTGTAGGACTGTATACAGTGTAGAACCTAGCTAGGGGTTTGTGTCTAGCAGAACCGCACTGGGGTTTGTACCAGGAGGTTGGCTTCTTGACATGTAAAAGAAGTGGTCTTCCTTCTTGCCCTGGAAAGAGAAGAAGACCAGCCGGGGTGCTGGGTGTTGTAGTGTCCTTAAGGGGGACTGTACCCTTGGTTAGTGAAATCCCAAGAGGTTGCTTGGGGACTGGACGTAGGACTTCCATGTGGGAAGGGCCGAACTAGGATAAATTCCTTGTGTCCTTTGTGTGATTGTTTTATTTGCTTCCGCACTGCTACCCTTTATCACACTAAACTAACCAAATTTTCAAGTGGTATTTTTCTGTGTTTCAGTTTCTATTTGCAGAAAGCAGGAAAACCTATTCACCCCCCCCCCTTTAGGTTAGCTTGCAGCCGTACCAAAAGGGCCAACAATGGGTCCTGAATTAATTCAGCAAACAACAGAAATGGTCAGATTTATTAAAGAAAAATTGCAGACAGCCCAAAGCCGACAGAAAAGCTATGCAGATAATCGTCGCAGACCACTTTAGTTTGAAGTTAGAGACTTTGTTTTTCTAAGGGTTTCTCCCACTAAAGGTGTTTTGAGGTTTAGTAAGAAAGGAAAGTTGAGCTCGAGGTATGTAGGGCCCTTCAAGGTATTAGAAAGGATCGGGGAGACTGCCTATAGAATTGATTTGCCAACTGATTTTACTGACGCTCATGATGTTTTTCATGTTTCTATGTTGAGAAAATGTATTAAAGATCCAGCACAGATAGTTAGTTATCAGCGGGATGATTTGAAACCAGATATGTCTATGCTAGAGTATCCCGTGCAGATCACAGGTTGTAGAACACAAAAGCTGTGAAATAAAGAAATTGAATTGGTAAAGGTCAGATGGGAAAATAGGCAGGGAGGAGAGGATATCTGGGAATTAGCCGAGGAAATGGTTAAAGTGTATCCTTATTTGTTTGAGTAAGTTTTTAAATCTTTTTAGATGATAGTGTTTATTGTGGTATTTAAACTTTAAATTCATGAACTGTGTTTTGAATTTCGAGGTCGAAATTTCTTTTAGATGATAGTAATGTAATGTCTCGCATTTTTTGGATTCTTGTGGATCGTCTTTTAGATCCTTACGGATCCTTCGTTTGGTAGTTGTGGTGGCCAGTGTGTTACCAATGTGTTATGTTTCAGGTATGAGAGCAGGTTTGGGGTGTTTGTGGGTAGGTAGGTTGGGCCCAAAACACCAGCCCGTTCACTGTTTGTGAACGCGACAGTGAGGGACGTCGCAATTTGAACGTGACCGTCCTGCATGTCGTGTTCCTGTTATCGTTGCTGAGCGGTCGTCGTCTGCATGCACGCCGCGTGTCGCGCGCAGGGCGACATGCAGACGTCAGCCCTGGGAAGGCGACGCCTTCTCCCGTCGCGTTCTAGTCGCGACGGAGGTGTCTGTCGCATTCCCAACCGTTGGGCGTTTTTAAGTTGCCCTGGCTAAGCAGAGCTGTAAACAGTTCTGCTCGGCCAGGGGGAGGAAGCTGTGGCGATTTTCGAGGCATTTCGGCGGATTTGGGGTGCGTTTGGCGTGTTCTCACCGAGAGGATCTTGCGTGGAGTAGGGTAAAGGTCGAGATAGTCTCGTTCTTCACGAAGGTAGGGGAATTCTTCCCATTTTACACCGTGTGATTGCATGGGAGACATGTATGTTTGGTTTTTGGTGTTTAGAACAGTAGATACCATGCTAGGGTACCCATTAAAGCATGAAAAATGAGAATTAAACAAGGTTCGCATGGTTTGGGGTGGTAATCTGGAGAGGGTTCCCCGGATTAGAGTTTTCGCCTGTGAAGGCGACAGAGCCCCCTGTCGCGTTCTGAATGCGACAGGCCGACCCATCGCGTTCATGTTGTGAAGGCGACACATCAGGGCATCGCGATCTGAATGCGACGTTACCTTATGTCGTGACCTCATCAAGAGGTCTTGTTGTGCATGGTTCTTAAGGTAAAATTATCTGATAATTGTTATTTATTGAGTATGACAAGTAAGAGCGGTGCAATGGCACCTATCGCACTCTAAGTGCGTGTTTTTGAGGTTAGCAAGTGGTACACGTGACTGGCATGTTGTTCTCGCAGTCAGTGTACGGTGTTCACGTGGTTGACGTGAGGTTTCACGTGGTTTGTGCGGTATGCACGTGGTTTGTGTGTACGTGGCGAGTAGTACGACGCCTACCGTGGTTACCTCTTCAGTTGGATGCCCCAGGCTCTGTGTGAGCCAGGCTTGTGCTCGGGGCTTGTCCCGGTACTTGTGTTGCACCGTCGAGGTCTGTGTCGTCTAACCTGGACACCCTCACTCCTTAGTTTGAGTTGCACGTCTGGCTGAGGGAAAGACGACAGTGGGACAGCGACTTGTGTGAGTTTGTTGTTTTGTCGCTTGTTGCGTGCTCGTAGTTGGGGGTACGGACACCAGTAGACGTCACTGGTCCCCAACTAGTCCTGTTGCCAGTGCCTCACTCTTGGGAGCTCAGGCCAGAGTCCCTAAAGGTGCCAGGCATGGGCCCGCGGTAGCGTCGTCTGCGGTTGTGGTGTTGGTTGGTCTCCACAGTTGTTTGACTTGTTCTCGTGAAGCGACAGCTGGACCTTTCGTCCGTGGTTGCAAGGCTGAGAGGTAGACCTGTGTGGTTTGTCCGAGTCAGTTGCTGGTATCGCGAACCAGTCTACGTGGCTTGAGTGTGGCGGTCTCTACTTTACCCTCGTACACTGTGTTGTTGTTTTACCATTTATTTATTTTAATTGGTTTGTGATAACAGCAAGTGGTAAGTGGTATTCACAGCTTTGATATCATGGTTAGTTTACTCTATAAATTGTTGATGTAGCTTCATGTTTACGTACTTGAGTTAGTTTACTCAGTTTTAGGGGAGTTACCCTACTGAGACAGTAACTTGCGAGGCTCACCCCTACTCCTTACAGGTGAAGGAGAGCAGGAGGTTACCCTACCGTCTTCCAATTCAGAGCCGCATCGCAGTGGTGTTGGGCCGACGCCTCTAGCAGTGTAGATTTGCTTCTGTTGTACCTCGGGGTATGCCCCAGGCTTGTGTATTTTCCTTTGACTTTTGTTGAAATTTGGCTATGTAAATCTAATGTGAATATATATGAGATTGTGAATCTTTTATATATATCAGTGTGTTCTTTTGTATTTCCACAGACATGTGCATGATATCCCTTGCGAGGCTACGGCTTGTTCGTGCGAGACGGAGTCGGGTCAAGCTCGTTAGTGGGTTAACAGGTTTGAACGACGTTGTCCGTTACAAGATGTGTCAAGAATTATATGCAAGATCCACTAGATGTTGTTTGATCCTTCATAGAATAGTAGGAACTCTTAGAAGAGTCTTCTAAGTTGATGTTAAACCATTTCTGGAAGATTAACCTACGGCTGTCGACAGATAAAACCTAGTTGTCGACAGGTACCTTGCTTCCAGAACCCAAAATTTTAGAACAACCAGTGGATGTCGACAGACAGAACCTAACTTTCGACAGACAGAACCCTTTTGTCGACAGCCAGCCAGTAACTGTCGATAGCTAAAGGTCAGGTTCCAGAATTTAGTTCTGGATGGACCAGTAGCTGTCGACAACCAAGTGGCTATCGACAACCACTAGTCTGTGATTCCAACATGAACCATTCCTTTTCCAGTCAGAGGTGTCAGCGGGAGCCCTGTAAAACTAAAACTCATACCTTATTTGCATTCCATATCATTTAAGTAAATGTTATAATTTGATTATAACATTTACTTAAGATATTACATGTAAATAAGGAAGTACCCCCCATTTGAATCCAATAAAAATACCATAAAAATTTTTTCTCTTACCAATAAAAAGTCAACTCTCCCACAGAAGAAGAAAAATGCGATTTTGGCGATTCCATCAAAATAGCGTCTTTCTAATCTCTTAGAAATTGGCCTACCTGAAAGTCTCATAATTCAAATAAACCTAGTAGAATGCTAAAAAAATCCAAGGTCCGGTGAAACCACAAGTTTATGTTGACAAATAGAACCATTTCATCCCAATCAAAGTTGACACACTCTTATATTGTCCAAACAAGTTGTCTTTCTCATTTTCTTGGATTCTAAACTATTATACCACTAAGATGAATCATTTAATCATCATCTACATCCATCTTTGGATTACTCTTGGACATCATAAATTATCTTGATTCTTATACCTTATGGATATATTTAAGCAATAACTTCTAGAACCCTGCTTCATGTGATATTGTTTTACTCCTGATGTGTGCCTAACTACCATATATGTATATCAGAATTGGAAATGGGATGACGTACTTTTGAGTCTTCGGACTCTCTCTTGATTTAATGCCAGTGCAAATGGGGCAGATCCAGTCCCGGGAGGAGCACCTGAATTTATTTAATTTGTGCAGAGCGGTATGGATCTCTAAGGTGTTTGGCATGACACCACTACATGCTAGATTGGTCGACATTTCCATGAACTATGTTGAAACATGATTGTTTATTGCTTGCTTGAAAGAGTGGACAGGGCATCCCTACACATACACTTTCTCTATTTCCTTCTGAATTATTGATCATATGCACTCGTGATTTGCTATTTCATTGATGGTCATCTTATGTCAGTTTATTGGCATATTACTTCATGCTTGTAACTGTTTGATAATCATGGTTCACTTCATCTATGATCTTATTTGTATCATTTTCTGTTACTTGTAATCAGTACTTACTGCCTTCTTTTATCTCAATTAACCTTGACTCATGTAAACTTTTATATTCTTGATTTTGGAGGATAAATCCTACTGGGCAAGAGTGCTTATACCTACTTTTTCTCAGGTAATCTACAGTTCTAGAAGACGAGATATCGGGATTTGTATGCTGAGTGATCAACCTTTGCAAGCGTCTACCTTTAAGTTGTAAATTGAGAATCATATAATACATATAGAATGACAATTAATTAATTTTTATTTAGTGAAGCCCCGAGCAATTTTCTGCTCAAATAGTTCAAAATTTACTCTTGATTTCTTATTCATTCACGTTTCGGCATTTATAGATATGTTAATTGTTGGGACGTGACAAGCCTCATCAACATTTTTGGGTTCAAACTAAGAAATAAATGCAATGTAATCACACTTATATTGAGTCTTTCGAGTTCGCATACCGGATGAGGGATCACCAATAACATTACCGATTGGGTGACTCGTCATGATCTTCCACGCTCGTGGTAACTCATCATTCGTAAAGGGTATTTGAAATTCTTCAAGTGGTGGATCTTCCTTTTCCTTTTCTTCACCAATATGTTGGGTAGTATCTGCCATTGCTTCTATACTTGGCTCCATGGGATCTAGATCTTGTATGGTTAAATCCTCCAACTTATCTTTCATAATTTCTACATCATCGTCATCATTTCTTTTTCTTGCATTGTGGTTAGATTCATTAAAGACTACTTGAATAGATTCTTCTACAACTAATACTTTCTTATTAAATACTCGAAAGGCTTTAGAATGAGATGAATAGCTGACAAATATACCTTCGTCGCTTCGAGGATCAAACTTACCTATATCCTCTTTGTCATTTACCAAGATGAAACATTTGCAATTGAATGGCTTAAAGTAGGAGATATTTGGTTTTCTACCCTTATAAAGCTCATATGGAGTTTTATGCAACAAAGGTCTAATCAAACAATGATTAGTGATATGATATGCGGTATTAATAGCTTCAGCCTAAAAATATCTAGGCAAGAATGATTCACATAACATAGTTCGAGCAATATCATTCAAAGTCTGATTTTTCCTCTCAACCACACCATTTTGTTGAGGATTTCTCGAAGCCGAGAAATTTTGACTGAACCCTTCATTAGCACAAAAGGAATTAAATTGTAGATTTTCAAATTCTTTTCCATGATCATTACGAATAGCATTAATAACATAGCTCTTATCATTTTGAATTTTCTTACATAATTTAATGAATTCAACTAAGGCATCACTCTTATGAACTAAATATAACACTCATGTAAATCAAGAGAAATCATCAACAATCACAAAACCATAGTGCTTACCACCTAAACTAGCAATTCTAGTTGGACCAAATAAATCAAGATGCAAAAGTTGCAAAGGTCGAGTAGTAAAGACAATATTCTTTTATTTGAATGAACTTCGAGTTTGCTTACTTTTTGCACAAGCCTCACAAATCCCATGTGATTCAAAGTTATTTTGGGTAAACCGATTACAAGCTCACGTCTACATAATTTGGAAATGATTCCAAAACTAGCATGGTCTAGTTTTCTATGCCAGAGCCATGTGTCAGGCTTATTTGCTACTAAGCAAAACTCCTTTTCATGCAAATCATATCTAGATTAACTGTATAAACATTTCCATTTCTATTTTCTACAAGCTTAACTTCATTTGAGGCATTATCAATTAACATACAATGAGATGTATCAAAAATGACTTTAAAACGTTTATCACAAAGTTGACTAATGCTGAGCAAATTATGCTTTAATCCATCTACAAATAGCACATGATCAATGCTAGTAGAAGGTGTTTTACCAATATTTCTAATGTTATACCCTTCTTTTGTTGTTGTCTCCAAGTGTTACATTTGCACCATTTTTCTTTTCAAGACTTGAGAATTGTGATTTGTCTCCGATCATATACCGAGAGCACCCACTATCCAAATACCATTCTTTTCTCATCGAATCATTGTAATCCTGCAAGAACAAAGAATTTTATACTTGATTTTCTGGTACCCACATTTGCTTGGGTCCATTCATATTAGTCCAACTTTTGGTTGTTTCATTTGGCACTCACATGGTTTTGATCTTGTGGACGTTCTTTCGGAACCAACAACCATGAAACCAATTCCTTCTTTCCTGAAAACACCTTTTGCACGATCAAGAATTACATCTAAATTGTCACGACTACGTACAAAAGTAGACAATCCTTTTTTCAAATCATCAATCTCATTTTTAAGGATAGAGCAATTGTTTTTCAAAACAGGAATTTGTTCTTCTAAGATTTCATTAATTATTTTTCTTAAGAGCACATTTTCATTTATGACACTATCAATGTCTTTACACTCAAGCAATCGAAATGTGTCCAATTCTTGTGTCATAAAATCAACATGCTTTTTCAACCATCTATTTTCAAGTTTGCATTCCATGAATTTTTATATAACTCATTAAAATCATCTTGATGTTCTTCAATTGTAAACAGTTGAGAATTTACCTCATCATGGTCGGAATTTGCCATGAGACAAAAGTTGGCCATTTCTTTCTCACTTTCTTCTTTGGAGGATACATCCTCATCACTTCAAGCTGCAAACGCCATCTTTTTATATGTCTTCCATTTTTCCCTTTTTGTATGTCTTGTTCTTTCTCAATTCAAGACATTTTGGGCGAATGTGTCCCGATTTTCGACATTCGTAGCAAGTGACTTCATCATTCTTAGAGGTCTCACCCTTACCTTGACCTCTCTTCTAAAGCCTTTTATTTCTTGGGTTGTAGTTGGATCATCTCTTGCTAAAAAACTTATTGAATTGTCTAGTGATCAAGGGAACCTCATCATCATCTATCTCTTCATCGCTATTATCACTGTCACACTCATTTAGCACATTATTAGCTTTGAGAGAAAGACTCTTTTTCTTCTTAGAGTCATCCATGTCCCTCGATATATTAATCTCATAGGTCATTAAAGATCATATGAGTGCATCCAAAGATATTTTTGAGAGGTCTTTTGCCTCTTCAACAGCCGTCACTTTAGGATTCCAAGACAGGCAAAGATCATAAAATTTTTTTGTTAAGTTCAAGGATAGAGTATTCCTTACCAAGAGCGTTTGAGTCCATTTGTAATGTCAGTGAACCTTTTGAACATCTCACTCATGGTTTCGCTTTCTTCCATCTTGAACAGCTCATATTTGTGAACTAAGAGGTTGATCTTTGTTTCTTTAACTTGAGAGATTCCTTCATAGGTCACTAGAAATTTGTCCCAAATCTCTTTTGCACTGCTGCACATAGAAATGAGATTAAACTTATTAGCATCTAAAGCATTAATGGCCTTAACATTCATTAACAACTTTTAATAGATTTCAAGAGTCCACTCTTTTTCAGGTTCTTTTGGAGCATAAGGGCCTTTCTCCACAATATTCCAGAGCTCATAATCCATAGCCTTCAGAAAGATGGTCATCATAGCCTTCCAATAGCTATAGTTATTGTCATTGAACGAAGGTGATAAATTTGTAGAGTTTCCTTCAGTCAAAGCACTCTGCTCTCCAAAACCAGCCATAGTCAATTTACACTAGAGGTTGTGAAACTTTTTAAACTAGAAAATGAAAAGGATCAAGACTATGACTAGTCCTAGAGGGGGTGAATAGGGATATAAAAACTTGTCAAGAACGGCCAATAGAAACTACTGTAGAAATAAAATCACAGTGCAAAACAAAGGGAAGTGAGACAGAAGAAGGAAGCAAGCACACAGAGACACCAATTTTATCTTGATTTGGTAAGACCCCATTTAGTCTATCTACATCTAGTCCTCACCAACACAATGAGATTTACCCTTACAAAGTGTGAACACAAAACACCCACTAGTTGATGTGATACCCAACTCATGAATACAAATTGTTGGTTGATGCGGTGACCAGCTCATCAAACTAATCAAGAGGTTAGGTATAAAAACCCAAACCAACCTCACTACAAGAGAATTGTGATTTATCAACGACTTTTGGTCAGCGGCTACCAATAGTCGTTGATATATAACATATATGTCAACGGCTACTGTAGGCCGTTGACATATGATGAACATATGTCAACGGCCACTAAAGTCATTGACATAAGATCACATATGTCAACGGCCACTAAAGTCGTTGACATAAGATAACGTATGTCAACGGCTAAAGTAGGCCGTTGACATATGTTAAACATATGTCAACGACTATTTTTAACTGTTGACATATGTTAAACATATGTCAACGGTTAATGGGAGCTGTTGATATAACCTTAACATATGTCAACAGCTATGAAAACCGTTGACATATGTTATCATATGTCAACGGCCATCTATAGTTGTTGACATATATTAATGAAAAAATGGCGGGAAACTTCTCGCCCTTCATGATATTTATCAACGGTTGGGCGCAGTTGTTGACATATATTATATTTGTTAACTGTTGTAAGAGCCATTAACAAATACTAAAACTTTTCTTACAACCCCCACCCTGCCCCCTCCCTGTTTCTTGTCTCTACCCGCCCTGCCTTTGGGCATCAACATCACCGGCAGCTCCCCCTACCTCCTCACGTCCCTTCAGTCTGCCATCACCGAGGGGCACCCCATTTTTTTCGCCCAAACGGAGTTCTTCGCACCGCCAAGCCATCACAACAAGACGCTGCAGCTGTGGAGGACCATGCTCAACTAGGTCTCATTCCTGTTCCAGATCTTGCACTAGATCCTGAGGGGCCCCCCTCGTGGGTGCAGATCCTCCCCTACGTCGGCCTCTGGCACACTCCGTTCCTCTGGTCGGCGTCGTTCTCTACGTCGTTGGCGTTCAAGCCACTTCCGGCCGAGGTCCCCACCGCCAGGGGCTGCGAGGAGGGGCCCCGTCGGGCGCCCCTAGATCTGACGTGACAGCGGCCGCGGGCGGTGAGGAGGAGGCGTCCTCCTCCGACTGCCTGGTCTCACCAGAGTGCATGTACGGGAAGGGGGAGGGCATGGTGGGCAGCGGGGAGAGCACCTGCCTCGTCTATCTCTGTGATTTCAAGGATAGCGAGCAAGTCAGGCTACTTTTCGAGTGCATGCACATGCACTACTACCATGTCTCCTGCATTGACATGTGGCTCCAGAGCCACACGAACTGCCCATGTGCCAGACAGAGACGATGCCGCCAGGTACCAACTGTGGACGATCCGTTTCGCCTCCGCCGTGTCCACGTGTCGACTGTGGGATGTCCTCCGGAGGCTCGCAGACGTCGCTGGTCTCTCGTTGGCGATGATGGGTTGTTGGTTGACCTCGTTGACTCCTCGGTTGACTAGGTTGACTGAGGAGGAAACAAATAAAACCAGAGATGAAAGGGGAGGTTTGTGATTGTCAGGGCCTTACCTGTGCCCAAGGGAGTGTTTTGACCACGTTGTTGTAACAGCCTCACGCAGCGGACGGAGATGGGGCTTCAACTTCTCCTCCTTCGGCCAGCCAAAGGAAGAGAGCTCCACGGTCACGTTCACAGTGTTCCTGCCACAAACAAATCTCTATTAGACTCAAATGCAGTGTAGTAAATGTTCAAAACGAAGAGAGGAAAGCCCAAAAGGCGAGTCCCGTACCGGTTGCGCACTTGAGAAGAGGGGTGGCCAAATGTTATGACCACCCTTCTTCCCTCCGTTTTTGGTTGGGAAACCCCTTTCTAGGTGTGTAGGAAGGTGCCCTACGTGCCTAGAGTGTGTGGGAAAGTGTGTGTGACATGCAAGATATTAAAGTAAGAGGAAAGGAAAGAGAGGAAGAGGAAGGAATTGATCCTCGTCGTTGGCGTTGTTGGCTCCTTTCAGGGCTCCTCCAGCTCCAAAAGAACCCTTCTAGACATCCCAAATGAGGAGAGAAAGGAGAGGATGAATGGTGGAAGGTAGGGTGCAAGTTTCTCTCTCTTCTCTCAAAGTGACAGCATATGGACGTCCAGCCTCTCCTCCCTGGCTCAGAGGGCTCAAAGGGAGGTTATATAGACAGTGGAGCTCGGGGTTGAGAGCCTTGGATGCTCAAGTGTGAAGAAACACACTTGCACACTTGGCAATCCATGCATTAAAGGTCCAACCAATGGGGAGAGGCCAAGTAGGATTTTTACTGGGTCAATGGGGTGCCTAGGTGGCCCATATACCCATTGGGAACGGCTACATGCGTTGCATGGTCGAGAGAATGGTGCAAGTGAGCTGGAATCTCGGGGTAGTTGTGCAGACCAGGTAAACCCTGTTGACGTCAATAGATCAGGCCGCCAACCGCATGCAGACGTCCATTGATGTGGACGCCAAGATGGGTCAGCGTCCAGGGGGATTGCCGCCAACCAGTAGTCGGCGGCCATCGATGCTGCCGTCTACATGGTATCCGAGGCTGGTCAACAAGTGGTCAAACGAGGCTTAATGAGCTTAACAGAGCCTTGCGGGAGATGGGCTGAATCGCGCGTCTACACCAACTTCTTCAACTGGTACTACTTCACCTTCACCACTGCCATGATGGTCTCCGCCACGATCATCGTCTACGTATAGAGCAACATCAACTGGGTAGTAGGGCTCGCCATCCCTGCCGTGCTCATGCTTCTTCTTCTTCCTGGGGACCCCAATCTACGTGCAGGTGAGCCCGGAGGGGAGCCCCTTCACCGGTATCGGGAGAGGGGGGTTGCAAAGGCGGAGGAGGCAATGGGTAGGGGGGGGAGGGTGACATGTTTTTTTTTCTTAAAAAAAAGAAAAAAAATTTGTCAACGGCTGGAGGAAGCCGCTGACATGTTCCTAATATGTCAACAAACTCCAACCGCTGACATATGTACTATATGTCAACGGCTGTAATTCATTGACATATTCAATATATGTCATCGGATGTTAACCGTTGATATATGAAGCATTTTTCAACGGATAATGACAGCTGCTGACAAACATTAGTCGACGACTAACTTGTCAACGACTTTATCAATGATTTGAAGACCGCTGACATAAATCTATGTCAACGATTTTAGATCTTTTGTCAACGGCTATAAGCCGCTGACATATACCCTATTTCTTGTAGTGGGCCTTCAAACAAGGAGCAAGAATAACAAGATAAGGAGTTACAAAGCAAGAGATAGAGGATGAAAATTGTATGAGGATGATCTTCAGATGTTGATGAAGCTCTTGAGTAGAAAAGATCTCCTCCAAAGACTCCTTTCTTCAAAGATCTGGCAGGTTGGAAGCTCTAGAAGGAGAGAACACTTGAAATGAGAGCTAGAAGTGACTCTTTGAGAGTGGCTCTCTTTTCCACAAAAATCCTTCCTAGGGTTTCCTCCAGATATCCTTTATATAGCCTCTTCAAAGATATGCCCGTTTGGGAGTAGGTGAAAATAACATTGGTCAAAAAGGTGTTCAAAAAGTAGATTTGAACAACTCTGCATACTGGGGTCAACTCCATAGTTGCACATTTATCAGAACATTTGTAAAGGTGAGGTCGACTCCCTTTATAGCACATCTATCAGAACATTTGTTAAGAGGTTGACCTCAGAAGAATTGTGGGGCCGACTCTGTTTCTCAGAGCCAAACTACATAAATGCAGGGTCGACCCATGAAGAAACATGGGGTCGACCCCATTACATTCTGAAGATTTATTTTCTTCTGAGGTCGACCTCAGTTAAAACATGAGGTCGACCCCATTTCCCAAAGCAAAAATGAGGTTATGCAGGGTCGACCTATAAAGAAACATGAGGTTGACTTCACAACACATGATGTTTTAAAGAGTCTTTTTGAGATCCGATTTCTCTTGAAAAATATCCTACTTAATGCACATAACTTAACCACTTGTTAGCTAACAAATTTGAGTATTTTGTGATCATCAAAATTCTAAGAGGTTCAACACTTATAAAAAAATATACAAAAATATGAGGTCCACTCTATCCATTAATAGTTCACTCCAAATCTGATTATCCCTATGTGAGTCAACGACTTTCGGCGTGCAAGATAACTGAGTGTGAAGATATACAACTACAAGAATTTTTCAACTCAGATTTCTTCAGTAATTGTCTCTCTTCTACATGAACTCCAATCCACCTACAAATACAGCCAACTAGAAGTTCCAGGGAGCACGGTCCAAAGTTTCAACTGAGACTATACATATCATTAAGACGAAGGCAATTGTCCTTATGGTTGAAAAGTAGTGTCAATTACAAAGAGAGAGAGAGAGAGAGATGTTATCTCTCTTATTCATCTCGCCAACCAACTTGATCAAGGGCCCCTTTGGAAAAGGGTTAGGATAGAGTTAACCTGGGTTAACCCAGAGTTAGACCAAAAAATGCTTTGAAAAGCCATAAAGTTTAACCCAGGTCAAAATTGATTAGATTGGATCTAAAGTGGGTTAACCCAGGTTACCCTAACCTACCTCTAGAGGAGGAGTAGAGTTAACCCATTTTAACTCTTTTTAATTACCATTTTGCCCTCACTTTTCATACCTTATTTACACCTTTTATTCCTCCTTCCACAACAAGAAAAAACGGGTTTAGAGATCGACAATTTCGGTCTCTATTCGGTCACTATTCGGTCACTAAGTGGTCCAGTGACCAAATAGTGACCGAATAGGGACTAAAATTGTCGGTGAAGAATTTTTTGTCACAAATATGTGACCGAAAACCTTCGGTCACTAATCAGTCGCTGATAGTGACCGAGTAGTGACCAAATTTCTTCGATCGTTGATGGTCGCTATCAGCGACCAAACACTTCAGTCACTATTTCGGTCACTAAAATAGTGATCGAATAGTGACTGAACTTATTCAATCACTATGACGGTCACTAATTTTGTGACTGAATCCCGTAGGTCGCTATCAGCGACCGAAGACATTCAGTCACTAATCAGTCACTATATTAGCGACCGACGTAGTGACTGCCGTCATCGGTCCCTGATAGCGACCGACGCTATTTGGTCACTAGTCAGACACTATTTTAGTGACTGAAATAGTGGCCGAAGTGTTCGGTCGCTGATAGCGACCGACGTAATTCGGTCACTAATCGGTCTCTATATTTTTAATTATCTTTTTAAAATATATATATATATATATATATTTAACAAAATAACCTGTGTAAATAAAAACTATAAATGTCCACAACAATAATAAAACATAAAATGTCCACAACAGTACATAACAATGAAATGAATATCATGAATCCTCGTCCTCATCCTCCTCGTCTCCTCCCACGCCACTCGACGAATGAACCTACAATAGATATATAATAATAATTAGTTAAAATTAAATACTACTATAAGCAATAAATTATATAAATTTTTAGATTTTATTCAATCAATTTTAAACTAAATTAACTAGATTAATGTGAATTCGAGCGTCGAGCTCAAACCGGGAGTCTGAATTGAACTCCGTCAGTTTTCACAAGTCACAATCATCGCCCCAACCGTGCTGGAACAAACCAGAGGCTAATTGGATTAGTATTTCTAATTTTGTACCATCAAACCTAAGTTCTTCATTTTTAAACTAAACTAACTTGCTTAAGATGAATTTGAGCGCCGAGCTCAAACTGGGAGTCTAAATTGAACTCCGTCAGTTTCCACAAGTCACAATCATCGCCTTGGCCGTGTTGGAAAAAACCAGAGGCCAATCGGATTAGTATTTCTAATTTTGGACCCCCAAACCTAAGTTCTTCATTTTTAAACTAAACTAACTTGCTTAATGTGAATTTGAGCGTCGAGCTAAAACCGGGAATCAGAATTGAACTCCGTCAGTTTCCACAAGTCACACTCATCGCCCAACCCGTGCTGGAACAAATCGGAGGCCGATCGGATTAGTATTTCTAATTTTGGCCCCCCAAAGCTAAGTTCTTTGTTTTTAAACTAAACTAACTTGCTTAATGTGAATTTAAGCGTCGAGCTCAAACCGGGAGTTGGAATTGAACTCCGTCAGTTTCCAAAAGTCACACTCATCGCCCCGACCGTGCTGGAGTAAATTGGAGGCCGATCGGATTAGTATTTCTAATTTTTTACCCTCAAACCTAAGTTCTTCATTTTTAAATTAAACTAACTTGCTTAAGATGAATTTGAGCGCCGAGCTCAAACCGCGAGTTCAAATTGAACTCCGTCAGTTTCCACAAGTCACAATCATCGCCCTGGACATGCTGGAAAAAATTGGAGGCCAATCGGATTAGTATTTCTAATTTTGGACCCTCAAACCTAAGTTCTTCATTTTTAAAATAACTAACTTGTTTAATGTGAATTTGAGCGTCGAACTCAAACCGGGAGTCAGAATTGAACTCCGTCAGTTTCCACAAGTCACACTCATCACCTCGACCGTGCTGAAATAAACCGAAGGCCGATGGGATTAGTATTTCTAATTTTGGACCCCCAAACCTAATTAAGTTCTTCATTTTTAAACAAAACAAACTAAAACTGACGGTTAAAATAGAAAAGCTAAAATAAAATGTATTTACTTACATGAGGGGCCCGTGCTGATGTCGATGGTGCTGCCTGAGGAGGAATAGTGACCTGGGAGAGGGCTTGGGAGATAGCCTGGGAGAGGGCCTGGGAGAGCTGGGCCTGGACAGTGTCGGATACCTGTATCTGCATCGTCTGGGCCAAATGAGCCTCCAAACCAGAGATCGTATCTCGAATGAAGCCCATCATCTCACTAAGAGAAGTACCTGGATCACCAGGTGTGATGAATGTGTAACACCCTCCTCCGACCGCACACACATACATATATAGATATCACATAGCTCAAGATCAGAAGAGGGGTTACACTAACAAACTTCGTTATGGGCAGACAAATTCGTGTAGTGCACAAGACCAGCAAACTATTCCACAAAGACATCTTTGGAAGTACTATACATTAATAGAGTAATTAGGTACTGTCACCCATTAATTACATAAAGTCAAGCTTTCTCTCTCTAGACTTTTAACAATACAACAAAAACTCTAAAAAAACTACTAAAACTATGATATTCTTCTTCATGTCTTCTTCATCAGCAGCGGAATTGTAAATCATCTGTAGCTGAGATTGCACTCACCTTCAATCTGAAAGGGGGGGTGGAGGAACCAAAGGCATGAGTCAGAGGACTCAATAGGTGAAAATAAACGTAAAGATAGGAGTTTCAATTGCAGAAGTAAGTGAGTATTCAGAAAGTGTGTATATTGATCAAAACATACTTGCTCATGAACTTCATACATAACATAAACATATAGCCCAAGTTGGTTTCATAACGGGATCAAACGAATTTCAGAACAAAGTCACATATGTCTTACAAAAATTCAGATCATAACTTAATTTAGAAAAGAATTTGACAGGCATCATATTGCTCTCAAGAGGTTACTAAATAACGTAAATACATCCTCAATGCCTAGGCGATTCCAGCATCTTGGATCTTGTTCATTGCGTAAGAATGGGGTTTATTACCCACTATCATCAGGCCATTGACTTGGATTTACCTACAAACTGTCGCCCACAGTTGACCACAAGTGACTGGTGCTACCACAAGTGATCCTAATTCCCTCTTTGAAGAGAGCACTATCTTTAGATCATAATTCATATTTCATGAGCATAATAGGAATAGAAATTCAAAGATAGTTTGATTGATGATTAATCAAATCTTCTTGGTACTAAAGTAGTTTAGAGTTCAGGGAAATGAGACAACAACTTGTAGGGTCAATAGAATGGTGAATCCTCAAAGGGTGGAACATGAAATGGATGCTGGAAACTAGACAAGACAGTGTATGTCGACAGCCACTGTCGACAGGTGCAGGCATCCAGAACCAAAATTCTGGAGCCTGAACAGTACCTATCGACAGGACAGATTCATCTGTCGACAGCCACTGGTTTTCCAGAAGCTTTGGGTTCTGGAACCTTGAGGCCTGTCGACAGATGACTTCTAGCTGTCAACAGCCGCAGATCTGGCTTCCAGAAATGGATCTATACATCTCTAAAGACTCTTTTTGGATGTTCCTATGAATTCACTCATACTTAACAACATCAAGGAGGGTCTTGTACACGGTTCTAAACATCACTTAGATGAGGGAATCAAGTGGAAAAACATGGACATACTGTAGCATATACACCTATGACAAGATGATAGCTGAAGACATAACTCTTCCAAAACACTTTTTCTTGCAACAAAAGAGAAGATTTCCATCAACATGCTTGGAGTAATAGAATACTAACTAAAGCATGATTACAAGGAATAGAAACACAATTCTAATAATGTTTCCAAAATCAGTGACAAGTGTGAACATGGTCTAATGCCTAAACCTAGATTTCTTAACATTAAAGGAAAAGATTTGGAGAGGAAATGTAGGAAGGAACCTACAGAACATGGAACAAATAGGAACATGGGTTGTACAAGTGGAAAGCATAAGTATAAAATAAGGAATGGAAAAAGAGTCATAGGGGAACCTACTTGACTTCAAGACCAACGAAATCCCCTCCTCTCCTAGTAAGGATATCTTTTGCTCAACAAGGAAGACAATAGTGCTGACAGAGTGGTAGCAACAGCAGGGGTGATGGCTATAGTAGCTACAACAGCAATAACAGCAGAAATGACAGCAACTTCAGCAAGAGCCACGGTAGCTTCAGTTGGAGCAGCTCAACATCTTCAGGAACACAACACAGTAGCCGCTACGGAAAGAACAGTAGAAGCAGTAGCTCCAACAGCAACAATGACTCCAGCAATAGCCCACTAACAACGAGGGGCTGGAAAGTATAGCAGTAACAGGAGTAGTAAGAGCAGAAGTGGAAAAACTCCCACGAAGGGTTGAAGGAGAGGTTTTATAACCCTCCATCCTACAAGCATGCACGGCACGTTGGCTGTACAGGTGTGGAGATAGGAAACCCTTTAACCCATCCAAGGCCACGTTTACCATGCAAACTTCTCATGGTTACACCTATGGTGAAACGTGTAAGACTCCCACTTAAGTGAGGTGGCTTTCCCAGCTCCTCACACGTAGGCATATGTAATTCCCAGAAAACCACAACCGTAAATAGCCCATAATTCAGCTGGTCCAATAATCATCACATAAATATATTCAAATGATGTCCATTTATGCTAAAATTTCAACCATAGGCTAATGTAATAGTTTTACAAATTATGGTGATTTTAGTTTAATTTTTAGAATTTATTTTTCACTGGGTGAAAAATCGTCCGAAAAATAGTTGCGTCGGCTTAATCTCGAAATCCGTACGTCAAAAAATCTAGATATTTACATTTCTGATATCATCACATTTTTCTGAAAATTATGGTGTTCTCGGATTCCATTTTTTCTATAGAATTCTGGGGTCGCCCTGTTGCAGCGCGCACCTCTAAGTACGTTACTAGAATAACATTTAAAATCACCAATTAATCCTAAATTAAAGTTAACTACAACCCATGAAAATAATCTTGTTTAACAATTCAATTATTCACAGTTTTCTAGTAAATAGATTTTTCAGGGTGTTACAGAATGCACTAGTCTATGACGCTGAACTCGAGGCGCCAGATAACACCTGCTCGTGTCCATACTGTGCCCAAAACCATACACATGGCCTTTCTTTGGGGCACTAGATGCCGCAACCCATACCTCAGGATCTAACTGCGGCTGCTTCTCCTCCCCGGCGTACTTCTCTATCATCTGTTGGCTATACGATTCCTGCAAAAATAAAAAAGGACAATGTAATATTAATCTGTAATGAGAAAAATTAAATAGTGAATAGACTATAAATACTTACCACAACCTCTCGGGCTCTGTCGCTAATGTACTGATCTGTCCCCTTTTTCTTATGTGTCTTATCAAATACCTCCTGAAATGTCGAAGGCCGTTTTAGCTCTTTTTCCTATTTCACAGGAAAAATATTACATAAATGAGTACCTATATAAATAAAATATATCACAAACAGACTTATGACTTACCAATCTGGACTGATGGGTCGCAAAGGAGACGGACCCACTTGTATGCATGTTGGCCTCTGGATTGGCAGCCCGATTCACTTTCATTGTTGTGGAGGTTTGTTGCCATCTCTCTAGGCCCATATGTTGCACAGACTTTCCCAGTAGTCTCTCCTCATCCATGTAGGTGCGTGCTCCCTCCAAAGAGTCGGATCTGCACTCTGAGAAACTTTCTGTGCATTTTTCCTCGCATTATACAACAAATATTTAAAGTTTGATCGGGCGGTGGTCGTTCATACTAATCGAGACCGCGCCTCGTCCGAACGATGCGTGAATCGTTGATTGCTCTATACAGATAAGAGTTAGTTAACTGAACGTAGGAATAAGAAAACAAATAAAATATAATAAGAGATTACATACCATGAACATCTGATACAACAACTCCTAGACCTCCATCCGAAAATCATTGACTCTATGAATAGGCCCAGGAAAGTGTGCCTGAATTGATCTTGTAATGCATTGAGACGCTTGGGCAGGCTCTATTTTATCCTTGTAATTATGTAACTTGTTACAATGAATTTATGAACTAAATATACCTCCTTAATAAAAGATACATATAAGTTTATTACGTACCTATTTATCCATACCTTCCGCAGAGTGCTTTCATAAAAACTGTCTCCCCCCTCCTGTAGACTGACAACATCCTCTGCCTCTGGCACCGTAGATGCACCTGCCAAAAACGCTGGAGGTGTGGAAACACTCGGTCCTGGACAAAAATACACAATGACATAAGCAATGTACAAGAATATAAATAATGACAATATAAATACTTACAAATTTAAATATACATACCTACTACTGTAGGAGGAGAATGTGTACACTCACTCGAGCCTGTAACATTTTAATGGCATAAGAATCAATGCACAATGAAAGTACAACTTTAAATATACATACCTGCTGCTACAGGAGGAGGCACAGAGGAAGGACCAGCAGGTGTAACAATTTAAATGGCATAAATAATACACAGAGAAGAATACAACTTTAAATATACAATGTACAAGAAAATAAATAATGACTATACAAATACTTACAAATTTAAATATACATACTTGGTACTCTAGGAGGAGGAGGTGTAAACTCACCCGAACTTGTAAGAATTTTTATGGCATATCGCGTCGGGAACACCTGTCGCGTATCAGACCAGCGCTGACTCCCATGCGGCGCGCAGTCCCACGCGGACCATTGACTGGTCAGACCATGAATCTCGTCAGACCTCACGGCCGCATTTTACCTAATCGCGGTAGCCAAGGCCGACGTGATACCAGGCGCGGGAATTGTGTCGTCTGTCCTGGTCGCGATTCAAAGCCCAAACTGAAAACGCACGAACAGGTAGCGATCCTCTTACAATGCCTATATCTCGCTATATACTGACATGTAGACAAAATGCTCAACACAAAAGATGACGAGCACAGCCATTAGAAGAACTTTCATGTTTTGGGTTGGATCTAATTCTGTCTCAATTCATGTAAAACCTCTAAAGAATGTAAAACGTCCTAAACATACGTGACTTCGTTGCAACCTTCATGTCAGACCTATAACTTGAAATATAATGACATTTAGACAAAACTCTCAACATAAAAAATGACGAGAACAACTAGTAGAAGAACTTTTATGTTCTTTGTTGGATCTAATTCTATCTTGATTCACATTAAACCTTTGAAGAACGTAAAACATCATAAACATACGTGACTTCATTGCAATTGTCAGGCCAATAACTTGAAATCTAATGACATTTAGACAAAACTCTCAACACACAACATGACGAGGACAACTAGTAGAACAACGTTCATGTTGTGGGTTAGATCTAATTCGGTCTCAAATCACGTGCAACATATGAAGAATATAAAAAGCCCTAAACCTGTGCGACATAGGGAAAACACTTAGAACTCGACGTACACCATGAAAATTTGGCAAATCAAGTGCATATGAAACTAGACATGCAGCACTACAAGATGGTATAGGATTCATTTAGTCTTGGCCCGAGATCACCTATCTTTGAATGCTAAGAATTCCTTGTAGGTTCTGGGTTGATGCAGAGCGAGGTTGAGGAAGAACTCGGTTTTCCCCAGCCGTTCTCCTTCCTCCTGCGCCCTAGGCTTGCTGCTCATGACCCTAACTCGTTGCTAAACTTACCCTAAGAGTTTGGAGCGATTTCTTAGAGTTTTAGGGTAAATCCCATGCCCCAATGGGACTAGGAAAGGGGCTGCGAATTTCTGCCTTGCACCTTCCTAAAATGGGGATTTCTCCTCCCAAATGAAGCAATTACACCATGGTAAGGTGCTAAGCATGGTTGGCCACGATTTGGCTTGCTATGGTTGGTTAATAGCACTAATTTTAACCCTAATTTGCCCTTCCCAATTACCCCTTAATTACAAGTGCGAATTTTTGTGTATTTCTTACTCCAATTTTCTTCTTGGGCCAAAAGGATCCATTGGCCCAATTTTGATAATGGGTCATCAATACATGATGTTGGAAGTCTCTCCAACATGTTTATTTAATTTATGGTTGTTTTATTTTTCCGCATTAACGATTTTCTGATTTAGTTTCTTAATTTGGATAATTAGTCACATTGTGATGTACACTTGGCCGATCGGATTTTTTCGTTGCACGAATTTCTTCGTGGAACGCTTAATAATAATGTTTGGGGTTTATTTATAATTTTTATGGAATTTTCTGATGTGTTTCTCATGTACGATAGTGGTACGTATGTTCTACCATTCCGATAATACGGAAATTATTTATTTACTATTTTCATACTTGAATTTGTTCATGGGTCATAAGTTATCCATTGGTCCACTTTCTTTTATGGACTATCCCCACATATTGTTTTGAGTCCACATAAATTTTTAATTTAGTTTATGATCTCATTTTATACACATGATAATGGATTTTCCAACTTATTTCCTAATTACGATAATAAATCACAATAACTCTTAAATATACCCCAAATGACTTTTATTGACCCAAATTTCTTGATGGATCATTAGAGGATATTATTTGAAGTCCATCAATGATTTTTATTTAATTTTTTGACTCATCTAAGTATGTGTGATAATGATTTCCCAACTTATTCTCTGATTACGATACTCAGTCGTAAAATATATTAAACTTGGACCATCCGATTTTTCTTTGCACGAATTTCTCCGTGAGTCATTAGGGAGTATTATTTAGAGTTGAACTATAGTTTTTACAGAATTTTCTAATGGGTTTTTTTATGTACGATAATGGCACGTACGTTTTTGCTATTTCACTAATATTGAATTTATTGTTTTTGATTTATTTCTAATTTTATAATTACTGAATTTCTGGGGTGTTACATCCTCCCCCACTTAAAAGAATTTGGTCCCCAAATTCACATGTGTTTATGAGCTGGACTTATAGAGAATCTAATTGTGAATTACTCATAATATAATGATTGATTGATGATGTAACTTCAGGGTCAATAAAAAGCAAGTTATAAAGAATACCTCTCTCATACCTCCTTCCTTGGTTTATTTTGCCATTTATTCCCCGAGCTTGATTTCTCTTTTGGGCAATCCTTAACCTTGTAGTCTTGGCAACCATAACGGAAGCATTTGTCCTAAAATTTCTAGCACTCTTCGGACTGATGATTTATTTTGTTGCAATGCTGGCATCTTTCTGCAGGAGCAGGAACTAGTTTCTTATTGCACTTCTTTCTCTTGTGCGATCTGTTACTATTGTTGGGAAGTTTCTCTCTGGCTATAGGTTTGGAGTTTCCTATGGTTGTAATTTGTTCTTTCTTATTAGTTTCGCCAACTCCTTTGTCATCCATAGACCTTTCCTTTCCATTTGTATCTCCCTTAGCCATTATGAGAGCATCCTCTAACAATTGAGCAGCTTGTCGTAGTGCTTTGGTTAATCTTTGGACCAATCTATATTCGTCCTTAGATGGTGTAGGTATATCCTCCATTGCTATTTATTTAAGTTCCTTCAAAATAAATTATCACACGGCCAGTCTTCTTTACTCCTTGTTAATACCATGTAATCTTACAATATTTAGTCACTAATTAAGATTTTGGACTTAGCCCATGTTTCTACCCAATCTCACTAGGTAGGTATAGAGTTCTTGACACAAGTTGAGGGTTCTAATGACACTTATCCTATAATTTCTGATTGCCTAGGACTTAGGGAAAGCACAGGCTCTGATACCAACTGTCACTACCCAAAATTTAGCAGCGGAATAAATATCGGGATGCGTGAATGATACAAATATAAGTATCAGAGTCGCGTAACTCAGAGCAAAAACTAATTATAACCACATGCTTGAGACAATAATATTACTAGCTAATATACTCTTTATTTCATTTCCATTCAACTAATTGAAAACCTTACATCATCCGAGCCAACCATAGGGCCCATTATTCAAATATAACTTCATGAAAATGTTCACTATTACATAAACTACTCAAACGTCTATTCCTAATACTTCATCTCCTCATATGCCGGGTGCTCATCACTCTTGCCCTGCCCCATCGGACTCCACGATATCATCATCACTACTTGAAAAGGGCAGGATGATAGGGTGAGCGAACTAGCTTAGTATGATTTACATCTCAATGTGCGGGCACTAATATACATGATTAACATTTTAAATAGGTAGATGAGCACATGAACATGATGACAATGCATGCAATACTAACAGGTTCAATAGCTGAATAGAACGAATATCATATCAAATGGAATACTGAATTTCATATGCAATGGACAAGTAATTCAAGATTTGAATCATATCAAAAGGAATTGGTCATATTCACACAGATATCACATATTCACGTGATCAGACGTATCGTATCAAACTTATCATATCATATCAAATGAAGGCACATTCACACAAATCTTGCGTATTTGTTTGTGCTATGCCAAGCACCATAAGTCCATACTCCCGCGGTTAATAAGTACGTTGGGTCGCTCCTCTCCAGGACCAGACAGGGCCCCTATTGCACAGGCATTGGTCAAATGGACCGAAGTCCCAAGTTGTGCCGATCAAACATATACATATTATGGCAACAGAGTTTCAATAACAAGTTCATTGTAATAAGGACATGATCATTCATAGAGTCAAGGTATGACATAAGCTCAAGAGATCCATCGGACAGCATGACAACATATCTTATGTTTCATAATTCATTAATGTATTGACAAGAGGATGACTAATGACAGATCGTACATGGTACAAGTGCTCTCTATCTCCAGGGTACTTTATAGTACAACCAGCTCGGTCTCTATGAGGGAATCCATAGAGTACGGAGACTTACAGAAGTCTTAAAGAAAAGATCGCTAGTCTGCCAATACGGAATGACCGGCAGAGAGCTCCCAATTCCCCAAGAAGGGTGTGCCTAATCGTGCAAACGTGTAAGTGAACGTGTCACGGATCCTTCCTATCATGTATGCAATTGAAGATTAAATAGTGAAACATCAGAAAGCATATAAATAAAACATATGCACACCATGGAAGACAACTAACAAGTCCATGCTAACATGTATTCATCCACACATTCTTTTTTTTTTTTTGGCAAAAACGGTCCTCAGATATCAGGCTAGGAGAGTGCACCTCCCCCCCCCCCCCCCCCCACAGCGGGGGAGAGTGTTCTCACTCCACCAGTGATGGTCTATTCATCCACACATTCATATCATATTCTTGTCATGTAAAATTTCTCATCAAGCTAGATAACAAGATGCTAATCAATGAACATAAGAGCAATCACATAATACACATTAGAATCATATTTGTGTCATTACCGTTTTTCAAATGGGTTGATTGCTTTTTGGTCAATGTACCCTAAGTAACATGTTTATAGACTAAGAGACAAAATATGCTAACTGGCTAGCAGGAAAGAATAGTCTCGGGTCAGTCTGTAAATTGCGTCCAACACAGTGGATGTTTTTCATAACATGATGTACGGTGAAACAGGCTAATTGTGAAGGATCAAAATCGCAACGGCCTCCATGGATGCCTTTAAGACTGAATCGCAACAGAATACCCCGTCGCATTCATGAAATACATTAAAATATGAATATAAAAATTTGGAGAAAAGACTGGGCGGGTAAACATGTCGAATCGCGTCGGGAACACCTGTCGCGTATCAGACCAGCGCTGACTCCCATGCGGCGCGTAGTCCCACGCGGACCGTTGACTGGTCAGACCATGAATCGCGTCGGACCTCACGGCCGCATTTTACCTAATTGCGGCAGCCAAGGCCGACGCGATACCAGGCGCGAGAATCGTGTCGTCTGTCCTGGTCGCGATTCAAAGCCCAAACTGAAAATGCACGAACAGGTAGCGATCCTCTTACAATGCCGATATCTCGCTATATACTAACATTTAGACAAAATGCTCAACACAAAAGATGACGAGCACAACCATTAGAAGAACTTTCATGTTTCGGGTTGGATCTAATTCTGTCTCAATTCATGTGAAACCTCTGAAGAATGTAAAATGTCCTAAACATATGTGACTTTGTTGCAACCTTCATGTCAGACCTATAACTTGAAATCTAATGACATTTAGACAAAACTCTCAACACAAAAGATGACGAGGACAACTAGTAGAAGAACTTTTATGTTCTGAGTTGGATCTAATCCTTTCTTGATTCGCATGAAACCTCTGAAGAACATAAAATGTCATAAACATACGTGACTTCATTGCAACCTTCATGTCAGGCCTATAACTTGAAATCTAATGACATTTAGACAAAACTATCAACACAAAACATGACGAGGAACTAGTAGAACAATGTTCATGTTGCGCATTAGATCTAATTCGGTCTCAAATTGTGTGCAACACTTGAAGAACGTAAAAAGCCATAAACCTACGCGACTTAGGGAAAACACTTAGAACTTGACATACACCATGAAAATTGGGCAAATCAAGTGCATATAAAACTAGACATGCAGCACTACAAGATGGTATAGGATTCGTTTAGTGTTGGCCCGAGATCACCTACCTTTGAATGCTAAGAATTCCTTGCAGGTTCTGGGTTGATGCAGAGCGAGGTTGAGGAATAACTCGATTTTCCCCAGCCATTCTCCTTCCTCCTGCGCCCTAGGCTTGCTACTCACGACCCCAACTCGTTGCTAAACTTACACTAAGAGTTTGGAGGCGATTTCTTATAGTTTTAGGGTTAATCCCATGCCCCAATGGGACTAGGAAAGGGGCTGCAAATTTTTGCCTTGCACCTTCCTAAAAAGGTGATTTCTCCTCCTAAATGAAGCAATTACACCATGGTAAGGTGCTAAGCATGGTTGGCCATGATTTGGCTTGCTATGGTTGGCTAATAGCACTAATTTAACCCTAATTTGCCCTTCCCAATTGCCCCTTAATTACAAGTGTGAATTTTTGTGTATTTCTTGCTCCAATTTTCTTCTTGGGCTAAAAGGGATCCATTGGCCCAATTTTGATAATGGGTCATCAATACATGATGTTGGAAGTCTCTCCAACATGTTTATTTAATTTATAGTCATTTTATTTTTCCGCGTTAATGATTTTCCGATTTAGTTTCCTAATTTGGATAATTAGTCACATTGTGACGTACACTTGGCCAATCGGATTTTTCGTTGCACGAATTTCTTCGTGGAACGCTTACAAATAATGTTTGGGGTTGATTTATAATTTTTACGGCATTTTATGATGTGTTTCTCAAGTACGATAGTGGTACGTATGTTCTACCATTCCGATAATACAAAAATTATTTATTTACTATTTTCATACTTGAATTTGTTCATGGGTCATAAGTTATCCATTGGTCCACATTCTTTTATGAACTATCCCCACATATTGTTTGGAGTCCACATAAATTTTTAATTTAGTTTATGATCTCATTTTATACACATGATAATGGATATTTCAACTTATTTCCTAATTACGATAATAAGTCACAATAACTCTTAAATATATCCCAAATGACTTTTATTGACCCAAATTTCTTGATGGATCATTAGAGGATATTATTTAAAGTCCATCAATTATTTTTATTTAATTTTATGACTCATCTAAGTATGTGTGATAATGATTTCCCGACTTATTTCCTAATTACGATACTCAGTCGCAAAACGCCTTAAACTTGGACCATCCGATTTTTCTTTGCACGAATTTCTCCGTGGGTCATTAGGGAGTATTATTTAGAGTTGAACTATGGTTTTTAAGAAAATGGATTTTTTTTATGTACGATAATGGCACGTACGTTTTTGCTATTTCACTAATATTGAATTTATCATTTTTGATTTATTTCTAATTACTGAATTTCCGGGGTGTTACAAGATTGATGTGATTTTTATGTTTGATCTTTGAAGGTGACTTTAGTTATCTAGTGTTTGTGGTTTTCTTCTTACTTTTACTCCAACATAAACTTAGTTCGAATATGTGCTTTCAGTGACTGACTATTGCTCATGGGAACTCTCAACCAGATTCATGGTTTAAAATGTGATCATCTCATTATTTCTATTCATGGAACTAACGGTGATTTAAAGTTCAATTTGAGAAATCAAGTTACGAATCTTGTTCTCAAAGCTTTGTTGCACTTACTAAGTAGATCCTTCTAATGGGGAAAAAGCAAGGGCAATAGAGGATCCCTCTTCTCTCCTAACTTGGAGGAAAAATCAAAGACCCAAACATGAGGGAGGTCTAGGAATTTGAGAATTAGTCACCTAGGATAGATCAATCATTATGAGGTTGGCATGGAACTTTCTTCAAGAATTCTCTTGGTCTCTGGACTTTCCTACTTAGAGCTAATTTGTATATGGGGAACTCCTCCTTTTGGTCAGGTAGAACAAAACAGAATAGCTCTAAAATATGAAGAGCACTTTTAAGCAACAGATAACAACTTAAAAAGAGAAATTGTCTCTAGATTGTGGGCAATGGCCAAAGCAAACCAATTGAATCCCCCTAGGCCAAACCAGATTTAGGCATCCTCTTGCCTACTAAAATAGCAAAGTTGATTAGCAATGGTGAATGAACTTACAACTACTCAACAATATTTTTGAAAGTCACACACTTAAATTCTCAAAAACAGGTTACCTTGTAAGTTCCAAAAATGTGATTGATAGGATGACCTGGTGTAAAATTAACCCAAAATAGTGAATTTAACTCAAAATCTAATTACAAACAACTTAGAATAAGTGGATTCATCGCCATCTAGCTCTCAGGTATGGAGAATCATATGGCATCCTAAGGTTAGTTTCATGGCACCACCAAAATCCAATCCTTTATCTAGAATGTACTTTCAAATGCATTACCCACTAACTCCAAGTTAGCTAATTAAATTCTCATCCAAAGCATCCTTGTGCTGTCCACCATGTAATAAGGCTGAGGAAATTATTGAGCATCTTTTTTTTTTTTTTGCAACTTTGCTTAAGCCACATTTTTTTTGTTAGCTTGCCGAGTGGCAACATCACTGGGCGAACACACCCTCGCCCCAAGTTCTAAACCTAGGACCCCCTCCCACCAGCCATGCCCCATCCTATAAAATCTCACTCTAACCCTAGTCTATCAAAATACCAAACATAGTCTGAAAGAAGTTTTGAGAAAAACCACCTAAAATCGTATAGGCACAGTCTATCCACAGGGATCGATCCCTGCACTCTAGGGACTGTGACTGTGAGAGTGTGCGTGTGTGTGTGAGAGAGAGAGATAGACAGAGAGAGAGAGAGAGAGAGAGCAGGGGGTGCCTGAGACTATGAGACTGTGTGTGTGTGTGTGTGTGTGTGTTTGTGTCTGTGTGTGCGTCCGTGTGTGACGGTCCTCGCCAACCAGACCCGCTAACCTGATAGCAAGCCTGATTCGAGTCCGCCTCCCGCGAACGGGCCGGAGCCTCGCAAGGGATATCAAACCACGAGTCCGTAGAATTATAAAGGAACCAACTCAAACATTTATAAGATTTGTCAATCCCACAAATATTTACATAAAATATACATAGCCATAGCACAACTGTAGCCAAACTACAACAGAACCTGGGGCATACCCCGAGGTGCACAATCGAAAAGTCAAATTACACTGCTGGTGGTGCAGACCCTTCACTGGACGACGGACGCGGAATCCCCTGAACTCCCTCACCTGGTAGGAGGTAGGGGTGAGCCTCACGTGTCACTGGCTCAGTAGGGAAACTCCCTAGAAACCGAGCAAACCAACACAGATAGCAAAGCAGGAAATACTATGCTAACAATTCATAATATTGTCTAGCAGGATATAAGACTGTAAGTACCACTTACCATTTGTCGCTTAACAGGAATTAACGGAATTAAATAAATAAACGGCAAAGCCATACAGGTGTATGAGATACTGTAGAAAAACGCCACACTCGAGCCACGTCAACTGGTTCGCGACACCAGTTACTGACTCGGACAAACCACACAGGACAACCTCTCAGTCTCGTAACCACGGACGAAAGGTCCAGCTGCCGCTCCACTAAACAAGTACAAGAACTGTGGAGTCCAACTAAACCACCACAACCTGTAGGCCACACACCACGCAGGCCCATGCCTGACACCTTTAAGGACTCTGGCCCGAGCTCCCTAAAGTGAGGCACTGGAAAACAGGACTAGCTGGGGTCCAGTACGTCTACTGGTGTCCATCTCCCCCAACTACGAGCGCGCTACAAGCGACAACACAACCCACTCTCTAGTCGTTGTCTCACTGCCGTCTTTCCCTCAGCCGGACGTACTACTCAACACAAGAGTGAGGGTGTCCAAGAAGACGACAAGACCTCGTCGGTACCTAGTACCGGGACAAGCCCCGAGCACTCACGTGCCTGGCTCACACAAAACCTAGGGCTCCCAACTGAAGAGGTATCCACGGAAGGCGTCTGACTACACACCACATACACGAAAACCATACGCTCAATATACAAACCACGTGAAGCCTCCACACAAACCACGTAACACCACATAATTCACAAGCCACACGCTCCCCGTGCATCGAGAGAGTGCCAAAGCACCTCTTTCTAACACCATATAACATAAACCATACTGAACAGATAGTTATACACTTTCATTTATGCTTGGATGACAACATTCGGCTGTTGTCGCGACGGCACGATAGACCGCCTTCAGAATGCGACGGTTCGGGGCGTCGCGACCTGATCGCGGCTCTCAGAGCGACCGTGATAACATGTGCAAACCCTGTTCCGGAATCCATCATCTGGATCACCCCAAACTCATTAAAACCTACAGTTTCAGTCCATTTTCATGCTTTAATGTGATCCTACACATACCATCTATTGTTTAGAAAGCAATAAATGCATCATCCACACCACACGAGCAATCTACGAATCGAACGATAGGAAATCTCCCTACCTTCGCGAAGAACGCGAAGAACGAAGCCTGTACGAGGTTCCCTCCGCTCCACGTAATGTCCTCGCAGTAGGAACTCGTCGAACCGGGCTCTAACAAGTCGAATCACCCAAAATTCCACAGCAAAAACCCCCTGGCCGAACAGAGCTTTCATCTGCTCTGTTCTGCTAGGGTTACTTAAAAACACAACGCAGGTAAGAACGCGACCCTCTACATGACCGCGATCAAATCGCGACACTCAAGACTGTCGCCTTAATCCCGCTGACGTCACATGATCACTTAAAATGGCGATTTCATGAACGAGGCACTACGGACTATCGCGATCACATCGTGACACTCCTCACTATCGCGATCACATCGCGACACTCCTTTCTGTCGCGATAGGAACCGAGAAACAGAGAATGCTTTGGGCAAAACCTCAAAACCTGCGAAAATCACCTGCCACACACATGTCATCGGCCATACACTGGCTTCCATGACCACACAAGGACGATCCGAACGGTCGGAACGTTACATTACTATCACCTAAAAAGAAATTTCATCCTTGAAATTTAAAATGGAAACCAACTATCAAAATTTCAATTCAACTAGCATGATACTATCACCTAAAAAGAATATAACTTACTCAAACAAATATGGATACGCTTTTCTCATTTCTTCTGCTAGTTCCCAGGTATCTTCACCACCTTGTCTGTTCTCCCATCTAATCTTTACTAACTCAATTTCCTTATTCCTGAGCTTTTGAGTTCTGTGGCTTGAAATTTGTACTGGATATTCCGGCATTGTCATATCTGACTTCAAATCATCTCTTTGATAGCTGACAACTTGAGATGGGTCCTTGATATATTTCCTTAACATTGAGACATGAAAAACATCATGCGCATCTGTGAAATCTGCTGGCAAATCTAGTCTATAGGCTGTTTCACCCAATCTTTCCTTGATTTGAAATGGTCCAACATATCTCGGGCTCAACTTGCCTTTCTTACTGAATCTTAATACACTTTTAGTAGGAGATACCTTTAAAAACACATAATCACCTACTTCAAATTGTAATGGTCTGCGTCTAACATCTGCATAACTCTTCTGGCGACTCTGAGCTGTTTTCAATTTTTCCTGAATGAATTTTACTGTTTATGCACACTGGCGAATCATTTCCGGACCCAAAACTTGCCTTTCACCTACTTCATGCCAATTTAATGGTGATCTGCACGGTCTGCCATACAATGCTTCATAAGGTGTCATTTCAATACTTGAATGATAACTGTTATTATATGCAAACTCAACTAGACCCAAATGACGCTCCCAAATGCCTCCCCACACAAGACAGCAAGCTCTCAACATATCTTCAATAGTCTGAATTGTTCTTTCCGTCTGCCCATCTGTTTGTGGATGATAAGCTGAACTGTACCTTAATTCTGTGCCAACAACTCTTTGTAAACTCCTCCAAAAACCTGAGGTAAATCGAGAATCTCGATCTGAAACTATAGTGACTGGTATTCCATGTAAAGGTACAATCCTTTCTACATATAGCTTAGTTAATCTATCAACTGTCCATGACATGCTAACTGGTAATAACCTGCAAACCTTGGTCAATCTATCCACAAAAACCCATATTGCATTATGACCTGATGAACTGGGCAAACCAACTATGAAATCTATTGCTATATCATCCCACTTCCACTGCGGAATGGGTAATGGCTGTAACAATCCTCCTGGCTTCTGATGCTCTGCTTTTATTCGCTGACATATTATACATCTAGTTATAAATTCTGTAATTTCTTTCTTCATATTCGGCCACCAAAAATACTTTTTCATATCTTGATACATTTTAGTGCTACCTGGATATCCGGATGGTGTACCTTGATCTATGAGCTTCCTCCAGAACTTTCTGTCTAATTTATGCATCTTCAGGGACATACAATCTTCCTTTCAATCTAACCACATTATCACGCCCCAAATTTACTTCATCCATTCTAAGAATATCTTCTAAATTAGCATCATCTCTTTGTGCCTCTACTATCTGCTAGTAAAGAGAAGGTTCCACTGTACTAGTTGCTAATACTGCTCTACGCTGACTGCTTGGCACATATGAAGAATTTTCCGCCACATTCTCATAAAGTTTCCATTCTCTGATCATAAGTTGATTCATAACCACTTTTCTGCTCAATGCATCTGCTACTACATTTGCTCTGTCTGGATGATATGCCAAATTAAAATCATAGTCCTTTAGATATTCCATCCACCTGCGTTGCCTTAAATTCAAATCTTTTTGAGAGAAAATATATTTTAAACTCTTATGATCAGTGAAAATCTCAAACCTTTCACCATACAAATAATGCTGCCAAATCTTCAATGCAAAGACAACCGCTGCTAGCTCTAGATCATGAGTTGGGTAATTCTCCTCATGCTTCTTCAATTGCCTGGAGGTATAAGCAATCACTTTACTATGCTGCATCAATACTGCACCCAAACCTCTCTTGGATGCATCTGTATATAGAACAAATCCACCACTACCCGATGGAATCTCTAAAACTGGTGCTGATGTCAACCTTTTCTTCAGCTCTGCAAAACTGTGCCTGCACTCCGAAGACCACACAAAAGGAACACCTTTTCTTGTTAACCTCATCATTGGTGCTGCTATCTTTGAGAAATCTTGGATAAATCTTCTATAATAACCTGTCAAACCCAGAAAACTTCTAATCTCAAACACAGTCCTCGGTTCTTCCCATTTCATTACTGCCTCAACTTTGGCTGGATCCACTGCAATACCTTCACCTGATATCACATGTCCCAGAAACTGAATTTCCTTCAACCAGAATTCACATTTACTAAATTTAGCAAATAGTTGATGATCTCTCAATATCTGCAAAGTAATCCGCAAATGATCTGCATGCTCTTTTTCTGATGTTGAATAAACCAATATATCATCAATAAAGACCACTATAAACTGATCCAAGTACTGATGAAATATTCTATTCATTAAATTCATAAATGCTGCAGGTGCATTTGTCAATCCAAAAGGCATCACAACAAACTCATAATGCCCATACCTAGTCTGGAAAGCTGTCTTTTCAATATCCTCTTCTCTGATCCGCAACTGATGATATCCTGATCTCAAATCTATTTTAGAAAATACTTTAGTTGACTGCAGTTGATCAAATAAATCATCAATCCTAGGAAGTGGATACTTATTCTTAATTGTAACTTTATTCAACTACCCGTAATCTATGCACATTCTTAAGCTACCATCTTTCTTTCTGACAAACAACACTGGCGCTCCCCAAGGTGATTGACTAGGCCTGATAAAACATTTTTCCAATAATTCCTGCAATTGCTTTTTCAATTCTGTTGGAGCCATTCTATATGGTGCTTTAGAAATAGGTAAACTGCCTGGTTGCAATTCAACTGTAAAATCAATTTCTCTTTGTTGAGCCAAACCTAGCAACTCATCTAGGAACACATCTACAAATTCTCTAACCACTGGCACTGAATCTACAGACTTATTAGACTCCACCAAACTAACAGAAGCAAGATATGCTACACATCCCGCATTAATTAACTTTCTAGTTTTAAGGGCAGAAATAATAAATTTGGGAGTGTAAAAAGGCATACCTTGAAATTCAAATACCTCACCACCGGGTCGGCAAAACCTGACCCTCTTCTTCCTACAATCAACCAGTGCCCCATAGGCCTCTAACCAGTCCATTCCCAGAATCACATCATAATCTTTCAATGTTAAAGCATATAATCTTGCAGGCATTTGATTCCCATGAATCACTATCGGAACCTCTTCTAAAAAGCAAGAAGTCAACAAATACCCTCCAGAAGGAATCTCCACTACCAACTCACAAGACTTTTCTTCTAAAGGAAGTAACATGCTATCTAGAAAATCTTCGGAAATAAATGAATGGGAAGCACCCAGATCAATTAATACTCTAGCGGTAAAATCAAAGAAAGGTAGAATACCTTCAATAAGATTGGATGCTTCCACCTGAGCTCTGGTAATAGCCATCACTCGACCCCGTCCTCCTCTTTGGTATGGCGAACCTCTGCCCTACTCTGCTAACCGCTGAAAGGGCTGCTGCTGGGTCCCTCTACCATAAGTCTGTTTTTGAGGATATGGACAATTCCTTGCTAAATGTCCGGACTGCCCACAATTATAACATCTGAAAATTGAAAAAATTGAAGGTACCGATGGCTGCCCTGCCGTACTCTGCTAAGACTCTTCCGGAACAGGCGGCCTATAACCACGACCCTGCTGAAAACCTCCCTGCTGAAAACCCTGCTGCTTGCCTCTACCACGGCCTCCTTGAAAGAATTTCTTAATCTGCTTACCCCATTTTCCTATTCCAGATGATGATGAAGCTCCGGAAAGTGCTTTTCCCTTACTAACCCCTCCTGACGATTGCGGATACCGAAGGCTACCTGAACCTAATCCACCTGCCTGAGACTGCCCTTGCCTGGCCCGAACAGTCCTCTCAAGTATTGCTGCTCGCTGAGCTGCCTCTTCCATTGTTCTACACATCAATGGAATCACTGCATCTTGCAATTCCGGCCTCAGACCTCGAATAAAGTATTCCACCATCATTGTGTTATCTATCGCAACATATGGGGCATACCTACTCAAAGCTATAAATCTCATCTGATATTCAAGCATTGAAATATTCCCTTGCTGAAATGTTCTAAATTGCTCTCTTTTCATTTGCTGAATTTGTATTGGGAAGAAGGAATCATTAAAAACTGACAAGAATTCCGACCATGGAATAGTGTCCTCTGCCCTACCTGTAAAAATTGTCTGCATCTTCAACCGCCACCATTCCTGCGCAAACCCTCGTAACTGATATGCTGCAAGGAGCACTCTATCTTCTTGGGGACATCTCATTATTGCAAAAACCCTCTCAATCTCATGTATCTAGTGCTCTGCTGTATCCGGATTGGGGCCTCCTGAATACGTAGGGGGTTGCAATCTCAAAAATTGTTCCACAAGCACTGTAGTCTCCTCTCTATTAACTGGTCTCACTGAAACTACCGGTTGTACAGGTATCACAGAAGGTACTTCTACTCCAAGTGGGGGTGGAACTGGAGCTACTGGTACTGCCTCCTCTGAAAATGGTGGTACTACTGCCACTGGCTGCACCGGTGGTTGCTGATCCAATCTCACTCGAATTTCTGTTAAACTTTCCCATATTCTTTCCATCATTCTCTGAGTAGGATCCTTTCCTGATCCTTCTCTATCACCTCCCACATCTCTCCTTTCGGCCATTACTATTCCTGCATAAACATTATTCTGACAACACAATACACAAGAAATCAATACAAAACTAGGGTCATTACCAGCAATGGGTTACAGTGAAGACATGGCTATGTATTTTCAATTCCTTTATACTCTTACGGACTCTGCTCTGATACCAACTGTGACGGTCCTCGCCAACCAGACCCGCTAACCTGATAGCAAGCCTGATTCGAGTCTGCCTCCCGCGAACGAGCCGGAGCCTCGCAAGGGATATCAAACCACGAGTCCGTAGAATTATAAAGGAACCAACTCAAACATTTATAAGATTTGTCAATCCCACAAATATTTACATAAAATATACATAGCCATAGCACAACTGTAGCCAAACTACAACAGAACCTGGGGCATACCCAGAGGTGCACAACAGAAAAGTCAAATTACACTGCTGGTGGTGCAGACCCTTCACTGGACGACGGACGCGGAATCGCCTGAACTCCCTCACCTGGTAGGAGGTAGGAGTGAGCCTCACGTGTCACTGGCTCAGTAGGGAAACTCCCTAGAAACCGAGCAAACCAACACAGATAGCAAAGCAGAAAATACTATGCTAACAATTCATATTATTGTCTAGCAGGATATAAGACTGTAAGTACCACTTACCATTTGCCGCTTAACAGGAATTAACAGAATTAAATAAATAAACGGCAAAGCCATACAGGTGTATGAGCTACTGTAGAAAAACGCCACACTCGAGCCACGTCAACTAGTTCGCGACACCAGTTACTGACTCGGACAACCTCTCAGTCTCGCAGCCACGGACGAAAGGTCCAGCTGCCACTCCATTAAACAAGTACAAGAACTGTGGAGTCCAACTAAACCACCACAACCTGCAGGCCACACACCACGCAGGCCCATGCCTGACACCTTTAAGGACTCTGACCCGAGCTCCCTAAAGTGAGGCACTGGAAAACAGGACTAGCTGGGGTCCAGTACGTCTACTGGTGTCCGTCTCCCCCAACTATGAGCGCGCTACAAGCGACAACACAACTCACTCTCTAGTCGTTGTCCCACTGCCGTCTTTCCCTCAGCCGGACGTACTACTCAACACAAGAGTGAGGGTGTCCAAGAAGACGACAAGACCTCGTCGGTACCTAGTACCGAGACAAGCCCCGAGCACTCACGTGCCTGGCTCACACAAAACCTGGGGCTCCCAACTGAAGAGGTATCCACGGAAGGCGTCTGACTACACACCACATACACGAAAACCGTACGCTCAATATACAAACCATGTGAAGCCTCCACACAAACCACGTAACACCACGTAATTCACAAGCCACACGCTCCCCGTGCATCGAGAGAGTGCCAAAGCACCTCTTTCTAACACCATATAACATAAACCATACTGAACAGATAGTTATACACTTTCATTTATGCTCGGATGACAACATTCGGCTGTTGTCGCGACGGCACAATAGACCGCCTTCAGAACGCGACGGTTCGGGGTGTCGCGACCTAATCGCGGCTCTCAAAGCGACCGTGATAACAGGTGCAAACCCTGTTCCGGAATCCATCATCCGGATCACCCCAAACTCATTAAAACCTACAGTTTCAGTCCATTTTCATGCTTTAATGCGATCCTACACATACCATCTATTGTTTAGAAAGCAATAAACGCATCATCCACACCACACGAGCAATCTACGAATCGAACGATAGGAAATCTCCCTACTTTCGCGAAGAACGCGAAGAACGAAGCCCGTACGAGGTTCCCTCCGCTCCACGTAATGTCCTCGCAGTAGGAACTCGTCGAACTGGGCTCTAACAAGTCGAATCACCCAAAATTCCACAGCAAAAACCCCCTGGCCGAACAGAGCTTTCATCTACTCTGTTCTGCTAGGGTTACTTAAAAACACAACGCAGGTAAGAACGCAATCATCTACACGACCGCGATCAAATCGCAACACTCAAGACTGTCGCCTTAATCCCGCTAACGTCACATGATCACTTAAAATGGCGGTTTCATGAACGCGGCACTACGGACTGTCGCGATCATATCGCGACACTCCTCACTGTCGCGATCATATCGCGACACTCCTTTCTGTGGCGATAGGAACCGAGAAACAGAGAATGTTTTGGGCAAAACCTCAAAACCTGCGAAAATCACCTGCCACACACATGTCATCGGCCATACACTGGCCTCCATGACCACACAAGGACGATCCGAACGGTCGGAACGTTACAGCGTGTGTGAGAGAGAGAGACGGAGAGAGAGAGGTTGGGAGACGGAGCCAGACAGGGAGGGGGGAACTGGGGAAGTGGGAAGCCGGCCGGGGTGGGGGGAGACGAGACGGGGAAGGGGGGATGGGGGGCGGAGGTGGGACGTCGGAGGAGATCGGGCCGGTCGGGGACCGTACCTGAAGTCCAGCGACAGCGATGAGGTTCAACTGCGGCGATGAGAGCTCCGACGGCAGCGGAGAGACCTTCGACGGCGGCAGCGAGACCTCCGACGGTGACACAGACGGAGTGAGAGAGCTCCGGCGGTGACCGACGGTGCCAGCAACGCGGATGCGAAAAGAGGTGTCGACGGAGTGAGAGAAGAGACAGCGAGAGAGGAGAAAAGAGAAGGGGGGAAGAAGAAAAAGGGTGAGAATATTCAGTCCCAAAATCTCGAGATTTAGAGACTAAATTGTGACCGAAACAAAATTCGGTCACTAATACCACGTTTAATCTGCAACCGAATAAGTTTGGTCACAATTCGGTCTCAAAAATAGAGACTGAATTGTTACCGAATATCGTCGGTCATTGTATTTCATGCCAGAGGCGCAAAACACATGGCATTAGTGACAAAATTCTTATTGGTCATAGTTCGGTCTCTATTTTTGAGACCGAATACTTATCGATCACTATTCGATTTCAGATCAGAGATCGAATAGTGACTGATAAGTATTCGGTCACTAACTGAAAATATTAGTGACCTCACTATTCGGTCTCTGATCTGAGACCGAATATTGACCGAAATATTCGGTCTCAGATGCAGTCGTTATTTGCACTTTTTCTTGTAGTATTCATTGTACTGCCCACCCTTTTTTTTTCCTCCTTACACTTGTATATGATGATAGCACAAGATATAAAAAAAATAATGTTGAATAATATATATATATATATGATAATCTCAATATATTGCTATAATTTATTTATAATGTATTTTATATAATATTAATATGTATCTAGATAGCATAAGGAAGATAGTAGCACATAGTACAATAAAAAAGTAATAAAAAAGTAATAGAGAGTATAGGATAAGGGTATTAATTATATTATATATGATAATTTCAATATATTGCTACAATTTATTTATAATATATTTTATATAATCTTAATATGTATCTAGATAGTATAAGGAATATAGTAGCATATAGTACAATAAAAAAATAATAAAAAAAGTGATAGAGGACATAGGATAAGAGTATTTTAGACAAAACAATACAAAAGTAGATGAGTTAGTCACTTTGATCTTTCAAACTACTTCCATAAAAAAGTAGATTAACCTACTTTAACTCATAAAATTAACTCTTGTATTATCAAATCAAATAATATTTTAACCCGGTCTAAAATTATATTTAGAGTTGAATTAGATTAATCCCAATCTTTTTTCAAATAGACCTTCTCTCTGGATAGCTGATGTGATGTCGCCTTCACAGTCCTGCTATTCGGACTGATCTTGCTACACCTGATCCCGTATCGCTAGGGTTCGAAAGAGCTCAAATCGATGCCAACTTCGATCACAACTGTCGCAATCAACCAGGTCAAGAGTTTGTGCTGGGATTAATAATATAATTGCATGGGTTGTTACGTTAAGAAAAGAAAAATACACAAGCCTTTAATTAGCTCAACATCATATCATTTCTTTCCATGAAAAGCAATCATTGCAAGTGCAAGACCTTGCTTGCGATAAACACTTTGAGGGGCATTGATAATGTGATAAGGGTATTTATCTTTGTTTATCACTAATTTTAACTCCGTAAGTATTTTAAGAATGTGTTTATTTTAACTCCGAATAATAAAAATTATTCAAGATAAAAAGATGATAAAAGAAAATAATTATTCCACCTATAGAGCGGAATAAATATTATCTTCAAAGATAATTTATTAATTATAATGTTTTATTTAAAAATCATATATATCTCTCTATACATAGTTAAATAATGTTAAATTAAATATAAATAGGTAATAATTATACATACTCTATTACATCATATTAAAAATTGTCTTTTTCTTAATTATTTCTCATTTAAATTATCTCAAATCAAAAAATTCCTAAATATGAATAACTTATACATAATTTATTTATCTTCAATTCTCTTATATCGTTATCGAAGAAGCCCGTGTATATATAAAAGATCTTAGGCTCAATTCTCCCATCTAATAATAGTGTGAAGACAATTGTTAGACATGGGAATTGACTAGCGGGCAGGTTCGTAATTAATGATCTATAGAATATAAAAAATATTTATTATGAGAAAAAAATATTACAATAAAATTGAGATAAATAGCAAGAAAGTAATCCTACATAGTACATGGTATTTGTGAGATATTCTTAACCAATAAGATTACTTTTTGGCAATCTTTCGACCCAATTTTATTGTAACTCTTATTACAATAAACATTTAGCATACAATATTGAGTCAAAGAAGACACAAAAACATCAAGAAGCGTGTTGAAAAGTATCTGAAGGAGAAAAAAAGGTAATAACACAATCGAATTCTCTTCTTTTTTTCTTTTTTCTTTTTTCTTTTTTTTTTTTGGGGGGGGGGGGGGGGGGGGGGAAGGGGGGAATCGAATTTTATTCAAACGATGCGTGATTGACAGGTGTACTTCTGTAATCTATCTATAATTATATATAGAAGTCAATTACTTTCATTTTAATCACTCACATCTCTATTTCTAATGGACTCTCCCGTCTTTCTACCACCCTCCACCACAGTTTGACTATGCTGGGATTCTTCTTAAATATTTTTAGATGCCAAAACTCTTACCTGGGTAGTTAGATCTTCTGTGGATGTCTCAGGTATATGTATCTTTATCTGTTAATTATAAGTAAAAACTATATATATATATATAGTTATTTGTTTATAAGTAACTACTCTATTTTTTATGATTATTTTAAAAACCCCATAGAAAAATTGATACAATTTTGATGACAGCCAATATTTTAGATGTTAGAAAATTTATTTATGATAATAAAAAGTTAGATAAGATTTTGACTTTCATCAAAGGGGTATTTTGATGATCGCAAAAAACATATAGATTTGTGAAGTGATAGAGATATCTGTAATTATATAATTATATATATATATATATATGAATTATTAAATACGTCATTCGTAATATTCACAATTGATCCACGTTAGTTTCAAGTCCAGCATACACGATGTATGTTATCATTTTTTTTATCAAGATTAAAAAACTCCTGGGACTAATCCTCTAGAATTGCAAATTAGGTAATTTAGATAGATTAAGATATGAAAAAATGACTCATCAGATCTTTTATAAGTTTACTTGTAGATTTTTTTTTTGTGTCTAGAGATTAACCCTTCTAATTCAGTCACTTACTTATAAACTCTTATAATCATTTTAATGTATTTTCTTAAATGAGTATATATATGTAAAAATTAGTAAATGAATATCTAAATTAGAGTCTTAAAACTAATAGAACAAAATATAAATCCTCATCCATGTCAATTTAACAGTACTAACACAACATTTTGTTCATTGAATTGAAACTCTAAAAAGTCTCTTAAAATTAGGACATCCTCGTGATGTACTTTTCTCTATCTTCGTACACAAAATATTCAAACTTATTGTCATACGAGTAATACAAGCATGTATGATTAAGTTATCTATAACTATATATATATATATATATATATATATATATATATATATATATTGTATTCACATTTATCACTCCAACTCCTATTTCTAATGGACTCTCTTATCTCTCTACCCTCAAACTCTATTTGGCAGCTAACTCTATCTCTCCCCGTCAAATCTTTCAAATTTTATCCCCACTTGGACTCTTCTTTTATTACGTCTCTCCTCCTCAAAACCAAATGCATATTCTTATATAAAATAACTCTCCCACAGCCGTCTGGACTCTCTCTCTAAATTGCTCTTCTTCGTCTTTTTTTCTCACAATTAGATTCTCTCTCTCTCTCTTAAAATGATACTTATTTCTCTCTCATCTGAACTCTATACTTCACGATTTTACTTTTTTTCGTCAATTTTTTATATGAATGAGGGGGTTGTGTTAAAATTGACCTTTTATAAGTGGGGTTAAGTCTAACAACATTAATGTTTTTCTAGAAGAGAAATAGTTTAAATTTGTAGGGACTTAGTGAGAAATATTAAGATATTATTTGAAATATTGCAATATTATAAAAACTAAGATGTAAAAATGCCAATTCTAAATATGATTCTTGTCTAACAAATAAATTTTTTTATGGATAATATGATATTTGAACCTCATTATTATCACATTCTCATAGTACTCTTAGATCCTTCTAATTTCAACTCACATAAGATCCCCCCCCCCCCCCACATATATCTTAGTTATCTAATCTAATCTCAATTCACAATTAGAAGTCTTACAAATATATAATCTCTTTCTCTCTCTCCCAACTTTTTCTTTTCCTTCTCCCTGCAACCAAACTCTCACTTCTCTCTATCTCAATCTTTCTATAAGTATACTATACAATTTTACTCTCTCTGTACCCCTTATAAAATTTTCTCATTCTATGGCAATTCAATTATATATTTCATCTTGACAAAAATAAATTTTTATATGTTCATGAATATTTATAGAACAAATTAAATCATCTCCAAAATACCATTTCTATTTATTAAGATGAGATTTTTCTACTTTTCTGAACAAGCTTACTTAAAATATAATATTTATATATGAAAAGACTTAACATATCATTTAATTTATTTCACATGTGATAATGGTAAAACTAGCACCACAATATATCTTTAGCTCTCACACTTACTACATTTTATCCCAAATGTTCTTACTATTATCTACAATTAAAATTATAATTATATTCATAATGTCGCTATTAATCTCAACAAGATATTAAATATTTTTGTTTCAAAAAGCCACTATTTTATGCATGCAAGTTAATTTACACAAATTAATTGAATATTTATATGTACACTTTATATATTATATAGTCATTATTTGACAAAAATAGAAATTTCAGACAAACTTATTTATGTTCATTCTTTTTTATATTTCAAATTTCTATCAAATATGATATATTATTATGATAAAATTCTTTATCCAAACAAAAAGAATTACTACAAATCATGTTCAAATTATTAATAGAAAGTCATAATAACATAATTGTAATTTTTTTAACATAAATCAAAATTAATAATTTTCATTATTTTAAAATTTAAAAAAATTAGAAAAAATATATAATTCAATAACCATTGGCGCGAAACATGTTATTTAACTAGTATATATGTATATAAGCGAGGCCTTGTCAAGCTTTTTGTAAGCGACCTGATATGACATGGACCCAAGCCATCTAAGTAATAGCGGAAGGTTACAGTACGTACTTTGTAAACCCCGGCCCCTCCTCAAAAAGCAAGCCCAGAACGGCCTGCCATGAAAGGAGGAAAGGTCTTCTGACTCTTCTCTATGATCATTTGCCCACTTGGGGAAGAATATGGTCCCTGTTATCTTCTTTGAAAGGGACAGATGGGGAGCAAGTGTCCCCTGCTTCTGCCTTAAAAGGGGACTCGGAGAAAACTCGATCTCTCTTTACTAGCCTCTCACAGTAATTTGAGCTTAATATTCTATAGCCCGATCGAGAAATATATCAAACTTGAGTTATATATCCAATTTAATTATGTGAGCTTTTTATACAGATAATTGAACGGTGGAACTACGAACGGCAAAAGATGTGGTAGCTAAGGCAACTAGGCCCCACATAACATTTTTTCCTCTAGTGTGAAAAGAACATGCATGATCATCCAATTAAACGCAGACTCGATCGAGTAGAGAGCCATTCCCATCAATCATTTCGTAATGATATGGAACGCCCCAAGTGCCGGATTCCGTACGCAGTGGCTTTTTCTAAAATTGGATTCCACCACCGCCACTCGTTTTATATCGCTATTCCCTACCTAGCTATATAGGCCCGGGACAAATATTGCTTGATTTCTTCTCTTTCCGTCATCCTTTGGAAGCCTATATATCAGAGGGTCGCACAACACAGGATAATGTGATACGTAGAGCATATTAGTATCCACCCTCTGCTACGATATAATATACCCCCACTTAATATATTTGTCGCTTTTATTACTTATAATTTATTGAATTTTTTTTTTTTTTTAACTATTGAAGGGCCAAGTATCCACTCTCCGCTACGATACCTCGTCTAGTTATCACGGTCGGGCCGGCAAAAGCATGGTATACACCTCAGGCGCTGTGCACAACAAGGTCCTTCCCTGCACCAAGTTCCTCGCGGCCCCTTCTGAAGACGAGGTCCGGTGGTTTTGAGCGACTATTTTGGGAGCCCAATTCATATCAAGATGTCCATGTCATGTGGCTACGAAAGAGAAGAGAACTGTTTATAATTGAGCTTTATTTGCTCCAATACTTAATTGAAGTGTATCAAGTCGATGCCTTTCCCCATAGCATCGTACCATTTGTCTCTCCCTTTGTCTAGTATTGCCGGTGGCCATGGAACATCGTACGTATACAAGACAGCACACATGAGCTCACACTTCAAAAAAAAAATTTACCTATACCTAAAATATATATATCACTGAAGTCTTGGAAATCTTCAAATTAAGGTACGTGGGTCTTCTAGGGAACATGTAGATGTTCTCAAGAGAGTATGTGATGTCACTGTAGAACAAGATGGTAATTATGGATATACACTTTTAGTTAGGTGATTTTTTTTTCTTGGAATTAAGTAGAACCCGTATGTGGTCATATGGACCGGTGTTATGATGCCTTGAATACACACAGATAGCATCATCTGTAAGTAAAGATAGAAACCGAAAAAAAAAAATCATATGTAAGTAAGCCTCTTGTTCACACTAAAAAGTGGCTGATAGTACTCTCTCTCTCTCTCTCTCTCTCTCTCTCTCTCTCTCTCTCTCTCTCTCTCTCTATATATATATATATATATATATATATATATATATATATATATATATATATATATATATAAGAGATCAAGAGTTTAACTCTTCCTGATAATTAATTGACAAAAAATTAAAAATGATGTTAAGAGTTTAACTCTCACCAAATAATAAAATAAATTAATATTATAATAAATATATTCTTAAAAAGCTCTTATTCATTTTAAGAGAAACGCTTGTTACTAATTCGGTCTAGTACCAAGTCCTATGTAGATTACTTATCAAATAATTACATTGGTTAAGAGTCTTCTCAAATTTGTATTACTCTCTTTTTTCAGCAAAAAAAAAAATATTTAAAAAATAATACACTGAAACTTATTACCAGATCAGATTGATAACAAATATTTCTCTTATTTAATTTAATAGAGTGGCAACACCATGCACAAATAGCGGATTTGACACACGAACATGTGTGCTGTCCAATTATCCTTCATCTTCCTATTCGAAAGGCAACACCCTCTCCCTTTCACAAGTACCTAAAAACGGCCGGCTTCCCTGACCACTCACCTCTGTTTTAGCTATTGATCTACCTGGCTTTCAGTTTAAGAAAACTAATAAGTACGTACTGAAGCTCTTAAAGCCCCGTCATGCATCACCTTCACCACTTTACCAGTAGGAATATCTTAGGCTTTTCGCCACTCACTTGCCAAACCCCACACATCGTTCATCTCCCTCTCCCTTTCTCAAACGTCATGTATGCATTATAAGCTCCTTCTTGGTCACCTTCCTTCCGCTTCTTTTTTCTTCCCATCCTTTTTGTCCTCTCCGTCTTTCACCACTCCTTTCGCCACATAATTCTCTTTTGTATCTTCGTCTTTGCTCAACCCTTATCTCTTTCCCTGTGCATGCATGTGTGGCGAACTGCGACCAGGACGACTCTATCTTTTGATAACTCCAATCACTACTCTTGTCAATAATGCCGTCCTACCAACGACATCAAGGATTGATTCACTAAATACCTTACAATAGAATTTTTGGAGCTTAACAATGATAGGATATATATATATATATATAGGTTGTACCCATCCCGGTAATTTCTTAATTAGTTTTTCAAACAGAAGAATGGAATCTAATTACCTACTGCTATACGTTGCTCACTAATTAAGTGACATGCCGCGACAGCAAAAGCTTAATTTGGTCGGTGATTTGTACTATATTGGTTTAGATGGGTTTGCATCTTTGGAAATTTTCTTTCGTTTTTAGTCCCTGTAATTTATTTAAAATTAATATTTAATTTCATATTAACTCTTTGGCTCCATTCGTGATATTTCTATATATCCTTTTTTATCTCTCCTTTTTCTTCTATTTGGGCATAATTTTGCCAATCACAAAATTAAGTCTTCTTTCTATAAGAGTATTTTTGTCGAAAACGTCAATTGGATGAAAATAAGATATCTCAATATCTCAAACGACGTTAATCGTAAGAACCTTTTCGGCATTATAATTATATAAGAATATTATTAAAACATAATTTGAAAATAAGAGAAGTAACTTTACAAATAAACCTTTTAAAAGATATTTTTCAAGATATATATCCTTTTTTGCCGCCGATCACTAAAAATGGAGAGCAGGCTCCATCTAGTGGTCGCCGAGTCTAAAAAGCTGTGAAGGTGATGGGTTAAGGTGATGTCTTGTGCAACGATAGCCACCCCTGATATTGGGGTGCTACTGGTCCTGATTGCTCCGAAATCACGGCCAAACACTACTGCCGCACCGTGGGTAGTAAATATATTTTTAATCTTTATTCATATTCGTGAATTTTAATCATCGATCAAATTGTTTAAAATTTAAAAAACTAAATTTGATGTCTTTAATAAGTCTAAAGTAATATAATAGCAGATCTACCAATGAGTATATATAATGTTACTTTCTATTTCTTCGGACCAATCGATCAAATGTTCGGACTATATTCTCATATAAGTCAAATAAAGAATATACATTACAGCATTTAGGCGATGTTCACATCCTTTTTGAAAATGAGGCAGAGTCATGTACATACCTAGGACACCATTTTCTCTCATAATTCCCTAAAGGGTCACATAACCCTTGCGACAATGCCCTCGGCTGGACACATGTAAACCGATTTTCTCATACGTGTTTCTTTCTTGTTCCTTTGCTCGTAACTTCAAAGTGTCACACATATTCACAGTTACACACAAGCCAAAAATAATAGCTCCTAACATTTAATCTCCGCATGTTCTTGGATTTGTTAGTGAGGAAAATGTCACGTGCAGCTGACACCAATGAAGATGACCAACAGGGCTTAGAAATGATCTGAGGAGGGACTCAATCAAGGAATCAACCAGAACAAATGTGGGAGAGAGAGTGTGTGTGTGTGTGTGTGCTTGTGTATGTAGATGTGGGAGTCCAGAGCTTACCTAGCTATGGTTTGTGATCTCTAACTTACCTCCCTTATCGTCGTCCATCTTCTTTTAAGCATATGTTTGGGGTCCTTTGTGCCCCTCTTCGGGTTGTGTTGCATGACCATTGGGAGTTGGGGCATATATAGGATCAATGTGGCCTTTGATGAGAGTTGGAATGCCACCTTGCACTTGCTATAAGGAGTGGGAGGAATCTTGTTGCCTTTGCTAACCTCCAAGTTAAAGAGAGTGTGTTGGATAGGTGGAAATGTCATCTCCTGACACGTACAGTAGATATATGTCAAATAGTTGATGAGGCCTTACCCTAGTGCAGCAAGGGCATGCCTAGTTGTGGGCATGGAAGTCCCTTTGGCACCACTCTGACAAGCCTTACTATAGCCTAGGAGGTCGAGAACTCTTCCTTAATGAGTGGAGGGTAGTTTGGGGACAACAAACTCGGGGGTCTAATTTCACCTACTTTGAGGTAAGTGTCAGTAGCACGTGGGGCCAAGGGTGTTTCCCTACATGAGTTGCCGTTAAAAGGATCCCTACACTGGAGATGAGCACTGGAGAGGCATTGTCGAGGAGTGGGAATGACTCTATCCTCCTAGAACATCAATGAAATTGAGGCTACGGGAGCATCTATGGTGAATGTTCCCTTGTTGCACGAATGTTCCCTTGTTGCACCCTAATGTTCGCATCAGTTTGCTTCTCATTCTCTGCATCATCTACGGGTGCATCTGCTACTAGTAAGGCCTTTGTGTTTGTCATCCCGAGAGATGAGGAAGAAGGGTAGATTCATCGAGTCTGAGTCCTCCTCGGCTTCCTTGTCGAAAGCTCTGAGCACCTTCAGGAATGTAGGTGTTGGATCAAGCCTCAACCGTTGCACCAAAAGCTCGAGTTGACAGTGAAGGTGGACCGTATTTTCTTTATGGCAGTGCAGAACCCCACATCAATGTTGTAGTCAACCTAAGGGGCTTTGCACAGGGCGGTTAGTCCCTACAGCGGGCTAGGATGTCAAGAACTAATGCCACTACACACACCCGATTCCGTGCCAACATGCAGTAACAGCGAACCCCTAAGGGATCGTTGTTGGACTAAATAATCCAACAAACTCCCCCAGCAACACCAGGGGGATTCGAACCCACAACCTCGCTCTATTACCACTTGTTGGATCAAGCCCCAACTGTTGCACCAAAAGCTTGAGCTGATAGTAAATGCGGTCCATATTTCCTTTATGGCAACACAGAACCTCACATCAACATATTGGTCGGCTTGAGGCGCTTCATACAGGGTGATTAGTCCATGCGGTGGACTGAGCTGTCAAGAACCGATGCCACTACACACACTTGATCGCAGGCCAGCATATGTAGTAACAGTGAATCCCTAAGGGAGTTGTTAGACCAAATAATCTAATAGTAGGGACTCATTCTCAGTCTTCTAAGTCACCTCCTCGCCTAATGTCGTACCTAGTCATGGAGAGCCTCTATGAGGTCTACTAGATTCTTCACTCCTTTGACATAATATTTTCTCCCAAAAATCAATCCATCTTCTCTACCCTTCCTGGGTGCTTCGCCCTGTTAAGCATTTTTATAGAAGTATTATTTAATTGTTTTGAATATGACAAAATTATTATCTTATCAAACTTATGAGAATGCATATAATACTCTCTGCATTGATAAAGGCTCATGTATTTTATATTGTACAACCTTTATTAGACAATGTGTGTTAACACACACAGTATATCTGTCGACACTCGTAAAGCAAAAATTTTCTAAGTCCACAACTTTTATATATATATACTAACTCCGACTCTTGTGAGTCGAAGTATGATATCGACTGTTAAACATCCGGTCCTACTCCGACTCTTGGAAAGTCAAAGTGAGTGAGATATCGACTGATGAACAGAACAGTCTAAGTCCTACTCCGACTCCAGGAAAGTCAAAGTAAGATATCGACTTATGAACAGAACAGTCGAAGTCCTACTCCGACTCTTGAAAAGTCGAAGTTAGATATCAACTGGTGAGTAAAGACCATCAGTCGGAGTCTCACTGCGACTCCTGTAAAGTCGAAGTTAGATATAGACTGGTAAGTAAAGACCATCAGTCGTAGTCTCTGTAACTTCTCTACAGCCGAAGTCTTATATCGATTGAAAAACAAAAATATTCTTTTGAATATCTTTAAACTTACACATAGTTCTACACTTCGACTCTTGCAAAGGTTTCCCTAATAGAAGTACATTCTTTTGTTACACTTATGTAACCTGAACTCTAGTCTATCTAATGCAGATAGTGTACTTCTGTGTTCTCTAAACTTGATTTAATATTCTTTAAATAAGAACATATATGAAGTATAGTATTTTAGAATGTTTCCAAGGCAACCATCTGTTCTACAAGATATCTGCAAGTGTCCTTCGAACTGACAAGTTTCTTTATTTTAAGGAAAAACTTTTTGCAGCTGTACTGTGCGCCAAACAGGTGTTCATATCTCTTTGAATGCTCACCTAACCCAGTACTCCTCAAGGACAGACTTTTTCTCTGGAACAGATAGATATCTCTTCTAAACGACTTGTCTCTTGCTTTCAATTGTTATTTTATTTCTTACAAGTCTAACCATGAGAAAGAGAAAAGTCTTTGCTTAGGTAAACCATGAGAAAGATAAAAGTCTTTGCTTAGGTATGGTGTTTGCAGACATTTATTGAAGTGATCTACAGAACCATGCAGCTATCCAAGTAGCCTGCAAGCCGTTGAGACTCAAGATCTGCTGATGGACCTCTCATAGAGTCTCCCAACTCATAATGTTCAAATCTTTGCAATGGCTATTTTCCAACGGGAAACAAAGACTCTGAAGGCTATATTAGAAGTTGAAGTTTAAAGATTCAAGACAATACACATACAAGACACATAAGAAAGAGATACACATCCACTACAAGCAAGAGAGCCATGAACACCAATCTGAGAAAAAGCTATCTGTGCAAGTAGTCGACTTCAAGATTTCCTCCTCTCTCTCTCTCTTGTCTTCTTTGTGAAGGATTAGAAGTCTAAGATTTGTTCTTTAGACCATGTTTGAGTCAAAAAGAGTTCTGAATAATCAAGTCCATTTGTATATCTCTTTTATGATCTCTTGAGTTTACTCATTCCCTTGAGCAGGCACACTATCTATACTTTGTTCAGTGTAAAAACCAGCAGGGGGTTTATTCCCTGTAGTTCTCCTTTGGTGGAAGGGAAGGCCTACGGGTGTAGGTGGTTGTTTACCCCTTGTGTTTAAGGGAAGACTTGCAGGGGAGCAAGTGGTTGTAATACCTCTCATTGGAGAGAAGGCTAAGGTTTCTTGATAGTTAGTGGAAAATCCCAAGTGGTGCTTGGGGTTTGGACGTAAGACTCCTGATTGAGAAGAGATATGAATCAGAATAAATTCTTTGTGCACTTTGTATGATTGATTCCGCCAAGTTACACTTGTTTCACACACACCATACTTAGTACTAATGTTGTTAACTGTTCTCTCGTTTTCAGATAAAAATTTTAAAGTGCAAGAAGTCCTATTTACCCCTCTCTAGGACATCTAAAGCTCCATCTCGATCCAATACACCCTTCTTTTAGATCATCTGGCAATGGTCTTCCACCTACCTATTCTGGATATCACCGCCAGACTTCTTTAAGCTTATAATATTGCTCCAATGCAGCTCCTCCCAACTCATGGTGACTCTTTTACTACTTGATCATCCACTTTAATAATCTGCGGATTACCCCCATTGTCAACATCTTCCACAATTTGTTCACCATTCAGTTCTCTAGTAGCATGGAAGGCTACTACTTTAAATCCTATACTTCCAAAGGCTTTTTGAACTTCTCTCCTCGCCGCCTCTCCAAGATCAAGGACTAGAAGGAGAAATTCATCTTTATCACTCACGTAGACAACCAACGAGATTGGGACTTGTCCAACTTCTTTAGGCCACGCACGATGGTTCTTTAGAGACAAGGACCCGGTTGTTCCCCAGGTATGGAGACTTTGTCTACCATCTAGAGCTCAGGTGCATAAATAACACTGAATCTTTCATCATGCCAATACAGTTGAGGCACTTTGACCTTAGTCCCCCTTGTCTTGACAGGTAGGTTTCAGGGTTTGTTTCTAAAGGTCAATCTTCAAAACTAATCTAGTTCTCTGATCATCTTTATTGTCTTATAGGTCATTCAATTCTTATAGTGGACTGCCTCCAGTTTAGGATAATCAAGCTCGGCCAGCAGGATTGAAACTTTTCCAACTTCTTCAAGTTATGTCAACTCCATAGAGATGAGGCCCTGGGATTGTTTCCCTAAGGATGGGGACTTTGTCTACTACCTACTACTTAGGTACATAAACGATGCTGAATCTCTCCTCATTCTAAAATGGCTGAGGTGCCTTGACCTTAATCCGCCCTATCTTGCCAAGTAGGTTTTAGGGTCTTCTTCTAATGCTCAGTCTTCAAATTCTCTAGTTCTCTAATCATCTTCATTGTTTTGCAGGTCATCTAATTTTTACAGTGGACAACCTCCTGTTCAAAATGGTCGAGCTACCTTCCAACGAGCCACCTCTGCGGGATCACCACAAACCCCTGCCTATTGTCTAAGCCCTACCAACGAGGGGTCATGACTGTCACTTATGCCCTAATAGGCTTGCTGGCTGATGCCCCTCCCACCCAGCCCCAGGTTCTTGTGGTAGGAACACTACGGTATATGCCCCGCTAATAGGGGGAGCGAAGGTGACAGCTTGTCGAAGTCGCCTGGCTATTCGAGACGGGTGGCTGCATTTGAGGAACGTACTTTAATTCAAGATCAAGTGCTTGTCCTAGGAGGGCCTGTCCCCTAAGGCAGATGTGTGATGGTGGTAGGGCTACAAATGGATCTAGATTTTATATGGATCCTCTCTACATCTGTATCTAGATTTGTGGATAATTATCCATTTATATATGATATCCTGCAGATCTTAGATGGATATCCGTTTAAGATTCATTTAATAAATGGAACAGTTTTGAAATGACCTAATCCACTCTGTTTAAAGATCCAATTCGTTTAAGTCGTTGGATCATAAATCTGAGGGCTTACATTGAAGTTAGGGTTGGGTTTAGACTTTAGACAAAGAGGGGCCTGATGGGAGGTCTGGAAGGAAATGAAAATTGAATTCTGCGCACAAGCCTACGGCCTTTCCCCTTTGCATCTCCACCTATCCACTCTCCGGGTGGACTAGGCCCCATTCGCCAGCGTCGCAGTCTCCTTTGCTGCAGCCATCGTCCCCATCGGCATCTGTAGTCAAGGTCCCCTTCACAAGTACCCAATCCTAATACTGCCTCCCCTCACCTCTCTTTCGCCCTCCACTTCTCTCTCTCTCGATCGGGGTAGGTAACTGCTGACGTCAGAGGGGGATCTCCTCCTCTGGCCTCCAGTGCCTCTCTCTCTCTCTCTCTCTCTCTCTCTCTCTCTCTCTCTCTCTCTCTCTCTCTCTCTCTCTCTCTCTCTCTCTCTCTCTCTCTCTCTCTCTCTCTCGTTGATCGGTGACATCGAAGAGGGAGCTCCCCCTCCAGCACTGCCCCCGCCATGTTGTCTTCCTTCTCTCTATCTCTCTCTCTCTCTCTATTGTTGATGGTCCGTGTCAAAGGGAGATCCCCCTTGGCATTCCCCCCCCTGCCGTGCTCTCTTCTCTCTCTCTTCCTACACCTCCTCCCCCCACACACACACTCTCTCTCTCGATCAATCGAGCACTGACCGTCAACGTCAGAGGGGGATCTCCCCCTCCGACACGACACCTCCCCCTACTATGCTCTCTTCTATCTCTCCATCTCTCTCTCTTTTGGTCACTATGCTCTTCTACATCTCTCTCTCTGTCTCACTCTATCTCTCTCTCATGGAGTTTCTAAAATAGGCCGATCTTTACACTCTACAATAGTCCAGCACAATGCTCCTCCTCCTCCAAGCATGGACACCTCTTCCTGGTAACACTTCATTCTCTTGTGACAAAGTGCTATGCTTAATTTTGAAAATGTAGGAAGCTCAACTAATTAATAGTTGGTGTTGTGTTTTGACATCTTGTAGTATCTTAAGTGCATGATCAAAACTATTGTCAATTTTGCTTGTGATATTTGTATAGCTAATTATCATGGAATGTGGATGTTGAGAGACCCGATGAAGAATTGCCCTTTTCACCTATTTCTATGGATAGTGTGGTGCCTCTTCAAATTGAAATATATCCATCCATTTAAATGAGAATGTTCAGTTCATTGAGGGTGAAACTAATGTTGTCACTTCAAATATGTTAAGTACATGTGCATTCATACATGTTTAAATAGTCAACATGAGTTTCTTCTTAAACAATGTTGTGATGATGAGAAAATGTTATATGAAATAACAAAATCATATATAAATTGTCAAAACCATGCATAAGTCACAAAATCGATTAGGATATCAATATTCAAGAAAGTTTTCATGAAGAAATCTTCTTTTAATAAAAACACCATCTATGAGAAACACAAGAGTATGAAGTTGACTAAGTGTAAGATCGACTTGCCCTACTGTCACTGTGAAGTCAAAGTTTAACTTCGATTGACTACATTCTGTTCTCTAGTCAAAGTTTCACTCTGACTTATTCATGAGTCATAATCTTAAAGGTAGTTGAAGTCCAACTCCAACTTGTATTCTAGCCAAAATCTCACTTTGACTGATGACGACTCTTAACATAAGCTAAAGTCTAGCTCCGACTATTGTTGACAGGCTTCACAAGTTGAAGATCAACTCCAACTACTATTAGTGTTTAAGAGTCGATGCTTACTCCAACTACTAAAGAAGTATGCAAGAGACAAACTTCACTTTATCTAATCTATGACTCGCACTGTGATTGCCTTCTATAGTCTTAAAGATGAAGTACTCATTATCTCTATGTAGATAATCATTTTATTTATTACGACACACATTAAATTAAATCTATCTACACATATTATCTTCTGATATATTATTGTGACAAGAGAAACTCCCATTAGTTAACTATCCTAAAGAGAACTGTTATTTTAAATATGCAAATTGTTGCACTTTAAATAATCCTCAATAAACTTGTCAATTCAGAATCCCAGTCGTTTAAATAAAAAAATCTGTAAAATATTTTTATAGCTTAAAATCCTTTAATGTTTTAAGAAAGACTTATGTTGCTAGCCCATTCCACCCAACAAATTTTAGTTTTGCACGTTTTAGGGAATGTACCTTCTCTAGGGATAGAAAAGATTCATAAATGCCTTACCTAACATTCCTTATGCATAACAAACCTAGGATATCTTCTGTAATGTCCCGACGCGGAATATCGGAGCGGGATTACAGTTATTAAATAGTACAGAGCGAGAAATAAATGCAAACCAATGCACAAATGGTATAATACCAAATAAACTCTAATTTCATTAATAATTCACCAGTCATCATTACATCATCGTATCAGAGCCAAAACTAGGGCCCAGAGTACTTTATTCAAAATCAAACTATTACATAATGACTAACTGACTCACTAAACTCTTAACTATACTAACTACTACTAGATAGCGCTGGTGGCTGAAATGGTCACTCCTGAGCATCTCCCTCAGTCCCGTCCTCGTATGTGTGGTCGTCTCCATTCGACTCACCTGAACACATTAAATAAAAATGCAGGATGAGCGAATAACGCCTAGTAGGACTTAATATCTCATGAACACAAGCATGCTTTAAATAGTTAATATTTTAATGGCAGGCTAACTAGAGAGTAAAGTCATGTAGAGCATGTCACGATAACGAGAGAACAATTGCAACTGACACAGGGAAAATAGTACAACGAGAACGATAATAGAATGGCCATGTAACGATATAACATGTAAATTGCACAACGGTGCACTAGTAACGATCACGCTTGCACTTGTAGAGATAGCACTTTTGATTGTCATAGATTAATCTAGATAGTAAACTGGCGCTGGATGCATGCCGTAACACATCCTATGATCATTTTAACACCCATGGGTACTGGCACTTTTCGGGCGCTCCTCCCAGGACTTGATCGGGCCCTATTGCGCTGGCATTAGTCATTTCTTTATCTTAGACAATCACACGAATGGCCAATAGAGTACCAAGAAGAGATAAGAGAGTACTAGACGAGATAGATAAGAGTGTAGAGAGAACGTGAACAGATGAGAGGATATAGATAATAGATGAGATAGGGACAATTCCGTAAAACACGATAAACACGATAGTAACGGTTGCACAGCACCAAGTCAGGTGCCGGCAGTCTGGTAGAAGTCACAACCGCCCCTTAGCCGTGCTGTGTACACGGGTCAGGTGGTCCGGTGTGAACTCAAGACGAGAAGGAATATACTAAGGTTTGGATCGCACTGATCCCTAAGGTGTAACGGGTTTTGAGGTACAACCAGCTCGTTGACTAAGGACGTGCGCCAAAGCCAAGAAGACTTACGGAGGTCTTGACAAGGAGTCCCTGGTCCAATCGAGAGTATTCCCGGTGGAGAGGTGGTCCAAGTCAAGGGAAAGTGTGTAAAAATGGGTCCGTCGTGCCTAGAGTGCTCGTAGGCCGAGGGAAAACGGTAACGGTAGATAAAATACGCGAGTCAAAACGGAAACAATTGTATTTAACAAAATAGGGTAATTTAGTCATTTATTTCGATAATTTACCGAATATATTATTGCATAATTTATCGAGGTCAATTGGCATTTAATAATGTTGTGTGTGTGTAAGTGTAAAGAAATCTTGAGGATATGACAAGTCGTGTAAATGTCATTTTTTTATTAATCTAACAAGTCAAATTAATTATAACATGGTTTAATCGTAGCTAATTAAGGGTTAAATAGCCAAAACAGCAGGGCACGTACACAATTTAATAGTTCTGACCGAAATCTTTGAAACGCGACGGACCTACCCGTCGCGTTTCAAGTCGCGACGGGGCGGTCGGGCGCGACACGGGACCTGGCCGGTCTGGCCCGGTCCGGGGTGAATCGCGGCGGCCCGCGCCGCCGCGTTCTTGACGTGACGCCATCAGCCGGCGCGATCCCACTGTTATCACGGCGGGTCGCGCCGTCGCGATAACAGGTGAGATTGCCCTTTTTCCCTTTTTCCCAGGGCGAGCTCTCTGTGATACATGGATGTTCTAAATTACATATAAAATAGCATGGTGATCCAAAAAGCACGAAACTAGTTTTAAACGAAAGTAGACATGTACATCTATCAACATGCACGATTAATTTGAAAATAGACAAGGTTTAGACATGCATTGATCAGGTTACTTTTCAGTGACCTAAACAGGCGCAGTCAGAGTTCAACAAATTAATTAGAGATGTACGCTTAATAAAAAATTATGAAACAAGCGGCGTTTGAAAGCTAACACGATTTAGTATTTTATAGAATTTTTTCATGGCATGATATCAAATATGCACGATGTTTTAAGGTCAACATGAAGAGTCGGGTGTAGGATATAGACAGAGATTCAAAGATTTAATTCTCCCTCATGGGAGATCGAAATTGAGCGAGACCAAGGGCGTTTGAAAGCTAGTGTGATTTAGTATAACTGAGAATTTTATCATGGCATGTTAACAAGTACATATCGGGAATTAGAGAAAACATGAGATCTCAGTTCATGAGAACAGCAGGATTTCACGAATTAAATTCGCCCAAATGGATGAACAAAATACCACAAAACCATAGGGCTTTTGAAGAGGTACATGAAGGCTACCTAGGGTAGTTATTTCATGATTTTTTCTTGAGAGATTTCCTACCTTTTGTCGAGTCCAAGAAAATCCTAAGTTGAAGATGAAAAACGGGAAAACCTTCTTGCTCCAAGCCTTCTCCTCCTTGCTCCTTGGTCTCCAACCTTTCTCCTCCTTCCCTAGGGTTCTAGCCACGAAAATGGGGAGATAGGGAGGAGATTTGAAGTGTTTAAGCTTCCTATAGAGTCCATACAACCCCAAACTCTTCTCTCCTCCTTTAATTACGAAAATTCCACATTTATCTCTCTATTTCTCTCATTTATCCATCTAATGGGTAGGGGAGAGTATAATTTTGTGGTTAATGAGTTAGGATGGGTTTAGGACTCTTTATTTAGATATATAAGGGTTATTTAACATTTATCTTAACCCTTTACTATTTATTTAATTATTTAGATACGAATTTCATTAATTTAATTCTCATTCCAACATGGGCTATCCCTATTTGGGCCCATTCCATTGGATTTGGGTTATTAGAGTAACCCATTACTAATTTAATTTAATGGGGATTGCTTTAATTCCCATTTATACAATGCATTCTCCCTTTATTCCACTTAAATCAATTTATTTCATTTATTTAAATAAAAATTTATTTTATTTGGATTTTAAAAATCCAGGGTGCTACATCTTCTTAGGAAAAAAATATTGTTTGCATATTTACATGCATGCAGACATTTATTGCGACTCACTATAGAGCACGCAGGCTAACCTCTATTAGCAAACTAGCTGATTGTTATATAGAAGAAAGAAGACGTTACACTCCAAAAAGACTCTCTCTGTCAAACATCTATATTCAAACTGTCAGAAAGGTTCAAACGGTTAATTAGTTGATGAAGAAGACTCTGAAGGCTCTATATAAAGAAGCTAAAGCCCTTTGAAAATATATGTAGACATACACACTCAATGAAGCATTGAAAAAGGGAGAAAAAGCTTACATATGTGCACTCAACCCTTCAATCTCTCAAGTCTTCTTCATTGTGTAGACAAGCCTCAAGTTTTCTACGCGCGCGCTTGCTCATTCTCTGAGCGCACCTCTGTAGCAACTACAACTTGTGTAACCGATAGGGAGCTTGTACCCTATGTGTTTTCCCCATTTTGAAGAAGGGAAGTGTGACGGCCCTGGATATTTATGCCCATTAAGGCTCTATATCCAGATCTGCCTCCCGCGAACGGACCGAAGTCTCGCAAGGGATAGCTCACACAAGTGTCCAGTAAGAATATAAAAGACAACTACACAATATAAGACACAAGAAAATACACGTGCTCATACCTGCATATAACAATTTACAACTGTCCCATTACATTATTACATGTCCAATTAAAAAGTACAACTACATGGGGCATACCCCGAGGGAGCACGAGCTCACACAACACTAACTACTACACTACTGCTGGTGGTACGAGTCTGCTAGAACGCTGCTGCAAGCCAAACACACGGCATATCCTGAAAGAAACTGTAGGGGAGTGAGCCTCAACAAGTCACAGGCTCAGTAGGGGCTACCCAAAACAACAACAAACTACAGACACCTCAACCCCAGAGGGTCTCATTGGCAACACCAATAGCCAAACCATTTCATGCTCACAACAATTGAATTTAAACTACAATTAAATATAAACACCTGCATCAAACATAACCTCGGAAGGTAAGAAGAAACAACAGGACTAGTTTCACATCGCTAGTCCACACAACAACTGAAACGCCTAAGCTTTAAGCCTCACAGGCAAACCATAATAAGAACTGGTCGCCCACGCTTTAAGCCACACAGGCAAGTCACTGCCTAGGCTGCAAGCTTCCCAGACGAACCTCAACCTCGTGGGTAATAGGACAGCTAACTAAGTGTTGGTCCATTAAACCCCATGCCATGATATACCAAAGGCTACACATACCAGGTAACATGATCGGCTACAGCGGGCCAATCCATCACATACTAAAACCGTAATCGAAAGCTTATCTAAAAGAAGGTAAAACACAACAAGTGGAAGGTCCCATCATACGACCTCCACAGAACACAGCTCCACCAAACCATAGTTTGTCTAGACCACAAGCCTCATCGGCAAACTACTCACAAAGGGTAACAGGATTGACAACCACAAGCCAATCCATTTCACAATAAACCATAAACAAATATCTACTTAAAACGGATAAGATACAACAAGTGGCAGGTCAACCACAAGACCTCCACGACACACGAGTACCTGAAAAGGTTGGTACACAATGTACCACCATAAAATTGCAAAGCAACCCACGAATGGTATAGGTACCTGCTACCTCAAGGTACCACAACACAAACACCCTTATGAAGGGTACAAGTAGGTGATAAATACCACACAGAACCACAACTTTACTGTGCCATCACTTAGGCACAACATTACAGGTGAAACCTCAACCGGCAAGTCACACAAGCCACAACCAGAGCCGGCAAAGCACGAGTCGGAAAGAACGACGCCACCACACGGGAACGGACTACTGGCTGATCAGGCCAGTATCCAACCCGGACAACACAACACAAGAACAACCTCTCAGTCTCGCAGTCACGGACGAAAGGTCCAACTGCCGCTCCACGAGAATAAGTCAAACAACTGTGGAGACCAACCAACACCACAACTGCAGACACACAGCTGCAGGTCCATGCCTGGCACCTCTAGGATCTCTGGCCGGAGCACCCTAAAGTGAGGCACTGGAAAATAGGACTAGCTGGGGACCAGTGTCGACTACTGATGTCCGTACCCCCAACTACGAGCACGCTACAAGCGACTAAAAACAAGCTCTAGGAAGTCGTTGTCCCACTGTCATCTTTCCCTCAGCCGGATGTACAACTCAAACACAGGAGTGAGGGTGTCCAGGAAGACGACACAGACCTCGACGGTACACACAGTACTGGGACAAACCTTGAGCACAACAAACACACGTGCCTGGCTCACAAAGAACCTGGGGTACCCGACTAGAGAGGCATTCCGGAATAGGCGTCGGACCACCACACTCGGCTAGCACACAAACCACGCTATCTAATGTATAATCTCTATTGCAAACTACGGTGCAAACATGAGGAATAGCTTGACCTGGTCACTCTGTGACCCACAAGCCAACCTACACAGATACTCACACATAAATCACCTTAATAACTTATTAACGATGTTAGAAACCCGAGGCTAGGTTCACACTGGAACCTCACTGCCCAACTATCACAACGCACTACAAAAGTCACACCACAATCAAGTGTGCACCATGCACACTCCCATGCTATGTCACGTACCATCACCATGACTAAGTAAACCATACGTTAATAACACGGTGACACGCTCTAAGAGCGCTATAGATGCCAATGCACCACTTACTAAATCCATACACCTAAAATATCAATAATCAAATAATCAAATCATTAAAAACATGCATAACCAGACCTCTCTACTGAGGTCGCGACATGGGGCTGTGTTGCCTTCAGAATGCGACGCTCCGACCTGTTGCAATAGGAAACCCTATCGCGACAGGTTGGCCTATCGCGACCTTGTCGCGACGGCAAGGTCTGTCGCCTTCATAGGCGCAAACCCTAATCCGGGAGAAACTCCACGGATCACCATTCCAAACCATTCAAAACACGATTAATTCTCATTTTACATGCTTTAATGGATACCCTAGCATGGTATCTATTGTTCTTTAAGCTTTAAACGAATCAAATCAACACCACGAGCAATCCACGCAATCAAACGAGGTGGAAACACCCTACCTTTGCGAAGAATGCAAAAACCGGATATCCCTCAGTGTTTCCCCCGCTCCACACGCCGTCCTCGAGGCGAGAACGCACCGAGAACTCCACCAGGACCTCGAATCGCCAAGAAACTCAGGCAGCAGCTCCTCCTGGGCTGAGCAGATCTTGCCCCAGCTCTGTCCAGCCAAAACTCTCTTAAAAAATGCATAGCGGTTGGGATCGCGACGTGCACCCCCGTCACGACATGATCGCGACCTAGGTGGCCGTCACCTTCCCAAGGCCGACGTCAGCTGACTGCCCGGCGAGCGACACGTAGCAGCCATGCAGACGACGTCCGCCAAACAGCGGTAACAGGAACGCGACCCCAAGGGCTGTCGCGTTCAGAACGCGACGCACACCCCTGTCGCGTTCACAGACAGAAAACATGTGAGCGCTTTGGGCCCAATGGCCGGCCCACCAAGCCGCACAACACGCGTAACACCTGAAACTCAAACTATGGGCCACACATCGGCTACCAAACCTACTAAACACGGATCCACGATGATCCGAAAAATGCGCGACGTTACAGGAAGGCCTACTTGGGTAGGTAGGTTGTTGACCGTCTATTATTGAAGACTTGCTTAGGAGCAAGTGTTGTATACCCCTTATTCCCTTAGCAGCACCTCTGTAGCAACTATAGCTTGTGTAACCAGTATGGGGTTTGTACCCTATGTGTTTTCCTCATTTTGAAGAAGGGAAGGCCTACTTGGGTAGGTAGGTTGTTGACCATCTATGACTAAAGACTTGCTTAGGAGCAAGTGTTATATGCCCCTTGGAGAAAGAAAGATCAAGTGTGCTTGGTATTTTAGTGAAAATCCCAAGAGATTGATTGGAGATTGAACGTAGGACTCTTGTGGATTCCTGTGGAGAGAAGATCCGAATCAAGATAAATCACTTGCTCTTGTGTATGATTGCTTCCACTTGTGAACATTTTTTTTTTACTTACCACACTAATCTCTAACCGTGATTTTAGTGTTTTAGTTAATTGTATTATTTTGATTCTCAACCCACTACAAAGAGATGCAAGGAAGTCCTATTCACCCCCCTCTAGAACATCTTGTTCCATTTCGATCCAACAAACTAAAGATGTAGAAGTTGATAATGCATATTTGAAACCACCATTGCCTAGAAAGAGAAAATTGATTTCATCAATTTGGAATGATTTTGAAATATCTGGATTACGTGATGGCAAAGGCACCACTCATTCAAAAAATCATGCAAAAAGGTGCCCACATAAGATGCATCAAGATATCAGACAAAATATGTTGACAGCAACTCAAGCTATAAATGAGGCTAATGCAAAGATTGCAAATTTTAAATTTGATTAGGAACAAAGTCATCAAGATCTTGCAAAGTTAGTGATTAACCATGAATTGCCTTTTTCATTTGTTGAATATGAGTATTTCACTATTTTATGTGCCAATCTTCAGCCTCAATTCAAGCCTTGTTCAAGAACTATTATTAAATCTCAAGTTTTGAAAATATATGAAGAAGAAAAGATAAATTGTGACGGTCCTCGCCGTTCAGGCCCGTTAACCTAATAACGTGTCCGACACAACTCCGCCTCCCGAACGGGCTATAGCCTCGCAAGGGATATCAACACAACATGTCCTTGGAAATATAAAAGAACACTCTAAACACATAAAAGTTTCCATTTCTTACACATATCCACATGAAATGTACATATTCAGTTCCATACCAAAGTCATAGTACAAAGTACAACGGCCTGGGACAAACCCCCTAGGCACAACAAGTAGAAGTATTACTCTGCTGGTGGCAAAGACCCAACTCCACTACGGTGCTAACCAGAACTAGAAGAGGGACAGGAACCCTCCTGCTCTCCTTCACCTGGAAGAAGAAGGGGTGAGCCTCACAAGTCACTGGCTCGGTAGGGCAACTCCCCAGAAGCCGAAAGAACATTGTACAGCAAGTAAAGTAAGCAATGCTTATAAGCAATTAAAATATATCACCGCCTATGCATGATACTACAACTGTAAATAAATAAACGGAAAACCACGTACACGTGTACAAGCTAAAGAAGGGCACGCCGCACATGAGTCACGAGAACTAGTTCGTGACACCATCCACAGACCCGGACAAACAACATAAGTCTACCTCTCAGTCTCACAGCCACAGACGAAAGGTCCAGCTGCCGCTCCACCTCAACAATGTCAAGAACTATGGAGACAAACCAACACCACTCCTACAGACCACACAGCTGCAGGCCCAAGCCTGACACCTTTAGGGACTCTAGCCCGAGCTCCCTAAAGTGAGGCACTGGAAATAGGACTAGCTGGGGACCAGTATATCTACTGGTGTCCGTCCCCCAACCACGAGCGCGCTACAAGCGACCGCACACCCACAAACACGAGTCACTGCCCCCTATCGTCTTTCCCTCAGCCGGACGTACAACTCAAACTCAGGAGTGAGGGTGTCTAGGAAGACAACACAAACCTTGACAGTATACATCGTACCGGGACAAATCTTGAGCACCCGGTGCTAGGGTAACCGACTGGAGAGGTAACCACGGAAAGTGTTACAACCCAACCCGCTATGCACACAAAACCAAGTAAAACCCATCGTTTCCAATCACGATATAAGCCAACACACCCCATACGTACCCTACATTGCTTAGCCAATACAGCCCAAGCAATGTACAATGGAAACCATACAGACTGACCACAGAACCCCAGAGCTCGGGTGGCCACATTCTAAATCGTGACCAACACAGTGGATGCCTATCGAAGCTTGAATCGCGACGGACCAACCCGTCGCCTTAAATCTTGAATCGCGACGGGACAGGTCGTCACGTTCACAAAACGTGACGACTGGTTCCGTCGCCTTTCAGACAAAAGAAACCTACCTTCAACTCTCATTCTGGAAATCATACCAAACAATTGTACAGGCTGATAAAACAGGAAAAAAAAAAAAAAAACATTCATGTAAAACCCTAAGCATGCTCTCTATCACGTTTATGTGATTTCCAAATCATATTCCACAAACCCTAACCTATGCATGCCATACAATCGAAAATAAGGGAAAGTCCCCCTACCAACAGAAGAAACGCAAAATCAACGCCGCCCAAAGGTTCCCCGCGCTCCGAAGCACCTCCTCGCGCCGGAATCACGCCGAACGGGTAGCAAAACACCCAAAATCGCCACAAATTTCTTCAGCAACCCTCCCTTCAGCTGAGCAGTGCAACTGCACTGTTCGGCCAAGGGTAGAAGCCCAAAATACACAGAGGTTAAATCACGACGTATCGGGCCGTCGCGTTTAAAATGTGACGTACCTGGTCGTCGCAATTCAACCCTGACGTCCCTGCATGCGCTACACGGCGCGCATGCAGCGGCGCTCACGTAACAGCAGTGCTAAATCACGATGTAGCAGGTGGTCGTGTTCATGTAAGAATCACGACGACTATGTTGATCGCGTTCTTAATGAACCTGTCAGAGGTCTATTTGGGCTGGAATTTCCAACCCTCCAGCCTCCCAACCTGCTACACAAACCTATAAACACACATTCACACACACACCCTCAACCAATGGGCCACACACTGGCCCCTAAACCCGGTAAACTACGATCCAAACGTACAGGATATTACATAAATTGTACAAGTTGTTGGATAAGCTAGATTGTAGGATTGGTCTCACCATAGATCTATGAAGTTCAGGGCAAACTATGGGGTATCTTTGCTTGATGGCACATTTATTGATCATGAATGGGAGTTGCACAAGAAAATTCTTGCATTTGAACATGTTAAATGTCCACACACTAATGAAATTTTGTTTAAGGTTGTGAAATCTCAAATATTTAATTAGAATGTGGATAAAAAATTGTGTGCAATAATTGTTAATAATGCTTCTAAAAATAATTCAATGGTTAGAGAGCTCAAATATTGGCTTCGTGAGAAAATTTGTTGATATGTCATAGATGTTATTTTCATATTTAACGTAGTGCTCATTTTTTAAACTTGATTGTGCAAGATGGCTTGACTATCATTTCTAGATTAATTGAAAACGTTTGAAGGAGTATCGCATATGTTAAGAAGACTCCAACAAAGAAAGAAACTTTTAAGACTGCATTGATTCATGAACACTTGACAACAGCAAAAGGGTTATATTTGGATGTCCCAACTAGATGGAACTCCACCAATTTAATGCTTGAAACAGCCTTAGAGCTGAAGAGTGAATTTTGCATCGTCAAGATATAGATCATGATTACATTGATTGTCCTTCTAATGCAACTGAGAGATTGTTGCACAAGTTTGCCAATGTTTGAAGTTTTTTATAATGCAATATTAAGTTTGTCTAGGACTAAGTATGTGATTGCCAATTTGTATTTTGATGATGTTTGTACCGTGTACATGAAATTGCGTGAGTGGTTGAATAGTGAATTTGATTACATCCGCAAGATGGCTGGTGCAATGTTACTAAAATTTATGAAGTATTGGGAAGATTGCATTCTAATATTCATTATGGCTTGTATTCTTGATCTTCGAAGAAATTTGATTATGTGGTGTTCATATATCAACAAATGTATGGCGATAATATTGACATTCGTACAGAAAAAGTTTGTGTATTCCTTCGTGAGGTTTATGCTAAGTATGCATTGAATAAGAGCACATCATCTTACGTCTCACAACAAAAGAGTGATGGTCCATGTAGTTCCAATAAGCCAATAAGCAATGGTACAAAGGAACAATTGAAAGGGAATTTCAAAAAGTTTCTAAGTGAGCAAACTACTATAGCAATTCAAAATTTTGAATTGGATGTATATTTGAAGGAGCTAGACTCACTCACTCAATGAGAGTGGATTCAATATTTTATTGTGGTGGAAAGGCTATGGCAAAAAATTTCCCATATTGTCAAAGATAGCTAGAGACTTCTTTGCAATTCCCGTAACAAGTGTGCCTTTAGAATCAGTATTTAGTATGGATTCAAGAGTGGTTGATGATAATCACACATCACCATTACCTGAAACAATGCAAGCATTGATTTGTGCAAGAGATTGGTTGCCTTCACCCAAGAAAGAAGGTGAGTTTTTCATCATGTTGGCATTCAATATTATTTGCTTATGACACAATACATGCTTCTCATTCTTCTTTATAATGTAGATGGTGCTTCTTCTATTCCAATGTGAACAAATGATGGGATGAATTTTGCCTTGGGCAATGATTGGTACATATGCAAATTACCCTTTGCATGCTTTATTAGTAACCAGTATTACTTTACATACTATCTTTTGTTCAAAAAAATATTACTTTACATATAACTTATGAGTTTAATTTTCTTAGGCAAATTTGATGTGGATTTCTTTAATGGTTGAAGATTCTCATCATTGAAGATGGCATGACAAATCCAATAACTTGTTTTTTATTTTGTAAGAAACTTGATGTTTGAATGTTTCTATTGAATTTTGGCATGTAATCTATTAACATCTATGACTATTTTGGAGGTTTTCCACAATTATTTCTTGTAAGGATCATCCATAACTACTCGTTTGGACTATTTGCTTTCAAGTTAAGCTTGCGGCTTAAGATTTTATTGAAATCTTCTGTTAATTTATGGCCACTTATTTTTAAGAATTTTGTGATTCTTTAATATCTTGATAGTTGATATATATTTTAATAGTGAGTTATTTCATTGCTTAAGATTTTACCATTATGTTATACTAAAATTGTAATGTTGTGGTCGTTCGGATTCAAGTTTGGTGAATTCAATGTGGTGTTTGGGCCAATGTGTGGCCATTGAGCTGTGGCTTGGGCTTTAGTGTGTTGTGTGAGTGTTGTGGGCCAAAGGTTTGGGGCCCACAGAGCACCCAGGTTCTCTATTTGACAACGTGACGAGGGTGGGTGATGTGTTCTCAACACAGCCTTCACCTACGTCGCAATCTCAATACCGCCTATTTTGACATTTTGTCCACTTGTGCGACGTGTGGCACGCACCGAGCTACTGCGTGGCATCGTGTTTATGAACGTCGTTGCATGTCGCATTCTAAACGTGTCGGGTAGCCCTAACGCATTCTTGATTCCGAAGGTTTAAAGTTCTGTTTGTCAACCAAATAAGGCAAATAGCTCTATTCGGACAAGGAGAGGTTTCTAGAAGGGATTCATGGCGATTTTTTATCCGAGAGCTTGGGTTTTGATGTGGTTTACATGCGAGGAGGGCGGCCGGAGTGTGGAAACACAGATCAAGCATGTTCTCCGCGTTCTTCGCATCGGTAGGGAAATTATTTCATTCCCTTGAGTTTTTTATATGGTTTGACACATGAAAAGCATGATATGGGCATGTGTGTGATTCTTGGTTGAGTTAGTCGATTTGTTAAGGGTTGAATTATGTGAAAATGGTGTCTTTCTGAGGTTTCTGGGTGACAAATGAGGGTTCTGTGTTTTGTTTGAGAACGCGACGGGTTGGGTGGGCACATTCAGGTCGCAACCTTTGACCCCGAAGCGTTCTTATCCTAAACGCGACATATTAGGCTATCACGTTCTTAATGCGACCGTTGGCCCCTTCGCATTCTGTATCCTAAAGTGTTTAACTATGTGCATGGCAATGTGGGTCCAGTGGGGCCCTGGTTTTGGTGTTCTTCTGTTAGTTAAGTGTATTCAAGCAATGTTTATGCGGTTTAGATGTGGTTTATTGGAGTTGAGCAGTTTGTTCATAGTTGAAGGCCAATGAGTATTATTCTAGTTATTTTTATGTAAATGATGGTTGAGTTTAATGTTAAATGAGAGATTTAACGATGGTGTATGTAAGGTTTAATGATTCTTTCAATGACTGATAATGATTACTCATGAACTATTGTGGTTTATCGAGTTTGCTGGTTCGGCGCCTAATCTGAAATACCTCTTTAGTCGAGTACCTCAGGTTTTGTGTGAGTCAGGCACATTTGTGCTATGTGTTTGTCCCGGTATTGTGTGTACCGTCAAGGTTTGTGTCGTCTTCTTGAACACCCTAACTCGTTTTTCAAGTTATGCGTCCGGCTGAAGAAAAGACAATAGTTGTAGTACCCCGGAAAATCCATTAATTAAAAATTATGGATAAATTGAAATTTTATCAATTAATAAATTCAATTAGTTAAAAAGGTACGCATCATTATTACATGCGTATAAACCACTATAAAAATTTCGTAAAAATAGTAGTTATACTTTAAATAATGTTCTCTAATGACCCATCATGAAATTTGGGCACAGAAAAATCGTTTAGACCAAGTTTAAGAAATTATGCGACTTATTAGCATAATTAAGGAATAAGTCGAAGAACCCATTATTTTCTGACCCAAAGTGGATTATAAATAAAAATAAACATGTGGGTAGACTTTAAATAATATGGGATGATAGCCCATTATGATATTTGGACCAATGGACAATCTTGGCCCATAAATAAATTCTTTAATAAAAAGGAAGAATAAAAACCCATTAAGTAAAGTAAGTATATGTGTTGTACAATTAAGCTCACATGAGTTATTGGGCCAAGAGTAATTACCCAAATGATGAATATTAGAAATATTGGCATGAATAATATTTATTCAATTTAAAATTATAAAATTACTTGAATAAGTGTGATAAATAGATTTACATAAGGATAAATGGTGAATAATTGGAAACTAAATCAATACCCATTAAGTTAAATTAGTAATGGGTTTGATTAATGGACCTAACATGAATTGTTGGGCCCAAATGAGAAGAGCCCATCATGAGATGGGAAGTAATTAGTCTAAATTCGTACCTAAAAATAATAATAAATAGAAAAGGGTTAAGATAATGATTATTTTAACTCTTACTTATCTTAAAAAGAGTCCTACCCCTAGTCTAACCCAATAGGACTCTATCATAATCTAAAATTGGGATTTAGATGTGAGACAATTGGGTTAAATATAAGATACCCAAATTAAATAGGGAAATTCGTAACTATATTATCTCTTAATTAAAAAGGGGTCATTAAAGTACTAATATGACTCATATATATCTTAATAAGAGTCCTAATCCTATCCTAAATCATTACCCACGAAATTAGGCCTCTCCCTTACCCAATTAGATAGATATAGCAAGAAAAATATGTGATAATTATGGAAATTTGTAATTAAATGAGGAGGGAAGAGTTTTAGGTGATTTAGAACTCTACAAGCCTTCAAAACACCCCCCATTTGACCCTAGCACCCCACAATTTCGTGCTAAGACTTTTGGAGATGAAGAGGAGAAGATCTGGACCAAGGAGCAAGGAAGGAGAAGGCTTGGAGCAAGAAGGGTTCTCTTATTTTCGTCATTCAAACTAGGGCTTTCTTACTTCATGAAAAAGGTAGGCAATCTCTCAAGCAAAAATTGTGAAATAATTCCCCTAGATATCCTTCATGTACCTCTTCAAAAGCTCTATGGTTTCGTGGTATTTCGTTCACCCATTTGGGCGAATTTAATTCGTGAAGTCCTGCTGTACCATAAACCTAAAATCTCATGTTTTCTCTAATTCCCCGCATGTACTTGTTCTCATACCATGATAAAATTCTCAGCGATACTACATCATACTATCTTTCAAACGCCTTTGGTCTTGCTTGATTTCGATCTCCTATAAGGGAGAATTAAATCTTTGAATATCTGTCAGATCTGTGCACTCAACCCTCGTTGTTTCTTTTTTAATCTCGTGCACACTTGACATCATTCCCTCATAAAATTATCATAAATACTACTACATGTTAGCTTTCAAACGCCGCTAGTTTCATAATTTTTCATCATATATTCATCCCTGAATAATTCGTTGAACCCTGACTGTGCCTGTTTAGGTCACCGAAATGTAACTTGATCAATGCATATCTAAACCTTGTCTATTTTCAAATTAATCGTGCATGTTGATAGATATACATGTCTAATTTCGTTTAAAACTAGTTTCGTACTTTTTGGATCACCATACTATTTTATATGTAATTTAGATCGTCCATGTATCACAGAGGGCTCGCCCTGGAAAAAAGGAAAAAGAGCAAACCCACCTGTTATCGCGACGGCGCGACCACCCGCCGCGATAACAGTGGGGTTGCGCTGGCCGATGGCGTCGCGTCAAGAACGCGGCGGCACGAGCCGCGCGCGCGATTCGCTCCGGACCGGGCCAGACCGGCCAGGCCCCGTGTCGCGTTCCGACCGCCCTGTCGCGACTTGAATCGCGACGGGTAGGTCCGTCGCGTTCTTGAAATTTTGGCCAGAACCTTTAATTGCTCTTATATCCCTGCTTTAAATGCCATCTAATCCTTGTACAAGTTAAACCATGTACTGTTAAGCTTGATAAATGATCTGAATATTTTTATTGGATAATATTTAAATGACTCTTATTAATTTAAAAGTCGTGAGCACGACTTACTCTATTCCCATGATTTCTTTACACTTGCACACTAAACATTGTTTATTGCCATTTGACCCTATTAAATTACTCAATAATGTATCTGGTAATTAAGTGAAATTAATTACCTAATTTCCCTATTATTTAAATGACACATGTCTTCGTTTTATTCGCGTGATTTATACACCGTTATCGCGTCCCTCTGCCTTCGAGCACTCGAGGCAAGACAGACAACGTTTCATTACACACTTTTTCTTGACATGGACCACCTCTCCACCGAGAATACTCTCGACTGGACTAGGGACTTCTTGTCAAGGCCTCCGTAAGTCTTCTTGGCTTTGGCGCACGTCCATTGCCGACGAGCTGGTTGTACCTTTAAATCTCGTTACACTCTTAGGGATCAGTACGATCCAAACGGCCTTAGTGAGATCTCTCTTATCTTGTGATCACACCGGACCACCTGGCTAGTGTTCTTAGCACGGCTAGTGGGCGGTGGTGACTTCTTCTACCAGACTGCCGGTACCCGACCTGGTGCTGTGCAACCGTTACTATCGTGGTTTATCGTTGTTTTACGATTATACCCCTATCTCATCTACTATCCTTGTACTCTCATATGTTCACGTTCACTCTACTATCTCATCTATTCATCTAGCACTCTCTTGAAACTCTTGAGCTGTTGTGGCTCCCATTGCTTGTACTATACATGACTGTCTAGCGCCATAATATGGGTCTGGTGACCTACTGACTTGAATGCTTAGTGTGCAGGGCACGGAGAGTGTCCGAGGGGCTCCAATCTAGTCCTGGGGGCAGAGAGCCACCCGAAAATACCTGCAGGGGCTATTGACGGTGTTATGCATTGCACCGGTTCTGACTATCTCGACATTGGCTAGACATCTAATTGTTTTACTATTAGTCTGAGGAGTTCAGACATAGTGTGCCAGTTCTGTGCTATTAGTGTGCTAGCACTGACTGATTAACATTAGTCTGAGGAGTTCAGACGAAATGTACTATCGTTAAACGGCTACTGTCCCAAAGTGACTATTGTCGTACTCGACTAGTGCACCGTTGTGCAACCATACACATTATCTCTTTACACGCTATCTCTTTACATACAATCTTGTTACACGCTATCTTGATATACAAGCTATCTCGTTACACACCACATTGATACAATCTATCATATTACATGTCATTTTGATACACGCTATCTTGTTTTACCCTATCTTGTTACACGCTATCTTGTCATGTTGTCATCCTAATTTTGCAATACTCTTGAGAAATGTATTATCATCTTGTACTATTACTCTCTCGACTATACATGATCGTTCTCTCTAGTTAACCTACGTTACAAGACATTAATCACTTAAAGCATGCTTGTTTACACGAGATATTAAGTCCTACTGAGCGTTATCGCTCACCCTTCGTTATTTGTTATTGTGTTTTCAGGTAAGTCAAGGTATGACCTTACACCCAACAACGGGATTGGACTGGAGTGATGAGCGTCCTGAAGACATAAAGATAGAATGTCCTTAGTACCTTAGAGTCTGGTTAGATATTTGCTTTAGATTTCTTTTCCAATGTAATAATGTCATTGAGCCCTATGTTTTGGCTCTGAATTAGTGGTTGTAATAGTTTAGATGAATTATCAATAAAATGATGAGTTTTATTACAATTATTGTTCATTAGTTGCTCTGATATTTGCGAATGTATGCGCAATTTACGTTACCATACTCGTTGTTCATGCCTCCCCGATTTATTCCGCTGCTAAATTGGCGGGGCATGACAATAGTGGGGTAGCGACTTATGCTATGTTGTTCTTTCTATTTGATACCTTGTAGTGTGCTCGTAGTTGAGGGATGAACACAGTAATCATATTGGTCCCCAGCTAGTCTCGTGTTGCAATAGCCTCACTCTAAGGGCCCCGACACCCTTAGAGGTGTGTTAGGTGTGGGTTTGCAACTTGGCTAGCTGCAGGTGGTGTTGGTTGGTCTCCACAGTTTGTTTGCACTTGTAGAGGTGGAGCTGTAGTTGAACCTTTCGTCTGTGGCTACAAGGCTGAGAGGTATTTTCCTATGTTAGCTTGTCCTGGTCAGATATTGGTATCATGAACCAATAGCCATGACCTAAGTATTAGCATCATTCCTTTCAACTCCGCTTGTTGGTTACTTTGTAGTGTGTGAAGTGGAACTCAATAAGTACTATTCATTGGTACCGTTGGTCTACAGTTTCATTATTTTCTTTTCAATAGTTTACTTTCAGTGCCTGTCTAGTTTAAATAGCTCTAATTAGATGGTGGGTTGCTCTAAGTAAGTCTGGATCTACTGCTATTTCTATTAATTATGGATATCCATTAGTAGTTAATTAGCTATTTAGCTGTGAGTAATATGAGGTTTACCAGTGTGATTAGGAAGTATGCTTAGTTTTCAGCTCTTCGTGAGTTTCCTTTAAATTGCTATATGTGAGTCGATCGGTGAGATTGAATTGTGCTTTCCTTCTATTACATGTGGATTATATATGTTGTTGTTTTGAGAAGTTTCCCTACTGAGTCTGTGACTTTGTGAGGCTCACACTGTATCCCCCTTTCAGGTGCGTTAGTGGGTGAACGTAGTTTCTTAGAAGTGAACATGTACCACCAACAATAGTATAAGCTTTGCCCTTGTTGTACATCTTGGGATATGCCCTAGGTTGTTTTACTTTTCTTTTAAACATGTAATAATATATTATGACAATGTAATTCTATCAATGTGTATAAGATCATATACTTTACCATGCATCTTCATACCAGTGTGTTTATCTTTTATATTCTTACTGGACACGTGTGTGTGATATTCCTTGCGAGACTTCGATCTGTTTGCAAAAGACAGATCTACATATGAAGACTTTTTAGGCATAAGTATCTAGGGCCAGTACAAAAATATTTCCTATGTTTATCATATTATTGTCCTCAGGTGTATCTGAATACTATCTGTATCTAATAAATGTTCACCTAAGAAGATCCGCTTCGTATCTGATTTCTATCTGAAGCGGATATGAATATCTAGATAATATAAACAAAGCGAACACGGAATTGTCTGATCCACTCTGTATCTTCTCCATTTGCATCCCTATGGTGGACAATTTGCTAGAGTAGGGCACAGATTATGTGGAGCCTTCCCCTGGTAAAGTGGCCAATGGTGCAGGCCCCTCTGGTGCTTTGGAGGGCAACATTGCAGTGGTGTCGGATGATGAAAAGGGGGCCTCTACCAAGGAGATCCCATCAGAACAATCGATGGGTGGTGAGATGAGGGTCATGCTCTTAGAACTACAGTAAAAGATCTCGAAATGGAGGATGAAAACGATAGTGGCCTCCCCATAGGAATCCCCTTCGAAAGCCTCCCCTCCAACACTAGCATTATGGGGGTAGACCTACTGTGGCTGTGCCAGAGGTCAAAGCAGAAGAAAGGGGAGGCATCCGAGTATTCCTCTCCACTGGAGCAATCTAGACATGTCATGTATAGTTCTTGTACAGCCCCATGGCGTAGAGATAGAGAGCAATCGAGAGGGAGGAGATGGATTGGGGTTCATACACACGCAAAGAGAGAGAGAGAGAGAGAGAGGGGGGGGGTTGGATGGGGGATTAAAGGGACATTTTGTGCCATTAGTTAAAGTTAATCATAGTTAGATGGGACTGTGGTAACACCCTATACCCTTCATGCATATATGCAATGTTTTTTTTTTTGGTTCAAAGTATAATTTTAAACCAATATTAATATATTTAGATGTCATATTTGTCATTTTTTATGTAATAATAATTTTAAATTCTAAAGGAAAATATACATACAAGAAGTGCTATTTACGCATGCAGCGGAGAGTTATTCCACAAAGTCTAGGGATCTGGTCACATGAGGTGGCCCTTAACATATTGAGGCTTTATATGTGAGGGAAGATTCCCATCCGCACAAGTAGTTCACTTTTCCCATGCATGAACTAAGAGAAGTAGGGATGTCAATGGTAACCAATAACCCGATAACTGTCTGCTTCATTAGCTTAACGAACAGCAAATGGATACTTCTTTTCCACCGATAAATTATCAGATACAAATACGGATATATCCAATATCTTAATGAATACTGAAATGGATACACCCCATACCAAACCCGTATTCGTTTGCTATCGTCATGTAATATATGTATATATACATATACATATACATATATATATATATATAATATTATCCCTTAGATTTAATTAGATCAAAGGGCCCTAACCCATAGGAATTTATTGCAGCACCCTCAATGCCCAATACATATTTCCTCCATCCAACATGAGAACCCTTGTAAAAAGTCTTATTAATATTTTTATAGTTCACACATTTTCCCAAATCTGACATGAGCTCTACAGACTTCAACGGCTCAACACAGTTGGCATTTCCCAATTTTCATTTCTCACCAAAGCCAGCTAGCCTCCTCTCTCAACTTCTCTGATTTCTCTTGACCTCTTCTCTTCTCTCTTTTGGACCTCCCTATGGCTAGCACTTCTGGTTTCCTCGCCGTCCCAAATGGTTTCTCACGGCCTCCTCTCTCCTCTCTCTCATTCGGACCTCTAACACACGGTCTCTTCTCTCCTCTCTCTTGTTTGAGCCTCTTCTCTTTCCTCTCTCCACTCTGCAACACAATGTGCAGATAGTGGCAATGTGGCCCATAATGGCGTGGCAACACAGTGGACGGTGCTGTAGGTGTCTAATTCCCACCACAGCCTCCTCTCTCCTTACTATTGGACTCCTCTATCCTCTTTCTCGACCTCCTCTCTCTTTTTGGCCTCTTCGAAGGTTGAGAGGAGCTTACTCTTTCCTCTCTTTCTTTTGGCAATGTGGTGCGCGGCCACGCGACGGACGATAATGCGATGTTAATTTCATTCTATATATGTTGACTCTGTGAATGATGATGATGATGAAAACTTTGTTGAAATATATTTGTTTATCATATAGATCTTTCTTTTCAATTTAAATTATATTCTAATTGAGTTCATTTGTATCATAAATTTTAATTTTGTATATACTTTTATGATGGATAATTATCCGTTAACCATCTATTATCTGTATTTTTTCGGATACTCAAAATGAGTTTCGGATACATCATTATCCGAACTTTTAATGATTAAAAATAGATACGGTTCTTCCTTAATGGATATGAAAACGTATAATTTATTATCTGTACGTATCTGACCTGTTGACATCCCTAAAAAGAAGTACACAAGTACATCAATTAACTCAATTTTGGCGATTCTTACACATATCTAGGCAGGGCCAATCCGTGGGGCTGGGAGAAAATTTAACACCCACGAAATCAGCATGAACAAGATGCCCAAAATAAGCCATGTTCCAACTTGTTCTTTTCTTTCTTTCTTCTTTGACCTTCCAAGAAATATATCGATCTGCGTTTTTAGGCCATCCTCTTTCACCCCAAACTGTTGAGATCAGTTCCTTGTTCACATCGTCACGGATCACAAATTAACGCGCGCATGTTGAAGCGATCACTGATCCAAGCGTTCGTATATTTCTTGTTCTAGAGCCTTCTTAAATAAATAATATAAGGTTAATGTGACAAGCATATGGTGTGTTAGTTGGAACTTTACAACAAAAATACAAAAGATTTAAAGGGCCTATAGTACGAGACATATGCCTTAAAGTTTCACATTCTACCATGAGAAATGTTTTGTGCACGGGCGGACGTGTTGCACGTCCGCCCGCGCCAGACCGTGCCCGCCGCGATCGACATGCTGTCCCCATGCGGTCGCACCCACGCGTGTCGGCGGGCGCGCCCTAGCACGGCGGACGTGCCCGTGCACATGGTATTTCTCTTCTACCATATAAAACTACTATTGTTCCTTGTTTTCATCACGTGAAACCATGTCAACAGTCAAAGTACAATTGCGACAAACTTTCATATAAATAGGGTAAATGGGTGCTCGCCGATTCCATATATACCAACCAGTCGCCCATTTGCAAAAATCTTTCGTAAACGAGCGGCTTCCACACATGCGGGCTGTGTACGAACTTTAGACAAATCAGCTTGGAAAACCGTGGCAATGGTGAAGCTTTATTCGGATTGGATTTTAAGGAACAATTTACGGATCAAGTATGGTCACGTCCATATTCTCTGGGATTGCCCACTTTTTAAAAGTATTCACAAATAATTCTGAGCATTCTTTTCAACTCAATATAGTGTCAAATCCGTTTATAGGGCTGCTTAAAAGTAGAATTTAAAGTCCTTCCCAAGAAAGAGAGAGGTTGTGAGAAGTATAGCTACAACTAGTTTTCCTTCTGTCCCTCATCACAGGCATGTATCAGGCATCAAGAGCTGCTGCCGTCTTGGTCTAAACAAAGACATAATAACATCCAAAGCAATCCATGATACAATCATCTTCCCAAGTAGATCCATTATAATCTGTTTAATTGCATGCCAGGACATGGTTGGCAGGCATCGAACTTTCAACCTAAGGTTTGCAGTCCTGACTTATATAAAGACTATCCTGCATCAGCGCAACCTAACACTACCCATCAGTCACGTCACTTTACCTTACGTAGCGAAGGGAAACACCATGCACGACACACCCAAAAGCAAATCTCAAGAAATGGTAAATAATAACAGACGCCGCAGGGAGACCCAAGACGCAACCAGCGGAGCTGATCATTGGGTTCAGGATATCCATGCCGGTGATGGCTTTCAACCTTTCTGGCTGGTGCGCGCCTTTTGGAGTTTTGATGCGTTTATATATCGTGTTCGACGATATCGCCAAACGACAGGGCCGGACCCCCGGGGGAATCTTCCTTTTCCCTTCCTGCCCGCGCATGCATGCATACAGCATACGCCTCCCAGAATCAAAGGTAGCTTTTTCATGCTGATGTTAATTTTTAGGCAGACCTGCCATGAAGTCTTTGGAGGATGCGGTGGCGTGTCGGCTTTTGCATGCCTTTGAAAGTTCCTGTTAGGGCAACAACTCCTCTGCTGCTTCTGCTCGTCTGATGTGGTGCTGATGCACCTCGCTCTGGAGATGGGCTAATGAAGAGCGAATCACTAATTGCAACCCAGAACCCACTATAACACTTCCTAGATAACTTAACCCATGCAATCCCGAAGGGGATCAAAAGGCGCAGGAGGCCGTACATACATAATTAAGAAATCTGAATGGATTGGAAAGGCATTCTTGGAGATTATTTATGAGAAAAAGTCCGTTAATTAGGTCCGCCTTTCTGGTGTTCAGGGTCCAAAGTCTATCAATATAATGGAAAGGCTTCGAGCTCAGCACCATGAAAGGTACAATTAGTTTCTGATACGTTCGTAAGTCGACTATTTAGCTATGAACAGAAGGAACTTAGCTTTTCTTAGAAGCGAGTACGTTTTGGCCTTGAAAGTATGGGTTGAAAAAGCTTAAGTTACCGAAAGGACTTGCTTCCAACTAAAGTTACATTTTTAACCTTCAGATTTACATAATCAAATTATGAACACAATTAATCCAATTGTAAAAAGACTAAAAGTTCATAGAGAGGCACGAGCTTGCTTTCCTTTGAAGTAGTAGGCCAGTGAAACAGACAAAGGGTGATGGCCACTTGCCAGATGACCATATTCTAAATATGTGGGATGGGCTTCAAAACTGTTTGAATTAAAGGCTCTCCTAAACGAAGATCTCTGTTGGGTCAATCGATCGATTAGAACTCTTATCTAAAAATAAGATATTTCGAATTCGATTCTCGAGAGATTTACATGTAATTTTCGAAGTGTGTAAATTTACGTTTTTCCGACCAAGTGAGATAAAGATATAATACATATACATGAAAAATAAGGGCTATCAAGTTATGATCTTAAAATTTATGAACACCAATTTCTGAGTTCAAAAAAACACAGGGGTTCCCAAAAAAAAAAAGACAAGAAGGCTCTCCCGTTTCGTCAAGCCCAAGTCTCCGGGAAGGCCGACAAGCTGAAGATGGTGAGGCGGTCCATTACCTAAATATATATATATATATTAGAGGCCAAGGGTTTAATTACTGAGCCACTGGTTATGTACCTTTTTTCTATACTTATTTTGGATGGAATCGTAGAGAATCTCAAAACAAAGCTCATAATCCCCTGCCAAGGCCCCCAAAAAAAAACTTGTAAGCCCAACATGAACGTCAGCCAAATGTCATCCGTTAATTAGTTTGGTGCGACATAATTGAAAGAATTGTCCATACTGAAAAAAAGATTTTAAAAATCTACTATATTAAAATAAAATAAAAACATATTTTTATATTTATAATAGTTGAGTTGTCTCCACTTTTTCTTTTTGGTTTTTTTAAACAAGGAGAGTTCTCTCCACTTGTTGTTTCAAATTTTGAACTACACAATCCAATCTAATAAACTCTGAAACGGTATTATTCATATCGTGTGTTACGAGCTTATCATGATCTACGTGAAAGAGTCTAAAGTCCAAATAACCCTAACAATAGCATTATACTTAAGTTTGAATATAGTTAGAACACACACAAGTCGAATCTGCTCCATTTTCATATTTGCTCGGATCTGTATTAAAGTGGCTAGTACATTGATTACGTTTGTCATCAATTCCTTCGGCATCACCTGCAAATTAAAGGAAAATATCCCAATACTATATAATAAATTCCACCTGTAGAAGCACCATGAATAAAAGAAAGACGATCTGATCAATACATAAACCTTGGACTCCGTTGGTTTCATACAGCGTCCATATGCACGACATTGAGGTCGACGATCATCGCTTTGCATTTGTTTGTTTCAATAAGGACTATGCATCATAAATATTCCAGCAATTCATGAAAATCATTAAGCCCAAAAGTGGGCAGGTTGTTCTGTTCGGAGACGAGCATGTTACCAGGGTACTGATAGTTTTCTAAACAATGTGTAGTCATCTATAACAAAGGACGATGTGGTACAAGTCATCATTCAATCCATGAGATGCCCAAGTGAAATTATGGGCAAGTCAATCTGTCAGGTAGATGACCGAGGGGATTTCACAAAGCTTAAATGTGAGAGTCAACTGTCACAGGATAGAGAGAAACACATTGCCTTGGATGGATATAAATCTCTTCCGTTTACATCAATTTTGTAATCATAAAGAAAAGAAATGGTACCGAACCAGAAAAAAATGATCTCAAGAGTTCCTACGCCATCAAGGAGAGTTCAGCTGGCATTTTGTTGACTTCTCAACTTAAGAAGTTAAAATGTTTAGTCATGTGCAAAGGAATATGATCTTTACAAAGTACAGACAAGTGATTCACCATATAGTTATTGAACAAACATACAGATAAATTGAAAAACATAGACTAAAAGACCAATATCGGTAGCTACTCGATCTTTAACATGAAGACAATGCAATTTCAGTGGTATTTTATGTTTCTCTCAATATGAAGATTATCTTTAGAAAACAGAATATTTGTCCAGAAACAAGCAAACAAAAATGAGCTAATTCATCATTTCTGCAACCATATGCAATTAATAAAACAATGCATTTCCAGAAAGAAACAATTGAATTATTAATTAGTGAATAATATCATGAATTCCTAGTCATTTGTTTCAAATAATACATTAGATTATTGCAGCGCCAGTTTCATGTTTCACAATATAAGCTGATAGTGAGCCTGATAATGCAACAGGGGCTTTTTTCTCAGCCCTCCTCTGTGCGTGGATTTGCGAAGACTTCCACAGACGTACATAAAAAGACTCATTGACGCCCAGTGCGAATGTGCAGTTGCAACATTTTTAATGCAAAACATATATCGACAATTAACTAAATGCTCCACGAAGACACATGCATCATAAATTGAACCACTCATTTTAACAGGAATGCATTTTAAACATGCAATGCACTATCTCAGAGTTGAGAATGACCTTCAGAATGTATAGATGATACATCCTAGCATTTCAATATAAATTTGACGTGTATTCCTGTAGGAAATAACACTGATCAATTGGGCTTTATGCAGACTACTTCTTCAACAAAGGGTCAACAATGACTTGCGGGGTGAAGTCTGGCTTTAGGTATTGAGATAGTGTTTCTGCATACAATTCATAACGTGCTGTCATTCGAAATCCCCACTTGTCTTTTATTTGTCTGCACAGGTTCAGATCCATATCAGAGATTAGCAATCCATCTCTGTAGTGTGAGAGAGATGGGGTGCAGGATGCATCTGGAGCTGAAAAATGGCTTGAACCATAAAAATGTCCAAAATCTGCATGCTGGGGCTTTCCATCACCAGAAGTGAAGGGGTTGGGAAAGACCTCAGTTCCAACACGGTTGATTGACCCAACGAAGAAACTGTTTGCAATGGCAGCATTCCGTGCCTGAAACATTAAGCATATCCCAACATTCATATGAGAAGACTATTAAAAAGGCAAGGTCAATTTATTGTAGAGAAGCAGCTACATAACCAATCCACCCAAAAAGCAACAAGTACCTCAATAGGCCACATAGGTTCACTGAGCTCTCCAACAGTAGCAGAAGGGTTAAAGACAATCTCAGCCCCATTAAGCCCAAATGCCAACCAATTCAGTGGGTGGTGCCTTCCATAACAGATGTTCACCGCAATCTTCCCATAAGCAGTCTCAAAAACAGGATGCCCTGTGTTCCCTTCCATATAGTATGTGCTTTCATTGAAATCTCCAACCCTTGGGATGTGATTCTGGTAGACATACATGAAAGAGTAGCATAGTCAACTTATTCAAGGCTGATGGTCAAGAACTTGGAAATAAGAGACAACTAATACACAGATTTTACCTTTCGATGTTTGCCAATTATGTTACCTTGATTTCCAATTATCACTGCAGTGTTCCAAATAGTTTCCCCATGGTTTATATCTCTTTCAAGAATAGGACTCACTATGACCATGTTATATTTCCGGGCTAGGTCCTGGAGGAACAGGGTTGATTCACCATCCACAGTCTCTGCAAATTCACACCATCTCTTCTCTCGGGTGCAAAATGCAAATGGCATCATCCATGCTTCCTGGTTCATACTATCGTTTAAGATATTGTAAAAGGAGGAGTGAACATAAAAAGACAAACGTTCAAGATGGAGCTTACCTGCAAACATAAAATATTCACTCCAGACATGCCCGCAGCATCAATCATGGGTTTCAATTTCTGCAAGATAGCCTTCTTTTGATCTGGAAAAGGTGCCGTAGTGAGAAGAGCAATAGAATTTTGGATAAGACCAACTCGAACTATTTGAGGTTGCCTCATTACTTCCTTTTCAGCATGGAACTGAAAAGCCTGGGAAAAAAAAATTAAAGCGGTTGTTCAACAAAACAATGACAAACAACACCTGAAGCATGGAACTCATAGTAGATAAAGAGAAGATAGGCCTTCATAACAAGTTGAATGGTTAATTTATTGGTGAAGAACTTTGATAGAAATAGTCCAAAGTACAGACAAAAAATAAGCTACTTGAAATTAATGCAAATTGGGTAAAAGCATTTTGATATAGCTAACTCAAAGTACATATATACAAAGAACTATTGAAATTTACATGACTCAGAGTAGTCATTAGCCTTGCAAATTGGGTCTGATTAAACTGACCCCCCCCCCCCCAAATCAAAAAACAAAACCAAAACAAAACTCAATTTGATTGATTGCATTGGGCATCCGATGGAACCAATTTGAGGTAACCAACATCCAGATCTGGTCAATCTGTCAGATGGAGTCAATCAGGCATTTGAGACTAGAAACCTAGCAGGCCACCCAGAAACACCCTGGCACCGAGAAGCAATCTCATATGGCGGTGAAGTACAAGGGCAAAGCCCAGAGATATTCACTGCTGCCGATGCCATTCGAGGCGGTGAGTTGTCTGTGAGGCATCACCCTTGTTTTTACAATTTCATGTTTGTTACGAAACCTCCCCGCCCTTGTTGAACAATAAAAGTTGTGGTGGATGTCTACCAGAAGAAATGTTGATGGTCCATTATATAGTGGTCCAACAAACTAGCCAGTTGAGGTCCATTTTTTTTTTTAGGTAGCCCATTCAAAAGGGTTGCTGAACCTTAAAAGATGGTTGATAGTTACCGGGAGAAATGGTGAATCCAACAAATTAGTTAGGTAGCCTATCCAAGAGGTCAAGTGAATTATGATTAAAGTGACCCCACGGTTACTTAGATGACAAGACAATCCAGAAATTTCCTTCCAAGTTAAACAAGGAAGCCTGGTCTTCAAGTGGCACCAAGCCCCCCGAACAAGCCAAAGTTCAAGAAAGAACATCTCTCCGCACAAGATACAACATGAAAAAATCCGGCAGCGCAAGGTCTATAAGACCAAGTACGAAGAACAAGTACAAGAACAAGTTCGTGTCGGAACTCCGAGGCTTTGCAAATTCAATCCTCCGCCAAGCAGAACTCCAGGAGAAGCAAAAACCTCCAACACTTCCGGCAGCATAACACCCTTAAATGGGGAATGGAGGGGCCTATTTATAGGCGAAATTCCCTCCTTCCCCTAACCGATGGTAGAAGATGGGGGTACCATCGGTTAAGGAGGGACTCCCCCCTAACTGATGGTAGCACCATCGGTTAGGGAGGCCCATCGGTTAAGGGGATCCTCCCCCTAACCGATGGTAACACCATCGGTTAAGGGTCTCCCCTAACCGATGGTGATGTCATGATGACTCACCATCGGTTAAGGGATCCCCTAACCGATGGTGACATCATTTGACATCACCATCGGTTAAGGGGTTATGCCCCTAACCGATGGTGAGTCACCATCAATTAAGGGTCCTCCCCCTAACCGATGGTGTGTCACCATCGGTTAAGGGGGATCCCCCCTAACCGATGGAAGCACCATCGGTTAGAGGGGCCCCAATCCATGCGCATGTAAGGGGGGCCTTCCCCTATAAAAGGCCCCCTATTCCCCCAAAGCAAAGGGTGGCTTCCTGGAGCCCTTGTGCAGTGTTCTTCCCCGAGCCCCCTGCTGCCCAAAATTCCTGAAAAAATTGCAAGAAGCATTTTCTCCTTCCGAATTCTCTTCTCCACTTGTTCCTCCAATCCCCCTGCTTGGTGTGAAGGTACTGACCCTTCCCTGGCTCGATGGAAAAGCAAGGAACGACCTGATAAAGAAGGAGAACCAGGAGATCGGCTCGATACGACACCGACATCCCTTCTATCCCCCTTCATGTTGAGCTAGCCTCCATGAAGGGCCTCAAAAAAATCATATTTGCGGTCCTTGCCCCCACATCGAGCAAGACTTTATGGGGGAGATATCCTTCGAAATTTAAATACCATCCATATTGAGCAAGACTCTATAGATACACGGTATTTAAATACCCTTGTTCTAGTGTTCTAAATGCCTCCATATTGAGCAAGACTCTATGGGTATGCGCATTTAGATGCATATGTTCTCCCCGCCCGTCGAGCAAGACTCCGGGATGGTGGATATTGTGCTTATATGTATATATTTCTTAGAGGAGACTCTGCCCAAGCGGAGGTTCTGTCGAAGAACATATTCGTATAATCATGAATTTGTGTTCATATGTATATGTTTCTTAGAGGAGACTCTGTCCAAGCAGAGATGCCGCCCAAGAACATATCCATAGAACCACAAATTTGTGCTTATATGTGTATGTTTCTTAGGGGAAACTCTGCCTAAGCAAAGGTTCTGCCCAAGAGCATATCCATATAATCACAAACTCGTGCTCATATGTATATGTTTTCTCAAGGACACTCTGCCCAAGCGGAGGTTCTGCCCGAAAACATACTCATATGTTCACAACTCTGCGCTTATATGTATATATTTCTTAAAGGAAACTCTGCTCAAACGGAGGTTCTGCCGGAAATATATCCGTATACTCACAAAAGAGTTGTGCCCATATGGGTATTTTCTTGGGGAGAAACTCCGTTTTGACAGAAATCCTGTAGAAAATATATCCATATGTTCACGAAATTATGTTCATGTGGATATATCTTCTAAAAAGAAACTCTGCCTAAGCAGGGGTTCTGCCCAGAGATATATTCATATGGTCATAATATATGTGTTCATATGATTGTATCTCACGGAGACATCCTGTTTGAAAAACAAGGAATCCCCTCAAAAAGATACTATCATATGCACATTAAACTCATACTCATATATTTGCGTAATAATTCTGCCTATACGGGAGTGCTGCCCAAATTCTCAGCATATACCAAAGCCCGGATAAATTCAAGGGCACACGTTTATTCATACCTCATCCACATAAAATTCTAAAGCAAGCAATATGCCCGGTACCAAACAAATCTACGGGTATATTCCCACTCTTCTTCCGAAATCATATTTTGAACCCCAAAAAGGAGCTCTCATCCTCTTCCAAAGTAAAGCTTTCAAAACGGAATATTTCAAGGAACAAATCCTTATTCCAAAATAAAAGATAATCCTGTATGATAATATAAAAAGGAGAAAAGGGAAACATCACATTAGAATTTTCTAGAAATGCATATTTTTCTCGACTTTACTATGAATGGTATTCGGATTAAAACTGATGTCAAAAAACATCAAGGGTTTTTAACTCGATGTAAACAAAACATCGATTCCGATCGATGGAGACATAGGTCCAGCACACGCTACCCTAATCGCCTGACAAATAAATCACGCGGAATCTAAGTTGTTTAGATTAAAAAACCGGCGCACCCCGTCCATTTTTATGGACATCAAATTTTCTCTCCGCACTGCGCGGATTTCTACTTTTGTCTGTTAGACAGGCTGGCACGCCCCGCAAGACAAAGAAAAGAAAAAGAAATCAATCTAAATCCAACACAAAACACAAACAAAAAAAGAGAAGAAAGAGAAAACACCACAAACGAACCATATGCCCTGAATTCCCCGTAGATCTCGTTTCCGTGTGTCCACAGCCCTCTACCTTTCTTTTATAATTACTCGGTGGAGCTTTAGTCACTCTTCAACGTATTAATCATTCCCAAGCTACTAAAGCCACCACAAACATAATTTGTAGTAATGAACTCCAATCTTTTTCATTGCCTTTGCCACCCTCTCCTCTTACTTCTTTCTGGGACAAGCATTCCTCAGCAGCCGGTTCATGGGGTTTGTCTCCACTACAACCAGCTTTATGCATGGGCAATTTTACCTCCACCCACGGCGACCTTTCTCGAGGAAGAAACAGATGACGAAGCAGGAAAAGAAATGAAGAAGAATCCAAGATTTATAACCACTGTACCAGATCTAAATCAAATACCCATGCGGCTCTATCCATGGACATTCCAAGACTAATGGAATGATCAGATCTACGTGTTAGTAACATCCTACTCAGTCAGATCCACTGTAATAAATGTTGAATTTCTTTAGATCCGATTAATTTAAGCAAGCTAATCAAACTTACAACACTGTGGATATAGAAACCAACAGTATAACGAACAAGCCTTAACATTAATGGGTCCACAAGAAAACTGCATGTTGCATATTCCACATCCGATTATTCAATACCACACATGGCAAGGGGTCCATCTTTGAAGATGAACAACAAATCAATGTCAAAGAACTACTGACATGAGGATCACCTGTATATCAAAATCATGGGATGACGAAAGCGTTCCAACGGACTCCGGCAAGGCGATCCGTTCGAGAGGTCTTCCACAGTTAAGACCGATGAGCAGGCGACTCACTTCCTGCAACCATGAATTCAAAAAAATAATTAATGAATTACGCGACGGGCAACCATAGAGGCCTCTACGGCAAGCAACCTGCAAATTCTTACCAGGAAAACTTCTCAAAAACCTACAAGGAAGGTAGCAAATTGAATCTTTCATAGTACAACCGCATGTAATCCTCCTCAGGATATGTAATTCTTAACAAACACAAAGGTGGCTAAGCGAAGAAAGCCCTTAAGTGGCAGCACAGTGGGGCGAGGAGAAGAAGAAGAGAAGCAGGCAGAGACCTTAAAAATCTCAGGCTTGAGAGAGGCTTCGAGGAGTCGATGGAGGGATTCGAAACCCTGGATGGATCCGTCCATGGGGATCTCTTCTCCATTTGCCGCTTCGCTCTTTTTAGCATCGGCATCCCCCATTTCTGTTGGTAGGAGCAGTAAGCAGCTACTATCACAGAGAGAGAGAGAGAGAGAGAGAGAGAGAGAGAGAGAGAGAGAGAGAGAGAGAGAGAGAGAGAGCTCTGTTGGCTTGTTGCTGCTGCTGTTGTTGCAGGGGGGACGACGACTGCTGTTTGGTTCGGAGGAGAATCTCCGTGTTTGACGCGAAAAGCGAATTCCGACGCGGCACGTCACTCCTGACGCTGCGGATAGCTTCCCAGTTCAGTTGCATATGATATGACCATCCCTTTTAAAATCAAAACCGGAAAAAAAAAACTTATATTCTTCATATTTATCCACACACCCTTCGTATATGAATCTATTAATACGTACATATCTTTTCATCACTTTCAATTAATAAAGTATCAAAACATCTTCAAAATAAGTAGTAGAGAGGGAGAAATCTCGCCACTGGAGCCCAAAGCCCATCAAGCCTAATACTACATCTCAAATAAGAAGACAGCCAAAGTTAAGGCCCTAAGGAAGAATCAGACAATAAGTCTGGCTCGTTAAGAATGTGCTATGAAATCTCGTGATGCCATACTAGAGATAGTCATTCTAAGCTCGGTAGAAGAACTCTAAGTTCAGGCTCCTTTGGACGCATGGACAACTCCAAGACAAAATATCTAAAAAGTGCAAAAAATCGAGGACCCCACAATAAGGCTCGACTGTGACCATAGAGCCCATAATTCGAAAAGCTAACACCTCGATCAAATATAACTCAGGAGGAGGAGACTCAATCATGGCGAGTCCAAACTCGTTAAAGGTGATGCTAGAGTAAATCCTCGACTTATCATGATGTCAACATGCACGTATCCCAAAAAGGCAAAAGGATAAATAAGGACAGAATTGGAGGTACTCTCATAATTATCTTGTCGTCTAGAAGGAAATGTCATGCCATGAGAAGACTTTCTAAAAGAGCATCATGACACTCCTATACACAGGACATGGCCCCGAAAAGAGACAGAGGGAGCCACGCCACCAACCTCTCTCTCCACATCCTAACCATGTATGCCACCTACTATGCGTGGATCAGTGGGAGAGCTAACACTTATTTAACTATTAATGGATCATTCGATAAAGCGGAGAGCTCTCCAAACGCTCCAAGTTTGACAGAAGTTTCTTTTGGTGGAGAACTATCTTGAGTCGTCTCCCCTCATGACACATCTTTGGGGCCCCCTTGATACATGGTCATCTCTATGCAAATCTCTCCTAAACATGCCCGTCACATTGTCACATCCCTATCGTTCGAGACCATTAGACGATCTATAAGAAAATTCAAGATCCGCCCTCTTCAAACAATGACATGGAAAAAATAACAAGACGCTATATGAATATTTTGGCAAAGTTCATCACAAGGGTACTTGTGACAACAAATTTACATATACGAGATATATATATATATATATATAGTGGATGTTTATATAATTTTTACCATGAGAGAGGATATATTTAATTATGTATACATAGGACGGAGAGTGGGGCAACCAAGGTGCCCCCGTGCGATTACCACCGATGAGAGGTTAGTAGGTGATAGAGGTTGGAACTTTAGTCACACACGACATTCTTCTTAATTAAACTAGATTTGGATTAGTAACAAAACTTTATTAATGATTTGTCCCATTAAAACTCTAATGATGTTGAAGCTGTGGCTAAGTTACCTAATTCAAAATTCCATTCTAATTGATGCAGCTACAAGGCCCATGTTCGGATGCATGAATTTTATATTGTTCGACGCTTTATTTATCACTCTCATGTGAGTTCAAATCTCTTTTCGACATTAAAATTTCACAATTAAGTTCTACACTTTTCTGCCTTCCTGTTTAGAAAGTCTAGTTAGAAATAGATGACGAAATATAACACGTTAATATAGACCTCATCGAACCATGTAACTTTGTGTGCATTCCCTCTTCTCTATGTTAATGTTTGTTTCACTCTATATGCGTGAGGATGATGTCCAGACACTTACCTAATAAAGAGCAATTTTGGCTCCCTTTGATCTCATATTTCCTCTCAATTTAAACATATAAATGAGCATAATTTGATAAGTAAATAAGCACTTCCAAGTCAAATGCTACTTTTCTTATTTCAAGGGAATTTATTGATTTTATTTTTTTCTGAATTAAATCATTTCGTGTTGAAGGCCATACAAGGAAACAAACAATTCATGTTCTTAATATATGCACCCCAACAACAAGAAAAGAAGGAACAAACGACAAACTCAATTAGTAGACTTTGAGTAGAGACTAGATTGTGGGTAAGAGGTCTCACCGCATTGCTTTGATTACACTCCATGCATACGAGTTTAACTATCGTAATATGGTTTTAATAACCAACAAAGTGACCTTATATGCTAACCAAGAAAAGAACACACAAGACTTATTTAAGTTGGGCACTTCTGTAACCAGGATTAATATCTTCCCAAAAAAGCCAACACAATTGGTCAAAAAATGTATGCATTTTATATGTGCTTAATTGTTAATCCACATATTTGTTGAAGATGACCCTCGTGTTCGGCTATAATTGAAACCCCCGAATCGAGAGCCGCTTGGCGTTCCAGTCCGGTTCCAACAATGCACTTCTCGGACCGAGAAAGCGGAACTGCTTGACGCTGCATATTAGAACTCATTAAAGCCCTATTCGCATCATTATGCTCGATAAAAGGAATGAGGGAGGCTCCAATAGAAAAATATTGGAAGGGAAAAATGCTTCGAAGATGAGGAATGAAGATAAAAGTAAAATGCATTTGGCAACTATCTTCAATATAGGGATTTTTAATATTTGCCTTTTGTAGGATACACGATTGGTGTGTGTGTAGTGTGGGTGGGTGGGGGGGGGGGGGGGGGGGGGGGGGGGGTGAAAGAGGAAATATGATAATAGAGGCAATCAAACATTTTTTGCTGATACATAGACAATATGCCTAAGCCAACACCATATTGAACCGTAGCTAAGAGACTATGCATACTTCGAGGATAAGTGCCTGTCTGTGTTGTCTGTTGGATAAAAGAACGGGCGTGTGAGACATGTAATGGGCATCTCACCATTCTGTGGTAATGAGAACTGCATTTCTCTGTGCATCAAGGAAAAAGGTAAACATAAAGAGAAGTACCTTACCTTGAATGCTGATAATGTTGTTCTATGAAGAAATTGAAGTCAACCATGAAGCTGAATGGACATCTTTCCAGGGTTACCTGATTTAACTTGAATTGGTAAGCCAGAGATTCCTCATCTACCATTGTTTCTTGATGGTGTGAATATTTGTCCAACAGCTTCAAGTGCAGAAACATTCCATCTTTCGGCGTGCCTAACAATCTGCACGAGAGAATAGCATATGATCAGGCATGAAATTCCATTATCCGTTCTTCTTTGGCAAACTCTGTCTAACAAAGGTTGCTTTTTCTTACCCTGAAATTGTCATCTAAATCATAAGTAGTTGTTCCACCAATGCGAATAAGGGGCATCCATGGGAGCCTCAGGTATGTCCTGAAAATTGCATGAACGGTGAAGGACTCGAAAAGAACATTATGGCATTACTAACATGTATATGAGGCTGACTTGGATAAAGCTAGCGTCAGTATAGATACATGGTCTGCCATCTAATAGAGTACTCACAATCTCAATGGTCAGACGTGATTTCTTTTCTCTCAAGATGACAATTGCTTTAGAACTTATCCAATCTCTCCTGGACTTTGCCAAGACTGTTTCGTCTCTCTACTAGAATAGTCACACTCTCGATAGTCAGACGTAATTTCTTTTTTCTTCAAGATGGCAAATTGCTTTAGAAACTTATCCAATCTCTACAGACCTTGCCAAGACTCTTAATTTTAACAGTCACATGGGAGAAATATTTCATGCCCGAAGGTTCTCAACCGTGGTCTTTACTTGAAATTCAAGTTGCTCCAAAATTTGAGGGATCTTCATAATTAATCCTTCCCTCACGCAAGAGGGTGAGATGGGCCACCATTTATTAGAAAATGATTGAGTAAATAGTTCATTTGGATATACCTTTCTGCAAACATAAGTTCACCTATTATGAGGGAGCTTGGCCCTCACGTCTATTCATATGATGGTTAGGACAAAGGATATCTTGGATAATGAATTGAGAAACAATGAAATAGAAAATATGACTTGAACAACATCACATGATACAAGAATCTCAATGTACAGGAGTCACGGTAATACAAGAAGGTAATTCAGGGCATGCGGTATTAGGTGGGCAGGTAATTTCATGAGTCTATCATTGAAGATATGACTGGCTACGAAAGGCATGGCCCCAAGAACCTAACCCCCCCCCCCAACACACACCACACAGATCTAACTACAAATAAAGAAACTACTTTTGACAACTAAAATTACCTTAAGAACCACGTTGCAAGCACAAATTCTCTTTCATTATCAGCACACTGTAAACACAGTTGAATTAGCATCACAAGCAGGAACTTTGATAAATATATTGCGAGTTGAAAGATTAGGTTATGACTAAAAGCTGAATATTTTAAAACATGCAATAGCTAGTCTGAACTATGTGCATGTATGCAATGCAATAGGTCTGAAACATGTGCAAGAATGCAAAGACGGTTACTATCAGGAAAAAAAAATTAAGGTGACATACTAAACAAATAAATAAATTGAGATGTTTTCATAGATTGCTTTATTAGCTTTTTAATTATGCACAAAGATTCTTAGAACATCGAGCTTATGAATACTTTCTTTAGAGAAAAAGATGTGCAAAATTACCTTATTGAGGGGTATATATGATGTAGATATATTAGAGAAGTGACAATCAACAAGTGCTCTCAGCCTCAACATTTCAAAGATTTTGTAGTCCTGCATAACTATCTCTGCATTAAGAATTTTTAAAATGTCTAAGTTTCCTCCAATAATGATACTGTAGGGAATATGAAAATAATTTCATTCCTCTTCTGTAAGTGTGACAAACATATTTGTATTTCCTAGGCTACCAGGTACCAATACTGGATTTCTAGATAAAATGCCATCTTATCAGTTGCAACCTAAAATTGGACAAGCAGATCCTACTCCTGATTTTCAGCAAAGTTGACGCATACCTTTTCAATCTTTTCTAGAACAAGTGATGGACGATCAAAGAACTGGACAAGCAAATCCAAGTTCTGAGAGTATCTGTCTCTGCCTGTAATGGCATAAAATATTCACAGTTGTGTTAAGACAATATTGACACACTCATCTACATGTTGTTAACAGTAAACAATGGACTCCATTCATGAAACATATTGTGATGGGTGATATTTACATTAAAATATGTATTAAAAAAATTACCACAAACATAATATCATGATTGGGTTGAATACAAGGAAATTTGTTTTTCCCTTCATTATCTAAATTGTCTGAATTCCTCTGGACCTCTGACTGGTCTAATACACAAGGTGCATGAACATGAGTTCTTACTGTCACAGAAGGGAAAAAATCTGCAGTTTTTCTTAGCAGGAACCACAAAACATAAATGCACTGACTTAACAAGAACTAGACACCACTAACTAAATAAATATCACATCTAAGAGAAAGAAGGCATTCGAAAATTTAGTTAAGCAGACAACTCATATCAATCTGCTCCTGGTCTCCAAGAAAACTGTCCCTTGGAAGCAGAAATGCTGTGGGATTTGAAACACTCAAGAGTCAATCCAGATCCAGATAATAGGCTTTCAGCATGAACTAAGCTGACTGACATTTAAGCTAAGGACCAATATGTTAAAAATGTCCAGGCAAAGTGAGTCAGCTAACCTCTTTAGTGCCTAGGTGATTGCATAGGCTGCAAAGCAGGTGCCCCAAATTCCAGATGGTTACCTTTTAGGGTTTTTTTTCCCTGAATTTCCAACTTATGTCTTCTATAAATGAAAAGTTTACTAGCTACAGACATTTAACATGAATACATAAGCATCATAAAAAAATAGGATCAGTAATTATAAATCTTAATTTGTTGCAACCATCTTTCAAAGAATAGTATAGTATGCATTAAAAATAAATGTATAGATGATAAAAAAAGCATGCAAAGTGCTATAGCTCAAAGGATAGAGCATTGGCTTCATTACTCACAATATAGTATGCATGGTCAATATTATCTTTTAGAGACACAGTCGGTATCCTTCAACATGGGATGACAAAAAGGAGGATCAAACACCACAAAAGGAGAGAAGATTAAGTTTTGTTGAGGATTTGGTTGACTTATGTCTGGTTCCGGCAAACTAAGGGATATATTGGGTCCATAACATATGAAAAAACAGGGGCACAAACGCAAAAGAAAAAAAGGCAGTCTTTAGAGATTACCGCGGGTTGGGGGGGGGGGGGGGGGGGGTCGCAAACTTGTGAATAAAAAAGTATAGTTTCCAAGGCCTCGCAAGCTCTAAACTAAAGTCAAGCAGACTCATGGATCTCCCACAAGAACGGTCATTCATCCAGTCAGAAGGAGGAACTGCCTAGGCAGAAAAGGGCAGTGAGTCATCATTCTAGGCAGACCATCTAGTCACCTAGGTGGTCGATGTCAAAAAAAAAAACTTTGAAGGACAGATTTGAGCGGGTAGATCCCCATTGCCATATTGATTGAACAACAAGGAGAAGGTTCCATATTGGATTGATAGGCATGCATCATAAGAACCATTTATATAATGAATTTTTCATTTGGCGCACCAGTAATAAAGTTGTGTTCTTATGTAAAGGAAAGAAGCATATTATAAGTCCAAAAATAAAATTCTGGATTTACCAAATCCAATTATGCAAATGACAGAAGCCCCGACCCCAGGTACATCATCCTCAAAATATATCTCACCTCACAGGTCAAACAAGAGTGCTCATATTGAAACAGAAAGGTAACCACTCCATTGAGGAACATGGAAACTTCAGTCCATACTTCAACGTTCCTCTCTCCACGATGTCGTCGGATGATCTCCATGCGCAAGAACTTGCTGCAATAGACGAAGATGATTTTGAACCGATGGAGATCTCCACGGACGATGATGGGGATAGTGTGGTTGGTAGCAACCCGTCACCCACGCAAGAATGGGGATAGTGTGGTTAGTAGCAACCCATCACCCACGCAAGAATCTAAGGTGCCAATTGGATTTCGGCAATTGATGACTGCGAGGGACTACGTTGTAACACTGCACGCCTCTCCTTCGCCACGTACGGGCGATGTTTCTTCCCGCCGTTCAGGAGGGCGATCCGTCGGAACACCTGGAGCACACCGCACTGGAGAACCGTCGCCACCACGTCCACGCATGCAAGCGGATCGCGGCCGTGCAGGCGACGCGGTTCCCAGCCATGCAAGACGCACAGCCATGCAAGCGGGCACGGGGGTGGGCACGGCAAGCCATGCAGTCGAACGCGGGGTTAGTCCCGCCCATGCAGACCACGCAGCCGGCCACGCGGACCCCGGCCTCGCGGGAGGCCGTGCGGACCGTGGCCGCGGCCATGCAGGCGCGCTTCCACGCGGGCGGGGGTGCCACCCGCGGCCTCGCGGAAGGCCGCGTGGACTGCGGCCATGCAGGTCGCGTGGCCCGCATCCACGCGGGCGGGGGTGCTGTCAGCGGCCTGGCGGGAGGCTGCGCGGCCCGCGGCCAGGCGGGCTAGCGCGGAGGCCGCGCAGACCGAGGCCGCCGTGGCCTCGGCGGCGGCCTACACGCCGCGCACGCAGGCGCGAAGGCATCCGTGGCCTAGTGGCACGCGGAGAGGTCCGCAGCCCAAGCAGGAGTCCGTGGCCCAGTGGCGCGCGGAGAGGTCCGCGGCCCAGGCGAGCGCGGAGGCGACCGTGGCCCAGGCGCGCATGCAGGTGTGCGTGGCGATGGTCCCATGCACGCAGGAGTGGCGGTTCGCGAGGGTGATGGCGTGGCGCTTCGCGGACATGTTGACTTGGCTAAACGCATGGGTACTGGTCCACCCATGCCCAGACGCACTTTTCTGGTGGAGCAGGCCCACATGAGAGCGTCGGCCCATCGGCGTCGTGATCTTGACTGCCTTGTAAGACGTCGCTCTAATGTGCTGTTGCCGAGCGGACCCCGTGGTCGAGCCCGACTTAGCCGCATTATTGGACGTGGACCGGCAGGGAATGGTATCCCAATCTCTCGTCGCCACAATAATGGCTATTTGGCAGTACGACGAGTCCACCGTCACATGCGGCATGTTCCCCGGCGCCGTGCTATGACTCCGGCCGGCCTCCAGACCATAGCTTTAGCTATTATGATGTTATCGCAATTTTAAACATGATTTTATTGTTCCTTCGGATCATTATGAGTTTCATAATTATGATATTGTCTTATTTAAGTCCATGCAATAAATTGTATTAGTTAGTTTGATCTTATAAGTTTATTCATGCACTTTATATTCAAGCAATCTATGTATGATCCGATCGTTTAAAATCATATGTTGAATCTTTTATTAAAAGAGAGTTTGAACATGCATGATTAGTTGTTCAAAATTATTAGAATATTTTTTTTAACATGATTAGTTGTTGTTAATTCTTTATTTGAATATTCATGTTAGTATATACATGCTTATTAATTGAGAGATGTTAGTCCCTCTCCCTTTAAATTATTTGATCGAAATTATTCTAATAATATTGAATATTCTTATATAAATGGGAGATGACTGTAGAACTCAAAGTCTACTTTCGATCTTATTATATGGAGAATATTTAATATTATAGTGTAGTTTTTTGATCAAATAAACTGATGTGTAGAATTGTCAACTTAGTCTTCTCATTATTATCTTAATGTAGTGATTCATCGATAGCCTTCAAGAATGTTATTACTGACTTAACGAAAGGGGATAAATTAGATGGCACTAACTATGACATTTGGCTTCGAAAGATCCAATATCTCTTGAATGAGCAAGAGTTACTTGATCACATTACTACATCCATGACCCCGCCCAAAGAAGGCAACACTGCTCAACACCGCAGAGATCAAGAGACTTGCAAGTCATGGTTCAACAAAGATCGCAGTATGCGCTTTACACTGTTAAGCAGCATGCAGGATGATCTGATTGGCGAGTTTGATAAGTGTAAGACTGCCAAGGATATGTGAGATAAGTTGAAGATTACTTTTGGAGGAACCTCTACCACGAGGTTAAGGGCTCTTGTTTTGAAATTTGAGACCCTCCGAAAAGATCCCTGTCAGAACATGACTGAGCATCTAAGGATGATGTCAAGCATGATCCACAACTTGAAGTCTGCAGGTCACGATCTCACCGATGAGCAGCAGGTGCATGCTGTAATAAGATCTTTGCCAGACTCTTGGACTCACATGAAACAAATCCTCACTCACAATGAGAGTATTAAAAATTTTTCTGACATCTCTCGCCATGTGGAGTTAGAGGCTGACCGCGAGGAAGCTATGCGCGCTACTGCCCTTGTCGCCCAGGGAGGCAGACAACATGGCAAAAAGGGTCCAAAGAAGAACTTCAAGAGGAAGAGGCAAAATATTGCATCCACTTCAAAGGCGGGGCAAACACCGAAGCGCCAAAGAGGCAAGAGCGGTGGAAAAAGAGATAAGTCGAAAGCCAAATGCTAAAATTGTGGACAACTGGGACATTTCGCTCGTGAATGCACTGAGCCGAAAAAGGTATTCCAATTTCTTTGCTCTCCAACTGTGCATATTTGTTCGCATATTCTAGTTGCTCGAACAAATCCTGAATGGATAGTGGATTCAGGAGCGACCAAGCACATAATAAGAGATCGAGCAGGGTTCCTGGATTATCGCCGAATCTCAGCGGGATCGCAAAGAGTATATATGGGAAATGGTTCCAACGAGGAAGTCCTTGGATTTGGTGTGTATCAACTCAAGTTAAAGACTGGACGAGTCTTAACTCTCTATGAAGTGCTCTATGCACCTAAAGTTCAATATAATCTACTATCAGTCTCATCATTATTAGCATTAGGCTTCTCTTTTTCTTTTGCTAGCAACCAAGTTGACATTTGTTTGAACAATGTTATATATGGTCATGTTTTATTCATGGATGGTTTGTTTAAATTAGATTTGGATAATCATGATTTTCCTGTGTCTTATGTGATAAATACTGATAATAACCTTGATTCGAAAATTTGGCATGTTCGGTTAGGACATATAGGACAAGATAGAATGACAAGGTTAGCTCGAGAAGGTTTATTAGGCTCACTCGCTAAAGTCAATCTTCCTGTGTGTGAATCATGCTTGGCCGGTAAGGCATGTCGCAAGCCTTTCGGAAAGGCTAAAAGAGCCACTGAACTCTTACAATTGATCCACTCCGACATTTGCGGACCCATGAGTGTGAAGACCCGTCAAGGGGCTTCCTATTTCCTCACATTTATAGATAATTATTCACGATATGGATATGTCTATCTGATCGCTCACCGCTATGAAGCGTTAGATTGCTTCAAACACTTCTTGGCAGAGGTTGAGAATCAATCATAGTTGTCAAGGCGACAAGGCGACCAAGGCGTTTTTGGGCTTATTGTGTGCCTAAGCGCTTAGGCGCCCGCCTAAGCGGCGCCTAAGCGGCGCTTAGGTGCTAAAGATAACGTCTAGTCTAGGTGCGTATGTGTGTGTGAGAGAGGAGAGGGGGGGCGGGACTCTGTGTGTGTGTGTGTGAGAGAGAGAGAGAGAGAGAGAGGAGAGAGGGGGGCGGGACTGTGTGTGTGTGTGACCGTGAGAGAGAGAGAGGAGAGGGGGGGGCGGGACACTGTCACACACACAGAGTGCGTGTGACAGTGTCTGTGTGTGAGAGAGAGAGAGAGAGAGACTGAGAGAGAGAGGGGAGCGACTGTGGGAGACTGTGAGAGAGAGAGGCAGAGAGAGAGAGAGGGGGTGCTGGTGAGAGAGAGAGAGAGAGAGACAGGGAGAGAGGGGGTGCCGGAAGGGGAGGGGAGAGCTTGACAGGGAGAGAGGGGGTGCCGGAAGGGGAGGGGAGACCTTGACAGGGAGAGAGGGGGTGCCGGAAGGGTAGGGGAGACCTTGAGAGGGAGAGAGGGGGTGCCGGAAGGGGAGGGGAGACCTTGACAGGGAGAGAGGGGGTGCCGGAAGGGGAGGGGAGAGCTTGACAGGGAGAGAGGGGGTGCCGGAAGGGGAGGGGAGAGCTTGACAGGGAGAGAGGGGGTGCCGGAAGGGGAGGGGAGAGGGAGAGAGGGGGTGCCGGAAGGGGAGGGGAGAGCTTGACAGGGAGAGAGGGGGTGCCGGAAGGGGAGGGGAGAGCTTGACAAGGAGAGAGGGGGTGCCGGAAGGGGAGGGGAGATGGGGGGAGCATACCTCCTCCAGCGGCAGCGACCTCCTCCGGCGGCGGCGAGACGGCAGCGGCGCGACGGCAGCGGCGCGACCTCCTCCGGCTGCGGCGCGACCTCCTCCGGCGGCGAGAACTCCGGCACAGAACCCTCAACCCTACCTGGGTTGGACTCGGGGGCGAAGCAGGGGTGGGGGAAAGGTGATCGCGCCAAAAGACCTGGGAGGCCATCTCAAGGCGCCCAAGCGGCCGCCTTGGGCCGCCTTGGGCCGCCTTCCCCGCCTTGGCGTCACCTTACGTCGCCTTCTTCTAACCCAGTTAGGCGGCCCACTTAGGCGAGCACAAAAAACCGCCTTGGCGCCTTGGCGCCGCCTAGGCGCTGTTGACACGGGAGGAAATATATGATACATATGGTTATCGTGGCACAGAAGCACATATCATTTGATTTTGTTTATTCATTTCATTTTATGTGGTTCATGTATTCATTTCCCATGCTTTGAATTTTGCGGGGCGTGCCAGTCTGTCTAACAGACAGAAGAAAGAGTCCATACAATGCGGAGAGAGTATTTTTGGGTGTCCTTGGAACGGACGGGTATGATGTCCGTGGAACGGACAATTGGATTGTCCATGAAATGGACGGGGATGCCCGTGTGACGGGCGACTAGGGTGCGCCGTTTTTTATCTGAACTCCTTGAGTCCCATATCTATACTCATCAGATGATTGGAGTAGCATGTGCTGGACCCCTGTCTCCATCGACCGAAGTAGATGTTACATTTACATCTGTTGAACCACTCTCTATTTGTTCTTGTATTTTGGTGATAACAAAACTTATGATGATAACATAATGAATATTTTATTTCATCTGTGTCGCATCAATCTCATAGCAAAAGCTAAGTCTTTCATTGATGCAATATTTGGCGCACTAAAATGATAAAATCGATGTTTAATCAATATACATCGATTTCTGTTTAAAGTGCCAAAGTATCAAGCGCCGCAACGATTTGCTAACAAGTCGATGGCATAACGATTTGATAAGTGGCCATAACGATTTCTTCTTTGAGCGTATTGATTTGATAAGAAGTCGTTCCCATAACGATTCCTTAAGTGACCGAAATGATTTTCTAAGAAGTCGATGCCATAACGATTTCATAAGTGTTCGCAACGATTTCTTCTGTAAAGCGCAAGAAGTCGATGCCATAACGATTTCATAAGTGTTCGCAACGATTTGTTAAGAAGTCGATGCCATAACGATTTCCTCTTTAAGCGCATTGATTTAGTAAGAAATCGATCTCATAACGATTCTATAAGTGAGCGCAACGACTTGCTCTCACAACGATTTGTTCACATCAATTTGTTTATAAATGAGCAACGACTCTTCACATAACGATTTCATAAGTCATGCTCATAACGATTTCTTCATGGATTCTGTTCAAACACAGAATGCCTTTATATTTCAAACATGCCTGGCGCTTAAATGAAAAGTCAAATATCTTCTGACAAAAAGCTGCATGCATATTTCAGAGTCTTGTCAAAAAGATATGACCTCTATTTTCAGTATGTTAGCAGAAGCACAGTACTATGCATCGTTTATCATAAACACTCTTATGCTAACACTCTCTTCTATGCTCACAGACATCGAAGACCATCAGAGTCTGATTAAGACAAATGAAGAAGAGATGAGCAACGGCTAGAACTCCAACGGATCTCTTCAACGGATCCATTCAAAATGCTCATATAAAAGATGGAGCACTGCTGAAGAACAAAAAGAGCCTTTTCCTGAATATCTTTGAAGGAGTGTACATCTGTGAGAAGCACCTTCACGCCACATACACTCAAGGAAAGAGAGAAAGAGCCTGAGCCAAGAAGAAGCATTCAAAGCATTTCAAGCTCTCAAGCTTCCAAGCTTTCAAGCATTCGAGCCTTCTTTTCTCTCTTCTGTTTTCTCTCCGAGCTCATTGTATATCTGGGGAGAGTTTGGGACTGTGAGCTTTACATGAGTGTTCATCTTGTAAGGTCTCTCAGTCTGATCTTTCTAAGAAAGATCTGTGTCCAGCTGTAGGACTGTATACAGTTGTTAACCCAGCTAGGGGTTGGTGTCTAGCAGAACCTAACTGGGGTTTGTTCCAGTTGTCAACCCAGCTAGGGGTTTGTGTCTAGCAGAACCGCACTGGGGTTTGTTCCAGGAGGTTGGCTTCTTTACCTATAAGAGAAGTGGGCTGCCTTCTTGCCCGGGAAAGAGAAGAAGACCTGGTGGGGGATCCAAGGTGTTGTAAGGTCCATAAGGGGGACTGTACCCTTGGTTAGTGAAATCCCAAGAGTTTGATTGGGGACTGGACGTAGGACTTCCATGTGGGAAGGGCCGAACCAGGATAAATCTCCTGTGTCCTTGTGTGATTGTTTATTTGCTTCCGCACTGCTACTCTTTATCACACTAAACTAACCAAACTTTCAAGTGTTATTTTCTGTGTTTAAGATTCTATTTCAGATTTCAGAAAAACCTATTCACCCCCCCTCTAGGTTTGCTTGCTGCCGTTCCAAGAAGGGCCAACAAGTGGTATCAGAGCGGGTCTCTGATCATTCGAAGATCCAACGATCTTAGAGCAAAGATCCATGGCAGCTCAAGGATATGCTGAAGGCCAATCAGTCACCAGACCTCCATTCTTTGATGGAGAAGACTATCAATATTGGAAGATGAGAATGAAATGCTTCATTCGAGGCACAGACTTTGATCTGTGGCAGGTAATTGAGGTAGGTGATTTTGTTTTTATCCCTGCTGAAAACACTACTACTATCACAGCAGCAGATAAGATAAAGTTATCACTAAACTTTAAAGCTAAAAATTATTTATGTTGTGCTTTATCTAAAAAGGAATTTAGTAAAATATCTGCATGTATATCTGCTAAAGATATGTGGGAAAAATTGAAGCTCACATATGAAGAAATACCCACCACGGACGAAATACCTACTGATGCTCAAGTGTTTAAAGAAACAAGACAGGAAGCTATAACTCCATCATCTTCAACTGTCGCCATTCAAAAGGAGCAACAAGAAGGACCTCATGATGTCATCCTTCCACCTGAAGAAGAAGAATTAAAGGAGGAACCTCAGAGTGAGGGGGAGCCTCATATCCTTTTCGAAAAGGACATCTCTGAGGAAATAAGCACTGAAGAAGCTTCTGACAATGAAAAAGCTGAGGATAAAGCTCATAAAATCCAAGTAACTTCTCAGGAGACATCTTCTGTAAACAACTCCTCAGGTAGCTTCAACATTAAAGAAGAAAATGCCTATCTACTCTTGATGAACAAAAGGAAAAGGCATTCAAATGGGTATGGTTAGAGGATGCTCAAAAACATCCAATTGGTGACTACCAACTCTTCACTTCATTCTAATCTGAAGAGGAAGTAGTCATCCTTTAGTTTTAGTTTTGTATTTTTAATTTATGTTTGTTATTTTCAGTAAGCTACAATGCTACTAACAGTGTTTGCAAGTTTTCTGTTAAGATGTATGCAGATAAAAATCCTGAAGACTTGACAAACAACATGTCAAAGGTCAAGAGCAACAAGATCAGACTTGCCTCACATTAAGAGGGAGTCTCATACTCAGGGGGAGCATTCACTAAGGGGAAGTTATTCATTGAATATCCATTATTGTTGAACCCCTCAATGGTAAGAAATTTTCTCAAAGGGGAGAGAATGCATGGTAAGATCCTTCCTTTTTGGTTAATGACAAAAAGGGGGAGAATTTGTATGTTCTATGAATTTTCTGCATTTTTTTTATGCTTCATATATTTGTGTCAGAAAATTCACATAAATTTTGTCATCACCAAAAAGGGGGAGATTGTTGAACCACTCTCTATTTGTTCTTGTATTTTGGTGATAACAAAACTTATGATGATAACATAATGAATATTTTATTTCATCTGTGTCGCATCAATCTCATAGCAAAAGCTAAGTCTTTCATTGATGCAATATTTGGCGCACTAAAATGATAAAATCGATGTTTAATCAATATACATCGATTTCTGTTTAAAGTGCCAAAGTATCAAGCGCCGCAACGATTTGCTAAGAAGTCGATGGCATAACGATTTGATAAGTGGCCATAACGATTTCTTCTTTGAGCGTATTGATTTGATAAGAAGTCGTTCCCATAACGATTCCTTAAGTGACCGAAATGATTTTCCAAGAAGTCGATGCCATAACGATTTCATAAGTGTTCGCAACGATTTCTTCTGTAAAGCGCAAGAAGTCGATGCCATAACGATTTCATAAGTGTTCGCAACGATTTGTTAAGAAGTCGATGCCATAACGATTTCCTCTTTAAGCGCATTGATTTAGTAAGAAATCGATCTCATAACGATTCTATAAGTGAGCGCAACGACTTGCTCTCACAACGATTTGTTCACATCAATTTGTTTATAAATGAGCAACGACTCTTCACATAACGATTTCATAAGTCATGCTCATAACGATTTCTTCATGGATTCTGTTCAAACACAGAATGCCTTTATATTTCAAACATGCCTGGCGCTTAAATGAAAAGTCAAATATCTTCTGACAAAAAGCTGCATGCATATTTCAGAGTCTTGTCAAAAAGATATGACCTCTATTTTCAGTATGTTAGCAGAAGCACAGTACTATGCATCGTTTATCACAAACACTCTCTTATGCTAACACTCTCTTCTATGCTCACAGACATCGAAGACCATCAGAGTCTGATTAAGACAAATGAAGAAGAGATGAGCAACGGCTAGAACTCTAACGGATCTCTTCAACGGATCCATTCAAAATGCTCATATAAAAGATGGAGCACTGCTGAAGAACAAAAAGAGCATTTTCCTGAATATCTTTGAAGGAGTGTACATCTGTGAGAAGCACCTTCACGCCACATACACTCAAGGAAAGAGAGAAAGAGCCTGAGCCAAGAAGAAGCATTCAAAGCATTTCAAGCTCTCAAGCTTCCAAGCTTTCAAGCATTCGAGCCTTCTTTTCTCTCTTCTGTTTCTCTCCGAGCTCATTGTATATCTGGGGAGAGTTTGGGACTGTGAGCTTTACATGAGTGTTCATCTTGTAAGGTCTCTCAGTCTGATCTTTCTAAGAAAGATCTGTGTCCAGCTGTAGGACTGTATACAGTTGTTAACCCAGCTAGGGGTTGGTGTCTAGCAGAACCTAACTGGGGTTTGTTCCAGTTGTCAACTCAGCTAGGGGTTTGTGTCTAGCAGAACCGCACTGGGGTTTGTTCCAGGAGGTTGGCTTCTTTACCTATAAGAGAAGTGGGCTGCCTTCTTGCCCGGGAAAGAGAAGAAGACCTGGTGGGGGATCCAAGGTGTTGTAAGGTCCATAAGGGGGACTGTACCCTTGGTTAGTGAAATCCCAAGAGTTTGCTTGGGGACTGGACGTAGGACTTCCATGTGGGAAGGGCCGAACCAGGATAAATCTCCTGTGTCCTTGTGTGATTGTTTATTTGCTTCCGCACTGCTACTCTTTATCACACTAAACTAACCAAACTTTCAAGTGTTATTTTCTGTGTTTAAGATTCTATTTCAGATTTCAGAAAAACCTATTCACCCCCCCTCTAGGTTTGCTTGCTGCCGTTCCAAGAAGGGCCAACAAGTGGTATCAGAGCGGGTCTCTGATCATTCGAAGATCCAACGATCTTAGAGCAAAGATCCATGGCAGCTCAAGGATATGCTGAAGGCCAATCAGTCACCAGACCTCCATTCTTTGATGGAGAAGACTATCAATATTGGAAGATGAGAATGGAATGCTTCATTCGAGGCACAGACTTTGATCTGTGGCAGGTAATTGAGGTAGGTGATTTTGTTTTTATCCCTGCTGAAAACACTACTACTATCACAGCAGCAGATAAGATAAAGTTATCACTAAACTTTAAAGCTAAAAATTATTTATGTTGTGCTTTATCTAAAAAGGAATTTAGTAAAATATCTGCATGTATATCTGCTAAAGATATGTGGGAAAAATTGAAGCTCACATATGAAGAAATACCCACCACGGACGAAATACCTACTGATGCTCAAGTGTTTAAAGAAACAAGACAGGAAGCTATAACTCCATCATCTTCAACTGTCGCCATTCAAAAGGAGCAACAGGAAGGACCTCATGATGTCATCCTTCCACCTGAAGAAGAAGAATTAAAGGAGGAACCTCAGAGTGAGGGGGAGCCTCATATCCTTTTCGAAAAGGACATCTCTGAGGAAATAAGCACTGAAGAAGCTTCTGACAATGAAAAAGCTGAGGATAAAGCTCATAAAATCCAAGTAATTCTCAGGAGACATCTTCTGTAAACAACTCCTCAGGTAGCTTCAACATTAAAGAAGAAAATGCCTATCTACTCTTGATGAACAAAAGGAAAAGGCATTCAAATGGGTATGGTTAGAGGATGCTCAAAAACATCCAATTGGTGACTACCAACTCTTCACTTCATTCTAATCTGAAGAGGAAGTAGTCATCCTTTAGTTTTAGTTTTGTATTTTTAATTTATGTTTGTTATTTTCAGTAAGCTACAATGCTACTAACAGTGTTTGCAAGTTTTCTGTTAAGATGTATGTAGATAAAAATCCTGAAGACTTGACAAACAACATGTCAAAGGTCAAGAGCAACAAGATCAGACTTGCCTCACATTAAGAGGGAGTCTCATACTCAGGGGGAGCATTCACTAAGGGGAAGTTATTCATTGAATATCCATTATTGTTGAACCCCTCAATGGTAAGAAATTTTCTCAAAGGGGAGAGAATGCATGGTAAGATCCTTCCTTTTTGGTTAATGACAAAAAGGGGGAGAATTTGTATGTTCTATGAATTTTCTGCATTTTTTTTATGCTTCATATATTTGTGTCAGAAAATTCACATAAATTTTGTCATCACCAAAAAGGGGGAGATTGTTGAACCACTCTCTATTTGTTCTTGTATTTCGGTGATAACAAAACTTATGATGATAACATAATGAATATTTTATTTCATCTGTGTCGCATCAATCTCATAGCAAAAGCTAAGTCTTTCATTGATGCAATATTTGGCGCACTAAAATGATAAAATCGATGTTTAATCAATATACATCGATTTCTGTTTAAAGTGCCAAAGTATCAAGCGCCGCAACGATTTGCTAAGAAGTCGATGGCATAACGATTTGATAAGTGGCCATAACGATTTCTTCTTTGAGCGTATTGATTTGATAAGAAGTCGTTCCCATAACGATTCCTTAAGTGACCGAAATGATTTTCTAAGAAGTCGATGCCATAACGATTTCATAAGTGTTCGCAACGATTTCTTCTGTAAAGCGCAAGAAGTCGATGCCATAACGATTTCATAAGTGTTCGCAACGATTTGTTAAGAAGTCGATGCCATAACGATTTCCTCTTTAAGCGCATTGATTTAGTAAGAAATCGATCTCATAACGATTCTATAAGTGAGCGCAACGACTTGCTCTCACAACGATTTGTTCACATCAATTTGTTTATAAATGAGCAACGACTCTTCACATAACGATTTCATAAGTCATGCTCATAACGATTTCTTCATGGATTCTGTTCAAACACAGAATGCCTTTATATTTCAAACATGCCTGGCGCTTAAATGAAAAGTCAAATATCTTCTGACAAAAAGCTGCATGCATATTTCAGAGTCTTGTCAAAAAGATATGACCTCTATTTTCAGTATGTTAGCAGAAGCACAGTACTATGCATCGTTTATCATAAACACTCTCTTATGCTAACACTCTCTTCTATGCTCACAGACATCGAAGACCATCAGAGTCTGATTAAGACAAATGAAGAAGAGATGAGCAACGGCTAGAACTCCAACGGATCTCTTCAACGGATCCATTCAAAATGCTCATATAAAAGATGGAGCACTGCTGAAGAACAAAAAGAGCCTTTTCCTGAATATCTTTGAAGGAGTGTACATCTGTGAGAAGCACCTTCACGCCACATACACTCAAGGAAAGAGAGAAAGAGCCTGAGCCAAGAAGAAGCATTCAAAGCATTTCAAGCTCTCAAGCTTCCAAGCTTTCAAGCATTCGAGCCTTCTTTTCTCTCTTCTGTTTTCTCTCCGAGCTCATTGTATATCTGGGGAGAGTTTGGGACTGTGAGCTTTACATGAGTGTTCATCTTGTAAGGTCTCTCAGTCTGATCTTTCTAAGAAAGATCTGTGTCCAGCTGTAGGACTGTATACAGTTGTTAACCCAGCTAGGGGTTGGTGTCTAGCAGAACCTAACTGGGGTTTGTTCCAGTTGTCAACCCAGCTAGGGGTTTGTGTCTAGCAGAACCGCACTGGGGTTTGTTCCAGGAGGTTGGCTTCTTTACCTATAAGAGAAGTGGGCTGCCTTCTTGCCCGGGAAAGAGAAGAAGACCTGGTGGGGGATCCAAGGTGTTGTAAGGTCCATAAGGGGGACTGTACCCTTGGTTAGTGAAATCCCAAGAGTTTGATTGGGGACTGGACGTAGGACTTCCATGTGGGAAGGGCCGAACCAGGATAAATCTCCTGTGTCCTTGTGTGATTGTTTATTTGCTTCCGCACTGCTACTCTTTATCACACTAAACTAACCAAACTTTCAAGTGTTATTTTCTGTGTTTAAGATTCTATTTCAGATTTCAGAAAAACCTATTCACCCCCCCTCTAGGTTTGCTTGCTGCCGTTCCAAGAAGGGCCAACAACATCGAGTTAAGACTCTTGGTGTCATTTAACATTAGTTTTAACCCGAATACCATTCATAGCAAAGGGGATGAGAGAATACACATTCTTTTAGAAAATCCTGGTCATGATGTATCATTTTTCTTTTAGTTATTTTTGAAATGCTTTTGCCTTGAGTGTTTCATTTTGAAAAGACTGCCCTTTGTGGAGTCCGAGATACAACTTTTAAAAAGGGAACGGATATATTTCCATGAACCTATTTGGGGTTTCCCTCCTCTTCTTTTTAGGTTGTTTGAAGGTTTTATTTTGGAAAACCGGAGGATTATTATTGCAGACGGGTGTATATCCGTGCATTTGATTCTGAACTTGGGGGAAGTCATGATTAGAAGTAGCATTTTTGTATTAGAAGAGTTGCTACTTCAACCCCCCCCCCCTTTTTTTTCAATGAAATCCAAATTGAGGCAGAATTTCCCTTCTCCTCGTTCATCGTTTCATTTATTCATCATTCATTTTTCTTTACTTGTATGAGTATGATTTTCAAAGAAAATGTGCACGTATTTCTATGGACGTTCTTGTCAATTTGAAGTTCCTTTCTGGAAACTGTCCATATGAACGCAATTCTTGTGAGTATGCATTCGTGCTGCTCTTTGGAGTATCTGAGCACAGTTCGGGTTCTGTCCTCTTTTTCTTTGGATGTGTGTATATCAACACAATTTTCATAAATTTATCTTGGCAGAGTTTCTATGGACAGAGGGGGCTTTTTTTGAAGAACGTATGCACATATCTCCATGGACGTTCTTGTCAATTCGAAGTTCCTTTCTGGAAACTGTCCATATGAACGCAGTTCTTGTGAGTATACATTCGTGCTGCTCTTTGGAGTATCTGAGCACAGTTCGGGTCTTGTTCCCTTTTTCTTTGGATGTGTGTATATCAATACAATTTTCATAAATTTATTTTGGCAGAGTTTCTGCCTATGCGGAATACCTTCATGAAGATACATTCATATGAACGTGTACTTGTATCCATGTGTCCTCAGAGAATCTTTGCCCAGAGGAATTTTGCCCTAAGAAGGTATATGTGTATAAACACAAATTTGCAATTTATGAACATATTCTCGGACGGTATCTCTGTTTGAACAGAGTATCCGGTAAAAGGTACCTCCGTTTGAACGGAATCCCTTTTGAGACATATATGCATATAAATGCGAATTTATGATATACAGATATACCTTTGGACAAAATATCCATCTAGAGGGAACCTTCCCCTAAGGAACATATGTACATATAAACATAAATTTACGTTTTATGTATATATTCTCAACAGTGTCTCTGCTTAGGCGGAGTATCCGATAAGAAGGCACCACTGCTCACGCAGGATTCCTTTTGAGAAGTATATGCATATAAATGCAAATTTATGATTATATAGATATATCCTTGGGCGGAGACTCCATTTGGCAGAGTTTCCACTAAGAAACACATGTATATGAGTACAAAGTTTGTGATTATATGGATATGTTTTTAGAAGGAAAACTTTGACATGGGCAGAGCTTCCTTTCAAGAAACACATATGTATAGGCACAAATTTGACCTTTATAGGTATGTTCTTAGACGGAATCTCCACTTGGGCAGAGTTTCCTCTAGGAAACATATATATAAAAGTATAAATTTGTGAATATACGAGCATGTTCTTGGGCAGAATCTCCACTTGGGCAGAATCTCCACCAAGAAACATATAAATATAAACGCAGATTTGAACTTTATAGATATGTTCTTAGGTGGAATCTCCACTTGGGCAGAATTTCCTCTAAGAAACATATATATAAAAATGCAAATCTGTGAATATATGAATATGTTCTCGGGCAGAGTCTCCTCTAAGAAACATATGCATATAGCACAAACACACCATCTCGGAGAGTTAAAACTCGATGGGAGGTGGAATGAATTACAAAGGTATCTAAAATACCATATGTCCGGAATGGACGGTATTTAGAACCTATAGCCCGTGAGGGCCGGTGCCGCTATTGCGGACTTTTAGCCGATGAAGTTTGCCAATGCCGTATACGAACAACTTCTCAATGCTCGGGGGGAGATTTGGTACTTTCACACAAGAGGGGAGTTTGAGGAGGAGATCGGGAAGCTTTGAGAATTTGGGATTTTTCTATTCTTTCGGGATTTCAGAAAATGGGGGACAGCACTTTGAGAAGAGGGTTGTAGCTCCTTATGGGGGGGTTGGCCTCCTCTAGAATGGGGGGATGGGGGTGCCTTTTATAGGGGAAGGCCCCCCCTTACATGCGTGGGAGTGGGGCTCCCTTTAACCGATGGGAGTCCCATCGGTTAGAGGGAAAATTCCCTTTAACCGATGGGGGTACCATCGGTTAGAGGGTTAAAACCCCTCAACCGATGGTAGTCCCATCGGTTAAGGGGAAAAATCCCCTTAACCGATGGTAGTACCATCGGTTGGGGGTTTTCTCTCTTTTTTTTTAAAGGGAATTCCCCTTAACCGATGGTGGTTCCATCGGTTAGAGGGGAATTTCCCCTTAACCGATGGAACTCCCATCGGTTAAAGGGGAGAATCCCCTTAACCGATGGCAGTCCCATCGGTTAGGGGATTCTAAAGGGGAGATCCCCTTAACCGATGGGACTCCCATCGGTTAGGTAGTACCATCGGTTGGAGGGGTTTGTCCCTCCAACCGATGGTGCTTCCATCGGTTGGGGGAGAAAACCCCCTTAACCGATGGTAGCCCCATCGGTTAAGGGGAAAAAAACCCCTAACCGATGGTGCTTCCATCGGTTAAGGGAGGGGGAATTTCTGGGAATTGGGAATTAATGTGAGACTGGCACAACATTTTTTTTTGTGTCAACAAATGCCCCCTACGGGAAGTGCACCGAAGCCGAAGGCAGAGGAGGACGTCCCGTGCAATCTTCGAGATGTGCTTCTGATCTTCATGACTTGACAATAAACTTGAATCGGAAAGTTGTAGCCACAGTTGACACGCTTCAGCACTTGCACTGTGAAGTCAACAACCTTGGGCAATGATCGACTTTGTCATGTTTCTTGTGCTGAGCGATCAGCTCCGCTTCCTTGGATTTACTCAGTACTAACTTTGGCTTTCTTTGCCTGGGTCTTTGCCTTCTGGATTTCATCTCAGGGATTTTTTAGATCTGCCTTTCTGGCTTTGTTATGGACTTGAATTGATTGAGGACTCAATTGGTGAGACTCGTCTTTCTGACTTTGCCCAACAACTTGATTTGAGATTTTTTTTTTGAAATATATTTGACTGGTGATTCGCAGTTGGATCTGATCTCACTTTCCTGAGCTTTGCCTTTTTGGCATTTGCTTGGATTGGATTTGACATCTTTTTCTTGAATCTTGTCTTCTCGGCTTTGTCCGAGATTTGACATAGTATTCGGCTACTGAGGCTGACTTTCTTGGTTTCGCGGCTATCTTTCTTTTTTTTCTTTCTCTTCTACTTCATTCATTATTTTTTTTATATCTGTTTTGAATTCTCAATCATCCTTGCTCCGGAAGTTGTTGGAGACAGGAATGGTGAAGCTCATTTGAATATTCTCTTTTCTTCCAGACCCAAGAGAGCTGGAAAAAGGAGGGTGGCGGATTCCGCCTCATCTGGCGGTGACTTTCTTTTCTTTTCTTCTCTCATCATTGTCATTCATGACTCTTCTTCTTGATTTATCACTTATCATTTCTTCTCTTTTTGACTTATCTACCTCAGATGACGAGACAGATGAGGAAAAGTGCCGGTCCGATTGCTTCGGGCGGCCATGCCTCTTTGCCTGGAGGTTCTCCTCTCCTTTGTGGAGTGGAGCGTGAGAATTCCTCATGAGCAGCTACCGATTTTATGCCGGAGATTGATGATAATGAATCACCATCTGACTGTCTGTTTCTTGAGATAGCTGTGACGGATGACGGTGCCTCTGCATTTGCTGAGCTGAGAGTCTCGACGAAACAATATTCTTTTGCTCTTGTCGGGCCTTATATCCCGATGCCTGCCAAGGAATATTCTGCCATGGAATCAACTCCTGCAGGTGACTTCCTTTACTGAGCTCATATACAGTCTTTAAAGATGATGTTTTCTTTTCTGATATTGACTTTCTTTCCTTGTATTCAGGTGACCAGGTCTTCTGTGATCAACTCTTCTCTGGGGGATGATGGATTCATATTCTGTATCTGTGGCCAATTCTCTCTTTCCACTTTTGGGGAGATGCAGGGCCCATTTTTGGAGTTTCAAGCTTATTCTGCCTTTCAAGTAGGCGATGCTGCGAGTGACGATGGTGTTGAGCATGGTTGTCGGGAAGGAGAACATTGCCCGACTGGAATGCGAGTTTGATGAAGAGAGATCTTCTTTGAATCAGGAGGCCAGAGATGAGGCCAAAGATTCTGAAGAAGAAGCTGCCTATGTAAAAGACAGAAGGAACCTCCGCCAGCTGACAACCTCCAAAGCCAAGGCAGTTGAACGGCTGAAGAGGAAAAAGTCCTCCTGCCTTTGCTTTTCAGTATAACATTTACATGCCGAGCTCATTGTCTTGCTTTTTTTTCTTTGTTTGACCTTTACATAGCAATCGCCACTCTTTGTATATTTGTACAGAGAGTGACTTGTGACTTTGTAAATACAAGGTGAAGGATAATGAAGATCCTCCTTTTCATTTTCCTCCATCCCTTTTTTTTCTTTTCTTTTTCTTTCTCCTTTTTTTTCTTCTTTTCTTTTTTTTCACATTACCAATCGCAGTGTCCTCTTGGGTTTTCACTAAGACTGGCCCCCTTTAGCTTTTTCCAACGTGCCCTTTCGGGTTTTCACGTTGAGGGGTTACCCATTTTTGCCTGAAGCGCCCTTTCAGGTTTTCACCTCAGCCGGATTTTTTGATCTTTTTACCCTCAAGCATACAGTGAGCCGTATACTTAAGTCCATCGGGTATCTCTATTTTTTAACCCTTTTTCTTTCTTTTTTTTTTGACTTGACTGTTGAGGACTCGACTGACTTGGATAATTGAATGGCTAAGGGTTTGGTTGTAGAATGAGTGGTGTATTCGGATGTGGTTTGAGATTTGAATTTGGCCAATGATTGAAAATTCGGATTTGGAATTTGGATCTGGATGTGGATTTGGGTTTGAACATGAGTATGTTGGCTTACCTTTGTGGTATTTTGAATTTGGGTTAGGATATGGATATGAGATTTGGGTACGATTTAGCCCTAGACTTGGTTTGAATGGGCTCTGAATGGTGTTTATTGTTTTGGCTTTGGGATTTGAATTTCGCCCCTCCTTGATGGCTTGTTGCCGGGATGAGGGGTTTGCACTTGGATTTGAATGGCTGGAGAGGAAGAAGCCTTCCTGCCTTTGTTTCAAAGCATAAACACTTGCATATTGGGCTTGTTGCCTTAATCTCCTTTCTATTTTGCATGTGGTATCTGTCACCCTTTGTAAGTTTGTGATGTGGTGACTTATAGCTTTGTGAATGTATGAATGAAGGACTGAGGAATCCTCCTTTTCATTTTTTTTTCTCTCTTTTTTTTTCACATTACCAGCCTTAACGCCATTTCGGGTTTTCACCAAGACTGGCCCCCTTTAACTTTTTCCAACGCGCCCTTTCGGGTTTTCACGTTGAGGGGTTGCCCATTTTTGCCTGAAGCACCCTTTTGGGTTTTCACCTCAGCCGGATATTTTGATCTTTTTACCCTCAAGCATACAGTGAATTGTATACTTGAGTCCATCGGGGTATCTCTATTTTTAACCCCTTTTCTTTCTTTCTTTCTCTTTTCTTTCTTTTTTTTTTTACCTGACTGGTGAGTACTTGACTGGTTTAGGTAGTTGAATGGATAGTGGTCTGATGGGTGGTGACATGGATGTGGAATGGGTGGTGACGTGGCTGCAGAATGGGTAGTGACTTACTTTTGTGGTATTTTGATTTGAGTTTGAATATGGATATGAGATTTGGGTTTACTTTAGTTTCAAGCTTAATTTTAGATATTGATACAGACTTTGGCATGGAGTTTTAGGTTTGGATTTATGGTTTTGGGTTTGAATTCCGCCCATCCTTGATGGCTTGGGGCAGGGATAAGGGATTTACATTTGGATTTGTATTGGAGTTGAGATTGGGTTTGTTTTGGATTTGGATATGGACATTTCAATTTATCTTTGTGGTATTCTGGATGGGATATGAGATTTTGATTTTGCTTTTGCATTTTGGATGTAGGATTTTGGTTGATTTGGCTCTGGACTTGGTTTTGGTTTTGATTTTGGCTTTAGTTTTGATTTTGGCTTTAGTTTTGGTTTTGGTTTTGGTTTTGGTTTTGATTTTGATTTTGATTTTGATTTTGATTTTGGTTTTGGTTTTGGTTTTGGTTTTGATTTTTGGTTTCGGTTTTGGTTTTGATTTTGATTTAGCCTACCTTGGTGGCTTATGGCTAAGATATGGAATTTCGGGCTTCTATTTGGTTCAGCATACCTTGATGGTTTGCTGACTATATTTGGTATTCTGGGTTTGATTTATTTTGGCATTTACAGTTTAGTGTATGTGGTTTCGAATCAAATTTGGGTATAACGTGCCTTGATGGCTTGCTGACTATGAATTTGGGATTGTATTTGAATATGAGTTGCCTTGATGGCCTTGGGATATGAACTTGGAATTTGAACTTGATGTCACCTACCATGGTGATTTGCTGGTGGGACTTTGGGTTTTGAATTGGCTTTGGATATGACTTAATGGTTGGCATGATGTAGCCTACCTTTACAGTTTACTGGCTATGGATTTGAGACTTGAATTTGGGTATGGTCTACCTCGATGGCTTGCTGGCTATGAGTGGAGTTTAGGTTTGATATAGCCTACCTTTGTGGTTTGCTGGCTATGGTTTTGAATTAAATTTGAGTATGGCCTGTCTTCATGGCTTGCTGGCTATGAATTTGAGGTTTAGATTTGACATAGCCTACCCTTGTGGTTTGCTGTCTATGGTTTTGAAATTGGATTTGAGTATAGCCTGCCTTTGTGGTTTACTGGCTATGGATTGGGATTTAGATTTGATATAGCCTACCTTTGTGGTTTGTTGGCTATGGTCATGATTTGGTTTGGGTTTGACATAGCCTACCTTTGTGGTTTGTTGGCTATGGTTTTGGATATGGCCTACCTTGATGGTTTTCTGGCCATGGATTTGGAATTTGAATTTGGCATAGCCTACCTTTGTGGTTTGCTGGCTATGGTTTTGGATATGGCCTATCTTGATGGTTTTCTGGCCATGGATTTGGAATTTGAATTTGGCATAGCCTATCTTTATGGTTTGCTGGCTATGGTTTTAGATATGGCGTACCTTGATAGTTTTCTGGCTATGGATTTGGAATTTGAATTTAGCATAGCCTACCTTTGTGGTTTGCTGGCTATGGTTTGGTTTTGAATTGAATTTGATGAAGAGTGGGATATGCAGGATGAAGTACTTTTGGCTTCATGCTCCTACAGGGATTGCAGGATTGTATGATGGACAGATGGGTATTTGATTCTTTTGCCTCCATTCATGGTAAGCTTCTACTTTAGAATGGATCCTCAAAGAGGGCATCTTTCATTCCTTTTCGGCTTTATGCCTCTTAAATTTTATTTTTGATGATTGGCCGAGGAACTCATGTTCTGGGGCATGGTATAGTTTCAGGTGTTGAGTGGAGGAAAGGGCACAGTACCTTTATGGTGTACCGGCCTATAGGCACCTCCTTCATATGCCAAAATGACGATGTATGGGCCGAGCCAAATGGGCTGCAATTTACCACTTGGTTTTCCCGCCATTGCTTCTCTGCAGTTGACCATGACAAGATTTCCTTATTTGAAGGCTCTGGGTCTTGCTAATTTGTCAAATGCGCGAGCCATTCTAGCTTGATATACTTGGAGAGACTTATATGCTTCAAGGTGCCTTCCTTCTAGATTGGAAAGCCCTTCAAGTCTTCTTTCCATTTGATTTTGCTCTTGACTTTGAAATTCATTCTGGATTGCCACCCGATAGGATGCCATTTCAATTTCTATAAGAATCATTACTTCAGCTCCATATACCAAGGAGAAAGGCGAACATCAGGTAGGGGCCTATATAGTTGTTCTGCTATTAATTGATATGAGGTGGCCCTGCGTAAGAGCTGAATTTTCTATGCTTGATCAGGTGGCAACCAACCTTTCTTGATTTTGATGAGCGGCTTGCGCCAATCATCAGATTCATTTGTTGCATCTAGCTCTGTATTATATACTTCCTCAACTGTGATATTAGACTCAGTGTCAAGGATACTGGGCATGAGTCTTCTGCGACGGACACTTATTTCCCCTTCGGGAGGCAATTTATGGTAGAAGCCAGTTTGGCTAGAGCATCAGCTTGAGAATTTTCACTTCTCAGCACATGGGATATGTTGAAGAAGTTGAATTTTTCTTTGAGCTTCATGACTGTGGTATAGTATGGAAGCAGTTGTGGTTTTCGGACTTTTTACTGGCCCAATACCTGTCGAATGACCAGTTGCGAGTCACAATAAACTTGTATACTTTTGACCCCTATTTCGAGAGCCAGCCGGAGCCCAATAATTAGAGCTTCATATTCAGCTTCATTATTTGTGAGCGGCTTCGTGAGAACACAAGAGTTATATAATATTCCTTCTTGAGAGGTGACCAGGACAATACCTGCTCCAGTAGAGGGGCTGGTAGAGCCATCTGTATAGTGGAGAGTTCGAGAAGCTCTATCAAAATATAATTCCCAAGAGAGTAGCTCAATTGTGGCAACCTCTTCGAGAATTGAATTTTCACTTGCAGGAGAAAGAGTTTCTTCTTCTGGGAGGTTTATAGAAAAAGGGGAATCTTCTGGCACTAGATGTGCGGCCAAAAATTCGGCCAAGCCTTGCCCTTTGATTGCCCTTTGTGGGATGTATGTGACATTAAACTCCATGAGGAGCAGAGCCCATTTCGCGAGTCTTCCTGACAATATGGGTTACCTTAGCAGATATTTGATTGGATCATACTTAGAGATGAGTTTAATTTCATGAGCTAGAAGATAATGCCTCAATTTCTTTACGGCAAATATCAGTGCTAGGCACACTTTTTCCATTGGAGTATATCGGAGTTCTGGACCAATTAGCTTTCTGCTAAGATAATATAAAGCTTGCTCTTTATCTTCTTCATTTGTTTGTGTCAATAGAGCTCTCAGAGAAGCATCCATAGCTGAAATATAGAGTATAAGAGACTTCCCAGCAACTGGTGCCCCCAGGACTGGCGGAGTGAGAAGATATTCTTTGATTTGTTCAAAAGCATCCTGACATTCTTGGTCCCAGATGAAGGGAGCATTCTTTTTCATTAGTTTGCCGAACGGCATGCATCTTCCTGAAAGATTTGAGATAAAATGTTCAATATAGGCTAGTTTCCCTTGAAATGACCTTAGATCGGTCAGATTTTGAGGAGGTGGCGATTGCTAGATCGCCTTGGTTCTGTCGGGGTCTATTTACATTCCCCGATATTTGACGACGAATGTTTTTTAATCGTCGAACACTTTGATCTTGCCCTGGAGAGTAAACTTGCATGCAACTGAGAGATAGAGGAATACTCCCTTATGAGGTCAGCTTCATAGTTGACACTCCGCCGCTCTGGGCGAGTTATTTTGCTTTGTGAATTCTTTGCAGGTGATTTGGCAAAACATTTGTTTACCACAAAAAGCTTGCCAGTCTCACTGTCTTCATCTGAACATTTAATTTATTTACCCTTTCCTTTAGACTGGGCAAGGGGTTGAGGAATTGGCCCTCCAAAATATAAAAGGGCATTAGTCAAATGGCATTCATCTTCCCGAAACGGGGCTTGATCGGCAAATACTGTATATTGCTTCCCTTCTTTTGCATATTCGATACATTGATGAAGAAATAACAGAGGATGACCCAATAGCCAAGGTCTTCCAAGCAATATTCTGTATGTTGTATCAGTATCAATAATGTAGAAGGCTACCTTGGTGGTGAAGCTTCCCAGTGATTCGTACATCTTTTACCTGTTGCATATGAGGCATGAGATGTAGAGATTCAAGGGCTTTATAAGGCATTATATTGGTAGATGCCCCCAGATCGGCCAGGATCTGACTCAGTTTGTTGCCATTGACTTGTCCCTTCATATATATATAAAGGACGATTGTGACATAGTAGCATTCCTTTATCTGTGAAGGTGACATCTGCTGCCAGTGCTTCATATATTTGAGCTTGGAAATCAGCCATATGAGCTTCATATATTTTTTGATTCTTGGAGTACTTTGACAAGAGTTTCTCTCAGGTCTTGGCTCCAAGCAATTACCTCCCAGACAGTGATGTTGACGGGGAGTGATTTGAGTTGCTGAAGAATTTTGTCATCAGTCTTGGCACGTGTCTGATCTGATGAGGGAGATCCCTCAATCAAGGGTTCAGATGGCTTCTTTGGCTTGACAGATTTTTTTTTAGAGATAGGAATCAACAGCCTTCCATTTGAAGAGGGAGGAGCGTTGTTCGGCTCATTTGATGAGGCATGGGGACTTTGGCTCTTTTCTTTTGTATGAGAAGGCATATTGGACAGCTCTTCTTCTTCATCTGAAGGGTTGAAGACATAAGAATCCGCCCGTATTTCGGCTTTAGGCAGAGGCTTTGACTCCTCGCCGTGAATGAGAATGACTTTGCTTGATTTTGTGATATCGGGCTTCTTGAAAATAGTATATACAACTTTTTGCTCTTTACCATGCCCTTTCTTGCGACGGCGATTTGAATTATTTGCTGGCCGACGCTGATATGTCAGCATTGTTGGCTTATCTTCAGCCTGTTTAGTATTATCACTTGGAAAGATTTATAGCTTCTTTGGTTGAGGTTTGGACACCATATTGTAAATTGGTGAGTTAAATATGTGATTTGATTCTTCAATTTTGATTGATTGATGATTTTTTCTTTAAGTTGATATTTGAGGTACCTCAGCAGCAGCATCACGCTACATTTGTTCCTTTTCATTCTTCTTTTATTATTATTATTATTATTCTTTGTTGTTTTTTTTTTTTTTTTGTTTGTTGTTGTTGTGTTTTTTTTGTTTTGTTTATATTTATATATATATATGTATATTTTTTTATTTCATACCTGAGGAGCTTTAAGTGAGCTTATGACTTTCTGCTCTGAAGATGATTTGGAGATGCTTCTCTTGTTGGAGCCGCCTCTTACTGTAGAGTTGTTGACTCTTTTGGAACTTGCTGATTTTGAGGGCCGACAGTGACCCATTCACAAAGGTTGCATTAATTGCTTCTTCAATAATTGAAGATGGGAGTTGGTGATAATGATCCACGAACTCCTCTACTTGCTGGGAGATTGGCTTTGTCGCAGCTTCTTTTAATATTCTAATCTTGTATTGAAAAAGATCAATTTTGAATTGCTCCATTTCGGCTTTGACTCTGTATCGTCCATATCCCAGTGGATGATAATAATATTCACATATCTTTAGATATAGAGCTTGGGATTCTGGACTTGAACCATAGGCTCGTTGTGCCACCTTATTTGCTGGCGCCAAAGAATTCCCATATTGATCAATTTTTCCTTCCCAGATATGAGTTTCGACCAAATCATGGAGATCCAGACAATAGTCATACATCTCCTTTCACTCTGAAAGATATATGATGCTGGTTCAAGTATGGAAACCAGACTTTGCCTTCTGAGATTATCAAGTATAAACTTGGTGCTCTTTGTTGCAAATGAGAAGCTTATTGTAGAAGATGCATATTTGTATACGATTGACTGGATAAATATGGATTTGAATGCTCCCCCACTGATGACCGAGGAAGACCAAAAGATGATGATGCATTAATGACATTCACCTAATAGGATCCAGGTTGGCTGGTCCATTTGGTGATTGTTGAGTATGAGGCTGGTTGACCCGATGAATACCCAGGTCAATTAGCTTTTGAACATCATTTTTGAATCTTATGCAATCTTTGATACTATGACCCATCATTTGATGATACGGGCAGTAATTGGCTAATATTTCTGCCGGAGCTCGGTAATCCATCAATCCAGATTAAAGGTATAGCCAGAAAAGTGAGAAAGTTTGATATCGAGGGAAAGAATATAACCTTGCCGGCTTGACAGGAGTTGAAGGATCTTCGGATAGCCACCCAATGGAGTCTGCATATGGCGACATAGGAGGCAGTTCTGAATATATTTGAGTATGCATAAGAGTATATTTACCTTTGGACTTTCCTCATTATTCTATGTGGATCATGCCTTGATCTTGGTAGAGAATGAGCTCCTGAATTATCTTGAGGAGGATTATATGAATGACCGTCCTCGGGATTATTTGAATTCGTTGGAAGTCTCGTCATATAAATGACATTGACAGATTGCTCTGGTCGATCCCAAGTATGAAGTTGAGGAGGGTCAGCCAGAGCATTTTGCATAGATATGAGGCCATTTGAATGATCTTCTGGGCCTCATTTTTGAAGATGTAGCAATCTTCAATTACATACCCCACCATACGGTGATACGGGCAAATTAAGCTGATTGGTTTGCTGACATCTGCCGGCTTCTTTGGTGTTGGCAGTGATATTAATTGGTTGTCGAGGCAGAGATCAAAGAGCCTCTTTAATATGCTTCTTGTTTTTTGAAAGAATAAGGAGTCTTCATGCGCCCCATCAATGATGGCAGTGGAGCTTTAGCTTCTGATTTCTTCTTTGGGGCAGGAGAGATTGTTGCCCCATTTGCTTCATCATCAGGTGAGGAGTCAATGATGTTGACTTCTTTTGCTAACTTATGAGATGTATGTGTCATTTGCTCGGCTAGAAACATCTCAATGTCTGCCACTATGGAATTCAATTGATCGAAGCTCTTGATATTTGCTCCCAAGAGTTTCTCATTGATTGTTGATATGAGGCCTTTTTGGCAGATAGGGATTGTATCTTCTTGAACAGGAGGGTTATTGCATTTCATGCTAAACTCTCTCCACCCCTTGATGAAGTGGATTGCCGACTCCCCTTTTCTTCTGTTTGAGGGAAGATAATTTGGCGAGAGAGATACCTTCCCTTTAGCTGTTTGGAGATGGTCTAGAAATTTCTTTTGCAGATCCGCCCAATCAGCAACTGAGTCAGGCTTGAGTTCTGAATACCATTGAAATGCAACTTCAATCAAGGAGGTTGCAAAATATCTGAGGAGATAAGATTTGCCGATGGCGAGCTTGCCCAAGGCAATAACATAATGTGCCACATATTCCAGTGGTGACCCATGTCCATTAAGCTTTGATAGTTTTGGGACTTTAGGACATGTTTCTGACAGTTTCTTGAATTGATGATATACTGGATCAGATTATAGATCTGTCATCTGCATGCCTTCGCTCTGCTGAGCGAACATATTTTGAATAATTTTCTATATCTCATGCCTTTGTATGGAAATTGTTTGAGGATGCATAACATCGGACGGATCAATGATATCCTGACCCGTAGTTTGAGGAAGAAGACCAGTTGTAGAAACTGTCGGATGATTTGCCGGGGCAGACCCATCTGGATGTTAAATTTGTTGATTTTCAGTAGAGACTGACTCTGTAGAATGCTGGAGGCTTGAAGTTGCCAATCACCTCATTTCATTTAGAAGCAGAACCATTTGAGATTGATATTGCTGCATCACTTGGCATTTACCCTCACCTGACATTGCCTGAAAATTTTCCTTTATAGGCAAGTCAATGACGGCGTTGATATTTGAAGTAGAAAGTCCACCTTCTTCGATTTGAATATTTGTTTCTTCGAGGAAGGGGATCTGAATTTCCTCATGTTGAAAATCAACACGAGGAGGAGCTTGACTTAGTGTTCCAGCTTGCCTGTCGGGCTGGCGGTTTCTTCTGGCAAATTGCTTGATGGCCTCAGTAGGAATAGCATGAGAAGACTATAAGCTTGGGTCTTTCTTTAGCTGCCCAAGTAACACATTGTCTTCTTGACGGACGGGTACTGGCGTTAGGAATTGCCCCCAGCCCATCAAATATTAAGATTCACCGTATACGATCAGGGATCGATACGCGAGATTTGAATTGTTAAGTTGAAATTTCTTTGACTACCCGGATATTTCTCAGGCCTTGAGGAGTATAGCTTGATTTCCTTTTTTCTTTTTTTCTTTTTTTTTGTTGCCGATGATGGTACTTGAGTTCAATATGTTGAAGGGAAGCATCTTTGACATTGCTTCTCTTACTGAACATCTTTGCTATATTTGCTTAAGTCTTCTTGAGTTTCTGGGCTTCCTTTTTTTTTGGAATCCAAATTTGTTTGAACCTGGGAGAGTGCCGGTTCTTTTGCTTGACATCGGTCTCCTTCTTAGGATATCCTGATTCTCCTTGAAACTGCCGCAAAACTGAGAAGCGGTTTGAGGTTGGGATTGTAGGAACATACCTATTCCGTAGGGTGATAGGTTGGCTTCTGTCGAGCCGTACCTGCAGACCTTTGATCATGATGGATTTGCCGGATCTTGAGGTGGCAGCTGATGGCCTTTTACTTTTATGATTTTATTTTGTCCTTATTGCAGAGATGGAAAATATGATTTTGAAGGAAATTGCTTGGATTAAACAAGTCCGGATTTGGGCAGACTTAGTTTTTCTAAATGGCCCCTTTTTTTTTTGGGTTAAAGGTATGGTATTGGAATTTGGTGGAGCCTACCATTGAGGTTTGGTGGCCATGATTTTAGGATTTGGGTTTCAGATTTGGATATGTATTGGGTTTAGCCTACCTTGATGGTTTGTGGCTATATCTGGTATTTGGTTTTGACATATTCTGGGATTGCATATGGTTTTGGACTGAACTCAGGTATGTCTGTCTCGATGATTTGTCGGCTATGGATTTGAAATTGCATCTGGATATGGTTTACCTTGATGGCTTATCAGTTATGAACTGGAATTTGGATTTGACATTGCCTACCTTTGTGGTTTACTGGCTATGGTTTTAAACTTGAATTTGGAGATGGCCAACCTTTGTGGTTTACTGGCTGTGGTTTGAAACTTGGATTTGAAATAGCCTACCTTTGTGGTTTACTGGCTATGGTTTTGAATTTGATCTGGACATGACTTGCCTTGATTGCTTGTTGGTCATGTGCTTGAGTTTGGATTTGATATAGCCTACCTTTGTGGTTTACTGGCTATGGTTTTGAATTTGGATTTGAAATAGTCTACCTTTGTAGTTTACTGGCTATGGTTTGAAATTTGGATTTAAGATAGCCTACCTTTGTGGTTTACTGGCTATGGTTTTGAATTTTGGATTTGGATATAACTTACCTAGGCTCACAGCCAATAAATGTTGTTGGCCAGAGTGAGGCTGATCCCCTTTATTAGCATTACCTTTGGAGAGCATTTGGATGCCCCCTGCTTATAATAACAGGACGAGCTTTGACGTGCCCACGGCTCTTGGGGGTCTTCCTTGTTGATTTGTTGGAGAGAGGCTTTTTTGAGCAGGATGGAACCACCCTTAAGGACTAAGAGGATCCGACAATTGCTGGGAAATCTCCGAATACGATCGGAGTCGCCAGGTAACCAAACTTTGCATAGTTGTTGATGATGAGAGGTACATAAGTGACG